>CM031700.1:20131228-21331228 GCA_018466805.1 Hippocampus abdominalis | reverse complement strand
CTCTGCAACATCGCGTGGTCAGCGGGGAGAGTGCCTCTGGATTGGCAGACCGGGGTGGTGGTCCCTCTTTTTAAAAAGGGGGACCGGAGGGTGTGTTCCAACTACAGAGGGATCACACTCCTCAGCCTCCCTGGTAAGGTCTAGTCAGGGGTGCTGGAAAGGAGGGTCCGTCAGGAAGTCGAGCCTCAGATTGAGGAGGAGCAGTGTGGTTTTCGTCCCGGCCGTGGAACAGTGGACCAGCTCTACACCCTTAGCAGGGTCCTCGAGGGTATGTGGGAATTCGCCCAACCACTCTACATGTGTTTTGTGGACTTGGAGAAGGCGTTTGACCGTGTCCCTCGGGGGTTCTGTGGGGGGTGCTTCGTGGGTATGGGGTACCAAACCCCCTGATACGGGCTGTGCGGTCACTATACCACTGATGTCAGAGTTTAGTTCGCATTGCCGGCAGTAAGTCGGAATCGTTTCCAGTGAGGGTAGGACTCCACCAAGGCTGCCCTTTGTCCCCGATTCTGTTCATAACCTTTATGGACAGAATTTCTAGGCGCAGCCGAAGCGTTGAGGGGGTCCGTTTTGGTAGCCTCAGTATTGCATCTCTGCTTTTTGCAGATTATGTGGTACTGTTGGCTCCTTCAAGCAGGGCTCTCCAACTCTCACTGGAGCGTTTCGCAGCGGAGTGTGAAGCGGTTGGGATGAAAATCAGCACCTCCAAATCTGAAACAATGGTCCTCAGTTGGAAAAGGGTGGAGTGCCCCCTCCGGGTCGGGGAGGAGATCTTGCCCCAAGTGGAGGAGTTTAAGTATCTTGGGGTCTTGTTCACTAGCGAGGGCAGGAGGGAGCGAGAGATCGACAGGCGGATTGGTGCAGCGTCTGCTGTGATGCGGACGTTGTATCGGTCTGTGGTGGTGAAGAAGGGGCTGAGCCAAAGGGCGAAGCTCTCAATTTACCGGTCGATCTACGTTCCAACCCTCATCTATGGTCACGAGCTATGGGTCATGACCGAAAGAACAAGACCTTTCAAACATGGTACAAGCGGCCGAAATGAGTTTTCTCCGCAGGGTGTCCGGGCTCTCCTTTAGAGATAAGGTGAGAAGCTTGGTCATCCGGGAGGGGCTCAGAGTCGAGCCGCTTCTCCTCCACATCGAGAGGAGCCAGATGAGGTGGCTTGGGCATCTGATTCGGATGCCTCCTGAACGCCTCCCGGGTAAGGTGTTCCGGGCATGTCCCACCGGGATGATCCAGGACACGCTGGAGAGACTATGTCACCCAGCTGGCCTGGGAACGCCTCGCGATCCCCCGCGGAGAGCTGGAAGAAGTAGTTAGGGAGAGGGAAGTCTGGGCTTCCCTGCTAAAGCTGCTGCCCCCGCGACCCGGCCCCGGATAAGCGGTAGAAGATGGATGGATGGATGGATGGATGGAGAAACTCCTTGTGTGTTCTACATACTTGGCCAAAAAAGATGATTCCGATTCTGATTTTCATTGAAATTCAAGACATTTTGTGCCATCCAGGTTTTGATTTCTTCCAGGCAGGATAAAAGTGGCCTTAATGAGAAAGCATCTTTTTTGCTCAGTGGAACATAGATCTGACAGTCATCTGCATAGCAGTGGAAGGAAATATAATTTTTCTTTAAGACGGAACCCAATGGGCGCAGATACAGTGAGAACAGCAGAGGCCCCAGAATTGAGCCCTGTGACAGAGGAGCAGTACGTGACTCAGAGCAGCCAAGGCTGACACAAAAGGTTCTGTCAGCTAAATAGGACCTACGCCACTCAAGAGCGTTACCGCCAATGCCAACCAAGTGCTGCAAACGAGTCAGCAGAATACTGTGATCCACTGGATCAAATGCTGCAGTTAAATCCAATAAAACTCGACACACGTACTCTCCAGTGTCATTGGCAGGAAGATGTCATGAGAAACTCATAACAGGGCTGACTCCGTGCTATGCATCGTCTTGAAACCTGACTGGAAGACCTCCAAGATGTTATGTTCATCCAAGAAAGATTTCAACTGCATGTGCACCACTTTTTCCAGAATTTTTGAAATGAAAGGCAGTTTGGAAATGGGCCTAAAATTTGACAGCACATGTGGATCAAGACCAGGTTTCTTGGTGAAGGGTTGAACCACAGCATGTTTAAACTGTTGGGGAACTATACCACAAGAGCGGCTGCTGTTGATAATGGCCAAGACCGATGTACCACTATTCGGGAGAACCTCCTCAAAGAAACGCAGGGGAAGAGAGTCGCAGGGGGAGCCAGACAGCTTAGTCTGGCAAACTACATCCTCTAAAAGTGTTAAGGACACAGTTTCAAAGGAATTTAGCACAGCTGAACACGGAATGTGGACAGAGGGGTCAGATGTGGTATTTGAGACCGGAGTCCTTGCTGTAGAAACCTTATCAATGAAAAACTGAAGGAATCTGTTGCACATCTCGGGTGAAGAATCCGAGCAAGTAGGCCGAAGGGGTTTGAGTACAGAATCGATGGCTTTAAATAGTACGCGTGATTTGTGATGGTTAGTTTGAATAAGGTCCGACAGATATTCTCCTTTGGCCTCTTTTACTGTGATCTGGTAGTTAAGCCAGCCAGCAGTTTTCCAAATTTGATAAGAGATCTGCAATTTGTCTTTTTTCCACTTGCGTTCGGCTTTGCGACACCCCTGCCGAGCTGCGCGAGTTTTGTCGTTAAACCAAGGCTCGGGTTTAGGCTTTGGGAGCACAGTTTTTGAAGGAGCCACTGAATCCAGCGTGGCACGGCATGATGAATTGAACTAAGAGGTGAGTTCCTCTGTGTTAGATGAGGTGTTATTGATATGCCACATTTGTCTGATCTATGTGAAATGAGAAGCCAAGGAAAAAAAAGTCTTCAATGTGTTGTTGTTATCCTGAAAACCTTAAACCTACTTTTCAAAAGTCTTTAAAATGTCACAGACATAAGTTATCAATATTTTCTTTTTTTTGTTTTTTTTTGGATAACATCCTTTTTATAGGGCTTTTGCATGTCATGTAATTCATGTTGAACTGCCTGGTTGCATTCGTGGTAAAGGTCCCCGAAAAGAAGAAAGAAAATTGTGAATTTGTCGTTAAAAAGCTGGTCTAATTTGAATTAATTTTAAAAAATGACTGCCAGTGTTCTTTTCATCAGAAACAACAAAATAGTTTAGTTAACGGCCTCTTCCTTCATGACAACAAAGTGGCGATGCACTCATCATGGCTCTTTGAAAACAAAATGTACATTACTGGTCCCTGTTTTAGCCACGTCACAATCTTCTGGACAACTCCATCCATCCATCCATTTTCCGAACCGCTTTATCCTCACTAGGGTCGCGGGGGGTGCCGGAGCCTATCCCAGCTGTCTTCGGGCAGTAGGCGGGGGACACCCTGAATTGATTGCCAGCCAATCGCAGGGCACACAGACGAACAACCATCCACGCTCACACTCATACCTAGGGACAATTTAGAGTGATCAATCAGCCTGCCATGCATGTTTTTTTTTTGGAACGTGGGAGGAAACCGGAGCACCCAGAGAAAACCCACGCAGGCCCGGGGAGAACATGCAAACTCCACACAGGGAGACCGGAGCTGGATTTGAACCCGGTACCTCAGCACTGTAAAGCCGACGTGCTAACCACTGGACAACTCATAAAGTGAAAAAGACCTTTTAATGCTATTTACCAAAAATGCAGTAAATTTGTGTCCGTCCTTGCATATGTTGTGAAAGTATATCTTTAAACGTATTTAATGTTTTTAGAAATATATCAGGGTGGCCCGGTGGTCGACTGGTTAGCACGTCAGCCTCACAGTACAGACTTGCAGAGTTTGTTTCCAGCTCCGGCATTCCCGTGTGGAGTTTGCGTGTTCTCCCCGTGCCTGCGTGGGTTTTCTCCGGGTACTCTGGTTTCCTCTCACATTCCGAAAACATGGGTGGCAGGTTGATGGCACACTGTAAATTGTCCCTCAGTGTGACTGTGAGTGCGGATGGTTTTTCATCTATGTCTGCCTTGCAATTGGCTGGCAACCAGTTGAGGGTGTCCCGCGCCTACTGCCCGAAGACCTACAAGCCCTACGACCCTTGTGAGGATAAAGCAAATCAGAAAACGGATGGATGGATGAAATAAATCATGAAAATTACTTTACAGGAATTTAAGATATGACCTTTTTCCCCAGAAAAACATTCCTTTCACATCCAAACACAATGGTGAGCATACGAAATCAAAAGTACACGATTTAAAGTGCAAATAGGCACACTGATGTAAGACTGCAGACTTTGACCCCATCATGTGGTAATGAGGTCCATCGGGTCATTAACCCACACATTTAAATAACAATCAATATTAATAGGTTAAAAATGACCAGAGATAATTTATATACAGTGAACAGAAAGCACTGAAAGCCTGATTGTGCAAAGGGATCACTGCACACTTTTCTTTTGTGCTCATTTATATTGTAGGTGGTTTTAAAGGTACATCCAGTTCAACACAAAACCGATTTTTACGGTGATGAGCATTCTTGTAAACCAGTGTTGCCCATAAGTAGATTGTAAGTTCACAGTATCTCGGGAAGGGAGTGTCGGTAACTCTCATAGCATAAACTCAATGACTGCCAACCTTCCTCGTTTTATGCTATTGATATTGCTGTCTTTCAACAGCAGTGAATTAAAAAAAGAATGTGTGTGTATATATGTATATATATTGTATATATATATATATATATATATATATATGTATATATATATATATATACATATATATATATAGCTGTCCATCATGTTTGATGATGACGCTTGCTCCAAGGGAGGGGGGATGGGCAGGGTGGGGGTCAGTGACTCTGTCGCTGGTGCCACTTCTCGTGGGCATAAAGACTGATCCTTGAGCCGCAGACTCGACCACAGATGGAGCAAGGGAAAGCGGATACCAGGGGGGTACCAGCTGCCCGCTGGTGTCGTTGAATGCGTCTCTCGGTTCGTCTGACTTAGTTAGTTTGGCGTATTTGAGAGACTGTAGTGGCACAAGTGATCTGCCAGGTTGGCCTGTTGAGTGCAAGAGTTTCAAGCTGCGTGGGGTTGATGCTGGCTCGCTTTAAAACAAAGATCATGTCAGCGGTCTGATCTAGTCTTCCGGAAGCCACTCTGAGTTTCCAGAAGCACACCTTCTGAGATGTGCTTCATCAGCCTGCCGAGCATGATTTTGGCCAAAATCTTTCCTGCGGTGGCGAGGAGAGCGATTCCTCGGCTATTCCCACACGCTGCTCTGTCCCCTTTCTGCTTATAAATAACAACGATGTTAGCATCCTTCCAATCCTGCGGGACGGTCCCCTGTTCCCAGATGTTTTGAATCAGGAGGTGCAGTCGGCGCGTGAGGAGATAATCTCTGTGTTTTAAAACCTCTGCAGGGATGCCATCAGGTCAAGCGCTTTTGTTATTCTTTAGGCTCGCAATGGCTTGCTGGGTTTCAGAATAAGATGGTGGGGTGTCGTGGCTCATGATTGGTGGCAGGTCTGGGAGATTGTCCATAATGTGTGGGTTCACAGGGTTGGTGTGGTTGAGAAGATTTTCAAAGTGGTTTGCCCAACGGGCAAAGATCTCATGGTGGTCCTTGAGGAGTGCAGAGCCATCAGCTGATCGGACTGGAGCAATTGCCCGCTTCTTGGGACCATACAGTGCTTTGATGGCATTGTAGAAGCCATGGGTGTTGTTACAGTCTGCCAGGTTTTGGATTTCATGTGCCTCCTGAATCCACCAGGTGTCCTCCATGATACGGAGTGCACGCTGGGTCACTGTTCTAACTGCAGTAAATGTGGCTTTCCGGGTGAGAGATGTAGGGCATTACAGGAGAGCTCTATGGTCCTCATGCTTTGCTTTCAAAAGTGTATGTATCTCGGTTGAGTTGCAGTCAAACCAATCCTGGTGGCGATTCCTTGACTGGCCAAGCACCTCCGAGGCTGTACTATGGATAGCCTGGCGCAGAGCTGGCCAGTCACCTGATTCCTCCAGTATCTTGTCAAGGTTTTCAGCAAGGAGTCGCCGTAGGTTGGCTTTGGTGGTGGCGTTGTTCAGTGCTGCACAGTTGAGCCTTTTGTTGGAAGCTGTCCTTGGACGGCGGGGGAAACATTGACAAACAAGAATTCACAGTCTTTATCTGTTTGACCCTCACTGCAGGGGACTGTGTCGCCATAGATGAGCAGCCTGTGCCATTCCGAGGCAGGTGCATGTTTCGCCAGTACATGCACAGCAAGCCTGCAAAATATGAGATAAAAAGCTCCTGGATGTGTGACGCAAGGTTACCTTATGGAATAGAAGGAACTGTCTTTACAGGAAGACAGCCAAGACAGGGGGTTCAAAGAAACTTAGGAGAGAATGTCACCCAACAATTGTGCAGTGGAATCAGACAGATAGGTGAATATACAGGACAATAGATAAAGTAAGTTTTAGCACAATGCCTACGTACAATATAAAATATCCATCCATATTTTCTTATTATCCGATTTTTAGCTTCCCTCTCCCCAGCCAGCTCTTCCCGGGGATCCCGAGGCGTTCCCAAGCTGGGTGATAAAAATGCCCGGAACACCTCACCAGCGTGCAACACAGCTAATGTTACTCTGAGCCCCTCGGTTTCTCACCTTATCTCTAAGGGAGAGCTGCGGAGATATTTCGGCCGCTTGTATCATCTCGTTCTTTCGGTCACGACCCACAGCTCGTGACCATAGCTATTGAGAGCTTCGCCCTTTGGCTCAGCTACAGCTCAACGTCCGCATTACAAGACGCTGCACCGATCCGCCTGTCGATCTCTCGCCGTCATTCGTTCACTCCTCCACTTGGGGCAAGATCGGAGTTCCACCCTTTTCCGACTGAGGACCATGGTTTCAGATTTGGAGGTGCAAAGCTGTGCGAAACGCTGACAAAGCCAACAGTACCACATCATCTGACAAATAAACACGTCCCTCAACGCTTCGGCTGCGCCTAGAAATTCAAATATGAACAGAATAAAGACCTTGGCGGAACCCTCACTGGGAACGATTTTATTGCCGGCAATGGCCAAACTCCTCGGCAGTATTATCAAGGGCTCGGTACCCCATACTCCCGAAGCACCCCCCACAGAACCCCCCGAGGGACACGGTCAAACGCCTTCTCCAAGTTGTGGACCGGATGGGCGAATTCCCACATACCCTCGAGGACCCTAAGGGTGTAGACTTAAAGCAACTGCTCCTCCTCATCTGAGGCTCGACTATCCTCTCCAACACCCCTGAATAGAACAGGGAGGCTGAGGAGTTTAAACACACCCTCTGGTCCCCCTTTTTAAACAGTCAATCCAGAGGCACTTATTCACACTTGGATGTATGGGGCAGAATCAATTTTGGTTGTTAAGCTATTGATACAGCATGTGTTCACTGTATCAAAGCTTCATCAAATAAACACGTTGCAAATATTAAAGACAAATGTTTGGCCTCCTTCACTGCTAAAGTAATGACTTAAAGCAAATTATTATAACAGTTTTAAGTCATTTATTCACACTTGGATGTATGGGTCAATTTTGACCCATGTGTGTAAACTTCATCTAATCATATAAAAACGATCAGTGTTAATCAAAAACAAGGTATCTAAAGAACACTTGGTTTCCGAACAGTCTTCTGGAACGGATTAAGTACGAAAACCGAGGTTTGACTGTACATCCTCATTTATATAGCGCTTTCACAACAGCAGCAGCTTGTAACAAAGCGCTTAAGTCCACATAAAGTAAAATAATAAACGCAACATATAGCATAAATCACAGATAGTCGTGCAGTCCTAACCACTTTTCCTCTCATACGCGTTGGCATTAATGAAGGTAACCTGGTTCTGAGACTGGAACAAATTAACATCATTCCATTTCCACTAATTTGAATGGGAAAATATGCTCACCACTCTCTGAATTATGTTTGTCAACCACGCTGTATTTGTGTGCAGTACTCTCACTGTTTATAGTGTAACAGTGGTTGAAACTTATTTGTTGATCTAAAAATAAGTATTTTTGGACTACTGAATGTAACATAACATGGTTTATTTAAAATACTGTACACTGATTTTATGTCGGTATACTTTGCATAACTGCATGCGTCCACACTCACACACACACACACATATATAATATTTATGAGGCATGCAACAGGCGTATGACTGCATGCCCTGTATGTCAATGAAGTGACACATTTCACAACAGATTACAGGCATTTTTTTATTTTTTCAACACATTCACTGGTTTGCACAGGCATGTATTCGATAGCTGGAACTGGAAAGGCTGGCAGTGACTGAGTAAATCCCATGAGAGCTACCGACACTCCCTTCACAAGATACTAGTTGCTCACAATCTACTTCAGGGTCACCCTGTCTACTCTGATAACGTTTTCAGAACCCAAACACATAATGTTCCATAACAGGCCCAGTTGGTTCAACTGGTGAATGAAAAGGGACATAACTTGTAAATGCATAAAGACACTGTCGCATAAAGAAAAGTTCCTACACTCGCTGACCACAATTCTTTTAAAGCATTACCGTTTTACGTTTTACCACATTATGCAAGCTGTGGCCAACCTGTCTATATCACTTAATGTTGAATGTGTGTGCGTGTGTGTGCATGTGTGTGTGTGCGCGCGTGCGTGCGTGCGTGCGTGTGTGCGCTCATTTTTTGCAGCGACGCTTTCATCTTCCAATGCACCGTTACAGCTGCATCTGCCCTGCAGGATGCTAAAATAAGTCAGCGGGCCACATGTGATTCAAAGAGGAAGAGCTAAGACAACTACACCGTACCCTGTATGATTCTGGTGCATGAGAAATAATTCAATGGTGATACTAATTGTAAAAATAAAAAAAGGGTACTTTTTTTTAACTCAGCAAAAAAGATCACGGTACAGCATTACATTAATTTGCCTAAACTGATGCTACCATCGGTGCACGACTGGTTAGCATGTCTGTCTCACAGTGCAGAGGTGCAGGGTTTGATTCCGGCTCCGGCCTTCCTGTGTGGAATTTGCATGGTCTCCTTGTGCCTGCGTGGGTTTTCTCCCGGTACTCCAGTTTCCTCAATCATTCGAAAAATATGCATGGTAGGCTGATTGAACACTCTAAATCAGGGGTGTCAAACTCATTTCACATTGTGGGCCACATACGGCCTCGGGAGATGTGAAATGAGTGATACTAATTAAAAATTATACCATTCTCTGCTATAAATAACCAAAATAATATGTCTTTCCTTTGTTTTGGTCTAAAGAAGCACAAGAACACGAGGAAAATGTTGAAATTTAATGAACATATCTTTTACAAAACATTTCATGAATCACCTAAGATTTCCTTAGACAAATGTGCAATTTACTTTTATCATTCACATATATGCATTGCAACTGATCCCACTGACTTTACAAAGGCACAAAACTTAGTAAAGTACAGTAATTGGTATTGAAAAATATAGTAATGCACTTTTAAGATTAAACGAGATTTATAAAGAAAGGAATTTTTAAACCATTTACACGAGCATATAAAATCTAAATGTAATCCCTGCCTACACCTTGAGAGTGCTATAATATGTGTAAAGAATAAAGTATTCACATGTCCTTGATTGCGTCTGCTGTGTTGGGTCTGTCTCAGTGACCGACTGAGGCTGCTGTTGTTTTCTTCTCTGATCAAATGAATTGCACCTTATTAAAAATATTAATTCCATGTCTTTTATGCATTTTTTCACTTTTAAATTATCCTGCAGGCCTGATCAAACCTCCTTGCGGGCCGGTTCCGGCCCACGGGCCGTATGTTTGACACCCCTCATCTAAATTGTCCCTAGGTGTGAGTGTGAGCGCGGATGTTTGTTCGTCTCTGTGTGCCCTGTAATTGGCTGACAACCGCTTCAGGGTGTCCCCTTGAGTCTTGTGAGAATAAGAAGATTAGAAAATGGATGGATGGATGAATGGATATCGCGACCATATTTTCTACATCAAGGTTGGACTCTCACAATTTGCTATTTGTATTCAATAGTTCAACTCAGTGAAGAAACAAACAAAAAAATACCACTAGCATTTTTATTCTGGATTAGTAATTAGTTGGGTTATTTCTTTGCATTTGGGAAATGCCTCCGCAATGTTTCATGAAATTTGGTTTTTGCTTTTGTGAAGCCTTGAACAAACCAACCAAAAAATGATGATCAAAAATCCTGTTACCTTTGCATTCATATTATTGGTTCACTATAATGATAACCCTTACCCGAAATTATCACTCATCTATGTCTTATTTATCAACAGTTTAATGGGGATATTTTTTAATGTTCTTTACTCTTTATGGTTCAGCACAATGTCCCAAGTTCAGTTCTGTTTTCCCTTCAAAGTCCAATATGAAAATTTATGTTGCCGAGTTAAAGAAGTACAGTACTGCACCTAGGCATTGGTATGACTACTTTTGTCATTTGACCATCTACTCTACGACGAGGAAGCAGAGCAGATAGCCTGGCGATTTGAAAGTGCTGCACATATTCAGCCAAAATGTGTGTGCGGGTGTGGTGGGCGGGTTGTTAGGAGGCTTGGGGAACAGCAGCAGTCATCCTTTTCCAGAACTGCTGACTGAGTTTTACCACTGCTCTTGCATTTTACATAAAGCATCATAGCAGGTATGAAAATTGCACAGGATCTGACAGAAATAAACTCTCGTTTCTTAAACATCACAGACAATCATTATCCACCACTCCCGCCCACACTCGGTGACACCCTAACAACATTTTTTTTTTTTTTTTTTTTTTTTTTTTTTCAAGATGGCGCCCGAATAGGCAGCCGTCAACAAGTGCTCTTCAAGAGCCTTGCGTTTTTTGTCGTTTTTGTGGTTTGTTTTGTTATTTTGTGTTTGTTGTTAAGTCGTGTGGACCTGATGTGGACCCGTTTTCAGCATTTTTGGCCACGTCATTCGTCAAAGAAGAAGAATCTGTGCTTGGTGGTTGCGCCTTCTCGGCAGCACACGCGTACCAGCACTCGGCGCCATTTGACTGTCGTTGCTGGACATCCCCGGGGCGCTTGTGTCTTGCGCCTGAAGTAGGCAGCATTTTCACAGCACTGCGTTGTTCAGCGAAAAGGTCGGTGCTGATGGACAGTCTGCATGGATTGGATGGATGCATGGATTGAGGAGCCGACGATGAGAAGAAAGGAGCGTCAGCGCAGAGCGCCGATGCATATGTGGAACTGGGAGTCGCGGCTTGGAATTGAAGCGGATTTACATGGGACAGGAGAAGAAAGCCAATCTCTCTTTTTCGTTAATGGATGCTACAGCTTCTTGTTGCTACAGCTTAGCTTGTAGCAGACGTGTGCACATTGCCGCATGACGTCTTTGATCCACTGGTGAAAAGGACACTTTGATTCGCTCCTCTTTCATCTATAACTGCTTCAGACAACAGGAATGTATGCAGGAAAGTGGTTAAGATTGCACGATTGTCTGTGTCTAATGTGTTGTCTTGTATTATTTTGTCATTTTTTTGGTCAACTTTTCTTTTGATGGCGGCGCGGACACCCGCAGCGGCTCCCCGTGTTTTATGTTGAGGGGGAAGAAATTTCATCTGTGCTGTATGTTACACATACGTACAGCACATTTGACAATAAAGTTGTATTCCATTCCATTCCATGCTGCTTTTGCAAAGCTGGCAGCATCTTTAAAGACGACACTCACCTCTCATCATCGCTTTTTACTGCTGCCATCAGTAAAGTGCTAAACAACGGTGAAAAGCCAGCACATCCACAGAGAAAAAAACGTTCAGACAAATGAGCCAACATTGAATAAAACAAGTCCTTGTGAGATCGGTATTTTGTTGCCAAACTAAGTTAGGATAATAGTGCCAATACTGTACTGCACCAAATATTGTGGTAATTCCTCTCTTTTGTCACCAATTGAAGAAAATACGAATTTTTTGGTTTTCAAGGACATACTTGTGATTTGACTTTAGCATAAAGTTTTTCTTCACTCTATCCAATGGTGGGAGTCAATGAACATTACAGGGCATCATTGCCAACTACTGTGTAGGATTGAGAAGAGCTGGCATTCCGTGCACTTTTTCAGTTTCCTAAATTAGATTTTCTTCCCAGTCATAGTACGGCGAACCACTGAAAACAAGTCTGAGACCAACTTGTGGGACCCAACCCGCCAGTTGAGAGTCACTGCTAAAATAGACAAAAATAGACCAGCAACTGGAAGGTCTCAAGCACTGAACACCAAGTGCATGCATAGAGCCTGTTCAGCAGTCTTGTACTGTAGATGTTGTCCAACTTTTAACAAGAGTCTGCTGGTGAAGACCCCCCCCCCCCCCCCCCTCCATATTGGAAAAGTCACAAAATCAGACGCGCCGATGAAGGAAACATTTCTTATCCTTAGCTATATATGTATTCTGCTTATCTAAAATAGTTATAATATATATCAAATACATAGAGATATAAAATGGATACAGTAGACCGATACATATATTTCAAAAATATTTGTCGTTATTTTTTTCTAATTTCATTTTGAATGGAATTTTTCTCAGGTCTTCTTGGGGAGTGATCGTCTGGCACCTACTGGCAAGTCACCACACAAAATGCTACATTAATCCTTGATGCATGGGTTATTTTGATAAAAATGTGCCATTTTCATGAGGAGACCTAAGAACTGTTTCAAATTGGAAAAATAAGCAATGCAGATCACTCCTTTAAAACATATCCATCCATCCATTTTCCGAACCGCTTTATCCTCACTCGGGTCGCGGGGGGTGCCGGAGCCTATCCCAGCCGTCTTCGGGCAGTAGGCGGGGGACACCCTGAATTGGTTGCCAGCCAATCGCAGGGCACACAGAGACGAACAACCATCCACGCTCACACTCATACCTAGGGACAATTTAGAGTGCACGATCAGCCTGCCATGCATGTTTTTGGAATGTGGGAGGAAACCGGAGCACCCGGAGAAAACCCACGCAGGCCCGGGGAGAACATGCAAACTCCACACAGGGAGGCCGGAGCTGGATTTGAACCCAGTACCTCAGCACTGTGAAGCCGACGTGCTAACCACTGGACTACCGGGCCGCCTTCCTTTAAAACATATAAATATAATTTTACATCTTTCCCAAGAGTAGAAGATGATGGGGGACTAAATACAACTGTTATATCTTACAAAACGAGTGAGAATTTCAATGTACATGGATGGGGGGAAAAGACAAAAAAAGTAAACAACATTTCAAGAGCTAAGTATACGTTTTTTTGTTTTTTTTAATTGTACGACCTACTATCACTACAGTCACACGTTGACTCCAAAGCAAACTAAATTTCCCACAGCACTGATTGGAAAAGCAATTTAATGTGATCATCTGCAGCCAGTGCTGGCCAAGCGGGCGTGTCATAACTAATTGAGTTGAGTCACGTGTGTCTTAACCTCCATGGCAGAGGCTTCGTCGAACCCCTGAGACAATTCACCGAACCCCTAGGGTTCGATTGAACCCAGGTTAAGAACCACTGGGTTAGACAAAGATTGTTGCAATTTAAAGTTTTCAAACGGCTATCCTACTGAAACCCCACCTTTAGACAGTGTCACTGAGCTCCAGTCTCTTTGGCGCGTATTTTCTGGTTATGTGCAAGCTTTACATAACTCTTGTCTGAAATTTTTACCACGTTCTCTTACATTTGTAAAAAGGAAGTAATCCTTTCGTTGCAATTTTTGGAGTGGGACAAGCTAGTGATGGGGGATCTCAACAAGTCATTTGCGCTTTGTATTTTCATCATTATTAGCTTCATTCTCCAGAACTGGAAGAACTGCACACTGCCTGTAAACATATTTTTGGGCACATCTCCAGAAAAGATTCATAGCTTAGGTCACAACTCACTTGAAAAAAAATCCCTGAGGTTTGTTTTGGCAGGTCTTTTGGGATATTTATGAAGAGGTATGTGATGCAAATTTATTCGGTTAATGATTGTTTGGCCTTATCTCAAACAACCACTGCTCGACGCCCCTCCATTTACAGTCTTGTGTGTGTGTGTGTGTGTGTGTGTGTGTGTGTGTGTGTTTGTCTTAGGGTTGTTCCATTTTCCATTTACAACGATGTTTAAATGTCTCTCTTCTATAGGTTTGGATGAGTGGCAGTCAGGTCTCCCCTCAGCCACTGGATTGGGCGGGTGCCTTGCGTTTGACAGGCTTTGGCACCTTTGTCTGTGCAGCAGCACTGGTGCCACTTGGAAGGATAGCAACTCTTTCAATTTTTGTTTTCCCAGTCTTTTTTGTTTTCCCCCTCCTGCTTATTGCTGCCATTTCGAACTTTCCAATTTGGGGGTGGATTGTTGTGGTGCAGGAGCAACGTGCAAGGATGTCAGGTGGGACACAAATGCTGTGGAGGTTTCGATTGGAAGTCTACTTTCCAAACAGACTCAACTCGGTGTGCCAATTTCTCCCTTACGTCTAGATATACTTTGTTTTGCTCTAATCATTTGGTTATCATATGTGTACTTCAAACACCTGCGATTCCATTAGTCCGGGAATAAATCAGTTTGGCTTTCAAGTCCTTTGCTCGTCAGCAATTCTCTGGTGGGATGAAGGAAGAAGAAGGCCTTGGGCTATCAAGTGACAGGCGCTGCCACTGTAAACCAATGCTAATGATGCACAGGGAAATGATGGTGGAAGTGCATGACATCAAGTTCTCCTGCTCTGTCATGTGACTCAAATTCTCCCATGACAAATGTTGTCTGACAGTTATGTGTTTTTGACGAACGCTGCAGAAGGCTGGGTACAGTTGAAATGGTTGTGGCACTGTCTGGAAAGTACTTCTTTTTTTTTTTGGTCTGCTGTCACGTCACACAGTCATGTGACACGAAGATTTATGAGCGATGACTTATACGCTGTGTAACTTATGAGGTATGTCATTGCTCAACTGAGATTTTTAAAAGCGGTTCAGAAGATTCCGCGTAAATATACGAAGCAGTGCCAGCAGACTGTCACAGACCATTTATCATGTGTTATAATTACAATAAAGCAACAGAACGGTTGTTTGCTTGTGAAATACAAATGTGCAAACATGATAGACAATCTATAATTTGTGTAACCTTATATATAAACACCATAGAAAACATAGAATATTAGCACTAAAGAGCAACACACCTATTAGTGTTTGCTTATAATTTTATCGAACATCTAAACAGATTGAGAGGAAGAAAATGGAAGTAAAAAGATTTAAAAGAAGAAAAAACAAATGGTCATCATTGAGCACAGTTTGTGTTCAAAGGGAAGTGGGAAGAAGTATAAAAGCTAGGCCTAATTGTAGTTCTTTGTGTATTTTGACTCGTTCCATATGACAGTAATCCATCCATCCATTCATTTTCCGAACCGCTTGATCCTCACTAGGGTCGCGGGGGGCGCTGGAGCCTATCCCAGCTGTCTTCGGGCAGTAGGCGGGGGACACCCTGAATCAGTTGCCAGCCAATCGCAGGGCACACAGAGACGAACAACCACCCACGCTCACACTCACACCTAGGGACAATTTAGAGTGTCCAATCAGCCTGCCATGCATGTTTTTGGAATGTGGGAGGAAACCGGAGCACCCGGAGAAAACCCACGCAGGCCCGGGGAGAACATGCAAACTCCACACAGGGAGGCCGGAGCTGGAATCGAACCCGGTACCTCCGGGTGAAGCCGACGTGCTAACCACTGGACTACCGGGCCGCCCTATTACAGTAATAACATTCATTCATTCATTTTCCGGTCCGCTTATCATCACAGGGGGGTGCTGGAGCGCACAGCCGTCTTCGGGCAGTTGGTGGGGGACACCCTGACATGGTTGCCAGTAAATTGCAGTATACATACCATAACACCATAATGCAATACCATCAATAGGACAATCATTGTTAGAATCTGTATGTGACCCCAAACGCACAACGGCAGACAGGGATGGCGTTAGCTAACACTTGGTGTAATTTATTAGTTGGTAGGTGTCTACCAGGAGTTATGCTAAAGAAAATACAACACTATACATTACAAGATAGCTTTATTTATATAGAGCCTTCACAACTGCTGCAGTTGTAACAAAGCTATGAGAACTCGTCACAAACACGGACCTGAAACATATAAATACAAATGACATTACAAAACAATAAATGAAAGACAAAAGCTATGAAGGCAATTGATTGAACAAAAAGGCACAAAAACATCAGGGGCTCACATCCACGATGGGCTAAATATCCTTTGAAGTCTTGTTGTCTCCTTACTTCGTTTAGTCAGTAGTTAACTATGCTTTCAGTATTATCTTCATTTCATAATGGCTGAGCAGAGCTCACATGGTAGTTGTCTGTTTAAGCGTGTGTTGTGGACTGCACATGTCAATTAGTGTTGGGCAGAATCCTTTTACGTTATAATTGGTTCCTGCTAATAATCGCCTCGAGATGGCATTGGAAGACTAAAAAAAGAAACAACTCAATACGGAATATAAAAAGAATGTGTAACACCATACATAGGGCACATTGGATATTAGGGCACACTGTCGGCTTTTGGGAAAATTGAATGTTTTTAGGTGTGCCTTATAGTGAGGAAAATATGGTATTCAATAATATACAGTACTAGGTTTTCTACCACATTGTGAGTGTGAATGATGATTGTTCGTCTCTGTGTGCCCTGCGTTTGGCTCGCAACCTGTTCAGGGTGTTCCCCGCCTAATGCCCGAAGACAGCTGGGAAAGGCTCCAGCGCCCTCCGCCACCCTTGTGAGGATAAGGGGAATTGGAAAATGGATGGATGAATAATATACTATGATCAATGCCGAGTATCAAATGTACTTTTGGGGGGGTATGGAAAAATCCCAATGGTAAATTCTTTATTGTCTATACTAGTGGTATTTAGGGCGGCCCGGTAGTCCAGTGGTTAGCACGTCGGCTTCACAGTGCAGAGATACCGGGTTTGATTCCAGCTCCAGCCTGCCTGTGTGGAGTTTGCATGTTCTCCCCGGGCCTGCGTGGGTTTTCTCCGGGTGCTCCGGTTTCCTCCCACATCCCAAAAACATGCATGGCAGGCTGATTGGACGCTCTAAATTGTCCCTAGGTGTGAGTGTAAGCGTGGATGGTTGTTTGTCTCTGTGTGCCCTGCGATTGGCTGGCAACTGATTCAGGGTGTCCCCCGCCTACTGCCCGAAGACAGCTGGGATAGGCTCCAGCACCCCCCGCGACCCTAGTGAGGGTCAAGCGGTTCGGATAATGGATGGATGGATAGTGGTATTGGGCGGCCCGGTAGTCCAGTGGTTAGCACGTCGGCTTCACAGTGCAGAGATACCGGGTTTGATTCCAGCTCCGGCCTGCCTGTGTGGAGTTTGCATGTTCTCCCCGGGCCTGCGTGGGTTTTCTCCGGGTGCTCCGGTTTCCTCCCACATTACAAAAACATGCATGGCAGGCTGATTGGACGCTCTAAATTGTCCCTAGGTGTGAGTGTAAGCGTGGATGGTTGTTTGTCTCTGTGTGCCCTGCGATTGGCTGGCAACTGATTCAGGGTGTCCCCCGCCTACTGCCCGAAGACAGCTGGGATAGGCTCCAGCATAGTGAGGGTCAAGCGGTTCGGATAATGGATGGATGGATAGTGGTATTTATTTCACAAGCTCCATTACTGCCATGGGGGTGGTCGGTTTTTCTGAAAGCCAGATTAATTTTCACTTAAAACCATATGTCTCTGAATTAAATTATCGAGTCTGCATCTAAAATTTTCCAGGACTGTGGTGGTAGTCGTGATATAGGTCTATAACTAGTGAACAAATGTTTCTCTCCACTTTTTATAAATAGGAATAACCTGCGATTTTCATTTTTTGATACCACAGAATAAACTGCATTTAGTCAATAATCGGAGAAAATATTTTAACATTGCTTCAGTAGATTGTCCAATGGGACTGCTGTTTGGCCCTCAAATCATGAAAGGGGTTCAGGCTGAATGATTTTTACCTTCTTCAGTCTGCCTGCCCAAAATGAGATTTTTGTCATACCAAGGCTGTATCCATCTTGATTTTATGAAGTCTGAACAGCAAAAATCACATGAAATCTGATTTGAGCAAGATGGATCCGAAACCACATTGGGGAGTTGTATGAAATTCAATACAGATTGTATTTTTCCGAATGCTTCTTTAAAGTAATTGGATATCAGGGTGGCTATTGCTTTATTTCCTGTAGAACACGCACAAACACATCCACGCACGCACGCACACACACACACGCGCACGCACACACACACACACACACACACACACACACACACACACACACACACACACACACACACACACCATTATACGGTATAGGCATAGCCATACATTCAGTTTTCTATTCAGTTTGCTGAGCTGAACTCATTGGTCACTGTATGAGTATGGTGCAGTAGTGGTGTTTTGAGCAGCGCTCGAAATGGTCACGAGCATGCAATGAGAGGAGTGGTGAGATCCACGAAGTAGCAACTGGGTTTAATACCGCTGCAGAAAAAGTAACCATGTTCCAAGAAAAAGTAAAGACAAGAAAAGGCCTTATTGCCATCTTTCTACAGTTATGCTTTTTTGTTGTTTGTGGTGACATCATATATCGTGATCAGCATTGCAGTATTTGTGTGTGAAGGTGCATCTGTGTGCGCGTGTGTTTGCATGCTCATGCGGTTTGAGTGAGGGGATTGAGGTTTTAAGATACCACTGCAAATGTTGCCTTTATACGTTTAATTTGTCCTTTTTTCTCCATTTCACACCCCATGTCAACAACAACGCTGTTCACAAACAAATCTATTTTACTATCCTTTTTAACTATTAGCTATGTCAGGTGTTGCCTTCAGGAACAGTTCAAAACATCCATCCATCTCCCTCCCTGAACCAGATGTGCAGTTTGGCATGTTGGAGCTGCAGCTGAAGGAAGTCAGAGAATTTATCTGAAAAGCAAGGGCTAGCTCTGCTCCATGACCAAGTGGCACTTCATACAAAGTGTACAAGTAACTCCTTCAGCGTCTGTGAAAACTCCTGCGAGTGATCTGGAGAAGTGAGAAAATCCCAGAGCAATGGCGAGTGGCAGAAAGGGTGTGGATCTCAAAGGAGGAAAACTCCACCCAGCTAGTCCAGTTCCGCATCATCTGCTGTGTGTCAAAGTGAAGGTTTTCTTCAGTGCCATTTCCAGACGGTTGAGCACCTACCTAGTAAAGAACAACAACATTAAGACATCAGTCCAGAAGTGTGGTATTCTAGGGATACCGGGCTGTATGGAGCAAAACGGTGTGGTGACTCAGCTAATCCGGGAGGCCAGGGAAAACAAAGGTGTTGAGGCTCGACCTGCCGAATGCATTCAGCTCAGGCCTCCTAGGGAAGTTCAAAGCTTGGGTCTAGCCAGCACGGCATTCTCCCCATGATCCTGTGGTCCCTCCTCATCTACACCTTCCCATGGAGAAAAGGTCAACAATCACCTCCAAAGATGGCTTGGGTTACCAAGGAGCCTGAGCTGCATCACTTTCTATGAGCGCAACAACAAGCTACAGCTGCCCTTTTGATCTTCGGAGGAGGAATTTAAGGTGACAAGAGCGAGAAAAGAGATGCAGTACAGGGATTCGAGTGACCCAAAGGTGGCCAACGCTGGGATCCAAGTGAGGACTGTCAGGAAGTGGGAGCAGAGGAAGAAGCCGAGGTCAGGCTACTCCACAAAAACATGGTGGGAGCGCTCACATGGGGACACCAAGGGAAAGGAGTGGCACAGGAGACAAGATCCTGCAAGACCGTGGGGATGAAGCAACAGGGAGCTTGGAACAAGATGGGGGAATGCGATGGAGAGGAAAGTGCCCTGGAGAGCTGAGCATCAGTGCATCAATTTTCAATGTGCTCCCCAGCCCGTCAAATTTGCACACGTGGGGCTTAGCAGAAACACGAACGTGCCCCTTGTGTTTTCAAGCGAGTAATCCTTGAGCATATGCTCAGCTGCTGCACCAGGGCACTGGGAGATGGAAGGTACCACTGGAAAGCATGACCAAGTCTTTAAAACAATTAATGAAACCTACAGCACTGGACTGGTGTGGGCAAAGCAACATTTGCTGGCATCCTGACTTCTGCGAGAGAGTGGCAGCTCGTGGTGGACCTTCAACGACAACTGAAGTTCACCAGCTACATCGCTGTCACCACCCTGTGGCCAGACATGTCCTCGTGTCAGAGTGCACCAAGTAAGCGTTGTTGTTCATAATCCCATCGGAAGATCGATTAGAGGAAGCCTTTGAGAGCGGGTGAAACGTTTAACAGGCATTAGTTGAAGCTCGTTGCGAAACTGGCTATCGCTAGCCACTGCGGTGTCTCACCTGAATGTTCACACTGCATAGCATGTTAGTAAACTGTTCCTAAAGTCACCTGTGCAGATTCACGGATGGTTGTCTGTATCGTCTTTCTTCCAAGCACTCTCACTGCACGCATCATATTTGAGGATATTACCAAAAGAAAAAGAAACACAGTTACTTTTATTTTCCAATAGACCACCTCAGTAACTCCAAACCTCTACAGTCCAATATAGTACCTGTACTTCACAATAAATTTTCATCAATAAAATACAGAAGCTCCAACCTGTCTGTATCGGCTGTTGTTCAGTCATACAGGAGTACTCTGAAATTGCCTCCTCTTGAAAACAAACAAAAAAATAGATTGAAAGCAAATCACTCTGCAAAGTAGTGTTGATTAAAATAGCCTCATAGAGTCAATGTTTTCTTGAAAAGAATGCCTTGAAAGTTAATTTTCAATCATGGTGTGATATCGTCCTCCATTGTAAATCAGGCTTCAGCCGCCCATCGAGCTGAACCAATGAGAAGAGGGAGAAACTCACTCGTCACAGGGGCTGGAGAATGGAGGTGAGTCTACAATCGGACTGGCAAAAGAAGAACCACGAATTTCGATGGCGTGTGTGTGGTCGAACGCCTGCATTCTCTGTTCTAAAGGCATTGGACAAAATATGTGCATGGCAACACATCCACGTTGAAATCTCATTGGACCAAAAATAAAGAAATAAAAAACTCCCAGAGCACTAGAAGCGTGCTCTGAAATGAAGACAAACGTCTTTTGATAATACATCCAACTTCATTGAAGTTGTAAATGTAGGCCTGTGTTTCTGATAGTGTTTGGCCCTGACGAGAAGGCTTTGTAGGACCCTACGGAACACCCCTGAGTCAGTTGGAAAACTGCTCGGAGTACTGACCGAGATGCTTTTGAGAAAAATACAGTGAACAAGGCAGACACATTTTTTCACTGTTTCCCATCACTGGTTGTTTGTATGAGTCACCTAGTTCACAAAAATAATAAAATCATTCATTCATTCATTCATTCATTTTCCGAACCGCTTCATCCTCACTAGGGTCGCGGGGGGTGCTGGAGCCTATCCCAGCAGTCTTCGGGCAGTAGGCGGGGGACACCCTGAATTGGTTGCCAGCCAATCGCAGGGCACACAGAGACGAACAACCATCCACGCTCACACTCACACCTAGGGACAATTTAGAGTGATCAATCAGCCTGCCATGCATGTTTTTGGAATGTGGGAGGAAACCGGAGCACCCGGAGAAAACCCACGCAAGCCCGGGGAGAACATGCCAACTCCACACAGGGAGGCCGGAGCTGGGATCGAACCCGGTACCTCTGCACTGTGAAGCCGACGTGCTAACCACTGGACTACCGGGCCGCCCCTAAAATCATTCAATATCATAAAAAAAACAACATGTTTTTGAATTGAATTGAATACAACTTTATTGTCAACTGTGCTGTACATATGTGTAACATACAGCACAGATGAAATTTCTTCACTCTCAACATAAAACAAGATGTTCTGTAATTGATTACATTTGTCATCAAAAATATAATTTGAATTTCATTTTAGACACTTTAAAAAGTTTTCAAATAAGCTATAAATGTAGCAACGTCTGATCAATCCATATCAATTTCAGACTTAAAATAATGTACTGATTTAAGCTCATTTCTGGCTCAACCATTTTATGCCCGGCCCACTCCAAATACAGTGAAACTCCTCTACAACAAAATCATGTTTGCAGCAAGAATTTTTTCACAACAGGGGGTTTTTCACTGTAGCAAATTTGACCTAAGATGTAAACACACAGACACACAAACTTATATGTTCACACGCACACAATCATATGTGTACTCTTTACAGTCAAACCTCGGTTTTCGTACTTAATCCGTTCCAGAAGACTGTTCGGAAACCGAATTGTTCGGAAACCGAAACCATGTTTCCCATTGGAATCAATGTAAAATGTTTTAATCCGTTCCAAATCAAGAAAACAACTTTTTTAAACCACTTTTTTTTTTACAATTTCACACCATAAACTGTACAAATGTAATAGGAGAGCAGGTAATATGTAAAATACTGTACAAACAAACTGTAATATACTTTATTTTCACCAATTTTAACATTAACATAGTAACATAAAAATTGAAGGAGCATCTCTCTCTCTTCCTGTCATGGGGCGTGCGCCTGTCCCAGCTGTCAGCAGGCAGTAGGCGGGGCATTTCGGCATCCCGAACTCATTCGCCAACACAGACACACGCACACCTGACCCATATTTCGCGATTAAATCTTTCTTAAATTCTATAGTTTTGCGCACTATTTTCCTCTTTTCTTCACCAGGTTCACCACTTCCACTTGCTTTCTTTGGTGCCATGATTAGGGGCTGATACACGATGCAAAAATAACAGTTTAGTTCTGACCAAACACTTCTGCTTTTTAAAAAAAAAAATCTTAATTGAACAATACAAACTCGTCTGCTCACAATGGACGCTACACAAGGAAGCTGTTTCTGTATGATTATTGCATAAAAAAGAGACAGCGGACACCAGAGTGTTCATTATGTGCCGCTGCATTGAAAACGGATGGCCGTAAACAAGCACACGCAATCCCACCGTGCTGCTGGGGTAAACCATTCTGAAAAGAGGGGGATTTCTCTCCCGAACAGAAGCGTCTCACCAAACACGTCTGCTTTTTTTTATTGAACAATACAAACCCGTCTGCTCACAATAGACGCTATACTAGGAAGCGTTTCACCAAACACGTCTGCTTTTTAATAAAAATCTATTGAACAATACAAAAACGTCTGCTCACAATGGTCGCTTCCTGTGTTGCGACGCAACTCAAGGGAGGGCGGCGACACGAGGGAGCGCCGCTACTAAAGGGAGCAGGGCTGCAAGAGGTATCGTCACTTCACTCCTCTCGGCTTTGCTACCTCGTGTAGTGTCGAGGTAGCGTCGCTACAGGAGGTAGCGTCGCATTCAAGTAAGCTCAGTTAGTTCGAGAACCGAAGTTTGTTCGGCATCCGAGGCATAAAAAACTCGAAATTTTATTTCGAAAACCGAATTGTACGAGAACCGAGACGTCCGAAAACCGAGGTTTGACTGTATTTTTATTCCAATAGTGCATAAGTATGAGCACACACTTATTTGACACTTCATATAGTCAGTGTAGAAAGAAAAAAAGGGAAATAAATTGCGAAATTTACCATCAGCATTCACTTTCACTTACATCAATTTCTTGGATAATGTTTTTTATTTTGCTTTCTCCGTCTTTCATTTTGATCACTTTTACCCTCTCTTCCAGCGTCAGAGCGCTTCTTTTCTTAGCTGTTTGACATCCAAAGGTCCGTTTTGTAGCCATTTTAGCAATGCAACGTTCATGCTGCGTCTGAATCAATAACAATAACAGATACTTCCTGGTACCCCGGTGGCTTTTCTTTCCACTATCTCACTGTCTCTAACTAGACCTACCCTCCTCGCCACCCAAGACAGCCTTGCTCAGCTGATGAACTTTTAAAGCCAGCCACGGAACGTTTCGTAGTCCTCGGTGGCCATAGTTAGCGCGATGGAACTCGCCTTCTCTCTAATTAGCGCTCCAGTTAGCGTAAGCTTTTTAGCATGATAACAAGTAAAGCATTCGAGGAACCGTTTATTTGAATGTCCGTCGAGCCATAAGCAATTTACTCTGAGCAGCTAATCGGATGCATTCCACTCTATCTTCCACGGATTGAGCTAAAGCATCTACACACATAGACAGTGAGGTCCCTCTTGGCCAATCGGAGGCCAGGATGATGCTCGGTAAGCCAATGGCAGAGCAGCTGTGAGTATGTCGCGTCCAGGAAACTTGCAACCGTGACCGAAATAAACACCGTTCACTATGTAAACCAGTGTGGTAGTTGCCGTTGCCGCCTCCGAACGAAGCAATAAGGGTCACTGTTGGATTATACTTCGTTGTAGTGAATGTCTTTGCGAGGCAGGAGCAGAGAAAATGATTCGTAAAATGCAACAGGGGGGTTTTCGTCGTATGGGGGGCAGGAGAATGGATTTTTTCACATTAGGGGGTATTTTCGCCCATGTAGGTTTTGTTCTAGAGGAGTTTCACTGTACAGATACGGATGCAGATAATTTACAGTAGATGGATGAACAGGTACAGATAATGGTGGACTCACTCATCCCGAAAAATACAGTCTAGTGTTCAACAAATACAGACAACTTGTAAGGTAACCTGCTTGCACCGACCTCGCCATGCAAGAGGGCTGCAGCACGCTTGGCTGGCCGAGTGCCGTCGGCCAGAATAGGACTGTGTCAGAAGAAACAACAAAAAAAGTAAGTCGGCAGGCTGCAACAGTTGCTTGTTGCGACCAACAAAGCAGCAAAGTAAAAGCGCCGCGTGCATCAGACCTAACCAGGTGCCGGTGGTGCAGAGGTGGCGGTGGTTTTGAAGGAGGAGGCAGAAGATACGGTCTTATTGGGGAAGAGGAGAGAGGATGGAGCAACCAGCAATAACCAGACTGGGAGAAATGTGTGGCAGACTCCCGTACTTTAGATAGTTGTATTATAGATAATATATTTTCTCTTTCTTGCTTGGCTCTCGACAAAGGCGGACGCTTTTGGGTTTTTTTCCCCCTCCCTCCCTTGTGGTTTCTTTCTGACTTCCGGGTTGAGTGAACGCTGGCGCGTTTGGCTGCCGCTGCTCAACCCGCATTCCTGATTGTAAAGTGTCCTTGGGTGTCTTGAAAGGCTCTTATAAATAAAATGTATTATTACTACAGTCAAACCTCGGTTTTCGTACTTAATCCGTTCCAGAAGACTGTTCGGAAACCGAATTGTTCGGAAACCGAAACCATTTTTCCCATTGAAATCAATGTAAAATGTTTTAATCCGTTCCAAGTTCCAAAAGAACTTTTTTAAACCACTTATTTTTACAATTTCACACCATAAACTGTACAAATGTAATGGGAGATGACCAATTTTAACATTAACATAGTAACATAAAAATTTAAGGAGCATCTCTCTCTCTGTCTGTCGTGGGGCGTGCGCCTCTCCCAGCTGTCAGCAGGCAGTAGGCGGGGCATTTCGGCATCCCGAACTCCTTCGCCAACACAGACACACGCACACCTGACTCATATTTTGCGATAAAATATTTCTTAAATTCTATAGTTTTGCACCCTATTTTCCTCTTTTCTTCACCAGGTTCACCACTTCCACTTGCTTTCTTTGGTGCCATGATTAGGGGCTGATACACGATGCAAAAATAACAGCCCAATATTACGTAGTCCTCACCAAACACGTCTGCTTTTTAAAAAAAGAATTCTTAATCGAACAATACAAACTCGTCTGCTCACAAGCTGTTTCTGTACGATTATTGCATAATAATGAGACACCGGACACCAGAGTGTTCATTATGTGCGGCTGCATTGAAAAATGCCGGCCGTGAAAAAAAAGAAAGTCCCCCCCCACGCCCCGTGCTGCCAGGGCAAACCATTATGAAAAGAGGGGGATTTCACTCGCGCTAACAGAAGCGTCTCACCAAACACGTCTGCTTTTTTTTATTGAACAGTACAAAAACGTCTGCTCACAATGGTCGCTTCCTGTGTAGCGACGCGACACGAGGGAGCGCGGCGACAGGAGGGAGCGTCACTTCACTCCTCTCGGCTTTGCTACCTCCTCTCGGCTTCACTACCTCGCGAAGCTATACGAGGTAGCGTTGCTACACGAGGTAGCGAAGCCGAGAGGAGTAAAGTGACGCATTCAAGTGCGCTCAGTTAGTTCGAGAACCGAAATTTGTTCGTCATCCGAGGCATAAAAAACTCGAAATTTTAGTTCGAAAACCGAATTGTAAGAGAACCGAGACGTCCGAAAACCAAGGTTTGACTGTATTATTATTATTAGAACAAAGATTAGACATGAGGATTCTAGCTAAACTAACAGCTATGATGGACAGGCCCTCCCACCCCCTTCAGGCCACCCTGACTGCACTGGGCAGCTCCTTCAGCCAAAGACTGATACACCCACGCTGCAAGCAGTAGAGGTACCGCCGCTCGTTCCTGCCGACTGCTGTCAGACTATTGACTAGACGGTCCTGAAAACCTGGACCCATTCCCACATACCCATTTTTAATATGCTTATATTTATATTTCCTATTTTATATTTGTATTAATTTTCACTTTTTGTCTTCTACTTTCTCCCTTTCATAATTTTGCTGCTATAAATTGGGAATTTCTCCATTGTGAGACAAATAAAGGTTTTATTAAAGTCATTGTCTCCATTCCTTGATTAGTATTTGGGGCCACGTCATGTGGCAGGAGAACTAAAAAATTTTCAGCTTTTGGTCACACACAACGGGGGCCTCTCCATCTCAAACTCCCTGGCCGAATTATGAGCCCAGTATGTCCATGCTCGTATCTTAAGGCGTCACTGTATTTGTCATCGGTCTGTAAATACGTCATCATTTATTTGCTTGTATTCATGTACGGTAATTCTCATCACCCGTTTAGTTGATGCCAGAATGTCAGGCTCGGATTCCAATGTTCTTTTCAAAAGTTTGGAGAATGTGGTATACAACTTTTGGCCTTGCTCTATTTTCTATCTCATTTTTGGTCTTTTACAGTTATATGTTGTTTCCTAAAGTGTAGCACAATACCATTTTCTTGTCACTCTATGGCTTTTGCTTTAAATATCAGCTTTCTTAATAAGTGAGACAAAGCGCACAAAATGGAATCAAAGTCCCACAAGTAGAAATGCTCATTTTGTAATGGTTCTATATGGACACAGAAGGTGTGAGTGGGCGCAGAAAAGCTCCACTCAAATAGAGTCAGCCAAGAGCAGCTGAGAGTGATAAGAGAGGATCTTTGAAGTGCAAAGACTACAGAACATTTAGCGTGAAGACCCCACATTCAGATCCAGCCTTTAAGTGGGTCAGACAATTTGCCTTTGGGAACAAAAGCTTTTTTTCCTTCTTCTTTTATTTATTTATTTTTCTCAAGATAAACACTGAGCTCCTTGTTGTTTGTCAAATTATTACTGGTTGCAGGATATTTTGGGGGAAGAAAAGTCAACTTTGTCCAAGCTTTTATATTGTTTGTGGAAACGGTTTTTCATCTGCTGTGGCACAATTTGAAGTGGTGAGTTGCAATAAATGGAACTAACTGGTGGTGAAATAGCATCAGTGAATTTGTTCCAGTCCAACTCAGGATCACAATACTAACTTAAATAATAAAACTTGTAACAATCACACACATCAACAGAAGTAAATACTCCCTTCAGACACTGACACCATGGTACATGCGCGCTATTAAAAGCCAAAAACGCACATCAGGGGAGAACTTGAACATATTTTGTTCCTCCCAACCAAAACTCTCATCGTAGGCCACATGGGTGCTTCATACACTTTTTCTGATGAACAACACCTACCCTAGCTAAAGTGCAAGATAGGCAAGCACGAAGATGCATTAGTGAAACACGCATCCTGTCCTCCTTATGTGTGCCTGGTAGAGGTAAGATCGGGCGGCCCGAGGGTCGGGTTCGGGTCGGGCTGGCTTCTCTCTCGCTGACTTTTTTTTTTTCGTTTCAAGGCCGTCAATAGTTTTGGCCACGAGAGACCGTGGTTCGCAAAAAAACAGAAGTCGCCTCATCACAACATGTACTGTACTGAATCAATTCAAAGAACTCCTTCCTGCCTCTGTCTATTATCCACCCGTCATTGTTTTTCTTTGTCTCTCTGCTTCTCTCTCTTAAAGTGCCATGCTAGATTCTTAAGGACATACTGCTACTGTGGTTAATGGCCAATTTTCAAACCGTCAAATTGACGGACGGCCTTAAAACAACTCTTCGTCAATGATTCGTCAAAAATTCGTCAATGATGGAAAATTGTCAGTTAATGTACCCTCTACAAAACAGAAATACATGTTTAAAATATGTAAATATTTATACAGACTTGTTAAAGACAGCCTTTAAATTGTTATCACAAATCACCCCTCCTCCTCCCGAGTCGTCACAAATAAAATAAGAAATGTCGGGTTTGCTTCGGGCTCGGGCCTGCAAATCAAGTTAATTGGTTGGGCTCGGGCCGGGTCGGGCTTAAATACCAGCGGGCCGGGTAGTGTCGGGCTGGATTTTTTTGGCCCGATCTTACCTCTAGTGCCCGGTTAGACCATACTGAAGCTCATCGTGGACGGAAAAATAAAATATAAAGAAATCATATTCTGCGTGCATGAGGTCCAACATGAACCAAACCCGGACAGATGATGAAAAAGAGGAGTGTGGTTCAGAACCCGTGTCTTAAGCTTGATAATGCAATTCTTTTTCCATGCACTGGTGTATGCTTTGTGTCAATTTTGACCTGGGCCAAGAATATTCTCATTAGAATTGTCTAGAATATATTAACAGCCTCTCTTGCCTATGTAAATGTGGTGAGAACACAGAAAGTTGCTAGGACTAGTTCAAAATTCCACTTCACACTGACAGACAACCATTAGTGTACATAGTTTAATTTTAACATTTCACATCTGCTTCTTAAACAATCACCACTAATTGTTCTTCATTCAAGTGACTTGTTGTAAGTTAAGTGCACATCTACATTTCTTTAAAAAAAAGAATTGTATTTATAACAAACACAGAATCTGAAAGACAAACGAATGTATATGCTTGCTATATATTTTTGGGCTTTTCAGGGCCATCAGATGTCATTGTTGTGGGAGTTGCTGGAGTGGATGTATCAAATGCTAACTGAGTTAGCATTAAAAAAATTTACATACATTCTTATTACAGATTCCCAATGAGCATCAAAATCACTTTGGGGATATTAAACACCCAGATCTAATTGATTTGGACTCTTGTGGTTGTATGTCTCCCTGGTGATCTGAATCAGATGATGAAGAAATGTTTCTTATTGCAGAGCTTCATAGAGGAGCACTGGAGGTAGATGTGCTTTGGACAAGAGCAGTGGAGCAGGTAGCCGCGCTAGATGTCATAAAACTGGCTGACGTATTACCATGTGACTGAGCTACAAACAAGGAATATTAAAACAACATCATTTTATGAAGTCAAAGCACATCGGAGTAAAACCACAGCTAAGAAATGTTCACTTACAAATTGAACGTTTAGGATTTCAAAAATGAACTTTAGCAAGAAACCTTGTAACTCAGTGGTTCTTAACCTTTTTAGAGGTACCAAACCCAACCAGTTAATATGCACATTCACCAAACCATTCATGAGTGAAAAATAAATAAATATTTTTTTTTTTATACATTAAAGACATTAAAAAATCCCTCATATATTAAAAACAGAAAAAAAGTAAATACAATTTCATAAGTATACTTTTTTTTTTAATTGTACGACGTACAATCACCACAGTCACACATTGATAAAAAGTGAATTACATTTCCCACAGCACTGATTGGACAAGCAATGTCATGTGATCATCTGCAGCCAGTGATGGCCAAGCGGGCGTGTCATAACTAATTAACATGTTGAGTCGCGTGCGTCTTACCCTCCGCGGCAGAGGCTCCGTCGAACCCCTGAGACCGACTCACCGAACCCCCGGGGTTCGATCAAACCCAGGTTAAGAACCACTGTTGTAAGTGAACCGGAAAAAAGGAAAATAAAAATTATTATCGCTCTTCAACAGACACATTACTCTCTTTGCCACCATTATCGTGTTGTCTAAACAAGTGCACCTGAGGCAACTAAGCATGCAATTATCTTACTATCTACACATTATGGCATATTTGCCTGAACCCACATGATGTTGAATATATAGTAGAGCAGACTGCATAGTGCACTGGAGAGCAGCTTGCAATTATATTATGTGAAGTATTCATTTTTGAATAAAAGGTCAATGAATTAGCATCATTGAAACAGCAATAAACAAGGACTTGCCCTGAACACTTTATATCAATATATTTTTTTCTAGTCTGTTAATTATGTAGGGTGCAAATTTTATACGCCAATGAACTATCGTTTTGTTTTTGTTTTTGTTTTTGTTTTTGCTGGTGAATGTTGCTTAATGTTTGCTAAGTGATGTGTTGCAAGCACATCTCTTTGTTAGTGGGTGACATGCTAAGTGCTTGCCTGAATGGCTTCGACAATGTACATTAAGTTTATCCGGACACAAACAATTTAATGAACCAATAAAATAATGATCGAAGTACTGTGTCAACCAAAAGCAACTTATCTTTGCCCTCACAAGATGAATATGGTTGTGTTGAATGCAGCCAGCATGTTTTACCCACCCACACAGAATGTCATCAAAAAGTCCAGGCTCTTTGCCGCATCAAAGTCTTCCACAGTGTAGTCACTCTTCTTTTAATCAAGTAACATATTTTCCGCACTATGAGGCACTTCAAAGTATAAGGCGCACCTGCAATGAATGGCCTATTTTAAAACCGTTTTATATGTAGGGCGCGCCACATTATATGGCGCAGAGAATATAAGCTACAATAGTGTCTGCAGTTGCATTATGCAGCCACTAGATGGAGCTACGCTAAAGGAAATACAACACAGCTTTATTTGTATAGAGCTTTAACAACCACTGCAGCCATAACAAAGCGCTTTGTGGAACATCTAAAATACTACGTCCATGAAATTAGAATATTGATACATATATAAGGTGCATCGGATAATAAGGTGCACGGTTGTTTTTTAGAAAAATTAATGCGGAAAAGACAGTAATTCACAATGTAACGAGAGCTCACTTAATAATAATAATAATAATACATTTTATTTATAAGCGCCTTTCAAGACACCCAAGGACACTTTACAATCAGGAACAAAAACAATAAAACACAATTTGACCAGTTTGATTTTTCAACAAACATGACAGCAGCAACAAACAAACAATGACCCGACACTGAATGGTCGTGCTGGGAGTCCTTTTACAGCAAGTCATGATGACAAAAGTCATATATTAAAAATTCTGGGTTTTTTTTTTGTGGATTTTGGATGGAAGAAAGGTGCACATTTCTCTCCATTTGATCGGGACAGGGAAGATAAAGCCCCAGGTGGAGAAAGTGAAGGCTGTGGAGAAGATACCAATTCCCCAGACCAAGAAGCAACTGAGATAATTTCTTGGACTGATTGGTTGGTACAGAAGGTTTATTCCACATTTTGCCACATTAGCTGCTCCTTTAACCGATCTCACGAATAAGAACATTCAATCTCCTCTACCGTGGACAGCAGACTGTGAACAAGCTTTTAAGGCCTTGAAGTTTCTCATCTGTCAAGCTCCTGTATTGCAGAGTCCAGATTTTTCCAAGGAGTTCCTTGTGCAAGTGGATACTTCAGATGTTGGTCTTGGTGCGGTTCTGGTGCAGGGCAGTGGTGATGAGGAGAGACCCATCCTGTTCCTGAGTAGGAAACTTTTTGAAAGGTGGAGAAGAAATACTCGACCATTGAGAAAGAAGCTGTAGCCATCAAGTGGGCTGTGGACCCCCTTCGTTACTACCTCCTTGGAAGAGAATTTCGATTACAGACTGACCATCGAGCTCTGAAGTGGATGCACTCAATGCAATACCAAAATGCCAGGATACTGCAATGGTGTCTTGCCCTTCAGCCTTACCAGTTCACCATTGAGCATTGTCAGGGTAACAAAAACGTTATTGCTGATTATTTGTCGAGGTTGTCGGAACTGGGGGGAGAGGGTGAGTGATGTCATGATGACAAAAGTCATACAGGGTATATTAAAAATTCTGGGGGGTTTTGGTAGATTTTGGATGGAAGAAAGGTGCACATTTCTCTCCATCCAAAACTGTTATTGTGTGTATTAATGCACTTTATCGAACGCTAATTATTTCATGAGGTAATTGCAACCACCTGGGAATGGCCAATTGTTGCTTGGACCTGATTGGCCTGAAGCTCAAGTGAACTCCCTTTATAAGAGGAATGAGGAAGTCACTGAGTGCCGGACAACTTGGAGAGAAGTGCTACTGTGGTCTGCTCAAAACTGGTCATCTGTTACTCCTGAAAATAAAGAAAACTGGAAAATCTCCTTCCTGGATCCTGGCTGAATTGCCTTTTTATTCTTTTTTCACCTAACCTGTTGTTTCGCCACATAACACAGCAACAATTACATAACGACCAAGAGGTGTGCAGCTGCAGGTAGAGCCCTACAGTGCCATCTATTGGTCACAAACCAAAACATGACAAACACAGACAGCCATAACAACTTTTACTTATAACACTCACAACTCACCATCACTGTCATGTTGTGTTTTCTCTTCTCCCTCTTTTTCTCTTTTGTTTTTCTCTCCCAGTGGGGTAGCTCCTCTTCATCTTGTCAGAGAATCGGCCATAATCATTTGTTTCCACAAGAAGCACCGGCACATGTAGTCCTATCTCTGCTCTCTCTCTCTCTCTCAGACTCTGAGGAGCAACAGGTCGGTGTTGAGTTTGGCTCATGGGGCCCCTTCGGGGAATTTGAGACGTCAATTGTGATGGCACCTTGGCCCTACTAATGTGAAGGATATGCCGTTTGTGTCAATTATGTTGGCCCTCTGGCGGCTCCTGTTGGCTAGGGTGCATGAGCAATTGTCTGCTTTGTAAAGAAAAAAAACCCACATTTATGCCATACACAATTTCACAGTTGCAAAGTTTACTGAAATATATTTGATTTAACACACACAAACATACACAGTAAATCTAAAATCTATTTTAGTACAAATCAAATATGACAAGGGTGTTCTTATCGCCTTCATTGTTTATGTCTTGTGACCTGTTGTAATTGTCATATGCTTGTGCAGGAGTTTTTTTGCCTAACTCAAACTATCCTCAAAATGAGGATAGTTCGAGCGTGGTTTTTTTTTTCTCCCCCTCTCCATCCGTTGTGGTTTCTTCCGACTTCCGGGCTGAGTGAACGCTGGCGCGTTTGGCTGCCGCTGCTCAACCCGTTTGGTGTTTTGTTGTTTTTGTTCCTGATTGTAAAGTGTCCTTGGGTGTCTTGAAAGGTGCTTATAAATAATAATAATAATAATAATACATTTCATTTAAAAGCGCCTTTCAAAACACTCAAGGACACTTTACAATCAAAACAAGAACAATAAAACCACAGATAAAATTATAAATAATCAAAAGGAGAAATGCATTTAAACTGAATATGCGATTTAAATAGCGATTTAAAAATAACGCCGTCGCGAGGAGCACTAGCCGACCCAGCCAGGCCGGCCAACACGGCGTGGTCCGCGGATCGGCCGTCGTTTCTGCCGTTGTCACTGCGTGGCCAGCGGGAGGACGACCAAAAGGGGGTGATGCCCCTGGAGCCATCGAGGTGGAAGCCCCGACGAGATCCGTGGCGGATGCACCTACGGCGGACGAGGAGCGACGCCCGGGAAGCGGTGCAGCGCAGGCGGGGAGCCCGACCACCGGAAGGGAAACCAAGAAGCCCCGCCACCGAGCACCGCAGCAGTGCCCCCACGGGCAGACGGAGGAGCGACAGGACGGTCACAGCATAGCCCAGACACAGGCCCCATCGACCCCCACCACGGGGCGCAGAGGGGTGGAGAAGGCACGGGGCCCCGTCTGACAGCCGAACAGGCAGGACGCCGCAACAGCTCGTCCGAGGCCAACCGTGCGACGACTGACGGTCCAAAACCACTACGAATTGCGACAGGAGTGTAGGGTTTCTCCCATGACGAGAGTAAACCATAAAAACGACAGTAAACCTATCCCAGCCGCCCTCGGGCAGAAGGCGGGGGACACCCTGAACCGGTTGCCAGCCAGTCGCAGGGCATGCACAGACGAACAACCATCCACGCCCACACTCACACCCAGGGACAATTTAGAGTGTTCAATCAGCCTGCCATGCATTGTTTGGAAATGTGGGAGGAAACCGAAGTACCCAGAGAAAGCCCACACGGGCCCGGGGAGAATATGCAAACTCCACACAGGGAGGCCGCAGCTGGAATTGAGGTCAACGCGCTAACCACTGGACCACCTTGCCACCTCACACAGTATCATTAAATGCAAAAATGAAAAAGCTCGGGCAAGACTGAAAACCTTTTGCAGAGGAATCCTGTCATCTGCGTAATTATTATAATTATTTTTAATGAGTGCAAATGAAAACAAACAAACAGTATGTATTAATACCAAACATACTGTCATCAAGCCTTTTCAAATATGGGGTTGCCTCATATAGGCGGCCCGGTAGTCCAGTGGTTAGCCCGTCGGCTTCACAGTGCAGAGGTACCGGGTTCGATTCCAGCTCCGGCCTCCCTGTGTGGAGTTTGCATGTTCTCCCTGGGCCTGCGTGGGTTTTCTCCGGGTACTCTGGTTTCCTCCCACATTCCAAAAACATGCATGGCAGGCTGATTGGACACTCTTAATTGTCCCTAGGTGTGAGTGTGGGCGTGGATGGTTGTTCGTCTCTGTGTGCCCTGCGATTGGCTGGCAACTGATTCAGGGTGTCCCCCGCCTACTGCCCGAAGACGGCTGGGATAGGCTCCAGCACCCCCCGCGACCCTAGTGAGGATCAAGCGGTTCGGAAAATGGATGGATGGATGGATGGGTTGCCTCATCCATTGGTTGTTTTGAGCACACAGAGTGATGCCACATTAATTGCTGAGCAGCAAACTCAGCCAAGTCAGCCAAAAAGGTCAAACGAGGGTGGACAACCTCGTTTGTGAGGGTGATACAACATCCAGCAGAAAGAACCATTTTCTAAAATGGGCAGATTATTTCAGGGGCATTCACCAAATCAAATCGAAAGGCTCAATATGTTGAAGTGCTAATGCCACAGATTTGTTTGCGGTATTGTAATAATCTGTGCTTTGATTTATTACGGAGTAACAGAATAGTTTACGCAACACCTGTGTGGCAGGATTATGTTATCACATTGATCGCTTACAAGACTGTATGTTAAAGTATTTAGTGAAATAAAGTGTTTTTCATATTAATTACTGCTTGGTGAGCCCTTTTCCTAATATCCTCAAATCTAAAATAGATCTGATTTTGCTTATTGTAATTAAGATGAATTAATTGCTTGATTCCACCTGCCTGGACCCGCCCCAGCATCTATCCAACTCAACCTGGACATCGCCTTCCAGCTCCATATGAGATTCATCCACCGAGGGTCCCACAGCTCAACGCCAGTACGGTCCATCTGGTCCAGCGCTAGCCGCTCGCTCCACCAGCCGGGCTGTCAACCACAGCGGGTGAGCCAGACTAGCTCGTCCGGTCCGCACCAACGGCAACATCTCACTCAACTTCGGTCTGCTCAATATCTTCTCGCTGTCAAAATGGAAACTGGGCTGTCACTTGCATAGCACGTTCATACCTTAAAGCGCTTCACACCGTGACCTCATTTACCTACTGATGACGCAACATCAGGAGCAACTCAGGATTCAGTCTCTTGCTCAAGGATTGGGAACCATGCCGCCCTATCCAGGACCTCATTATTTCAGCTAGACTTTCTTTACGTAATTGAGACATGGCAACTGCCAAATGATTTTTTGCAGCTGACTCAGTCCACTCCGCCTTGGTTTTGTTTACATCTGTCAACCCCGGAGGTAAGATCTCGCAATAATTCACCGTGAGACTTTGAAAGTTTCGCCAGTGTCTGGGACTCCATCCAGCATGTCTGATTCTGCTTTCTGCAAACTGTCTGGTCCCATTCCAACCATCATTGCTTTATTGCGACTGCTTATAATCCCCCGAAACCCAATGGTGTTTTTAAAAATCATTTTGCTGCCTTTCTGACCCATCTATCCTCTCTCTCTCTCTCTCTCTCTCTCTCTCTCTCTCTCTCTTTTTTTGTTTTTTTTTTGTTTTCCTCAGTGCTTTGGTTGGGTGGTTTTGTCAACATGCCGGATTTGGACAAATTTGCACTACACGCCACTTTTGAAAAGTTGGATTGGTGTACTCAGGTCGATCTTTTGTTAATGGAAAATGTCTTTGATGTTTGAATGGCCGAAAAGGTTTGCAGTTTGGCGTGGAAGCTGAGGCTGCCACATCAGCACGTCCTCACCAGCGAGGTGGTTATAGAGGCGTAGGCTGCCACCGCTACAGAGCCAAGTGCAGTTCCACAAGATGCCTTAAAAATCAAGGAGCTTTGACATTCAGGCTCATTTTGACATTGAAGGAATTGGATCATCAAAAACTGAGGTGAAGCTGATGCACCTCCAGATCCAAGCTCTGGAGCTGGAAAGATCCCCGCAGATATCCACTCCCTTAAGCCAGAATCCACCCACCTCAGCATCAGACCAGTTTGATGTCAGCCACAAAATTGGTTTTCAAAATTCAATGTGGATTCCTATTTCAATGCTTTTGAGCCCATTGCAGCAACTCTCCAGTGGCCGAATGAGGTATGGAGTTTATTGCTGTAATGCAAACTGGTGCGAGGGGATGTATTCAAGTTTGTCCATTGAAGTATAGTGAAAGCAATTATGCTAAGAGCTTATTAGTTAGTGGCTGAGGCATCTCACCCAAAATTTCATTCTGTTTGCACATCTACCAGCCAAACTCATGTAGAATTTGCATGTGAGAAGTCGTTAGTTTTTGATAAATGTTGTTCCATGACGAAAAGTATGGATTTTGCTCAATTTTATGAGTTATTCCTATTGGAAGAATTCAAGATGTGTCTTCCTGACAAAATTAACATGTATTGAAATGATCAAAAAGTAGGTTCTGTCTCAAAAGCTGCTGTTTTGACACATCATATTGTGTTCCCGACTGAGATTTCCATTGGTAGTGCGGGGCAATCTCACCTCCTTCGATGCACGTGTGACTTTGACCCTACACTCTTCCATAAGTGGGTCAAAAATGACATAATACAATCAATGCGTTTTTGGTTAAGAATAATCACTTGTATAATATTTAGTATTATATTTAGGACCATACAAGAATTATTTCATGTTTGAAATATCTTTATTTTTCACTTATTAACATTTCTGAAAAAGAAAATTACCCAGAACAGCAATAAAAAAAACGTGAGCATCCATTGTGTGTGTGTGTGTGTGTGTGTGTGTGTGTGTGTGTGTGTGTGTGTGCGTGCGTGTGCGTGCGCGTGTGTCTGTCTGTCTGTCTGTCTGTGTCTATGTACAGTCAAACCTCGGTTTTCGGACGTCTCGGTTCTCGTACAATTCGGTTTTCGAACTAAAATTTCGAGTTTATTATGCCTCAGATGCCGAACAAATTTCGGTTCTCGAACTAACTGAGCGCACTTGAATGCGTCACTTCACTCCTCTCGGCTTCGCTTCCACACGAGGAGGTAGCAAAGCCGAGAGGAAGTAGCAAAGCCGAGAGGAGTGAAGTGACGCTACCTCGTGTAGCCGTGCTCCCTTTTGTAGCGGCGCTCCCTCATGTCGCCGCGCTCCCTTGAGTTTCGTCGCAACACAGGAAGCGACCATTGTGAGCAGACGTTTTTGTATTGTTCAATAAAAAAAAAAGCAGACGTGTTTGGTGAGACGCTTCTGTTAGGCCGAGTGAAATCCCCCTCTTTTCATAATGGTTTGCCCTAGCAGCAAGGGGGGAGGGGGAAGGGTGCGTGCGTTTGTTTACATTTTTCAATGCAGCGGCACATAATGAACACTCTGGTGTCCGGTGTCTCATTATTAAGCAATAATCGTACAGAAACAGCTTGTGAGCAGACGAGTTTGTATTGTTCGATTAAGAATTTATTTTTAAAAAGCAGACATGTTTGGTGAGAACTACGTAATATTGGACTGTTATTTTTGCATCATGTATCAGCCCCTAATCATGGCACCAAAGAAAGCAAGTGGAAGTGGTGAACCTGGTGAAGAAAAGAGGAAAATAGTGCGCAAAACTATAGAATTTAAGAAAGATTTAATCGCAAAATATGAGTCAGGTCTGCGTGTGTCTGTGTTGGCGAAGGAGTTCGGATGGCGAAATGCCCCGCCTAATGCCTGCTGACAGCTGGGAGAGGCGCACACCCCACGACAGATAGAGAGAGAGATGTTCCTTACATTTTTATGTTACTATGTTAATGTTAAAATTGGTCATCTCCCATTACATTTGTACAGTTTATGGTGTGAAATTGTAAAAAAAAAAGTGGTTTAAAAAAGTTGTTTTCTTGACTTGGAACGGATTAAAACATTTTACATTGATTTCAATGGGAAACATGGTTTCGGTTTCCGAACAATTCGGTTTCCGAACAGTCTTCTGGAACGGATTAAGTACGAAAACCAAGGTTTGACTGTATGTGTAGAACTGTCCAGTCATTTATTGACAGTTCCTCTCTCGTTTCCCTGTTTTGCCTTCTTGTCTCAACAATGTATGCAATTCAGGCAAACTACCTGTTTCTGGCAGTGATCATTGCACACAGGTACATTGCATTTCCCACACCTATTGTTGACTTTGCGATCTTTGTTACTTGGGCAGATCTGACACCTTTTTCTCTTTGGATAGCCCTGTGTATTTCTTTCCTTTGTCTGGGTTGTGACTTTTGTCACCCCGCACCTTTCCATTGCTTCAATAATGCAGTTGGGGGCAGCTTTCCAGTCGACTCCTCATGTGTGGTGTGACAAGCTCCTTTGACAGCTCTTTGAGGAACAGCCGTTGTGCATTGGTGATGCCGCTCTTGAAATCTGGGTGCTGAGCCATGAAAAAGGTGTCGGCATTCAGGGTGCCGGTGTCAATTATGTTGTACCACAGCACCATGGGCCACCTCTGTGTTTGGCGCTTGCACGTGTAGTTGCCGACCATCTGGTCAATGGTCTCTACACCTCCTTTTGTCTCGTTGTAAAATGTGATCACTTCTGTTTTTTTCTTTCTGCTGTGTTCATCCACTGCTTTGTCGTGGTGCATCGTGCTGAGGAGCACAACCGCTTTTCCTTTCTTTCTGACATACTGTAGCTGACCATGGTCAGGTTGTCGTTGAATCCAAACTGTGCTGAAAACCTCCCTGGACTAGGAAGGCTTTATCAGAGGAGGGATGTCTGGCTTGTTCTAATGTAGTGTCCCCACAATAGTGAAATCCTTCTCCAGGAGATGCTGCCCGAGTGGCACACTGGTAATCCATGGTGATGATGCGACCTGTGTTTCTAAATCTACTACACAACTGCTTGACAATGTTTTCTCCTAGATTCTTCTGAACTTCTTCCTCTAGTTGTCTCCCCGTGTAAACTATACCAGCAAAATGTCTTAATAACTTCCGGCCAATCTCAAAACTGCCATTTCTCTCGAAAATCTTGGACACAGCGTGCATCAATCAAACCCAGAAGATCAGCCCTGTTGAAGGTGACAATCTTGAATCAGATAACGCCATGGTCGCGCGCTGCATTTGACACTGTGGACATGGCACACTACTACAGCTTAACAGTGGGTTGGCATTAAGTAATCTTAACTGTTATCTACCCCCACCAAAGAACTCTTAGGCCAGTACACTACCCGCCCCTGTGTCTTAGGTGTCCCCCAGGGATCCGTTTTGGGTCCAGTGTTCTGCCTGTACATGCTCCCCCTAGTTATAAAGCAGGACTCAGCTGTATCCCACTGAAGTCTGGCAATTCCAGAGCCCCTAACTGCTTTGGAAGAAATAATCTGGAGTCATTCCTTCAGAAAGAAGTCATTGTCTTTGGGCCTTCAAGACAAACATCCCTGCCATGATGTGAAATCCCATGCATAATACTTTTGGACTCACGTTTCATCAGCTTTTTATCTTACTGTTCTATCATACAATGATAAAATCAATGCTTCCCTCCCGAGGGGTGACACTGGTCACGGCTTCAGATATAGCAGCTAGGTTGCTGCGTGGCCTCCTTGCACTGGCTTCCAGTCCAGTCACGATTTTATTCTCTGACAGCCAAAGTTGATTAGAATCATGTGGTTCCCATATCGACTTCCATAACACTTTTCAAAACTAAGAAGAATGGCCTTCCCTGTGCCCTACTTACCCTGCTGTCTGTAATTAAGCTTGGGATGTATGTGTATTTATTTACTTATCTATTCTATTTGTAACCTGTTTTACTTATGCACTATGTACAGCACTGGAAATGTGGTTAATGTGCTTTAAAAATAAACTTAAAATGTAGGGGACGCGTGCATCACAAACCCAGAAGATAAAAGGCAAGTTGTTATCTATCTTAGTTACCTAGCTAGTGTTAGCTAGTTATAAAGCAGGCCAATTTCTAGATAAATAATAGTCATGAAAGACACAAACAAACATATGAAGATAATACTTCCACGTATCAGCTGACATTATATAGTCTGCGTGGTCCACAGTGAATTTATAAAACACCCATTCGATTCCATAGTGCACTTATTTTAGTAGGAAATTTCTTACAAGTTAAAGTTGTGAATGACATTATATAAAACAACATGTTTTTTTGAGGAATACCTGGAATATGAAATGATAACAAATTTTCAGTCCGAAGATATTTCAAGAAAACAACATCACCAGGTCCATTTTTGACCCACATATGCATCAAACCTCTTTATTTGATACATAGTAAATAGCCATCCATCCATTTTCTATCGCTTATCGAGGGTCGGTTCTCAAGCACAGCACCTATTAGCAGGGAAATCCAGACTCCCCAGCCACTTCTTCCAACTAGTCCCGGGGGATCCCAAGGCCTTCCCAGGCCAGCCGGCAGCATTGTCTCTCGAGCGTGTCCTGGGTCATTCTTGGGGCCTCCTGCCAGTGGGACATGCCCAGAACACCTCACCAGGGAGGTGGCCTTTTAATACAACACCTTCGCATTGGCACTTCGCATAGAGAAGCTGCAGTTTTTACATTCATTTTGCCACATAGCATTGCAGTGTTTGATTCTTTGTTGCCCTTTGCTCACAATTCCCAAATAGCCTCCACCTGAACACCCCCAACCCCAAAAACATGAATGCAAATGGAACTTGACAATTCTCACTATCATGGGTACCTGTATTGTATCTCACAGCGGCAATCGGTGCTTTGATTTATCCCCCCTTTCCCTCCAAATAGCATTAGACCTGTCTGCTATGATGACCATTAACATTGGGCCATCGGTGCCAGTGGGCCTTCTTCTTCCCAGCTTCCATCCCCATTGCACAAAAGTGAGCTTTCTGGCTCGGAGCGCACAAGAAAACCTTTCCAGTGCAGTGAACACACTTCAAAGGAATTAAATATATAACATTTTTTCGACATCATGTTGCTTTGTAATTCAGTGAGTGATAGGTGTCTAGCCAATGATATGATACGATGCAATGACGCTATGCAGCCAATCACGGCATTGGTAGTACTTGCGCATGTATACTGCTCATACACGCTCCATAAAAATAACAGTGTGGAGGTGATAAATTTCACTTCATTATTTGTCATAAATAAATACGTTTTGGGCCAATTAGGTGAAATTTGATAATGCACACAAGACCTTTGATAATGCACACAAGACCTTAATCATTTTTCATTTCAGAAGAGAAATATTCATTTTTATGGTTGGATGTTATGCTTTGGAATATTTTGATGGACATACCTCCTTAACAATGTGTCGTGCATCAATGCAGGAATAGGCAACATTGGGCACTGTCGAGCATATTTTTTAAATGTGCTACAATTGTGTTGAACAGCTGATTGGTCAATGAGGGATGGTCTATTTATTTTTCTTTTTTCTTTCTTTTAAAGCTTGCCTTGCTGTGACAACACCCATTTGCTCTTGGTTGGAGAGCTAATAAAAAGATTGACTTTGATGTTGGGGAATAGGGACTGGGCTCCATAGATGTGTCTCCTTGTCTCCCTCCAATGATTTCTCCTGGTAATAGAGCATAACCTTGAGCCATGCGGGGGCTTTCTTCCCAGAATGATCAGGACATGTCTCAGGTAAAATGAACCCTTTGCACTCATGCTGCAGTTGTTATGAGAGCCTCACATCGGTGATATCTATCAGGAGACACATTTCCTCAGAATTAAAAAGCCATTCGAGCATCTAAACCTTTGAATATTGAGATGGATTTCCTTCCCGGGAATAGCAGTGAATAGGGTCATGCGTGTATCACTATGTGTACAATTTTGTCTGTTTGGATTTATTCTAGACAGAAAAGAGGAACTGTAAGTTTGTGCCTGTAATTCTAAGTCAACGGGCAATGGTATCTTACCCCCAGTCACGGAAGAACCATAAGCATTCCTTGGCTTCTCTACTACTTTGCACATGGAATTTGAATCCCAAAACTGATGCTACAACATAGGCTTGACACATCTGGATTTTTTTTAGGAAGGTGCCAATTCCAGTACTGCGGAGTAAAAAAAAAAAAAAAGATCAGTGTAATGTAACTTCAAGTGTTCCTTTTATTTGTTTGGTCCATTAATGCACCATTGCTTTTTTGGAGTACCTCTATTTGTTTAATTTTACAAGAGAGGACTTTTCCGGTACAAAACCTGATTAATTCATCTTACATGTGTATGTTGTAGGCAGGCAGTGCAGTGGTAGACTTGTGATATGCACCTCACAGTGCAGAGGGCGTGGGTTGTCAATCCTGCCCACCTGTGTGGAGTTTGCGTGTTCTCTCCGTGCCTGTGTGGGTTTTCTACGACTATTCATGTTTCTTCCCACATTCAAAACACATGCATGGTAGCTTGATTGACGCTTTTTGTATTTGTGTTTGTTATTTTGTTTTTGGAAGCGAGGATAAAGCGAATCGGAAAATGGATGGATTTTGTTTTTGTAAAACTGAATGTGAAAAAGATATACGGACTAGAATTTTCAGGGATGAATTGAAATTCAAATTATCGGATTCACTTTTAAAAAGTGAAGATTCAAATTAAACAATACAAATTCAGATTAAATTCAGATTCCAATTTTCAAATGTATTTAAATGTATAAAGTTTAGCCATTCAAATTCTTTTCAGATTCCGTTTCTGGTGGCGATAAATCAGCCCATAGATTTTGTTCTCAAGCTTGGGGAAGATATTTTCGGCACCTTTCTGCAGAAAAAGCCCCCCGCAATCAGGAAGATAATCCAACAATGCAGAAACCAGTGAGCTTGAAGATTTGCTCCTTAGAGCTGATCCTCCAGAGGATGGCACTGATGAGGATGTTGATATTGGTATGACCTTTTCCACATTCCTTTGGCTTCAGTTATGGGTTTCACTGGAACCTATGTTAGCGTTCAGTATTTACCGCGCTAAATCCTCAGGCAAGGGTCAGTAGGCCAGCTAGTACTACTTCCCAAGAGCAACAACGTACTATGAAAACATGATGATCAGGAGCATATGTGCTTTTGGTATTTTCTGTCAACAAATTTCTATTGCAATTGCTGAATCAATCATTTTTGCTGATGATCCACTTGCCATCAATTTCATTCATTCATTACAGGTCAGGATACCATCTTCGGCCTTATAAGAGACCAGGAAAGGTGTCTGCTTCTCCAGCAGAGAAACCTCTTTTCATTTTCATGAAAGATTTCTTTTCTCCAATGCTACAAAGCAGTTTATTCAGGGATGTTTCATTGAAGCAGCCTTTGTTTTGCACGACTTGTTCACATACAGTTGTTTTATGTAACACTGAATCCATAACCTTTGTATAATTCCATCTTTTCGCCTCAAGGAATCAAGGTCTTCAATTGCTTTATGACACTTCCGTTTGAATTATTGACGCGCGTTGCTATTGTGAAGTGAAAAGCACTTAATAGCAGCTACTTCAGCAAGCAGGTGAGAGACCGTACACCTCACCCGACTGCTGTCAGGCTATTGAATAGACAGACCTGAAAACCTGGACTCACCCCCACCACCCATTTTAAAAAAAAATATGCTTATATTTATATTTTATAATTTATATTTATTTATATACTTTTGTTCTTCTACTTCTCCCTTTCATAATGTTGCTTCTGTAAATTGGGAATTTCTCCATTGTGAGACAAATAAAGGTTTTCTTATCTTATGTTATCTCTTTAAGTTTCCCCATCAGTAGACCTGAGAGACAAGAGGCAGAAGAGAGTAAGAGAAGGATCAGACAAAATGGGTGGGAAAAAACGGTGACATGAAAGTAAACGATTGACTTTGTCGCCAATGGCCAGTACAATCAGTGAAACAAGGATAAAAAAAATCACTGGACTGAAAGGACGAACACAATTTTTTTTTTGTGTTTCCCATCTCCACCAATTTTCACAGGTGTCATCGTGGTGCATGAGTTTTGTGCATCTGCATCAAAGTTTAAATGTCCCCTTTGGACCTTTCTATGCATAGTGTTTATGTTCTCCATGTGCTTGCTTGTTTCAGTGGTTGTTTCCCTTTATCTGCCCTGTGATTGATCGCCAAATCTGTCCAGGGTGGACCCTGCCAAACATCCAAAAGTCCGTGCCCACAGAAAGAGTTGACACTTTGTGTCACAATGTACCTGTCCGCGGCTGGAACTTGTATCCTGAATACTCCTGACGCTGTTCTTGTTATGCCTTGGGAGCCATATTTGAAAAAACCTGTGTTTGTGTGTTTGTAACAGCCTCGTCAGAATCAAATTTATTGGCCAAGTGTGTTAAAAACACAAGGAATTTACTTTCCCAGTTACAGCCCGTCCTGAGTACCATAAACAAAACAATGACCAACAGGGGGGGAAAAGAATTGGAAGCTTTGCAGTTCGCTATTAAGCGCCCTGATACCTTAGATGTGAACAGAAAACAATAGGGAAGAAAGAATAGGTGGTAAACATTTTTTTTTAAATGACAGACTCCAACCATTCTCCTTAGTTTGAACCTGAGAGAAAATGCATCGCACATGTAGCGTATATTTAAAAGATAAGTACAGCAAATCTCAAACCTTGACATGCAGTGAACAGGGAGGATGGATGTGGTTGTGGTGATGCGTCACAATTAGACCGGCGAGGACGCTAAGCATGGGAGCACTACAGCCAATCAAGTTGGAACACGTGGGGCTGGAGCGAATAGGAATTCGATGAAGAACTTGATATTGCAGGACGTTTGTTATTGTCGTTTGTTTATGTCTGCGTTTTGAGCACCTGTGACTGAAGGCCAGTCCCAAGCTTGGGAAGGAGGGGTAAAGAGCAAATAGGAATGAAAAAAAAACTTGATCAGACTCTAGGTCTGATCAAGTTTTTTTTCATCCAGGGGAAAGTCCAGGTCGCAGGAGCAGAGCAGAAAAGCGCCTGCCTCCGTCAAGACCCAAAGCAGAAAAGCCATTGGCTAGCCTCATTGGTTGAAGGTTGCGAAATGTAGGGTTAGCCTATTGTATTTTTTCCATTTTGGTATTGATTCTGTTTACAATTAGCCTATTCAGATTTCAATATTTCATTATTTTGCGGTTGAGGATGCAACATGAATGTGTCTTGTATTTGTTTCAACTGTATTTGTATCCACAGTTGGATGACACTGTGTCATGGTTCTGTTCTATTTGGGTTTCAGTTTTCAGCGGGATCGGAGGGCGTTTCCTCCAGAGCCGCACCTGTCATGGATTACAATCAGCCTGGAGGACCGCTGTCCTGCCTGTTTTCCATCTCTCCTGGCTGCAACACACCCGATTCAGATGATCAGCTCATCAGCCATCTCTGAAGCAGCACGAGAACCATCCTGATTGTTTGAATCAGGTGTGGAAAACAGGCAGGACAGCGGGCCTTGAGGACCAAGTTTGGGCACCCCTGCTTTAAAAGGACTGCCACACTGACTACTTCCAGTCGGATTATTCAGCCTTGCTCACGACTTTTGTACCAAGTGTTTGAATATCTAGTCCAACGGTGTCAAACTCATTTCACATTGTGGGCCACAGTTGATGTCAAGTGGGCCGGACCATTAAAACTAGACCATACTCTGCTATAAATAACCAAAATGTCATGTCTTTCCTTTGTTTTGGTATAAAGAAGCACAAACACATTAGAAAAATGTTGAAATTAAATGAACATATATTTAAAAAAAAACACCTCAGGAAACACCTTAGATTTTCTTAGACAAATGTGCAATTTACTTTTATCATTCACAAAGATGCATTGCAACTGATCCCACTGATTGTACAAAAACACACAGCTTTAACAAGTAATTGGTTTTGAAAAATATAGTAATGCACTTTAAGATTAATGAGATTTATAAAGAAATGAATTTTTAAACCATTTACACATGTGCATGTATGAAAAATATGACAAATGTTTGTAATTTGACAATTACAAACATTTTGGAGGATGTCAAAAGTTGTTTTATTGCTGTTGGGGTGTGGGGTTTACTTTACATATGATTTCACAGGTAATTTTTTAAACAAGACATTTTCTCTTTATTGTTATTTACTTAATAAAAGTGGGTCATGACTTTGCAGCAAAAGAAAAATGCAGGTTCCCAGGTTAAAAGCAGGTGAGATGTACTGGTGCGAAAGTTCTCCATCCTCTACTCCTACTGGATCTTCCTTGTCATCTTTAGACAGTATCAATGCATTTATAATGAATGATGAAACTTAAGTAATGAGGTCACTGCAAAAGGTCCTTGTATATATTTTCCCAAGGCCTTTAACACAGAGCAATGACCTTATTAACTACCAGGATTAATTGGGCCGGGTCAAACTTTTTGAGACTAGCTGTGGAAGAAATCCGGCATTCCCCGGTCACATCATTACCACATTGGCTTTGGACTGAGTGTTCTTTTTTCCCCTGTAGTTTGAGGTTGTGCAGCGGCCAATCAGCAGATCAGATCAGGAATACATTTTAGGCCAGCACAATGATCTCCGCCTGGACTTTCAAGCACCGTTTAAGAATGTACATAATTTCCAGAAAGGTGACCAAAATGCATTTAATTTGAGAGTGCCTGAAATAGAAATAATGCAAGTGTGTTTTTTAATGCAAATAATAATCGTAGCTTCACTGTTTTATTTTTTCATCCTTATAGCTTAAAAATATGATTGAAATTTGTATCAAATTGAAAATGTTTCTTTGATACAAGGGAAAAAAATGGCCAATATGGATACAAATTTGTACAATTTAACCTTTTCGTGCTCCCTGTAACCTGGTAACATGATGAACTGTCCACTGCAATATTATCTGTCCTTTGTACAAGGGTATGTATGTTTTTATATACACAGTTTGCTTACGGCAACTGGATAAACCCACACACCTATTACTGAGCTACCAGTGTTAATTTAAGTGACACCAAACTATTGTATTGCCCATAGCACAGTTGGCAGTGTGGGAGATTGGTGAGGGCATTGAGCACAATTTTCAGTCAATGGGGTTCTGCAAAACCACTCAATACCCTGTTCTCACTCTTTGCAGTGCCGGCAGGAGCTTGCTGGCTTGAACTGGGGCTGGAGTTGGCTGGCGGAAGTCGTACAGTGGGGCTCTTGTTCATCTCTCAATCCAACCAACGCATCTTTCCAAAAGGAAGCACAGCCTTAGGACAGGAATATACACGTGCCAATCATTGGGGCCGAAATTGCTGAGGTAGTAAAAAAAAAAAAAAAAAATCTCTGGCAGGGCCTGAGGCGATACAAGCAACCTAAGCTAGTTTCCTTTGCAGGGTTGGTGGGGTCATTGGGTGATGCGCTTGATCATCTGGGAGGGAATCCCTGTAGAATGACTGCTACTCCACATTGAGAAGAGGCAGTTGAGATTGTTTGGGTATCTTGTCAGATGATGATGATGCGTGTTATATGTTTAGTTTTGCTGATCGCACAAAACAGAGCAAGCAAACAAAGCAGGTGAAGTGTGAGGTGTGGCAGGCAGTATTGCATTTCCACGCTGTGGCAGGCAACCTCCTTCAATGTGGCTGTGGTCCCGGTGGATTCATGTGGCCTGACGATTTTAATCCCTTTCAAAGTCACCATAATCATCCGTTTTGTTGATTAAACACCAACATAGTCGTACTTATGAAACAATTATGCTGTTACATGTCACAGTCAGACAGAATGATGTTTGTCCACGACATGGAATTCTGACTCCGTTGAATTTATTCAGCAACTTTAAGCGACCATTATTGTAGCATAACCATTTAGAGATCCATACTGTATTTGAATCAACAAAAATGTAAAAAGAAATTGTCTCCGTAACCACAGTGTAACATGAATCTACAAATGCGCGACTGAAGTCACATATGCAACATAACTTTGCAAATGTGGACATTGATTGGTATGCATAAAAAAATGGTTAAATGAGTCCATAAATCTCTAAGTGTGTGATCTGTAAGTACAGAGCCTCTTGATTGGCTGTATCCTAACATGTGACTTTTGCTAGAGTCCTGCCGTACACGACTCACAAATGCGTGTAAATATGACTCTGATATCAGCGCCTGACCAGCTATGAACCTCACCACACGTCAGTGATGCAAACATCTGTTTGTGCTTGATCTGGATGGCACTCAATTTCTTGAATATCAATGAAAAGAAGAAAAAAGTGATGGTGTTTGGTTCCAGTGGCCCTTGTGCCTGCGGATTTGTGCCACCTAGCTCCTTGTCTTTAGGCAACAGTATCGAACTTGGTTCTGAAACTGGACTGTGATTTTAAATTGGACTTGCAAATTGGTGCTGTTAAGTCGAGCTTCTTTCATCTTTCATTTTAAAGCCTCTCCTTTCTCAAAAGCACTCTGAAAGAGTAATTAATACCTTTGTCACACTTCGGCTAGATTACTGTACTGCACTTTACTTTGGAGTCAGCCAATCCTTTATTAAACATCTCCAGTTGGTCCAGACTGCTGCTGCTCGCCTCTTGACTGGTACTCGTAAGAGGGAACACATAACTTCTACTCTGACATTCCTTCACTGGTTCCCTATACATTTTAGAGTTCTTTTTAAGATGATATTATTTGTTTTCAAATCTTAAAATTGACTCGCCTCACCTTACCTCTCTGATTTCCTTCACCCCTTTGCACCTTATTTCCAAGTAAACATTATTAGAGGTACGAAGAACCACGCGGAGGCTCAGAGGGGATCGAGCCTTTTCCGTTGCTGGTCCCTCTCTTTGGAATGACCTCTCGCTGAACATTCGGCAAGCCCCCTCGCTGTCCATCCTTTAAAACTGGTCTCAAAACTCATTTCTAATCTTTGGTTTTGACTCAGCATGACTCAGACTTGAGTTTAAGTTTTGCTGCCTTTGTGCTTTCTACTGTCTTTGCTATTAATTTATTGTTTTATTTTTTGTTGTTGTATGAATTATTTTGCTCCATGCACAGCAGTTTGTATACAGGGTGGTTGTTTTAAAGTACCCTATAATTCCAGATGAGTTGAGATGACACTTTTGTGATTTATGCTCATAGCCACAATACCGAAGGGTCAATGTGGGTATGAATTCTTCTTAAGCAACTATGTCTTTCTAAAACAAGAAAATCTTTCCCTCTTGCACCTTTTATGGACGGCTAGTGAATATCAGTTGTACACATCTATAGACTTGCCTTTAGTAAGTGAGCTGAAAACAAAATATTAAAACCATTCCAGGTTTATATTTTATGGCAGTATTTATCAGTATAATAGTGGTTGCAGTAAAATAAAACTACTTTGTATGCTGAGATTTGCTCTAGGTACGAATGCCTTATCTATATGCAAATTATATGTGATCAACTTCAATAACTGTTGAACCAGCTGTCTCCAAATATACTATTGCTTTCATTTGTCAAGCTGCCAGGGTGGCCCGGTTTTTTAAAATGCAAAGTATTCAATCTCGAGAGGGTTGGCAGCAAAGGCAGACAAACTGTTTTGGAAGAAAAAAAAAGGATGGTTAAATTCACAGAATACTTGTGATGATAATGAGTTGCGGTTACAATGCCTTTTTCATCTTGATAGTAAATGATAAACAAACTTGTCAGAAAGCAATACTAATTGAAACAATTATCTCCATGTAGCTGAATCTTAATCAGTTTTAGAGTGTTGTCTTCCGGTTGATGAATCTAGGATTCTAAAAAAATATATATTCAACAACTAGGAAAAAAAAATAGCAGCTAAATATATTTCTCAACCTTTCATTGATAAAATCAACTACATCGTAAGACATTCAAAGTTGTGGTCACATGGTGACATCAACTTATCTTTGTCATGAAGGTATTAATTTGATTTCTTTTTCTATGGTTGAAAATATGCTTTAGGTAGTTATTATACAACACATATCTTCGGTTTTCAAAAATGATGAATGGGTACACAAACTTGAATGTATTTTATATTTGTATTTGTATTTATTTACCCCTCCGTAGTGTGAAAACGATAGCTACAGGCTCAAATAAGCATGCAGATACATTCATTGTTTAATTACTATTTCATTTAGCGTTAAGATTGTAGAATGTCTTTTAAGTAGAAAAGGCTGAGTCCAATTTATTGTGTGATCATCATTGACTGCAGCTTGTAGTTTCTTTTCTCCAGCATATTAACTCGATTGACAAGTACACAATGGTCAAGTCCAAAGAACCCCAGAGACAAAAACAATTCTTTCTTTCTGGATTTTTAAACAACAGATTACGATTTATATTCCAATATTATCAATTCAAACAATTCTACATAGGTGCAAGAAAACTACTCTCAGGTAAAATGACGTCGGGGAGGATGCACGGCAACAATGCAGGACTCATGAACTTGAAATTGCTGGAACATCATAATCAATGTCCACAGACTATTCGGGTGCCAACCCAAAAAGAAATTTCTGATCTGAAGTGAACACTCATAAAAGGGATGCCTACCTTTTTTGGCTTGTGTATTTTTTCAAGCACACAATCTCCCGCGATCGACTATTATTTTTTTGTCGGGGGTGCTGTGTGTGGACTGTACTATTGGTGTCAGATATTTGTAACCACCTCTCCTTCACACCGAGAGGAGCCTGATGAGGTGGCTTGGGCATCTGATTAGGATGCCTCCTGGACGCCTCCCTGGTGAGGTGTTTCGGGCATGTCCCACTGGCAGGAGTCCCCGGGGACGACCCAGGACATGCTGGAGAAACTATGTCTCCCAGTTGGCCTGGGAACGCTTCGGGATCCCCCGGGAAGAGCTGGAACAAATAGCTGGGCTTCCCTGCTAAAGCTGTTGCCCCGTGAAACGACCCCGGATAAGTGGTAGAAAATGGATGGATGGATGGATGGATGTAACCGGTGGTCTTTTAACTTTATTCTGCCCACCCAAATTGAGGGTCGAATCCGCACCGCCAACACTTGGATGGTTTTGGAACACATAGTGCTCAGCAGTGAGCTAAAATTCAGGGCCGTTGGCTCAGCTCAGCACCTTATTTTAGGGGATAGGAAATGAAGTTTTACCTTCAAAGGTGTCCTACTTTAAAAAAAAAAAAGCAATTGTGGACCTGAAATTGATAAGGTGCACAGGCTGTTCTATATACTACAACAAAATATAGAATAACAATAACACAAAATAAATAATGAAACCTGGACATTTTCATGAATTGATAAAACTCCCTCACATGGCCAGACAGGGTGTAGAAAAGTGGGCAAAAGAGGTAGATAGATAGATAGATAGATAGATAGATAGATAGATAGATAGAAAGCCACGTTACTATCACTATGGAAGTTGCATTTGCATGAACTAGGTCCTCATGACATGACGGCCCAAGTGCATTACTGTGCCCTGTTTAAAGCCCCGCCCCCAAAACTGAGGTTGGTGAAAAAGCGTTTAATGCTATGTCAGCTTTGCTGTCTTTCAGGCGAGTATAGGTTCATTTCTGCATGTTGACGCTTATTTGGAAAACCATTCTTTTGTTTTGGCAAAGGCAATGTAGAGCAAAACGTGTTGAGGGCTCATGTGCTCATGCAAGTGCGTGAAGGAGTTGAGTAGATGAGGAAGGAAGAAAAAAGGAGACAGCTTTGACTCTTACAGAAGCATCCCTTGGATGGAACGTGGAACGTATGTTGTGGAGACATCTGAAGGCTATTTTGAATACTAATATACAAATTACTAATTTTTATGATTGTGTTTAGAGCTGGTTTACTGTTGAATTAGCAGCTATTTGAGTGCCTGTTTGACATGAGCTGTGAATCTGTATGTTAGTGACCCACATGGATGATTAATTTATTTCGTCTTCATTTTTAGTTTCATTCTGCCAATGATGTCAAGATTTTGTATTTAAAGTTAAGAACAACTATGAGGACCTTTTGCTTCATCACTTCAGAGTTTAGCTCGCTGTCCAGCATAGACAAAGCTCATACATGTCTGAGCAAGGACAGTACAGTGTAAGAGTGGGATCACCTGAAGTTCTGAAAGTGAATGCAAACCAAAAAGGAAAATAGAAACACCTGATAACGCATCGGTGCACACAAGAACCATGAAAAGCACTCGCTCTTCTCTTCCCAGCACAGCATTTCGAGCCCGAGCAGAAATATATGTTGGTAAGGCACAAGGCTCATTCGCTGAAGCGGAAGCAAAACTTAAAGTAGAAAGTACAGTGCTCGAGAACCTTCATGCGTAGGTGGCCCCATCCTCGAAGGAAAATGAGAAGTGTTGGTCTCTGCCCACTTTTGGGGAAGCCCCAAAACATACAGTTTGTGTTTGATTCTACCACAAAACACACAGGAACGATAAACATCTCAAGGCTCAGGACCTCAAGAACTCCCTTCTTGGAATTCTAATTCACTTTCGAAAAAAACCAAAACAAAAAACAAGTGGCTGTGCTTGCCGATGTTGCACCGCTTCCTCATTCACAAGGACCACCAAGATTTTTGTGACACAAATACAATGATACCCCCCAACCCCCCAAAAAGAAACCAAAAAAAAAAACATTGGCATTATACTGGTGGACATCGATGGGCTCAAGAGGCCCATTCAGGAAAACGCACACAAAGATGCAGCAGACAGCTCCATGTTGAGTGTCATTTTTAAGGTGACGATGGCCTTATTAGTGTGCCCTCAGGCACTGAAGTTATTAGTCACCTGCAAAGAAACCGAGCCTCCTTCTGTGAATCTAACTTAAGGCTCACAAGGTAGCTTCAAACAACGCTGTCCTGCAGGCATTCACACCACATGTAGTCATATAGTTTGAGAATGCTGTGGGAGACGACTACAGATACCTTCACATTCCAAGTGGCAGACAACAGAGTGAACAACAGCATATTTGAGTCTCTGGGAATCCTATCTCAGTCACCATTGAAGGAAACAGTATGTTGAGAGAGTTTTGTGTGGAAAGGTGTGATTGTAATGATCCACTGCCTGAAGCAAAGAATGGCAGATATGGAGAAAGTCTTTACACAAACTGAGTTCCAAGTGCATACACCTCTAGCATACTCACTAAAACCAACCACGGTAAGTTCTGTGTGTTCTCTGATGCATCCACCAAAGCCACCGGAGGTGTGGTATATCTGAGGACCATTCACACTAAAGGAAAAGTGGATGTAGGATTTGTTCTCAGGAAAGCTAAAGTGGCTATGCTTGCCGATGTTGCACCGCTTCCTCATTCACAAGGACCACCAAGATTTTTGTGACACAAATACAATGATACCCCCCACCCCCCCAAAAAGAAACCAAAAAAAAACATTGGCATTATACTGGTGGACATCGATGGGCTCAAGAGGCCCATTCAGGAAAACGCACACAAAGATGCAGCAGACAGCTCCATGTTGAGTGTCATTTTTAAGGTGACGATGGCCTTATTAGTGTGCCCTCAGGCACTGAAGTTATTAGTCACCTGCAAAGAAACCGAGCCTCCTTCTGTGAATCTAACTTAAGGCTCACAAGGTAGCTTCAAACAACGCTGTCCTGCAGGCATTCACACCACATGTAGTCATATAGTTTGAGAATGCTGTGGGAGACGACTACAGATACCTTCACATTCCAAGTGGCAGACAACAGAGTGAACAACAGCATATTTGAGTCTCTGGGAATCCTATCTCAGTCACCATTGAAGGAAACAGTATGTTGAGAGAGTTTTGTGTGGAAAGGTGTGATTGTAATGGTCCACTGCCTGAAGCAAAGAATGGCAGATATGGAGAAAGTCTTTACACAAACTGAGTTCCAAGTGCATACACCTCTAGCATACTCACTAAAACCAACCACGGTAAGTTCTGTGTGTTCTCTGATGCATCCACCAAAGCCACCGGAGGTGTGGTATATCTGAGGACCATTCACACTAAAGGAAAAGTGGATGTAGGATTTGTTCTCAGGAAAGCTAAATTGACCCCACTTTCCTTGCCAAATATCTCTAGATAAGAATTGTGTGGTGCAGTGTTGGAGATAGTCGTCACTGACCTTATTCAAGATGAACTGGATTTAAAGCTTGACTCAGTTACGTTCAACTGTGACAGGAAGGTTGTTTTGGGATATATCCAAAATCAGACCAAGCGTTTCCACATCTATGGTCACAGTTCAATGATCAATTTTGTGATCAGGTCAGCTTGCAGCCGCATGTCTTGGACAATCAGGAGAAAAGAGGGTTGCAGCTGAGGTGGGCTCTCGGACAGTATCTCAGGGTTGAGTTCTCAAAATGGTGACAGGGGCCCGGGTGTGAATGAGATCCGTTAGGATATTCTAAAAGCTGTGGATGTTGTGGGGCTGTCGTGGTCGACCCCTCTCGGCAACAACGCATGGACATCGGGGATAATGCCTTAGAATTGACGGACTGGGGTGGTGGTTGGCCTTGTTCAGAAGGGGGTCCGCAGTTCAATGCCCCTGTTGTTCCCACAACAGGGGCATTGAACTCTTCAGCCTCCCTGGAAAGGTCTATTCAGGGGGGCTGGAGAGGAGGGTTTGTCGAAAAGTGGAATCTCAAATTCAGGAGTAGCATTGTGGTTTTCGTTCTGGCCGTGGAAGAGTGGAATAACTCTACATGAGAGTTCGCCCAACCAGTCTACATGCTTTCTGTGTAGTTGGGAGAAAGCCTTCGACTGTGTTCCTTGGGGAGTTCCGTGCTTTGGGAATATGGGTGACCCAAGTCCTTAATATGGAACGATGTCAGTTTGGCATTAATTATTAACCGGCAGTAAATTGGATTGATTTCCAGCTCGAGTTGGACTTGGCCTAGTCTACCCTTTGTTACCAATTCTATTCATAAACTTTATAGACAGAATTTGTAGGTGCAGTCCTGTTTGGAGACCTCAAGATTGCATCTCTCTCTGCTTCTTTCAAATGATGTAATATTGTTGGCTTCATCAAGCCGTGATCTCCAACTCTCACTGGAGCATTTTGTAGCCAAGTGTGAAGCGGCTGGGCTACAAAAGTGCATTCCTGCCTCCTTGTGTCAGGTCTTTTTGAAAGATAGCCAGTGATATCATTTTTATCACCTCAGTCTTGTCTTATATCTAGTTATTTTTCTGTTTCGTTCATGTTAGGGTCCGTTATGACTGTTGCTCATCATGGCATGCATGTTTGCGTGCGTACGGGTTAAAAGTTGATCACAGAAATAAATTTGATGTCAGCTTTATCCATATACTGTACACTGTTACGGTATATTGGTATTGTCTACTCTACCATTACAACATTGGTATGATACGTGAGTTCAGGATATGGCATTTCCAAAAGGATGAAAGATTCAGCCCACAGCAAATAATAATAAAAATAATAATAATAATACATTTCATTTATAAGCGCCATTCAAAACACTCAAGGACACTTTACAATCAAAACAAGAACAATAAAACCACAGATAAAATTATAAATAATAAAAGGAGAGATTAATTTAAACTGAATATGCGATTTTAAATAGTCATTTCAAATAGTTGACGCCGGCAACATTGCCGTCGCGAGGAGCACTAGCCAACTCAGCCGGGCCGGCCAACACACCGTGGTCCGCGGTTTGACCGCCGTTTCTGCCGTTGTCTCTGTGTGGCCGGCGGGAGGACGACCAAAAGGAGGTGATGCCCCTGGAGCCATCGAGGTGGAAGCCCCAACGAGATCCGTGGCGGATGCACCTCCGGGAAGGACGAGGAGCGACGCCCGGGAAGCGGTGCAGCGCAGGCGGGGAGCCCGACTACCGGAAGCGGAGTCCAAGAAACCCCGCCACCGAGCACCGCAGCAGTCCCCCCACGGGCAGACGGAGGAGCGACAGGACGATCCACAGCAGCATAGCTATAATAACAACAAATGTGTTTTCCTTTTTGTCCAATGCGACATAACTTTTTAGTATCTAATTACTTCCTTTGAAGGAACATGAGAAAATATGTGACATGGATGATATCGATGCCCAATGTGATTCGTCCGTTCTTCCTCGAGACTGCATGATTCAGCGCCTTCCACAGATGTTCGATAGGCTTTTAATTAGGCCTCATTAACGGCCACTTCATAACACTCCACTGCGTTGTTCTTCGTCAATTCTTTGGTGAGTTTACCTGTCTGTTTGTGGTTCATTATCTATGACTTGTGGCTGACACCAGGCAGCGCATGACATTCCAGGATGACTCCATAGCCTTGAGAATTCATTGTACTCTGCACATCAGCACACGATCAAGCTTCATTCATGTTTCACTGTCGGTTGCAGTATTAATTTCTCATAATCCAATTTGGGGTTTTCCTTTGTAAATGTGAGGCTTTCCGTCAATTTTGTTAATATTTTTATATGTGTACATCCATTACCGGCACAGAAATGGAAATGTTCAGCAGTGACTTTTATGTGTTTAGCCTCAGTGGAAAGGAATTATTTTTTCTTCTTCATAATAATCATCCCTCCAAGTGCAATTTTAGTATGGCAATTTCCTTCATACCAAAAATCATCTCAGGTGAGATGAACTACAGCATCCCCGCTGACATTAGTATGGACTATATTTGTGGTTCCCATGGCGGTAGTGCGGTTTACCGATTGATTGCAATTTGTTGGATTTATCCTTTAAAATTGCTCGCATTTTAGGGATTACTCTTAAATGAAAGGATTATTGCGAAGGATCTAAATGGACATATTAAAGAAACTGGGGAAAAAATGGGTGAGAGAGAAAGGGGATCTGCCTGTCTGCAACCACACACCACAGGGCAGTTTGAGCATTCCTTCGGTTTCATTATCTGACACTCATCTTCTCATCTGGCATGTTGACATTTACCTCTATCTCTGTCTCTCTCTTTTTAGCTCTCTCCTACACACATGGATACACATTGTGGTTGTTTTGCATGAGACTTAACTTCTAAATATACATCGACTTGATCAATACATCTGGACAACAAAACAGCAAATTATTTGAATGTGAATGGTAACTTCTGAGGACTCTATCACGTGCCAAAAAAAAACAAACGTAAATGATTTGATTTCCTAATCATATGGTTAATTAGTGGCTATTTAAGAGTGACTAATAGCTGGGTAATGAGGAGAGCACATGCACTTGTGGAGCATGACAAGGCCTTAGACTGATTTGTCATAAAACTCTTATCTTATTAAATATTCACTTGCACTTCAAATCGGTGATGGGGGACCTTTGGAGTAGAGCCACCGGGCCTGACAGATGCAACGAGTGTTGAAGTGCCTTGAAACTGCTGAACTTCAAACGGCTGGCAGGGGATAAGTACCAGGAGTTGAAATCCAAAGTCTTATTGTTTGAAAGTCTTAGACGTGTTCTCAATTGTCCCTGGTGCGGCGTTGCTCATTTTTATCCATGTACTAATGTCCATCGCGCCATTCATTATCATCCGCCGAGAACGAGGGTGATTTACAGCCTGCAATGCGAACCAAGCTCCTATTCCGATTATAAAGGGACCCAGTGGCTCATTGTACTGGTTCCTATACTTCTGGAGCATCCCCCACAGAGCAGCGGAAGTCACTCACACTGCCCATCTTTAAAACTCACATCAAAACTCACTTGTTTTCTTTGGCATTTCACTCAGCATGACTCAGACTTGATCTTAGTTTTACTGTTTGGTGCTTTCTACCGTCATTGACACAGCTTTGTTGTTGTATATATCGTAGTTGCTCCATGTAAAGCACTTTGTATGCAGCGATGGCTGTTTGAAAGTGCTCTATAAATACAGTTGAGTTGAGTTGAGTAGAGACACTGTTGAATGCAGTTTGGACAGGACCCTGCTTCCCGCTTCTCAGCTGTTGGATAGTTTGCAAGAACACTTTGAGGCAGACGTAAAGCCCTGCTCCAATCAAGTATTGGTGGATTAACGTCCTGATGGAATGCAAGTATATTTTTCATGTTGAATTTTATTGTATTATTCAATTCTAGAAACACATAAAATCTATCATTGTTCTGTAGTCTAATTTTTGGGGTGCATTCACACATGACCAGTGACAGCACCAACAGCCCAACTCGGGAACGACCTCCAGCCAGTGTTGGGTGTGCCTTCGGGCTACAAACAGTTTCCAGTCGACAGCCGACAACTGGTTCTGCAGGTACCCGGGTCGCTTCGGCTTTAGGAGCCGCTTTGGGACCCAGTTGGAGGTTGCTCAACAGCAACAGCGACTGCAACAGCACCGACAAGTTGTGCTTTATAACCTTTTTTTTTAAATAAAATAATTGAAAATATATTATAGGATATCGTTATTGCAAGCAAACACTTAGTAGGCAGCATTTGCCCAATCATCATCCATCCATCCATCCATCTTCTACCGCTTATCCGAGATCGGGTCGCGGGGGCAGCAGCTTTAGCAGGAAAGCCCAGACTTCCCTCTCCCCAGCCACTTCTTCCAGCTCTTCCTGGGGGATCCCGAGGCGTTCCCAGGCCAGCTGGGTGACATAGTCTCTCCAGCGTGTCCTGGGTTGTCCTCGGGGTCTCCTGCCGGTGGGACATGCCCGGAACACCTCACCAGGGAGGCGTTCAGGAGGCATCCTAATCAGATGCCCGAGCCACCTCATCTGGCTCCTCTCGATGTGGAGGAGAAGCGGCTCGACTCTGAGCCCCTCTCGGATGACCGAGCTTCTCACCTTATCTCTAAGGGAGAGCCCGGACACCCTGCGGAGAAAACTCATTCCGGCCGCTTGTATCCGGGATCTCGTTCTTTTGGTCACGACCCATAGCTCGTGTGGGTTGGAACGTAGATCGACCGGTAAATTGAGAGCTTCGCCTTTTGGCTCAGCTCCTTCTTTACCACGACAGACCGATACAACATCCGCATCACAGCAGACACTGCACCGATCCGCCTGTTGATCTCTCGCTCCCTACTGCCCTCACTCGTGAACAAGACCCCAAGATACTTAAACTCCTCCACTTGGGGCAAGATCTCCTCGCCTTTTCCGACTGAGGACCATGGTTTCAGATTTGGAGGTGCTGATTTTCATCCCAACCGCTCCAGCGAGAGTTGGAGAGCCCTGCTTGAAGGAGCCAACAGTACCACATCATCTGCAAAAAGCAGAGATGCAATACTGAGGCCACCAAAACGGACCCCCTCAGCGCCTCGGCTGTGCCTAGAAATTCTTTCCATAAAGGTTATGAACAGAATTGGCGACAAAGGGCAGCCTTGGCGGAGTCCTACCCTCACATCATTACATCATAATTACTACACTACTGGTCATTTTAATTTGTTCTGTGTTTGTGTATGCGTGTCAGGCAGCTGCAAAGCCAGACTTATCAGTATTGGGTTCGGGAAGGAGTGGTAAGGGGCTGATAGGAATGCTCGCGCCCGAGCGGATTTTTTCATCCAGGGCAAAGTCCAGATAACAGTTGTTTCAGGAACAGGTCATCAACAATTTCAGACAGCCTTGAAAGTATTTTAGCTTGTGACTTGCAATGTCATAATTTTTTCCAGGTCAGGCCAACTACTGCTCGTTCTTTTCCATTTTGCGAAGCAACTCTCATACTACATCCACTTTTTGATTGAGTCCGGTAAACGCATGAGTCTGAGAATTTATCATCTGCCCCACACCCTGCATGTGAACCATCATCTTATTCCCATCCATCAGCTAAATTATGCGATACATCAAGTAACTGACAACTCCAAACAGCAGTATAACTGTTATCAGAAAAACAATACCGTAGATATCGTCCACATTTTCTATGGACAGTATTTTCAACCACAGCATTCTCCACGTTTGCCAAGGATCTAAGGTGTACCCAGCCGCAAATGTCCCAGAGGGGCAAGATGGCTGCCCACTGCATGCTACATTATCCAAAACTATCAAAGCCTGATTAAAATGTGCGACACTTGCCCAGATCTTTGAAAATACAAAAATGTTTTCTTGCCTGCCTGCAGTTTTACACTGTGCCTCACGCCAGACTTGCAGTGGGCATGAAAATAGAGCCTAAAGATGTATTTTTGTTGGTTTTAATGAAAAAGACACATTAAGCAATAGGAGAAACATTGTACATCCAAAAATGTAATAAGCATAATTGGACATGTTGCAAATCATGAAATTTCATTTAGTACACAAATGGTAAAGATATTCTGACATGATTAATGTGACAAATATCATTCTATAACATGATTTTTTTCTGAGAAACAATTATTACCTTTTGAATGATCACAACTGCCAATAATTAAAATACCCATCACAGTTAAAGTAAGTGTTTACCCAAATGACATTCAATTGGGTGTGTCTTTACAAATACATAAACATATACTGTATACACCGCAGAAAGAAGGAATTATACATGTGCGACCGTGACTGATGCAAAGCCCCAAAAGAGGCATTTGTCAATCAAAAATAATGCCCGATTATGAAAGGAAAAGGTCAGTTTTGGTTGCATGTCCAAGGATGTGCTATCACAGCTTGACCTTTTAGCTTCATGTGTCTGGAAACTCACAAGAGGCTCATTCAACTGTCACTTCCTGACAAGGCGAAAGTCCCCCGATTCCACTGTCTTTAATGTATTTGCACTTCTCCTTGTACATGTGCAATGTGCGAACTCCGACAAGTGCAATGTGATACTTACAGTAAGTGGTTCATCAGCCACATTTTCTTAACCCCAAAAATAAACAACAACAACAACAGATCTCTCCTTCAGTTTATTTCTAAATCGGAAACTTCTAAAGGTTGGGCTGTGGGAAACTCAATATTTAATGCTGCACTTATTGACCCTGGTTGTCAAATGTCAAATCCTGGCGTTAGCAAATGAAGGGTGGTTAGAGTATGGTGTCATCTTATTTTATAAGATCACACATAGTCAGAGGGGATCGAGCCTTTTCTGTTGCTGGTCCATCTCTCTGGAATGACCTCCCACAGAACATTCAGCCAGCCTCCTCGCTGCACATCTTTAAAACCCGCCTCAAAATTCACTTGTATTCTTTGGCATTTGACTCAGCATGACTCAGATTTGATCTTGGTTTTGCTGTTCGGTGCTTTCTACCTTTGTTACTGATTTGTTGCTTTACTGTTGGATATATTAGTTGCTTCATGTACAGCACTTAGTGTGGCGCGATGGCTGTTTGAAAGTGTTCAAAAAATACAGTTGAGTTAAGTTGAGTCACATGTAGTTCCTGTATGTCTTGAATGTGTTAACTGTATGCCAAGTCCAACTTTAAGTAGAATCTCAAAAGTTGAACTGAGATTGTTAAATGATTTTTTTTAATGCAAAAAAACCAACAAAACACCCGTCACACAAAACGATCAAACTGTCAACTTATAAGATGCAATGTGAGACCACAGGTTGTGTCACATGACCTCAGCAAATTTCACCTTGCTCTAGTGCACTTTGACAGTCGTCAGGAAGCTGACTGGCATCTCCCTAACAGCTTTTTTAAAAACATTCGTCCGCAGTAGGGATCAGCAGGCAGTTCCGAGACAGGCAATATGGATTTATAGTTGATCAAAATTATTATCTAAAAATGATAATCGTAAAACATGAGTTTGACTTTTGGAATTTTATTGAGCTGCACCTGTAGATCAATTACACATCAATTGTACTGAAATAAACACGAAATTGATTTTTGAAAATAACTATTATTTTCAGACTGATATGATAGAAAGTCGCTTGAAATTCAGATTGAGTCTCCTGGGTTTTCCCTGATGGACATTTTGTTGACAGTCGAGTTGACAGACAAGGACACAACACATGAGTAACCCTCAACGTTCTCTCTCTCTCTCTCTTCCTACTGCACTCATGGGCTTTCTCTTCCTGTCTCTCTATCTCTCGCTCCCGCTTACACACACACACACACACACACACACACACACACACACACACACACACACACACACATTTTTTGCTATTTATCACTTCATTGTTGCTCTTATTCGTTCATGCGCAATACATGAGAATACATCCTAGCCGTCACATTTTCCTTCCTTTCTCGATACACTATGCCTTGAGGCACTACCTTATTCCTCCCTTGGGAATGGTGCAACTCCCTGCCAATTCTCCCCGATCCATCAGTGAGTGTTCTGCTCCCCTGAAGCATCACGAGCAGGGCCCCAACTCCTATCCTGTCAGACTGACCTCGTCTTCTCACCCCTTCATTCTCATATTGGTATGCTGTGTATAGGCAGACCCCTGACACTAAGAGATTCACACTCAAGTTGACAAATGGGAATAAGGTAAGCTACTAAGTGTATAGTCGGTTATGATATTTTGCATGTGTTTGACAATGCATTGAACATAACATAAACCAGAGGAAACAATAAAGCGAACAATCATAACATTTGTGTAGTCTGCCATGTGAAGCACTATTTAATTGATCAAAGCAAAATGATATCGATCATTACATTAGTAAAACAAAATATGTATGGAATGACATGATACGTTTATGTGAATTGAGTGTATACCTTTATTGTTATTTTTCTTACCGTTATTATGTATTACAATGTTATTACATATATTATTGTTACGTTTTTGGCAATTCCATTCCAAATACAGTGGAATATAATGCATTGCAGCAGGCTACTCCGGATATAAGGGAACTCTAGAGTGAGTGAAGACCACTTCATTTCACATGTCTCAGTTCAGACATACTTCCTATGTTGTTGTTTTCGTGCAGGAGTAGGCAACTCCTGTTCTAGAGAGCTGTGGTCCCGCTTGGTTCAGAAATTCCCTCTTCCAACACCCCTGATTCAAATGATCAGGATCAGTATCAGGCTTTTCATCAGTCTGCTGATGAGCTGTTCATTTGAATAGGGTGTGTTGAAGGAAGGAAACTTCTAAAACAAGCAGGATTGCAGCTCTCGGACTGGAGTTGCCTTCTGCCGTTTTAGTGCAAGCCAAACATTGGGGATAGTGAGTTTCTGAGGATGTGATTTTAAGACTGTTCTACTTGCTTATGATGAAGTCAAGTATTTTGCTAAATCCTGCGTTATGGATAGGGTGGTGTACAATATGTGTTGAGCCCAACGTTAACTCTCGACTTCACAAACATAACAACTGAGTGTTATAATTTGCAGACGAAATGTATTCTTGGACTGTAGACAGTTAATAATGATGCATTGTGGCATGTGAATTCAACATTTGTATGAATATGAATCAAAATCACCATGTGCACATATGGCCGCATTGGTCTGATCTCAACAAGGGGGAAAGAAGAGATAGATGAGAGCTCAGTGGCACGGACAGTCGCTTCCTTCCCTCCCTTCTCCGTCTCTTCCGGGCGCGCACTAGGCAGCTGGCTGCGTTACAGCTCCTCCCTCCAATGTGTGGCTTTCCTCACCAAAGATCCTTGGACGTGAACAGTTTCGCTGAAGAGCACTTTGCCCTCTGAAATCAGCAGACCGACAACCCGCGCGTCAGTTATTCTTTGCCGACCCGAAAGAGAGGAGTTAAGGTGTTGGATAAGGACTCCTGAGCTCCATCCTCCCCCAAATTTCTGTCAGCGATGGAGACTTGGACGGGCTTCTGCCCGAGCTTGCACTTTGCTCTGGGTGTCTGGCTCATGATAACTGCTCACTGCTTCCAAAATACGAAGGCGGAGATAAGTTACGCATCTCGCCGGTCCCTAGTTCAACTTCACGCCGGTGAATTACGCGCTAAACCAACAGATGGACTGAGCGCTGTTAAAAACATCCAAGTGGAGTTTAGGGAACTCGGGATTGCTCAACAAAATGCTGGAAAGGACGAAGACCGAGAACATGCACCTGACTTGAGGAAAAACACACGAGGGTCCATTGCACAAAGTCACCGCGTTGCGTTGCTGAGGGCGAAGAGAAACAACCCCGAGTTTGCGGAGCTGCGCAAGAGTGGGTTGACGGGGCAAGCTGACCTGAATTACGGTACCTCGGAAGAACGGGACTCGTTGCTGGACGGGCTCAGGTCTTCTGGACCGAGTCGAGCGGAGTTAAGAAAGAACAGGGACGACGGCAGAGGAAATAAACAGCAGGATGAGCCGAAGATCACCAGCGGCACTTTCGCCCTGACTGGGGACTCGGCACATAACCACGCTGTCGTCTACTGGTCAGGACAAAACAGCAGCGTAAGTCAACCTTGAATCAATTACAATTTGTACCGCACAGCCACAATTCAAATGCAACTGCTCATTGTGACAGCGACGTGGCTGGCAATCGGCGGAATACCACGCATTTAACTTATTCTTTGGGGACGGTCGTGCGCTGATTTGCCGGTAACAAACGGGCGCAAAAGCGCACGGCAACATAGCAGTCCGCCGCTACGAATTAAATTCAAGCAGGACCCAAGTTGTTGTTGTTGTTACGCACGAAAAACCGTCTCTATTCTGGCAGGCTATCTATTTGCTTGACATTTCCCGAATATAGCTTTTTAAATCCAGTTCAGTGCGTGGCTCGAAGGTCACGCACTCTAAGTTTAAAGATTTAGTTTGTCGTGATTTATAGCTGGAGAGGGAGAAATAGCGGTGATCTATTTGCGATATGCTAATGTATGATTCAAATTGAGTTTTTTTCATCCAAATTAATTGATTTGGCAGAGGAACTCATAAATTATTGCTCAATCTTCCATGAACCCTTTAGTTCGTGTGAGAAATATTTTTCTATTTGATTTTTCAGCTAGAATGGTTCTGCTCCCTTGATTGGTAATGTAGTAATTGCTCAAATGAGCAGTGGTGAATAATAATAATTTCTCTGCGTTTCTATTCTCATGACCACACACACACACACACACACACACAACCTATCTATCTATCTATCTATCTATCTATCTATCTATCTATCTATCTATCTATCTATCTATCTATCTATCTATCTATCTATCTATCTATCTATCTATCTCTCTCTCTCTCAATCTCTCTCTCTCTCTATCTATCTAATTACTCTGATCGGGGTTCAATTATTCACTGACCTGCAAAAAATGTGAATGACAAAATGTATTGATATATTTATTTTCTTTTTTTGTTTGTTCATATCACATGAAACAGGATTTCTATTTTCTATATGTCATTGCCAATTATAAATGATCAACTATCACTGTTACTGACAGTGGTAAAGGGATGTAAACATTTGAGCATCAGAAATTGGCAGTTCGATGACATGACATGTAAAACACCTGCCAACAATTTTACCACCACGCACTGAATAGTTGACAGCACAGAAATTATGCCGCAAAATGAATCAAGGTCCATTGCAAGAGGCCTATGTCCTCTCAGTGGTTTCACATTTTTCATGCGTTGTTGTGGTTTCTGCTCTTGTTTTATTCCATTTGAAAAAAAAAAAATTATATTTGGGCTTGTCTAAGCTGATTATGACATGCTGCCTGAACTCGATTTTTTTACCCACAGTCAAGACTGAGGGGATGTCAGCGGAACATGTTTGTGTGCACATGTATCTGTGTATGAGTGAGTGTGTTTTGCTTGCTACGCTGCATCTTGAATTATTATCTTAACCACCCTGGCTATCATTTCTAGGCCTTTCTCTCCCTTTCATGGAAAAAGTAAAATAATGCACGGATACAGGATTATCACCAAGAGAGATAGGCTACTTCATCATCATCACCACATGCCTGTTATGGTGATGAGCGGAGTTCGAAAGACAAGGAGGTAAAACAAAAAGTCCTTGGACTTGTCTGCGGCAATAGTTAAGTGATCAGAAGTGGCTGGCTAATAAGGAGGACTGCATGGCTTCTTTTTGAATCAGTCACTCTAACCCTGAGTACTTTTTTCTACCGCCTATTTGATTCTATTTTTTGGAATCCTAATTGCACTGCTGAGACCTTTTGTCAACTGTAATGGTGATTTAATTAGAAGTCGAGGGGAAAGTATCCGTTTAAACTCCAAAATTGGTATTGCAGTAATTAAAGACCATAGTCGTTCACGACGTTATGAAAACCAACGCAAGAGTACCTGTCGTGGGCACATCAGCAGCAGCAACTGAAATCTCACATTTTTTTTCAAACTGGCAATGAATCTTTCACATCTCTGGGGAGATATTTTTGCCCACTCGTCCTTCCAGAATTGCTTTAATTCAGCAACACTGGAGGGCTTTCAAGCACGAATGGCCTTTTTAAGGTCATGCCACAGCATTTCAATCAGATTCAAATCCAGACTTTGACTATGTCACAAAAAACAAACCAAAACATTTTTTAAGCCATTCAGAGGTTTATTATTTCTTATATTTTGCAAAAGAAAAACAAGCCTCGATGTTCTTTTTCGTCAGCAGTGGTTTTTGTCTTGGAACTACAGTATATACCTTTGATGCCATTTTTGCTCAATCTCCTCTATCGCTGAGTCATGTACACTGAGCCTAACTGAGGCAAGGGAAGCAATTCTTTTGATATTGTCCTGGGTTTCTTTATGACCTCCTGGATGAGTCGTTGCTGTGCTCTGGGATCATTTTTGTAGGCCGGAAAGTTGTTGAAGGTCCACAACTGTTCCATGTTTTCTCTACTTGTGGATAAATGGCTCTGACTGTGGTTCGCTGGAGTCCAATCAGGATTGACTTTGTAACCCTATCCAGATTGATAGTCACTTACTCACTTTCTCCTCTGTATTAGAATTCCTTTAGATCGGGCTGAAAGTTTCTATTTAAATGATTTCTTGATCGAACAGGTCTCGATTTAATGAGGCTTGGGTGTGGCCAGTGAAAATGAAGTCAGTGTTTCAAAAGATTTGATTAGCTACAGTTAATTGATGATTTAACAAGGTGGTGAATTACATTTTTCACAAAGGGCCAGGTAGCACTGAAATGTGTAATTATTCCTTCACTTAATTAATAGAATAATCATTTCAAAATGCATTTTACAGTCCGTTTACTTGTGTTACCTTTGTCTATTGACATTTGTTTGATGATCCTTAACATTAAAATGGGGAAACTATGCACAATAAATAATAATTTGAGAAGACCACAAATACTTTTTCACAGCACTGTAAGAGGAACAGTCTTCATCTGTACATTATTTATGACAATTACAATTAGTGCAATTGTGAGACAAACTATAAAGATAAGATAAGATAACCTTTATTTGTCCCACACTGGGGAAATTTGCAGTCTACAGCAGCAAAATTGGGGTGTGTGTGTGGGGGGGGGGGATAAAGTGTTTTATTGCACAGGTATTTAAAACTACAATATTAACACACGTTTGATTCATTCATGCCCTGTGTTGTTTACGATGCTGCTAGTGTGTGCGGCGCGTGAGAGAGAGAGAGAGAAAGAGAGAGAGAGAGAGAGAGAGAGAGAGAGACTTATCAGAACAAAAGCAGGTCTGGTCTATCCTTAACTGTCTTAACAACCTTAATTGACTAATCATAAACACTGCTGGACGCTGCAGGATCCTGGCCTGTGTATGTGTGTGTGTGTGTGTGTGCGTGTGTGCGTGTGTGTGTGTGTGTGTGTGTGTGTGTGTGTGTGTGTGTGTGTGTGTGTGTGTGTGTGTGTGTGTGTGTGTGTGTGTGTGGCTCTGCCCAAGCGCAAAGGCCCACGTGGGGCAATTTTTTAAAAATATACTGTATATGTAAATTGTCGCTACTTCGCGGATTTTCGGTTATCACGGGTGGTTTTGGTCCTCATTATCCGCGATAAACGAGGGATTACTGTAATGAGACACCGGACACCAGAGTGTTAATTATGTGCTGCTGTATTGAAAACTGCCGGCCGTAAACAAACGCACGCATGCACTTCGCCCGTGCTGCTGGGGCAAACCATTCTGAAAAGAGGTAGGTTTCACTCTCACTAACAGAAGCGTCTCACCAAACACGTCTGCTTTTTTTTAATTGAACAATACAAACTTGTCTGCTCATAAAGGACGTTACAGGACACCAGAGTGTTGATTATGTGCCGCTGTATTGAAAACTGCTGGCCGTAAACAAACGCACGCACGCACTTCCCCCGTGCTGCTGGGGCAAACCATTCTGAAAAGAGGGGTGTTTCACTCTCCCTGAAAGAAGCGTCTCACCAAACACGTCTGTTTTTTTTTTTTATTGAACAATACAAACTTGTCTGCTCACAATGGGCGCTACACGAGGAAGCGTTTCACCAAACACATCTGCTTTTTTTCAAAATCTTGATTGAACAATTTTCTCCCCCTCTCCCTCCCTGTGGTTTCTTTCTGACTTCCGGGTTGAGTGAACGCTGGCGCGTTTGGCTGCCGCTGCTCAGCTGCATTGGGTTTTATTGTTCTTGTTCCTGATTGTAAAGTGTCCTTGGGTGTTTTGAAAGGCGCTTATAAATAAAATGTATTATTATTATTATAATACAAAAACGTCTGCTCACAATGGACGCTACGAGGAAGCGAAGCCGAGCGGAGTGAACGACGCTCAGTTAGTTCGAGAACCGAAATTTGTCCGTCAACCAAGGCATAAAAAAATCGAAATTTTTGTTCGAAAACCGAATTGTACGAGAACCGAGACGTTCGAAAACCGAGGTTTGACTGTAATTTGATCATCCACACCCAGTGATGGGTCATAACTAACTGACATGTTGAGTCAGGTGTGTTTTATCCTCCATGGCAGAGGCTCTGTCGGACCCCTAAGACTGATTTACCAAACCCCTGGGGTTCGATCGAACCCAGATTAAGAACTACTGGGTTAATGGCACTAAGATTGGCTGGCAACCAGTCCAGGGTGTACCCCGCCCACTGCCCTAAGACAGCTGGATAGGCTCCAGCACGCCCCGCGACGCCTTCTGAGGACAAGGTAGGCTTATTGGTTAATCGCAATGAGCCTACGTAATAACGTCCATGTGTAGGCGGGAAATGCTGAAACATTCAACCAAGCGCTTACCAAAGTCGTATAGCAACATTTCCAGATTTTTTTTAACTCGGTGCACACGAAAGGCACACCGTATTATAAAGTGCCCTGTTTATTTTTCAAGGCTTTAGTGGACCTTTTGGTGCGGAAAATATGGTGTGTGTATGTGTGTGTGTGGGAGGGGGGGGGGGCACTCCGATCCAGTTTTGAGGTTTTGAGATCAATCACGTGATTTACCGGTGTGTGACCGATCCACAGATGTCGCGATGATATGATTGACTGATAATAAGCAAATGTCAGAATAATGTGGAATCTAACTAGCCTTCTGAGAGGCCCTTTGGTATTAAGTGTGCCCTCTATAGCGTTTTTCTTTGTGAACTGGTGCAGCGGCAAGTCACTGAGAGAAAGTTTAACAAGTGGTAGAATAATATGAAACTATGAATACTTCTGATGAGCCCTCTCTTGACACTCACTATAATTACGCACACAGCGTTGCTCAGAATTGTCCGTTGATTGGTCAACTCATGCCAATGTAAAGTGACTGACCGAAAAATCAAAAAATTGAGATTTTTTTTTTCCAATTCTGATTGGCCCCTGACTATTATCAGCCCCTGGGCTCAAGCCCGTCGGTGAAGACTGGCCTGCGCCCATGTGTATAATTTCAATAGAGCACCTCCATTCTAACGTCATATCAATTCTTTCTAATCTAACTGGGTATTAGAGACTCCAATCCCTAAGAAGCGTTATTGAGCGGTGAGCATCCCCATCCATCAGTTCAAAGGTGCATATATGACCTCTTTAAAAAGAACCCAAAACATGTGAACAGTGCAGAATATTAATTCATTTGCTATGCCAGTGGCACTCCTTTTGTGAACTGAGCATGGATTTAAGTCTACTCCTCTTCAAAGTTACAGGAACTCACGCTGAGACAGGTCAGTCATATCTGGCAAGGCATCACTTCAGCCAACTGTGTGTGATGGGTGTTCTCAAATCCCCCTTGAGAACAGGAAGGGCAAAAGTGAGTGCTATTTGAGAGCTGAAATGTCATGAAGGAAAAAAAGCCGTGCATGGCAAAAACATGTGTGTGTGTGTGTGTGTTACCATTTGTGACTTGAAGCACTTGAGTAATTTAATCAAAAGTGCTTACAGTTGTTGTGAGTATCATTGTGTGTCATGGGTAGCTCCAAACTAAATGTTTCTTCAAGATTAAATTGCCCATGATACTTTTGGGGTGGAGTATGTGTTCATTTCTTAACACTGATTATGTAAGAGCTAAAAGAAACAGCTATACACTGGCATCACAGTGCTGTTTGGTGGTAAAGTATGGGACTTGCTTTTATTTTATTTGTATTATTGTATTATTGGTATCATTATATGCGCACACCATAAAATGTAGGGGTTCTGTACTTTTGAAAAACATCTTACAACATAGCCTGTCAAGTCATTCACAGGCATCCCTTACTAACTTATCGAAGGTATTTTACAGCCTCTGGAGGAGATGTGAAAAAAACCAAGGACGCTTCCAATTGCTCACAGGCTCGGATGCACCAACGGCACTTTTTTCCAGACCACATATGAGTACAACTTAATACATTTGAGTACTCGCCGAGACAGAGTACTAATGATGTCGTCACGTATTTCAATTGCGAGGAAGGGGTTTTTATTGTTCAAAAACACACATTTTTGTTGTTGGCATAACTTTAGAGAAACACTTTTGAGAGTAACAACTTTCACGATCTAATTACATGTTTCTCTAAAAGCCTTGTCCCGCATTTCACTGAAATTTTCCTGTGAGACAAGGTGTTTTACATATGTCACTCTGTACACTAGGAGGCGCAATTTAAAATAGTAGATACAGTAAATAAGGAAGGAAGAAGAAATACAAGACAAAGAAGAACAACATACTGTAGGGCCGTGAGTAAAAAAAAAGAAGAGACAATTAAATACAAGATTGCTTGAGACTACTACAAGTCATAAAATAAAATTGAAACAGGACAATTGTAGTGGTATTTGATCTTTTCCCGACGTGCCACGCCACAGCGTGTCTCCGTCCCGCTTTCTCAAGGAGCTCGGAGCTGGTGACGAGGCTTGAGAAACTTGCCAATTGTCGAATGCCGTCGGTTGTTACGCGAGCGTCCACTTTGCTGAGAAACAATTTCAGTCCGCTCACCAAGTATTGTCACCTGTTTTTAACTTAATGTTAATCTCCGCATGGCCGGCATGGCTCTTAATCCATCTGCCCGTCATTTTCCCTATGTCACGCTCGTACAGAGGTTTCGATGTGTTGTACCTGAGCATTTTTTCGAGTCCGGCTACAAATACAGACGTACAGTCAAACCTCGGTTTTCCTCCATAATCCGTTCCAGAGGGCTGTTCGAAAACTGAAATTGTTTGAAAACCGAAACCACGCTCTTTTTAAAATAAAAATGTTTACTGAACACGTCTGCTCACAATGGAAAGCAACACGAGGAAGCGAGACTTCCTCGTCTACCCGAGGAAGCGTCACTTCCTCGTGTAAGGAAGGCGAGAGGAGTCAAACGGTGCATTCATGTGCGCTCAGTTTGTTTGAGAACCGAAATTTGTTCGTCATCCGAGGCATAAAACACTCGAAATGTTTGGTTGAAAACCGAATTGGTCGAGAACCGAGACGTTTGAAAACCGAGGTTTGACTGTACATGATTGATTGGCATCCCAATAAGGACCTTTCTGGCAAGTCATACAAAGCATTTCCTTTGGCTGTGAGGTGATTTGATTTAGGTTGTAGTCCTTGTAGGTAGGCAGCTTGGTACCGCTCACTTTTTACCAACTCATCACAGCCCTCCACCTAAATTACAGATGCAAATACATTATAGAGTGGCTTCTATCCTCTCCTGCTGTCCTGGTGGCCCTCTGCTCTGGAAGAAGAGCGAGGAGGAAAAAATAGAATGTAATGAATAATGCAGCCTTCCAGCGGACCTTATCTCCCTCATCACTCAATCTCTCCACCCTCCCCTCCCTCTCATTAGTCTACAAATTTGTTTCACTTGTTCTTTTTTCTTTTTTTTTTTTCCCTGTGGCCAGAAAGCAAGCACGAAGACTCTATTTACTCTTCTGCATGCATGAGACCACCTTTGCCTATAACGCACCAATATTCAAAAGTGCATATTCAGTTATTTCCATCAAGCTCAAGATAACCAAGTCAGCACAATATGATATTGCATGATATAACTCTCACGAATCATGGTGACGGATCGCACTTAAAATGTCACATGATGTTAAAAATCTCCTTTGTGCTCAAGTCCATCCTTGCTAGCACATTAAAGAGACCATTCAAAAAGCTATCTAATCAGGGCGAAATGCACCTGCTTCTACAGTGCACACAGGATATTGGATTGCATAAAGCCACTCCAATCTTTGAAGCTATGTGAATGTGCACAGTGGAATTCCAGTCTGCAAGACCGGTTCTCTCCAACGCTTAATGGCCTCATTAAACTGTATTTCTTGTATGGTTGCAGGTTTGGTGGGGGGACTAATAGAAGACACAGTCTTCTGATTTGGAAGGGTGTGCATAATCAGAAGCCTGGGCACTCATCAATCAAGTCAGTTATGTTGTTAGACCTCAATGTCCTTTTTTTTTTTTTTCCCCCCAGCACTTCGAGAGAAACCTACCGTACATCACACAATATTGTTTTCTCTTCTTGTGCTAACTTTAATACAAGTGGATTGACCTCATGGAATATTGAACTTTTAGACTTCCGAAGCTCTCTGTGCGTTGTGACCTTATCTACTTTCTTTTTTTTTTTGTTTCCCTCAAAGCCAAGCGCAATACCTTGTCATGTTGATGTCCCTTGGCAATCGCAGGAGATAAGCCAGGCAGTGTGCACCTCCTCAAGTCAGCCCATAGTGAAACAATTCTACACACTGTTTTCTCTCTTTGTGTCAACCTTCATCTCAATTTTTCCCTGGCCTCTTCCTTGTTGTCATTTGGCAACAATGTCCAATAATGTGCCTCGGATTGATATTCACATGGTCATCACATGCACCCAGGGACAAAGCTGGGTGCGTAGATTCAGGAAATTGTAACACGCATACCTGCTCACAATCAATTTAAAAGACATCATAGGGACACAATCAATAGGTACTCTCATTCACAACTCCACAAGTTGTTGATCAGTGGTAATGTTGTTATTTATTTTTTGTTCCACTTTTAAATTTGTTCCGTGGGTTACTAATCAAAGTAAAACAATCTAATGTCTCAAAAAACACTTTGAGATATGGTTGGTTATGGTCAACGATGGCAGACTCCATATAAAAAAGTTGTCAAGTCATATTCTGAAACAGTTGTCTTACTGTACATCAGGGGTGTCAAACTCATTTCACATTGTGGGCCACATACGGACTCGGTAGATGTCAAGTGGGCACCTGAAGCACCTAAGATTTCCATAGACCAGGGGTCGGCAACCCAAAATGTTGAAAGAGCCATATAGGACAAAAAAACCAAAAAACAAATATGTCTGGAGCCGCAAAAAAATAAAAGCCTTCTATAAAACTTACAATGAATGAAACACATGCTGTATGTATGTAGGAGACTGGACTGTCTCAGAATTGTTTGTTAGTCATTTCTTTTTGTGTGTTCACAAACACACATACATACAACATAAACATAGAATTTATTTTGTAATTTCCTCGTTTTATTTTTTTGTTTTGGTGTATTATTTTTGTCAGTGAAGTGATCATTAATTTCCGTTTTTCTGAGGTTGTCTTTGAACGCCTCTCGAGTCGAACTAGTAGAGAGAAGGCACGGAGTCAGATGCAGACGTGTCTGTCTTTGTCGAGACTGTTAAAAGCATAAATAAAGTACCTCCTAAAATGTATGCTTTAGAGCTCCGTGTAGGGTGGTTTGATGCAAAATCTCTGTCCAAGCACTGATATTTGTTGAATTAGGATTTGAAGATGGGCGGCCCGGTAGTCCAGTGGTTAGCACGTCGGCTTCAGAGTGCTGAGGCACCGGGTTCAAATCCAGCTCCGGCCTCCCTGTGTGGAGTTTGCATGTTCTCCCCGGGCCTGCGTGGGTTTTCTCCGGGTCCTCTGGTTTCCTCCCACGTTCCAAAAACATGCATGGCAGGCTGATTGTGCACTCTAATTGTCCCTAGGTATGAGTGTGAGCGTGGATGGTTGTTCGTCTCTGTGTGCCCTGCGATTGGCTGGCGCCTACTGCCCGAAGACAGCTGGGATAGGCTCCGGCACCCCCCGCGACCCTAGTGAGGATAAAGCGGTTCGGAAAATGGATGGATGGATGGATTTGAAGATGATGAGCATACACAGAGGCATGCAGTCAGCAGTCATTCTTAGTATCACATCTCAGTGTTGGTCTGAGTGAATGGTGCCATGCCTGAAGGAGGCCATCATCAATGGAGACAAATGTTGACACATCACATCCCAGGATCTGCAGTCAATTAACGCAGTGTCTAATCAAAGTGATCTACCGGTATATCTCTGAGAGATTGAAAGTGGCTGTAAAACGAGCTCATGCTGCATTAACTTTAAAATCAGGTCTGCTTCTTTATTTTCATTTGGGTTTCAATGTTAATAACTCAAACATCTGCCATTATCAAACACATTATGTAAGCATCTTTCGCAGACACAAGTAGAAGACGGACCATCCTGATTTTGGTCTCACAATCTGGAAAATCTTACAGCATCGCGCTAAAGTACACATTTGAATTGAACCCAATATTTTCCTCAGCTTGAGAAGTGTCCTTGGAAAAAAAAAATAGTCTGACTATTTTGCCCTTCTCATTTTCAGGGATTTTCAGGTGTTGTGTAGAATGAAAACCACAATATTGCCACACCAGATCAATCATTCTCTTTTATTTACCTTGTCTCAACTTTTTAAATTGTAATGAGCCTGAAAAAAAAGTTGTTTAGACTGCTTGCAAAAGATTAATATAAGATTTTTCTATCAATGGGAGTCAAGGATATCAGCAATTATTAATCCTTCAGATATTTTATTTCAGTTTTTTATGTGATAGTGGGAACCTTTCTCCAGCTGAAATCACAAAGCTCTCTCAATCCTGTTGAGAAAAATACTGGGAACCATTAAGAGTGAAAGCAAAGCCACTAACGATCCCTTTGACGAGTTAATGAATTGAGGGGACACTTAACACTGTAACCTGACAAACTTGGCTTTTAATTTCCATTGGGGCCCCATTAGAAAATAATTTAGTGAGATTCTTAGTGACTACAGAGACCAAACAAGTACATGATGCATTGTAATGCACAATTTATTGCGCCTCTGTGTCATCGGAGAGCATTTGTGCTGTCTTTTTAGATGGTATATATCTTTCTGTTTTCCACATTGCTTATTCCGTGCGGAGCTGTGAGTACCAGGAGTTGTTACCAGCTGGCACTGGGCGAGAGGGAGTATACACCCTGAACAGATTGCACATCAATTGTTTGAGGTCGTATTGCAAAACCTAATTATTGGAAAGCAGAAAATTTAATTAAATACATTTGGAGGCTGATTGGTGCAACCTTCTGACATATGATGGGCCAAACAAATCAAGACTGTCTCTGTGCTGTAAGGAGGAAGTCAAGTAAAAAAAACAACATTCTTGACAATAATATATTCGGTGCGCCACCACTGGTCTAATTCTGATTAATGTTGTGTTTGTGAAATATGAATTCAGCAGCAGAATCCCAGAAAACAGGTGAGCTGTGATTGGTCAAGTCGAAAAATGGCTGCCCCTGAGATGGACATAAACGGAAGGATTTTGCTGCTTAGTTCTCATTCCAACAAGGCAACAATAATCAGATTGCTGTGTTTGGAGTAGTATTGGCACATTGAAAATACTGTAAAGGAGTTTTTTTTTTACACTTCTTTAATATTAAATACATTTGGATAGAAAAACATAAGTTCATTTTATTTGACTGGCATGGCTGTCAGTCAGTGTCACTTGTCCAACGGATGTCGGAAGAAACAGCATTTTTGCTTTTTGATCTATGTAGGAACACATTTAAATTCCTATACAGCAGTGTGTGGCATATAACCACAGCCACAGGGTTATGTTACGACGGCGTGACGTCACGGCCGTAAAGTGGGCGGTTGCCAAAGGATTGATATAAAAGGTGGCTACTGACAATAAACGACAGTGAGCACAAAGTCCGACTCCACGCGTTTTATTAAACACAACATTGGCGACGAGGATGGAGCTTCCACTCTCGCCTCTTCCTCCGTTCCTCGCCCTGCCTGGCGAGCCGCCAGTCCCGTGGTCCCGCTGGTTGGAGTCCTTCGAGACCTTTATTGAAGCCTTCGGGCTCCGCCCTGTTCGGGCTCGTCGGCAGCCCCTGTATCGACCTCAGACAGGTGAACAAAGCGGTGATACCAGATAAATATCCTCTGCCCACTACAGAAGAGCTCTCTGCCAAGTTTCACGGCTCCACAGTCTTCTCCAAGCTCGACCTCCGCCAGGGTTACCTGCAGGTTCTGCTGCACCCAGAGAGCCGCAACCTCACCGCTTTCGTGTCACACATGGGCGTTTTCAGGTACACCCGCATGCCTTTTGGGCTTAGCTCTGCCCCCAGCTGCTTCCAGAAGATCATGGCCACCATCTTCGCCGGCATCCCTGGTGTGGTTGTGTACCTGGATGACATAGTGGTGCACGGCGCGACAGCAGCCTCACACGACGACCGCCTCACCAGGGTTCTAGAGGTGCTCGCCCAACACAACCTCACGCTGAACGGCGAGAAATGCATTTTCTCCGCGCCGGTCATCGAGTTTGTGGGGTTTCGCCTGAATGCCGACGGCCTCAGCCCGCTCCACTCAAATGTGGAAGCCATCCTACGCCTGCCTGAGCCCTCCTGCCCCGCGCAGCTGTCCTCATTCCTGGGCATGACGGCGTTCTACCTGCGTTTTCTTCCACACTACTCAGAGACCACGGCGCCACTACGCGCACTCCTCAAACAGGATGCCCCCTGGTCCTGGACACCCATGTGCTCCGCGGCAGTCCGCCAGCTGAAGACACAGCTCACCTCCCCTCCAGTGCTCGCCCACTTCGACCTCCATAGCCCTACGCTGGTGACCTGCGACGCGTCCAACACGGCGGTAGGGGCGGTCCTGTCCCAGCTGCACGGGGGGACTGAACGTCCCGTGGCGTTTGCCTCACGATCTCTGACTCCCACGGAGCAGAGGTATTCGGTGGGGGAGAGAGAAGCGCTTGCCTGCGTCTGGGCGTGCGAGCGGTGGCACATGTACCTTTACGGGCGGCACTTCACGCTCCGGACCGACCACCAAGCACTCACAGCCCTCCTGGCCACGGCAGGATCGGGACACAAACCGCTGCGCCTGTACCGGTGGTCAGAGAGACTGCAGGCCTACAACTTCACGACAGTGTTCACACCCGGCAGAGAAAACGTTGTGGCTGATCTGCTCTCCAGGGCCACGCCCACCTCAGCGCCAGACACCGCCCCGGACGGCTCAGAGTCAGAGCTGGTCCTCATGCTGCACGAGCCCCTCCGAACAACAGTCTCCCTGCAGGAGCTCCAGGCGGCCTCTGCACAGGACCCCGTGCTTTCACAGCTCCGCACGTTTATCCAGGAGGGCTGGCCTGCGAAGGTGCCAGAGGAGCTGGCGCCCTACCACCGGGTCAGAGACGACCTTTCCTGCTGGAACGGTGACTGCGTCGCTCGGGGGCTCTGCACGGTGATCCCCAGCTCTCTACGAGCACGCATCCTGAACATGGCACACGACGGTCACCTGGGCATTGTGAGAGTGAAGCAGCGCTGCAGGACCCTGGTTTGGTGGCCAGGCATCGACAGGGACATTGAAACAATGGTCAAGGACTGCGCCGCCTGCCTGACCAGCGGTAAGACGGGCCCACCCCCGACACCACCTTTGCAGCCCCTCCAATGGCCAGCGACGCCGTGGTCCCACATCCAGGTGGACATCTGTGGGGAGCTCCATGGCACTCCTCATCACCAGCGGTTCCTGTTGGTGGCCTACGACCTCCACTCCAAGTGGCCGGAGGTCCTCCCCGTGGGGGGAGAGAGGGATTAAGCACATCAGGACGGCCCTGTACCACCCGCAGGCCAATGGGGGCGTGGAAAGGTTCAACCAGACCCTCAAGAACGGCCTGAGAGCACATCTGACCGAAGGCCTCCCATTCAGCACGGCCCTGCAGAACACACTACAGCACTACAGAGCGACGCCACATGCCACGACAGGTAGCTCCCCAGCCCTTCTGATGCTCGGACGGGAACTCAACTTCCCATGGATCGACTACGGCCGCCCAGCAGGGATCCTCCAGGCCCTCCAGCAGCAGGACCCTCTGTCGGCGACATGGTGGCAGAGGCGCAACGCCGGATGAAGCACCGCTACGACAGGGCACATCGGATAATGGCACAATTGGGCCCAGCTACCTTCCTCCTTGCTGACGGCTCCCGTTGGCATGCCAGTCGCCTAAGGCGCGTCAACCCACCATCAGCACAAGAACTCGCCGCGGCGGCTGATCCGCGCCACACTGCCGGGGACTGGGATCTCCCTCCGGTAGCCCCAGGAATCCCACCCGAACTCGAAGTGCCGGCTGACGCCCTCGGGCCGAGGCTCCGCCCTGTTCGGGCTCGTCGGCAGCCCCTGTATCTCAGGGACTACATAGTCTGATTATGTGGCAGAATAAACCACATGGCTATGCGGGTAAATGGGTAGTCTACCCTGTTTACCCAGATAGGTTGGCCATGTTCTGGCTTTGAAGTTGTGCACCATTAATATGTTTGAATGTTTTTGCACTTTTATAAAAGGGGGGGGTGAATGTGGCATATAACCACAGCCACAGGGTTATGTTACGACGGCGTGACGTCACGGCCGTAAAGTGGGCGGTTGCCAAAGGATTGATATAAAAGGTGGCTACTGACAATAAACGACAGTGAGCACAAAGTCCGACTCCACGCGTTTTATTAAACACAACACAGTGGCTATGGCATTATTCCAGTTTTCTACGCTCGGGTGGCAAATGAGCTGGAGCCTAATGAAGGGCAAGGTAGAATCGAACCTCTTTTCAACATACCCCATTTACCCTGATAATTTTCAGATTTCAAAGTCCCGAGTTCACAGAGTTCATTTTCCATTTGCCGAACAACTTTATGAACATAAACTGGATTATCACATCCAGATTTTTCCAACAAAATTGTGAAAATGCCTTTGTTACAATGAACTGTGGAAAGATAACCGCTGCTGCGACCTTGCTTATGAACAAAATTATCCCCCTCTATTGCTTAGCAATGCTACTGTCCGACTCATACATTGTTGGACTTCCAGAGGCACGGCGCGGTTCTGAGCACATCATCTGAAAACATTTGTGGGAAACGGAAGCAAATCTCGCTGTCTGTGAGGGCTGAAACTGTCTCTCATTTTTGAAAGGGTGTCCCCCAGACGAAACTCAGCCGAGACTACAAATTGGCAACGTCCACAATTTCGACAATCATCCGTAATGGCAACAACATCATGGGGGAGTTTGAGGCAAACAGATTGAAAGATCGTAAACGGCTTCGGGGGGCGCGACACATCCTGAACTGGAGAAGATGCATTTTTGTTGATTGAATGTTTTCAGAGATGAAGTAGAAACGCTGGAGGTGTTTGTTTCATGTCTGATAAAATCTTTTTTTCTTCATACTGTATTATGTAATGCTAGTGCTGTCAGTTAAACGCGTTATCTGCGTGAATTTAAATCAATTTTAACGTGATTAAATTTTTTATCGCGAGATTAATGCGGCAACACGTCACAGCAGATGCTACGTTGCTCTATAAATAAACCGGAAACGAAACAAGCGCGCTGCACAGGTCCACGCCCATGTCTGTTTTGCCAGCCACGGTAGTGCGAGACACCAAAAACGCATACTAAGAGTTTATGAATGGGAAGTTTACTTTTAAAAAGTTGTCAGATGGTTCCACTGACAAGATCAACATTACCTGTATGTTTTGCAGTCGTAAACTGAGTTATCATCACAGCATGTCGAGTCTGAAATACCACTTAATGGCCAAGCACACAGCTGATGTGAGTACTCCGCCCCCTCGTCTAAGACAGACAGCTAGTGATAATTTCAAAGCGAAGAAAATGGATAACACGACGAAGAACAAATTTGCTGAAGCCATAGCTAAATGTATGGCTACTGCATGCAAGCTTGTAAACATTGTCCACAGCTCGACTCGAGCTGAAATCATTTGCATTGCATCTAACGACTCCACTACGGATTGCCAGCGAGAGCCTCCATTACAAGCTATGTACAAGAATTGTACGTAGCGGAGAAGGCTAAGGTACACAAGCGGGAGAACACACTGTTTCGGGAGAGAAATAAGAGACGACGAGGTCGATGAGCCTCTGGTCAATAAAGAGCAGGTAGCCTGTTGAGTATGATGTATGCCACTGACATGATTGTTACTTGTTTGGAACTATTTTGTGTGGAAGGTTACCGTGTTCCGTGTCCATATAAATAAAGGGGGTGGAGCTTTTCTGTGTTCGTCTGACAGTGATGGTGCGCTGAGGCACGTCGAAGGTCCAGCGGTGCAGTGGTAGCGACCACACTGAAAATAAGAAAACGTCTCCAGTGTTGTGCCTCGAACCAAGTGTAGTCGTCCGAAATGATGTCTACACAAAACCATAGAGAGACTTCCGCGCAAGAAGGACCAACAGAATCAACATAGTCTGACTGCTGTGTTCAGAGCAAACGTGAGAAAAACAAAGTACAGTGAAACTCCTCTACAACGAAATCATGTTTGCAGCAAGACATTTTTCACAACAGGGGGTTTTCACTGTAGCAAATTTGATCTCAGATGTAAACACACACACACACACACACAAACAAACACACAAACACAAACGTATGTGTACACGCGCACACAATCATATGTGTACTCTTTTATTTTATTCCAATAGTGCATAAGTATGAGCACACACTTATTTGACACGTTATATGGTCAGTGTAGAAAGAACAAAAGGAAAGAAATTGTGAAGTTTACGATCAGCATTCACTTTCACTTACATCAATTTCTTGGATAATGTCTGTTATTTTGCTTCCTCCGTCTTTTTTATTTTGATCACTTTTACCCTCTCTTCCAGCGTCGGAGCGCTTCTTGTCTTAGCTGCTTGACATCCAAAGGTCCGTTTTGTAGCCATTTTAGCAATGCAACGTTCACGATGCGTCTGAATCTAACAATAACAGATACTTCCTGGACCCGGTGGCTTTTCTTTCCACTCTCTCACTGTCCCAAACTCGACCTCCCCTCGATCGCCACCCAAGACAGCGTTGCTCAGCTGATGCCATGCAATGAACTTTTAAGCCAGCCACGGGACACTTCGTAGTCCTCGATGGCCATAGTTGCGCGATGGAACTCTTCTCTCTAATTAGCGCTCCAGTTAGCGTAAGGTTTTTAGCATGATAACAAGTAAAGCATTCGAGGAAACGTTCGTTTATTTGAATGTCCGTCGAGCTATAAGCAATTTACTCTGAGCAGCTAATCGGATGCATTCCACTCTATCTTCCACGGATCCAGCTACAGTAGCTACACACATAGACAGTGAGGTCCCTCTTGGCCAATCGGAGGCCAGAATGATGCTCGGTAAGCCAATGGCAGAGCAGCTATGAGTATGTTGCGTTCAGGAAACTCGGAGCTGTGACCGAAATAAAAACCGTTCACTATGTAAACCAGTGTGGTGGTTGCTGTTGCCGTTTCCGAACGAAGCAGTAGAGGTCGCTGTTGGATTAGACTTCGTTTTAGTGAATCTCTTCGCGAGGCAAGAGCAGAGAAAATGATTTCGTATAACGCAACAGGGTTTTTTTTCGTTGTATGGGGGGCAGGAAAATGGGAATGGTGTTAATGCATGAAGATTTTTTCATATTAGGGGGTATTTTCGCCCATGTAGGTTTCGTTCCAGAGGAATTTCACTGTATGCAACCATGGCTTGAATCCACTATAGGCTGAGTACTAGTTTACCTTAGATGTGCATTTTATAATTTTATATTCCTCTGTTTTGATTCCATAAAAAGAGCTGTTAAAGGAGCTGTTGTGTGACAAAATATTTTTTTCACTGTTGTTGATGGACAGTAATAGTCTGTGAGAGATTATGTGTGAATAACTGCCCCAAGTGAAAAATGTTCATGTAAAATTGAAAATCGAAATTGATGTTTCAGTAAATATTTGCATTGTGCTCTAAGAAAGCTGATCCATGATTCCATGTTGATGAGAGCATTAAAACGGGAAAAAATAGGACCCAAAAAATATAAAAGGAAATATAGAAACGATAAAACGTCTGATTAATCATGATTAATTCAGAGTTAATTATGACAGTTGCATTTTTAATCACGATTAAATATTTTAATCGTTTGACAGCAATATGTAAATAATGTAATAATTGACATGTTTAAACTATATTAAATGTTCATGTCATCTATAAACGTTCGTACTGTATTATCCATCGTAGTTGGCGGCCATTTTGTTGAAAATGGTTACAGCAAACTCCCGTTAGCGTACAGCTTGGTTATGTCCCTCGAAGTATGCTGCGCAACGAGGTTCGACTGTATAAGATTGCCAGCCAATCACACGGCAGATATGAACAAACTTGACTTTTGAGGACTCCTTAGAACACATATGTCAAAGTGACACCCCGCGGGCCAGATCCTCTTTTTAAACGTGAGCATGAGCAGAAACACAATTGCCGAGCGAGTAGAGCAGTTGTCCATTTATCTAAAAGAGCAGCTTGTGAAAAACGGAAAATATGTCATCGCATATTCCTTGGCTGTGGATGACAACGCCAAAGTTTCTGACGTTGCCCAGTTGTCAATTTTCATCCGCGGAGTGGACTCCAGCCTAAGCGTGACAGGAGTTTTTGGCTTTACATCCTATGCATGACACAACTATAGTGCATGAAAAACATACAGCAGTGGATGCTGCGCAGTTTGTCCGTTTCCTCCCTGAAACAATGGCCCAGCTGCGCATCCAGGCTGATCAAACCTTGTCGACAGTTTGGCAGCACATACCTGTGTGAACAAGTATTTTCTTTGATGAAGCTGAACAAAACATCACACAGAAGTCGACTTACTGCTGAACACCTTCACTCAATTTTGAGGATTTGCTCAGCTCAGAGCCTGAGCCCAAATATTGATGAACTTGTAGAAAAATTAAGACACCACCGAGTATCAGCCTCAAAGAAGTGAATATTACTGTGCAATCACATAGTAAGAGTTTTTACTCAGTTCAAGTTTAAAAATTAAAGTATAATATTTGGTTTCACTGCATGTTACTTCTCCTTGAAGAAAGTGTTGTTTTTGGTTAATACATTTTTGCACTTTATTTTATTGTGTTTAAATCCAATTATGTTTTAAAATATTTTATTCGAGTAAATGATAGCCTACTTTTGCTAAAAGAGAAAATATGGCCTATTGATGGTGCCTTGAATAATACCGGCTTCTTTCATTCATGTTATGGCTATTTTTATACAAAGGAAATATGTTTTTTGTGCCTGTTGAAAATTAAAGTTTACTGACGGAGCCATTAGAAAATGTTGCTTTATTTATCTGATCATATTGGAATGTATTTGTTCGGTTTTCAGTCAATTAAATTTGGTTCAATAAACTATATGTGGTCATTTTTTAATTTTTCAATGAACATTCGATCAGTCCGGCCCTCGGCTTGCAGCAAAATGTTTTATCTGGCCCTCCGTCCATTTGACTTTGACACCCCTGCCTTAGAAGGTGTCCAAACAACGACCCGCGGGCCAACTGTGGCCTGTGTGTTTGTTTTTATTGGCCCGCAACAAATTCTGAAAATATAGTTGAATATGGCGCTTGAGCTCAACTCTGTTGGACTTCTCAGTTTCAACACTAGATGGAGCCAGTAACGGAAAAGGTTCTTCTCCACTAAAAAAAATGAAGCAAAGAAAATTATTTACCACGAGTCACCAGAAATGGCAGCACCGAAGAAACGAAAGATAGCAAGTGAGTGCAGAAGATTTGGGAAAATGAATATTTCTTCAAAGAAATCAAAGAAAAGTGTGTCTGTTTGATTTACAATGAACATTTTGCAGTGATGGAGTATAATGTCCATCTGCACTATGAGACAGGGTTCGTACGGGTCCTTAAAGTTAATAAAAATCAATAAAAAAAGAAGTAGTAAAATTATGTACTTAATTGTCCATAATTTTCAGGGAAATCTTCTAAACGCCATAAAAGTCCATAAAAATTAACCTGCGGTGTTCATTTCATTTGTGTATGTCATTTCCCCCACCCTTCTAATTCGTAGTTTTGTCAGAAAATGCAGGACCTGGTACCCGCTCTGCTTTTCCCGCCGTCTCCGATTAGTTCCGACGATGATCATGTGATCACTTCGGGTCATTCCGGGAAACAACAATAGCTTGACGCCATCCTGGGGCAGTGAATGGATGGTTTGATTGTCGGCTCGGCAAACAATTACCGTATTTTCTGGAAGAATCTATTCATCGAATTAATCGACCTCAACAAGTGACAAGACAAATATGTAGCGACGCCACTCGAGCAAAGCGTGCCTCAGCAGTCGATAGTCCGCTGCTCTCTGCTGTGTGTGCGTCAGCTAAGCTTAGCTGTTGTCTCGGCTAGGCTAGCTTTTTGTTGTCGTAGATCAAAGCGTATTTGATTTGTGACGTCGGTCGCTTGGGTGAAACCAAAAGACGTGCGCGTGCGTACATGTTCGCGCGGACGCACACAGCAGAGAGCAGCGGACTTTCGACTGCTGAGGCGCGCTTCGCTCGAGTGGCGTCGCTCCAAATATTCCGGGATAATGCTGTTTTCAAGTGGGGTGGCTGGAGAAGCCGGAGTTCCGTGTTTGGGTCGGAAAAATTGCTGGCGATTATACGTCGGCCTACTGCCGAGTGTGCAAGAAGGGCAATTCCGTGAGAGGTAAAACTTGTCATAGCCTCCTGGTCAAGTCAAATTCATTGAGGCACACAGCAAAACAGAAGAAAATTAATCGCCAAGAACTTGCAAAAGAGATTGAGGAGAAAACTAAGTCACTGTCTGCTATTCCCTAATTGTCATATCAGTTTCATATTTGTCATTATAAAACATGTCTGATCATTGAAGGTGATATGAGGGAAAATAATAGGGTTGGACCATTTGGGATTTAGACTTCTGACATGCATTTCAGCTGTTCAGGTATACTGGATATTGCTAAAATGGGCAATCAGTACTACTGTTAGTGAAACCAGATTTTTCTAAACCCTGTCCAGGTGACCCATATGACAATTAGCTCTGTTCTTAGTGTTGTGTTTATTCGAAAATAAATTGAAGTTTTATATTTTCTCAATTTAAATTCTTCTTTGTGTGTTTTATTTGAGAATTATTTTTTTTTTCATTTTCCGACCTGTGATACAGGTAGCAAAGTGAACATTTGACATACAGTATGTCAAATAAAGGGTTAAGTGATTGCCCCTAAAAATATAGATGTGCCCTTCCTTTGGCAGCAATGATTTGAACACCAGCTCAGTGATATGTGGCTTTCTGTTCAGCCTGTGTATTGCTGAGCGGGTTTTCCCCGCTGAATGGAGAAAAAGTCCTTAAAAAATGGCTAAATTGGTCCAAAAAAGTCATTAAAAGGTCCATAAATAAAACGCAAGTGGAAGAGTGGGAACCCTGTGAGACCAAGCATCAGAGCTACGCATCGTACAGAGGTGCCGGAAGAGCATGTGTCAATATGTCACCTCTAGCGTGTGGCCTGAGCCTTTGCTTATTTTTATGTATTTGGTCCTCACCAAAAAAACTTTGGACACCCCTGCTGTAACTGGCGGCAACATCGAGTCAGTGGTTGCCATGACAACGAATATATGAATATATAATTTTGATGTTGTTGATTTGTAAAGTGCTTTATTTCTATGTGAATTTTCACATTGTTTTATTTTCATATGTTATTGGGGATGTTTTGTCAGGAATCACTTCCGGGTCACGTGCCGCGGATAGCGAGGAATTAGAAAGATCGAGAAGACAACTTACGAGAGAGAGAGAGCAAGACAGAGAGAGAGCAAGACAGAGACAGAGAGAAACGATATCGTCTGGTCAACGTTATTTAATTTTATCTACTTTCGGTTTACCAAGGTGCACACGGTATGTCATTTTGTGTTTATTTATTTAACGTCTTGTTAAAGATATTGTAATTTTGATTGTTGTTTGAAATGTTTTTTAGTTTTCACGGTGTTCCACCATTAAACGTTTTTGGACATCAGTACGAGGCGTCATCCTTGACCGGGGTAGATACACCTGCTTTAGAGTCCTCACTGAACCGAAGCAAATTTCGCAAAATGCTGGATTAAGCCAAAATAGCTGCAACAAGCACAGGGAGAACACACAAACTCTTGACAAGGAACGCCAGAAATACAAACCCCCAAATTAGTCTGTGAGACAGATCTACAAACTCGTCTTCCATGTTGCTACAACATTATCCGTCCGTATTTTGCACCAGCTTGTGTCACATCTAATTTGAAACTTTTGCAATCTTTCTCCTCAGAGTTTGCCGATTAGATAGAATTGTGAGGTTGCATGTATTCCATCTATCTGCCTCCGAATGTTAAATAAGATTGTTTGAAAAAAATAAAGTTCCATACTATACTGGTATTGCTGCTGACTTCAAGATTCTTTCTACTTGCGCTGTTGTTAATGCTTAAGCAAGCATTACTATTGTCCTTATTCAGCAAAAGTCTCCCAGACTTGTTCCATGCCAACATGAACAATAACTACTAAAAGGGTTCAGATTAATGACAGTGCAGGTACTTGTGCTGATGAAAATTGCGGCGCTCAGAAGCTACAGTATAAAGTGAGGAATTGTCCTTGACAAACAAAAAGGAAGAAACAAACTGTTTTTTGATTGTATCACGTATGGAGTTGGAATTGCTGTTAATTGGATTCAGCACACCCCCATTAAACAAGATGTATCGTGTACTTTCTGAAAACATAAAACAATTCCCAGGTTTTAGAGGTGGCTCTATCTCTGCAGTGGGCCAGGCCTCAGCCTTGTACCGTACGACTAGCTCAATGGTGTAGAATGACCAACACTGGCAATTTTTCATCAATTTTCCTATCATATCTCCTTGTTAAGAAACTTGATACAGTCAGCAGTTAACAATTGTATTACAGAAAGTGACCATTTTTCCTGAGTTGAAAAGTGTGGTGTCGATTTGGGGAGCATTTATTTATTTAAGTGGAATACCAAAATGGCATCATGTCGGGGCCTGTACTTCAGTAAAAGATTTGTGTGAAAACAGTTGAGTTCCCACTTCCCTCTAATTAGTAATGAACAAGGCATTTAATTAAACTTACACTGGCAATTTTCCTGGTACATCATTTGAGGTTTTCTGTGTCGTGGCTGGTCATGCTTATTACAGTGCATAAATGAAAGCCTCATTGGTTGTTATTCACTTGGCGCTACTATTCTGGCCACAAAATAACAACCCTCAATAATTCTTGAGAGAGGTGGACCTGCTGCTCCAGTCCTGTCATGAAGAAACTAATAGGGGACCTTTCCGATCAGTGGCTCCTGAGGATCATTCCTCGTGTCTCTATACCTTGAGGAATTGGTGAAAATAAGCCATGAAACAATTCAGGATAGCATGCTAAAATCTTGCGGTTTAGAGAACGTAGACACATTTATGCAAAATTTCAGTAAACTCCAATGACTGTATTCTGACAGGGATTCATGCAAAAATATTGAGACAGACATTTGTAACAGACAATGACAGAAGGACAAAGTGCACACAGTTGATATCGTGTGAAAAAGCCTATTTTTAAACCGCTTTTTAAAAAAAAAATATTTTTTATTTTTTTAGGGCTTTTGTTTTCCTATTGTAGTTCATGTCCCCCCACAAAACCACTGAATGCGCTTCAGTGCCTTTACAATGCTCTTCTTGATCCATCTTTTGTGGTACCACTCAGGTCAAGAGTCAGACCAATACAATTCTCTGTGAAGTGAATGATATGAAGAGCAGTGGCCATCAAAGGTTTTCATTGCTTAAACCATCACCGTGCACGGTTTCCTCAATCACTGATTACATCCTTTCTCATCACACCTTTTTAAGTTTCAACTTCAGTACTCCATTCATCATGACTGAATTCAGATTTGACATGTTTCTTTGATGTGTGGTCCCGCAAGAGGGAACACCAAAATGCCTTTTCAGCTTGTACAGTATGTGATCAGCAGTCATGCTACCCAGCCTTATCGCTGCATATCTTTTAAAAATTAATTATGCTGTGATGTCTCTATAACCACTAATGGGAATTTGTTGATCTCTGAGTCTGATTTTGATCAGATTCATACTTATTTATTGATAAGCCCAATTGTGTTGCAACATTTGAAGACACTTCTTGGATTTGAGACTGATTTGAAGACCACATTTTGAAGGTCTTGAAACGTTAAAACGCTACCCATACTTTGAATCTGATGGCATGTTTTTGGAATATGTGAGGAAACCGAAGTACCCGGAGAAAACCCACATAGGCACGGGGAGAACATGCAAACTCCACACAGGAAGACCAGAACTGGAATCAAACCCTGTACTTTTGCACTGTGAGGTTGACACGCTAACCACTGGACCGCCGGGCCGCCCTAGTTAGAATTTGTCATGTCAAAAGTGGCAAATAAATTCAAAAATTAAAAACAATGGTGACACAGAGGAGATGGTTAGCATTTCCGCCTCACAGAGTCTGTGGGTTCGATTCAGATGTGGAGGTTGCATATTCTGCCCGTCTATGTGTGGGTTTTCTCCAGGCACTCTGGGTTTCTCCCATATTCCAAAAACATTCATGGTAGGTTGATTGAATGCTCCAAATTGTCCCTGGGTGTGATTTTAAGTGTGAATGGGTGTTTTTCTGTGTGCCCTGTGATTGGCTGGATACCAGCTCAGGGTGTCCCCCGCCTAGTACGCAAAGATGGCTGGGATAGGCTCCAGCACACCCGTGACCCGTGTGAGGATAAGCGGATTAGAGAATGGATGGATGGATGGTGTGAAGCAAGCTCAATGATACTAGCACTTAGACAAACTCAATTAGTTTTAATGTAATTTGTTGTGTCAGCTTGTCCAAATGTCGCTCGTTTCTTGTGAATGGCCCTTTTCTTTTATGGATGCACATCTCCCATGGATGCACACAATTTATTCCTGGTACTGCCTATATGTTGAAGCCTTTCGAATGATTACACATGTTGTAGCTATCTCTATAGAGTCACAATAAGATGGCCGTTCAGCTTGACCTTCGTAAATGGGATAGAAGTGTCTGAGTGAAACAAGTAAAATGTAAGTAAAACATCATTCACAACGCAACAACATTGTCATCATCCAGTAATTTGGGAACACATTACATGCTGTACATTTCAGGGTGTTGTGCAGCATTATGGAAAATATCCAGAAACGCTTGTCACAAAACTGATTTTCAAGTATGACTTGACCAGTGTGCTTTCACTGTCTTGTGTTCTAAATTAGTTGATTTTCAATCAGTTGTAATTAATCATGAAAAACACACCAACTACGAGTGGTGAAAAGTGATATGGTATGTCCAGCAGCAGATCTCACACAAAAAGCATTCGATGCAGCCCTATTTCGATTCTATTTGAGACTGCATTTATGCTGATTTGCATTTTACTTCTTAACTTTGACACTGGGTGGCACTGTTCTTAGAAGGAAGAGGAAATCAAACATTGAAACAGTTGTGATGGTAATTTTGGCCTTTCTTTGAGAGCCATCTTCAAGGCTCAGCTCCCTGAAGAGATCCAGCTCTTGCGGCTCCCACGTGGCTCCTCAATTTTTTTGCTGCTTGAATTCATTCATTGGGCAAGTGTTGAGGAATTTCGCCTTACCATGAGAACTATTGATACTAATCTCTATACTGAACATCTGCTGAAGCACTTAAGAACAAACAGGGTAGTGTTATGCTTTCCTCCTCTCTTCTCCTTGGGCAATTTAACAGCCCCCAAAGATCTTCCTCCCAGTCCTCCATCTTTTTTAAGTTCTTCAGGGCTGTCAAGTTCCCTGGGAAAGGAGCTCCAATCTCATAATTTGTGCACAGCAGATGTGGTCTGTACTTTGTCATCATGTCAAGATTGAACTGTATTCTTTGTCTCTGATTTTTACATAAGGGGGAGGACTGCCCGCCCCTCATTTACATACTATACCTATATAAACGTGTGACTGTATTTTTTCTGGGCTTCCGGAGGAGATCTGAAACTCTCAGAAGCCCGAATCGATTCGTGTTGTGTTGTGATAAACTGAAGAAAAGACGACGTGTTGTTGGGTCTTTATTCCGCCTTACAGTGAAATAAAAGGACCTGTGTCCAAGGAGGGCCATAAAGAAACAGACAGCTCCCCTCCTCAACAGCAAGTTACTTAATATTATTAGTTACTTGCAGTTGAAAGCAATGTTTTTTTGGTGACCATCTGCGTAGAGGTAGGAGTTATTTTTAACCACCCATCCATATTTCTCACATGGGTTGCGAGTGTGCTGGAGCTGATCCCAGCCGTCTTCTGGCAGGAGGCGGGGTACACCATTGTTAGCCAATCACAGGGCACACATAGACAAAGATCGCATTTAGAGTCTTAACTAAGGGGCAATTTCGATTGTTCAATTAACCTCCCATGCATGTTTTTGGGCTGGGGGAGGAAACTGGAGTACCCAGAGAAACCCCTCACAGCCATGGGGAGAACATGCAAACTCCATACACACAAGAAGACCGGAGTGCAGATTTGAAACCAGGACCGCTGCACTGGGATGCAGACGTGCTAACCAACCGCTCACCTTGCCACCCAAGATAGGGACACAGCAACTTATTAGAACGGTCAATCCGGTAGGGCCATGATGAAGACATCACAACATCATGCAGACAAGTAAAATATGTGAAGAGTGTTCGAGCCGGGGGCGGGGGAAAGACCTTGTTGCAAAGCCACACAGAAAATGCAGCTCTGATGTAACACTGACCACATAATTATCTTGGCATGTCACTTAAATACAAATGAACCAATTTATTATTATAATTTTTTCCAAAGTGGAGATCAGTTTAATTTATCCCGTTTGTGTGCCTTGGTGTTTGCCGTCATTTTTTTTTCTTTTTTTTTTTTTTTGCGCTGGGCAGTTTCTGAAATAAATTAGTAGCATTTTAATGATCATGTATTGTCTTTTTATTGCAGCAGTTATTGCATGTGTGTCAATTACAGAATCTCTTTCTTTCTGTCCACTACATTGATTCCAACTAACACTCTGTCTTCGGTGTGGATGAATCTCAATAGTTCTCTGTACAGTCTGTCACCTTGCCTGTTGGCTGCTGCTTGGGCAGTGTCTATCATTGCTAGAGGGAATGGGGTAGCTTTAAAAATCTGTGTCTCTTTTATACAATATAGTGTGTACCTATTAGAGTCTTAGAATAGCTGCGTGGTAGCATAAGGGAGAAATGTTGATTATTTGTTACTAATGGGACAAAACATCAATGACTATGCAAATTCAATACAGTTAAATAATGAATGTGGGAAATCATATCGAGTGGAAAAAAGAATCGGCCCCACTTAGAATCTCACAAAGCAGCTCTTTAGTTTCATACAATTTGTTACTGTCCAATTTCTGCCCTGCAAACCTCCTCCATCCTCCATCTTTTAGCAGATCAGTGTCTAACTCGTCTCTCCTAACTGCTGCCTGATCCTGATTGCTGCCCTTTCACAGCTCACTTGCAACACATGAAAATGTTTATGTGAGCCTAATTGAATTAGAGCTACTTGGTTTACCGGACAAAAAGGCAGTTGTAGAGCGGGCCGCTAGTAGAACAATGATCCAGTTAAGATGATTTTCGTCTTCAAGATCTCTCTCTCTCTCTCTCTCTCTCTCTCTCTCTCTCTCTCTCTCTCTCTCTCTCTCTCTCTCTCTCTCTCTCTCTCTCTCTCTCTTTGTCAGAAGCTTTAAATTTCAACTGTGCAAGGAAACGTACACATGTTGAATGTAATCCATTTTATTTCGTCAAGTGGTTGCACGAAACAAAATAATCTGGAGGCAGATACATATTTTAGGTAGACTATAGATTGAATTAAAACTGTATATGGACCCAGATGATATTTATTTGCAGCCACTTGACAAAATAAAACTGATTACATTCAACACTCCATAGCCTACTTAAAAATTGTATCTGGATCCAGATGATTTTTTTCCGTGCAACCAAATAAAATTGAGTGAACACAGTGATCTTATTTTGATCAATGATGCCACTGTGTTATGTAGTGAAATATTTTGCATGCCTTTCCTGTTCAGTTCATGGTTGCCAGGTGGTCAAAATACCAACTTGACATTGGAAGCATCAAGAACTTTGAATTAACACTACGGTTCACACTGAATGTGAAAAATGTCTCAATACTTACACCAACTATCTTTGAACATTATGTACTTATTATTCAAATGATGATATGATAAAAGAGTAGCACCCAATGGTAGATAATACATCAGCATCATTTGTTTAACTTTGCCGCTTTACTATGGTATTGCACTGAACACCATGCAAGTGTTTCTAATACTTTTATAACTAGCAAACACAGTTCCAATGTGGGTGGGAAAAAAAACATAAAATACAATGATTTTTAAATCCTTTTCAGCCTGTATTCAATCGAATACACAATAAAGACAAGCTGTATAAGGCCCTATTTTTGTAGACAAGCGCCCAAAAACGCTCACTTCTACATTTTCCTACTGAAGTAAGTCTGTTATTATTTGTGAATTTGGTTGATGGGCATTCAGGTGTATTCTATTGCATGCCTGGCCACATCTTGCAATTTGGGGACCAAAGGTAGACTACATTTTAGACTACCTAAAAAAAGTAAAGTTGAGGTGCAATGAGATTTTGGTGGATCTGATTGAGGTGCAGGAAGACAGATGATGAGCTCCGTGGATGTTTTCATTGACAATTATGACAACAGCATGGGACAATACCGTAGAATCATTGTGCAAATCAATTAATTGGCTGGTTAGCTTGTCTGCCTCACAGTACAGAGGTCAAGGGTTCCATTCCGGGCCCGAGCCAGCCTCCCCGTGCCTCCTGGGTTTTCTCTGGGTACTCCAATGCATGGCAGGGTGATTGATCACTTTACATTGTCCCTAAGTGAAATTGTGAGTGTGAATGATGTTTTTATCTATGTGTGCCGTGCGATTGACTGGCAAACAGTTCAGGATGTCTCCCCCCCTGCCTCCTAGGTAGCTAGGATAGGATGCAGCACACCCACAACCCTCGTGAGGATAAAGCGGGTCGGGTAATGGATGGATGGCTGCATGAACAAATTATGATCATCTTTGAAATAGTCACTGATGTAGTGATACACTTGCCTGACTTCTGTGCGGGCAGTCTGGGATCGGTTCCCACTCAGTGATGGTGTGAAAATGGGTGTGTATGGTTGTTCGTCTCTGTGTGCGCTTTGTGACTGGCTGGTGACCAGTTCAGTGTGTACCCTGCCTTTCACCCGAAGTCTGCTGGGATAGGCCACAACCCCCAATGCAACACTGTACAGAATAAACGTTGTCAGAAATGACATGACTATCTTTAAAATCTTTTTAAAAGCAACACCCTGACCGTGTGGCACAAACGTCGTGGGTGGTGGTGGCGGCCTGGGCCACAGGGTGGCGATGGGGAGGTGGTACTGAGGGTTTTGGGAGGTTTGTCATACACAGACACACACTCGGAGTTGGAATGTGGTCTCCAAGTGCCCATCCACAGCGACCACCTTAAGATCATCTGCAAGTGGAGAGCTTCTTGCATTTCCCTTTAAATGCATCTACATGCCATGCGAACCGCATGGCTCTCTCTGCCCTGAATTTAAAGGGAATGAGGGGAGTCGCTTTGATTGAGAGTCAGTTGTGTTCATTCCCACGATGACGCACAAAGGCACAAACTCCGTCTCCTACCTGAGCGAGTCCAGCAAAATACCAAAAAAAAAAAAAAAAAAACACCGCCCACGCACTCAGACTTGCTCTGGGCATAGAAATAGGAAACTGATGTGTAGTTTGTCTTGCAAATATTCACTTTTTTTTTTTTGGATGCCTGCAAGACATTCTAAAAAAGCTAGGACAGGGGCATTTTTACTACTGTTTTAAAATGCCTTTCCTTTTAACGACACTCAGGAAGCATTTGGCAACTGAGGACACTATTTGTTCAAGCTTTGATGTAGGTTGCTCGAGAGGGGTCTCCATTGGTATATTTTGGACACTCAGGGGAAGAGAAGCGAGGAGCTGTCAACTGATCACCACGGTTGACACCAACAAATGAGCAGCGCTCCCTTTCCAAAATATGGAATGCCTGCAGCTGAACCTTCTTCAAATCTCTGTGGCTCATAAGCAAGAATACCCTCAAGAACTAGTGCGTTTAATATATACAGTCAAACCTCGGTTTTCAAACGTTTCGGTTCTCGACCAATTCTGTTTTCGACCAAAAATTTTGAGTTTTTTATGCCTCGGATGAGGAACACATTTCGGTTCTCGAACAAACTGAGCGCACTTGAATGCGCCATTTGACACCTGTCGCCTTCCTTACACAAGGAAGCGATGCTTCCTCGGGTAGACGAGGAAGTGTCGCTTCCTCATGTTGCTTTCCATTGTGAGCAGACGTGCTCAATAAACATTTTTATTTTAAAAAGAGCGTGGTTTCTGTTTTCGAACAATTTCGGTTTTCGAACAGCCTTCTGGAACGGATTATAGATGAAAACCGAGGTTTGACTGTATATCACTCTATTTTGTTGAACATGCATTACCAATAAAACTGGCCAGCATTCTTGACACGTAGCTTCCTTGCTTGTCGGAGAATTAAACATTTTAAAATTTTCATTGTATTTTGACCATTGAATAGCCAGTTCAACTTAAAAAAAGTTATTGTGGTGAAAGTTCACAGGACATTAAAGTAGTAGATAGTCAGTGGCACCTTTTCGAAAACACAAGGTAACAAACCCAAACTCTTTTTTTCCAGGAATGTATTTTTACATAACGGATAGCGTGAGACTCCATGAAATGGTATGCTGATGCATTGACTCCGGCCTCCCTGTGAGGAGTTTGCATGTTCTACCCGGGCCTGTGTGGGTTTTCTCCGGGTACTCCGGTTTCCTCCCACATTCCAAAAACATGCATGGCAGGCTGATTGAACACTCGAAATTGTCCCTAGGTGTGAGTGTCAGCGTGGATGGTTGTTGGTCTCTCTGTGTGCTCTGCGATTGGTTGGCAACTGGTTCAGGGTGTCCCCCGCCTACTGCCCGAAGACGGCTGGGATAGACTCCAGGACTCCTCGAGACCCTTGTAAGGTAAGCGGATCGGAAAATGGATGGATGTTTTTGAAAATCATGCATTTTACGGGTGTCAAGGGCTCTTAATTACACGGATGTGTAGGCATGGCACAGAGAGGAAGTGATCACGATGGCTATTTTTCACCACTCGAAATACATTTCACGCACCAACGACAGCACAAATCTCAGTCCAGTTGTTTATTTTATCTTTGTGCCACATCTGTAATATTGTAAGCAGTGAAATCTCGTTACAGATCGTCAAGGGAAGAAAATAATGAGAGTCAGCGTTTGCACCAGTTGAGATCCACCCAAATACTTTAGGCCAATTTCAAATTTCTGTAGATTCAAAAATGCATTAGAAACAGTTATAAAAGCATTGAGGCTACGAAAAGGAGGAAAGGTTATTCTGTATATGATTAAAATAAATGCAAATAGAGGTTACATATTTATGGCACCCACATTTTGCCTAGAAATTAAACTTATTCAAATGAAAATTGTCCTTATTTCATGTGATGATATACAATTTCACATTTTACAGTTAGCATGCCATTTTAGTTGTTTGTTTCCTCAATATTGCAATATCATAACGTTATTTACAGTGCATTGCAATACATCCACAACACAACTGTCTTCAGATGGTCTCGCCACAAATAACATAAAAACAGATAGACACTTATGAATCCAGATACATGCGTTAACATAAAAGATGCACCACATACAGTTGTGCTGGCATACAGATATACATTCCTATCTGCAGAATATTAAAATATTTTTTTTCCACAACAGCCCATATTCACCACGTTATGCAGGTCTGTAGCATGGGGGTGGCCCAAGAAATCCAAGTGAAGAATCTGAATATATGGCTAGTCGGGGGAGAATAATTTTTTGCTCTGCTGCACTCAGTCATCATGGAGTGGGGAACTCAACCGAGTGGAAAGTGTCCTATTAAAGGGTAGATAAGAATGTGCCAACATGCCTAAATTCCCTCTCACACTCAAACTATTGCTGCAAGATCAAGATCCTGGATAATTATCGCAGATGCATAACTTAGAAACACGTGTATACACTTTATTGATGATGTAATCGACCACATCTATTTATTTGAAGCAGTTTCTATTTCTTTGCTTGAATATTTATAACCGATTGTATACATAATTTATACATGCATACCGCTATGTCTCCAAACAACCTGGATGCCAGGAGCAAATTTCAGCAAAATGGGAGTGACATGCATGTGGGTAGATAGACGCTTTAGTACATATGTGCTCCTCGGGGTCAGATGTATGTGTTGGGGTATACAGTCGATGAACCAACTAAAAGAACACACTCTACATTTTTCATTTCTCTTGACCAGACTGTCACTCTTGTAGAACACCAACCTTTTGAACACCGTGCATTGGTGCATACAGTGGCAGCAGTTAATGATTGATGTGACCAGCAAACTGATGATGATATCATCTGCATGTACTGACCAGGTGTATGATCAGCATTGGATCTTGCGACTATTTCGGTTTTGTGCCCGCACTTGTACCCCTAGGAAAGAGGGAGGATCGAGTCCATAGCACTATAACGATGACTGTTACATGCCTGAAGGGCAACCCTTCCATCCAACAAAACATAACATTTTCTACTTTTAGTGTGGTTTCACTGAAACTGATTTACCGAAGGGGTTCTTACTTACTGTTATTACTGTTAAAAAAAAAAAAAAGTGAATGGATTCTTAAATCAAACATATACTGTGTTGTATCATAATATCTCCTTGCTCTCAACAACCCAAATCCCCACACTGTTTTCATCTGATAATCTGGGTTGAAGTGATTACAAATGGCCTGTCCTTGACATGAATACATCGTTTACCTACTAAATGATGGTGCTATGCATCCCTCTAAGGTGTTAAGAATGCTTCTCTCTGTTTGTTGAATCTCTAAAAAAGCAATCTTCATAGGTGCCTTTTTAGATTGTTTTTCCTCCATCTGTTTCTCATTAAAAATCTGAATGGCATTAGGTGGTTATGTTACAATCAGATAATTACACGTTCACGTAAGTATGCAATTTGTAGAAATATCCATCACAGTACTATTCATTCGCATAAATTAGTATTCTGTGTATGAATTGTGCAATCTCTATATTTTAATGTGGAATATTAAACCATCCATCCAACCATTATTTAATCTGCTTATCTTCACGAGGGTCGTGGGCATGTTGGAGCCTATCCCAGCTGTCTTCAGGCAGTGGGTGGGGTATCCTCTGAACTGGTTGCCAGCCAATCGCAGGGCAGAGAAAAACCACCATTCACACTCATAATCAAACCCAGGGACAATATAGAGTGTCTACTTAACCTACAATGCATGTTTTTGGAATGTGGGAGGAAACCCGAGTACCTGGAGAATCCCTCGCAGGCACAGGGAGAGCATATAAACTCAACACTGTAACACTGTACTAACCAGTCACAACCGTGCCGCCACAATTAAAATATTCAGGATAAATAATAGATTCAGATTGAATGTATTCATTTCTTGTGATTATAATTCATCTCATTAGCTAATGTCTACCTGAACTGCCAATATCTGCTACCACAAGACTGACGCAGTGGCATGTTTCCGTAAATTAGGTGTTTATACGTCTGTGTGGGTTGACTGTGCATTCAGTTGCTCCCAAGTGATTTCCCATAGGACAGAAGTGTAAATAATCAACTGTTTGTCAAATGTGGGTCTCCTTCCTCGTTGCAGATACTATATCTAATATATGACCTTGAGCAGATATCTTTCCTTCAGTAAGAAATATTGAGCCTGATTTACTATGATTCTAAATAACAGCTGGTAAATTGCATGTTTGCTCTCTTTGGTTGCATGCGCTATTGGCAGCAGGTGTAAAAGGGTTTTGCACATTTGATAGCTTAGATGGTTTTCACGATGAAAAATATGGGAGAGCACCGCAAGCGCAAGATAATGTGTTTGTGGAAGAGGAAAATCCATCCATCCATCCATCCATCCATTTTCCGAACCGCTTTATCCTCACTAGGGTCGCGGGGGGTGCTGGAGCCTATCCCAGCTGTCTTCGGGCAGTAGGCGGGGGACACCCTGAATTGGTTGCCAGCCAATCGCAGGGCACAGGAAAATCCACATTTAGTTATATAAAATAAATGAATCTCTGATTGGGCGGCCAGGTAGTCCAGTGGTTAGCGCGTTGGCTTCACAGTGCAGAGGAACCGGGTTCGATTCCAGCTCTGTGTGGAGTTTGCATGTTCTCCCCGGGCCTGCGTGGGTTTTCTCCGGGTACTCCGGTTTCCTCCCACATTCCAAAAACATGCATGGCAGGCTGATTGGACACTCTAAATTGTCCCTAGGTGTGGGTGTGGGCGTGGATGATTGTTCGTCTCTGTGTGCTCTGCGATTGGTTGGCAACTGATTCAGGGTGTCCCCCGCCTACTGCCCGAAGACAGCTGGGATAGGCTCCAGCACCCCCCGCGACCCTAGTGAGGATCAAGCGGTTCGGAAAATGGATGGATGGATGGATGAATCTCTGATTGTTTTGGGGAATCCAACAACTTTCTAAAAGCCATGTTTTGTTTGATTCAACCCGAGGGATGTGACCATTCTGCATAACTTTGTCTTCAAACCTTAGGACATCACATACAGAAAACTCCTCTTGATTAGGCATCAATGTTTCCTCTCAACTGCATGTGTGAGCAATTGCAGACTGCTACCCCCCACAGCACACACGGATGCACCATGCACACACATTACATTTCTACATTTATTCCTTCATTTCCACCATAGATTAGTCAACAAACAGGACACTCCGCTCACAGTTTCAGTAGTGTGATTAAGGGTGCACATTCAGTATTTCTACTTTAGTTTGAACTATACATTGACACATATACACTCACTGTCACCACTGATGTGAAGGTGCCGACAGTTCAAACATTGGTGTAGTTTACAAGCCCCGTTATGCATGAACTAAAGGCTCAAACTATTTCAAGCATACTTTCATTTTTTTTTTTAATCGCAACCCATCTAGGTTCATAGTTAGACTCATAGCAATGCCCTTAACGAAAAGGCTTTTGTTCGGCAATCTCTGGCGAGTGACATCATTTACAGAATGCCAAGTTGCTAGTCAGCCATTGTAATGCATTGTTGATTGACCAACCAGTCAACCATTTGTTTGAGTGGCCAAAAGAAAAGAATAGGGCACGTAAATGGACCAGAAAGTTGGAACAATGCAGTTTTAATTCTCGCAAAGCAAATGAATTTCACCCTTGTGATCACGAGCAGTCTTTGTTACAAGCACTTCGAATACCTCTGTTTTCTCAACTGGATTTGCAAAAAAAGGTAGGAGTGATAATCAATTAAGAACTCTGGCTGTTGTTTATGAAAACATTCGATTCAAAGTACTATACATGTACACGGATGTAATCCTGTACAAAAACATTCAAACTATATGAGCACATGGATGGAATCATCTGTCATGGTTTGCAAGTAAGAATGCCACCCATATAATGTGTGGCCGGCCACACAACAGAACTACTTTAGCAAAGACAATGTAGGACACCAACACACCAACACACTATAACGTGTGCTCTCCGTGCTAGTGGGAATACAAGGACCAAGTAGGTAATACCATCGTGCACAATTTACAGCATCGAATTGCAAATAATAACGCTATAATAATAACCGCAGCCTACATAGCTTAACTGTTCTTGCAACCCCGATGGGGCTCATCTCCACTCCAACATTTCCGCATGCCGAGCATCTGGCTCGTATGGGTATGGTCCAAATTACATCTTACTAACAAACTCCTCTTCCTCTAACTCTTCAAAACACCATGGGTCTCCTCAGATAAGTTTGAAACGTCACTTTCCAAAAACGATTTCTGACTGGCTTTGGGCACTTCCCCCGCTTTTGTCTTGAGGGGACATCACACTTCTGGGTTTGTCGCTCGTCAGGATCTCACTTTGTGAAAACTATTATTTTGTCGAATTGACCTAATATAATTTTTTTTCATGCATTATTCAATGTGGTTTGTTTAATTCCTTTACTTGTGATGTAAACATTTTTTGTTTGATATTTTCGAAAATTACTTCACTCTTGACCTTCAAATGAGGCTCTTGTTCCATGTTTCAGAGCTCCTCTGATGAAAATTCTTTGTGTAAAGAGTTTTGTCATGTGATATATGATATTATAAGACCCTTTCTTGTGATTGGCTCCAAGAAAGCCCTTTGATTTTTCAGAAACCCCAAACTGAGTTTCTGGAGAGATGGTATTTGGTAATCATTTTTGTTCGTTTTTAAAAGCTATTTTCATGAGTGGAAAAAAGTTCCCATTTTGCCTGTGCTACACTGGCATCAATTTGCAAGCTGGTTTATACTTGCCTCACTATTTAAAGATGCAAAAAGAGCGAGCACAATTCGCCTCAGGTTTGACAAATCACATTTGAACTTGATGAATCAATTAGTTTGCATTGACTCCTCCCAAAATGTGCAAAATTATCTCTGCGGCCATTTTGTACATTTGACAGATGTAATCATGGGTGTGCCATGTTATTCGATCGCAATCAAGTGCCCCTTTATAGCATACACGAACCTTTAGAAAATCAAGCCCACAATACTCTCCCCTAGTCATTCAACGAAGCACCCAAGGGATGAGAACATTTTACCCTCGTCAGGATCGATGAGGGGTTGAGGCAGCCAAACTGAAATGAAAGCATAGCAGCCAACTATTAGTAAGTAAAAGAAACCAGTATGCATGAAAATAGTCTTTTCAAAACAACAGATTCACTTTCTGGTGGATTGATTTCAGAGTCACGCTTCAAGAAATAAAAAGCATTTCCCTTGGTCCAATATAAAACCTTGAGAGTGAAGCCATGATGTGTACTGTCTTCAAGCCTATGGGATGCAATTAGAGAAGCCCTGTTTGACATTCATTCAGCGGCCCGGTAGTCCAGTGGTTAGCACGTCGGCTTCACAGTGCTGAGGTACCGGGTTCAAATCCAGCTCCGGCCTCCCTGTGTGGAGTTTGCATCTTCTCCCCGGGCCTGCGTGGGTTTTCTCCGGGTGCTCCGGTTTCCTCCCACGTTCCAAAAACATGCATGACAGGCTGATTGTGCACTCTAAATTGTCCCTAGGTATGAGTGTGAGCGTGGATGGTTGTTCGTCTCTGTGTGCTCTGCGATTGGCTGGCAACCAATTCATGGTGTCCCCCGCCTACTGCCCGAAGACAGCTGGGATAGGCTCCGGCACCCCCCGCGACCCTAGTGAGGATAAAGCGGTTCAGAAAATGGATGGATGGATGGATGAATAATTCTGATTGCTGATTTTGGTTTCCAACCATTTGTAGTTTTAAAACAGGACAGAGTGTGTTTGTAAAAGGAAAAGAGAAATCAGTTATACAACACAATTATATGGGAGTAGGAAGAAGTAAAAAACATTTCCCCCCAAGTATGCGTTACACACAGTAAGTGATATTTTTACTTTGTAGCACACCCTGGTACTCTTATATACGGTATTGCATACCTTTCTCTATTTATCATGAAGAGTATAATTTTCTCAGCGATTTACTCATTTTCATGTCCGTTTCGAAATTATTCAAATTAACACCTATGACGGATACTCTTATTTAGATTTTTTGTATAGGTTGGTACCTCTTAAGTCATCCTTGGAAACATTTTGTAGAGGATCCCGATGGTTTTGATTTCATCGCCGTATTTTTCTTTTTTCTGATTGCTTTTTTTTGTAGTTTTAAAACAGAGTGTGTTTGTTTTACGGCATTCCCCCATATTTCCACACAGTGGGTAATAATAATGAAGAGTATAAAGTGTACTTTATTTAGCCATCCTTGGTTTTGTAGAGGATCCCTATGGTTTTGGCTATTTTTCTTTTTACGTTTTGAGTCTATTACTAATCCAAGAAACTTGGTTTCATACGCACTTTCTATCTCAATTGAGTTTACCATTATTTTAGATTGGTGTTTGATTGGTCTTGTGCCAAAAACAATTAATTTAGATTTTTTCAAGTTAAGTGACAATTTATTCCTGTCGAACCAGTTTTTTAGTTTGTTTAATTCATTTTCTACAATTGTCAGGATCTGTTTCAGATTTATTCCAGAACAGTAGAAGGGTGTATCATCAGCAAATAGGACACATTTAAATTGTGTTGAGACCTTGCAGATATCATTTAAATATAAAATGAATAGTTTTGGACCAAGCACAGACCCCCGAGGAACTCCATGAGTAATTTTCAGTTGATTCGTTTTTTTATTGTTGAACTGCACATACTGATACCTGTTTTCTAGATAGCTTTTTATCCATTTCTAAGCTACACCTCTAATACCATATCACTCTAATTTATTCAATAATATACTATGATCTATTGTGTCAAATGCTTTTTTTAGATCTAGGAAAATCCCAACAGTAAATTCATTGTTGTCTATGTAAGTGGCTATTGCTTCCACAAAATCCATAACTGCCATTGAGGTGGTCCGTTTTTCCCTAAAGCCATATTGATTTTCACTTAACAGCGCATGTTTTTGTATAAAGCTATCAAGTCTGCTAGAGAATATGTTTTCTAATATTTTTGAGAATTGTGGTAGTAATGATATTGGTCTATAATTTGTGAACAAATGTCTTTCTCCACTTTTATAAATTGGAATAACTTTAGCAATTTTCATTTTTGATGGAAAGGTTTTAAATGACAGGTTGCATATGTACGTGAAAGGTCGCACTACAAATTCTATAATCTGTTTTATTATTGTCATATCAATATTAAAGCAGGCGGCCCGGTAGCCCAGTGGTTAGCACGTCGGCTTCACAGTGCAGAGGTACCGGGTTCGATCCCAGCTCCGGCCTCCCTGTGTGGAGTTTGCATGTTCTCCCCGGGCTTGCGTGGGTTTTCTCCGGGTGCTCCGGTTTCCTCCCACATTCCAAAAAACATGCATGGCAGGCTCGTTGGGCACTCTAATTGTCCCTAGGTTGAGTGTGAGCGTGGATGGTTGTTCGTCTCTGTGTGCCCTGCGATTGGCTGGCAACCAATTCAGGGTGTCCCCCGCCTACTGCCCGAAGACTGCTGGGATAGGCTCCAGCACCCCCCGCGACCCTAGTGAGGATGAAGCGGTTCGGAAAATGGATGGATGGATGAATATTAAAGCAGTCAGTTGACTTTTTATTTTTAAAAGTTCTTACAATATTTGATATTTCTTCTTGTTTTACAGCGGTAAGGAACATTGTGGGAGAGTTTTTTTCCACGTATCATTCTATTTCAAACATGTTTGTTGGATCAGGAATTTGTTTTGCTAGGTTGCTGGCGATATTGACAAAGTACTCATTAAATTCAGTTGCTATTTCTGCAGTTTTTTCAATTATAGTATTTTTGCCTTTCATAAAATACTATGGATAATTCACTTTTTTAGGACTATTGCTGATTACTTGAGTATTTTCCATATTTCTTGTGTGTTGCTTTTATTCTGCTCTAATAGTGCTTGATAATGGTCTCTCTTACGAGTTTTTATGATATTTACTAATTTATTTTTATAGGTCTTATATTATTTCTCCCACGGTGTTGCAGCCCTAAGGTTGCCATGGACTGTATCATCATAAATTCGGTGTGAATATTGTTGTTGTTGTTTATTGAACATGAAAACATATACAGTAATAAATTGACAGAAAGTAAGGTAAGTAAAATAGTAAAACGAAAGAAAAAACAGGCATCATACACACAATTATGGTCAAAGGAGTAGGAAAAAGTAAAAAAACTTATCTAGTCCTACCCAAAGTAATATGAGATCAATGCTGATAAATCACAGTAAACTGAATTGAACTGTGATGACTGCCATGCTTTCCTTGGACATACTATTTATCAGCACTGTGGTGACCTGCAATTGATACTTCCACAGTACTGTGATTATGAACAAAAAAAGTGAGCCAAAACAGGTGTATTTCAAATGAAGTGAGGAAGATTGTGACATCGGATGAATTGAATTCACGTGGCCAATAATTCTGGTGTACACGAAGTCATCATTTACATCAAATGTATGCTGTATACTGTATTAGTTTTGAGGTGGGTTACAAAGAATGTATTAATATGATGACTTGGAAACACAACTCAACTGTCATTACATCGACCTGTTCATCATGTGATCATGTGGATCTCTGTACCACAATGATGCACACCCACATGCTGTCAGAATCACCATAAACGTAATCTTCTGAATAGATGTCAGTTGTCTGTCAATAACTGACTGATTTGCTAAACTTGCATTTCACTCTCAGCAGGTTAATAGAAGATCATGTTACCTCTACCTATGAAATGAATTGGTTCTGGAAGAAATTTTGTGAGTGGAGACGCGTTTTCCATGTAAAATTCCTAATCCGTTTCAAGCACCCCCAAATTCAGATAAATGTTTTCTACAGCATAAAAATGCATAAAGATATGCAACAAATATGTTATAATTAGATTATTGCACAACAAATGAGAGTTGTGCATAATGTAAAAAACAAAGAATGGAGTAAAGAATAACAATGATAGTCATTTAACTTTTAACTGCGTCCTCATCGTTTTGTTGCCCGCTTTTTCTCTCTTAGAAATGGGTTTTGCCTGGCATTTTGTACATAACTGATCCATGGATGTTTGATTTTGTCGGCTTTTAACAATCCTTCAGAAATGTCCAAGGCAAAAAGCATTGAGAGCGATCACCCTACTGGTGAACACTTTTTTTCTGGGTGATTCACATTTACGTAAAGCTATTGGAGCGTTTCATGGCCCGATGGGCGAATGACGAGGACGCTGCATCAACATGGATCTCTCTATCTACATACATAGACATATACGGTAAAAGTTCCTCTTAGTCAATGGGATGTCAGGAAGATGCCCGGTAATAGCCAATGGCAGAGCAACTATAAGTATGTTGTGTTCAGGAAACTCGGAGCTGCGAGTAGCAGCACTTACTGTATATTTACCTTTCGCATCTTGAAATTTCTTTTGTAACAAGAGGCAATATTTTCCTGTTGAGGCGTTTCGTAACTTGAACATTTTGGATGAAGAGACGTTCGTAAGTACCACTGCCCTGTAAAAGTCCATTCAGTTTGGGTGGATTTATGATCCATAGTCCTCCTTTTTCAATATAAAACAGAGGTGTGAGTTTAACAAATCACAATGGATGTTAATCGGAAAATAAATCCCTGAAACAGCATTTATAATATAATGACGGGAGTCACCTCCAAAACAAATACATTCGTGGCCAAAATTAACAGTGTAACTGTTTCAGAAGTCACTGAACTCCGTCTTTACATACATGTTTCCCCATCCTTGGGGCGGGCTCAGTGTCACTTCCAATTTGCCATCATCTCTCACTTTGACCTATTTCTGCTTCTTTTCACACACTGCTCTGGCCGCTAGCACGGAACTGACCTAGTAACCTCCTGCAACACCTGGCCAGTGGCCCTCCGGGAGCTGGACAGAGGGTGAGGGTTCAAACTAATATTAGAAAATGACAGGGGCTGGCTTCTAGGTGTATTGGAATGTTCAATAAATGTATTCCCATTTCTGGAACAAAAAACAAATCTATCTATCCATCTCAATAAAATATACAACACATTTATACTCAAAATTAGAATTCATATTTATTCAACCCTTTTCAATTAAAATACATTTCAATAATCCCACAGTGGGGACATGTTTAATTCGGCCTGTCAAGGTAAGTTAAGTATTTATGATGAAGTCAATCATCTATAGTTTACAATTTGTATTTCTCTCAAAACAGGATGGTCCTGCGCTTCTCCCGCTAGCTGTAAAATCCTTGTCTGTGACACACATGCTCAGTAGTGGAGAACAGAAGCAGTGTGGGGAACTCAGTGACGTGGATAACCTGTGTTAGCAACAAAGTCCGAAATGTTGGGCTGATTTCACCTAAAATATTAAATACGATGCAAACTCTCCTTTCATGGCAGCACGCTGGTGATAAAGGAGTACCTGAAAAGGAAGCACATCATGGCTGATGCTTAATTTCATTTCTGACATAAGGACAGTTGTTTCCGTAATCTAGCATTCGCACATGCATGTTAATGTGTGTGTTTGATGTACAGTAACTGGATGTCCTGTTTTGGTATGTGCAAATATTGTAGCTTCTATTATGAAGGCATTAGTCAGTGGAATCTCGTTTATTAAGAAAGTGTTACGCACCTATCTCGGGTTAGGCACATAATATAAAAGAGAAGAGAATCACTCTAGGTCCCCACAGGTGGTATATGGTACAATAAAACACAGTCTGAGCATTAATCAATTTGCCAGATTTAATGTAATTTTTTTTTCCAAAAGCTAAAAAGGTATTTACAGCAAGCGCTATTTCCAATGTATGGAACAAAAAGGTCACAGAAATGGGTCAAAAGCAAATGTCAGCAAAGGCTGACACTCAAACTCAGGATCGACCCAAAAACTGTCCATCCATTGAATTTCAAAACCGCTGATGTTATACAGGCATCCTGAAGCGTGGGGGTTGGGGATGCTGGAACCTGTCCCAGCTGATATCAGGGTGGAAGGCAGACTACACCCTGAACTGGTTGGCAGTCAGTCGCAGAACACACAGAGATGACAACCATTCACATGCACCACCACACCTTCACCATCCCACATTGCCTGCACAAAAGTCAGGCGAGTGTACCATTACAATATCAGCGACTCACCCTAAAACTAACCGATACAAAAACAAACAACAAACTACGAAGTAAGGTTGAACATAAACGAAGAAAGCACAAATCGTTTAAACAAGAGTCACTGGTTGGAGGCCGAGAGCAAACGAGCTACTGCTGTCGGATGCATCACCGCTCCTGTCACTCCATAGAGGATCTTTAAACTTGCGGCTGTTGGCCAATCAGGAAGGGCACCTCCTTCTGCCACTCACTCCCCACATACCTACAAACAAACATACGTACACACAACACACATGAGACAGCAGCCACTCACACTAACAAAACAACTACAGCGCATACAAAATATTACAAAATCCAATATCCATATACAGCATTCCCTATATTGCTTTTCCTCATCAGTCCTCAGTAAGATGGAGCCTATCCCAGCTGACTTATGGTGAGAGGCGGGTTACTCCCTGGTTTAGTTGCCATCCAATCGCAGGGCAAGTGATAAATAAAAAAATGACAAGAAGAATCCCTCACAACCTCCTCTGGGGCAATATCAACACTTGGCAAGACTTTGGTGTTTGTCACCGGAGATACATAGGGGCAAAGTCACCGTGATAATGAGCCCTCAGTGCAGTCAGAGGGCATGTTATGTCACTCGTTTAATTGAAGAGAATAATTGAATAATGACATCACATCACAAAGGCTTAGACTGCCAGTTTAACACCTCTGGGTTAGTCGAGGTGTAGAGAGGAGGCGGCATGCTGTCGAGGGGAGGTTGTCACCCTTTATCTATTGTTTTGATGGTTTTCTTTCACATTTTGAAGAAATGTTCTTTAGGGCAGCCATTACTTCATAAATCCTCTGCGACACTCTTAGTCACATTATTCAGAGTATTAAGGTTCAAATTAAAGCAAAAAAGAAACAATACCCTCTCTTCATTACTGTATGCTTTGAATTTGGGCTTTTTTTTTTGTCTGGTGATTTAATTAAATCTTTCAACATTCAGTCAAAATTCCCTCTCAGTGCTGAAATTTTCTCAGTCAACATCATGAACTTCAGCCTTTGCGTGGTCTGAGCTTGAGGGTATCTATGACAGCTTTTAATTTGTCTCATTGTTATGTTACACCGACAGAATGGATGCTCCCTGGGGAGTCTTGGCAGAGATGATGTGAGACCGCAGGCCAAATATGATTCTTAAAGACTTGTAAATAACCCTTCATTAACTGTACCAAAGCTCCCACTGTGCTTCGCCAACAGCTTCACAGTCTTCCGAAAATGCGGGGCCTGATTTGAATTGTAAATTTGTGACTGCAAATGTGGCATTCTACTAAACGTGTACATTACATTTTCAAGTAATATGTATTGAACAGATTTCTTTTTACACTTAAACATCAGAAAAAAACTGAACAAAAAAAAAATCACATCACTCAGATCACATCATGCAAAGCTTTTTTTTTTTTCTTTGTGGAGCAGTTTTGCAAATCATTGACTTCATTTGAGGAGCAACTTTGTAACTTTGTGGATCAATTTTCGATGAATATTTTTTCCTGGCTTAATCTCAGGGATTTTGCTTTATATTGTTATATCAAGCAATGAAAATATGACAAAACAATAAATGAACAATGTGTCTTTTTTAAAAGAATATTTCTTAAATTCACATTGTGTATAGCAGCAAACTTCTGTTTCGAGACATATGATTTGAAAAATCACTGCTGTGATGTAATTTGGAGAACATGTATTGTGCAGACCTCAAAAGGTCGGAGTCAAAACTCAGGACTGTATTTTGAAAACAAACAAATGAAATAACAGACTGATAACTTGCATATTTCATACTATACAAATACAATTTTAACAGTAGGCCATGTAAATTAATTCATTTCCAGTTCAATTTAGCATCTATTTTTTTCCTCCAGAATCTAGACGCAGTCGAGTTAAGAATATTGAACAGTTCCTCACAGATGAGCAATGAAGCCGCAGCCACTGTTTTCGAGAACATGAAGGAACCTTGTCGACTTTTTGGTTTGGATCACTTTACAGAATTTAGATGTTATTCTATTCATGAATGGCAGAGCAAGGAAATTATCATAATGACTCCCTGGGTTGAAATTTGTTAAATGGAATCCCCACAATATAATGAGCTGCTAACCATTTGCTTGAATTGTCTCATTTGTCTTCTAAAAAGCTCATTATTTTCCCATGTACATTATTTTTACGATCATATTTAAAAGTAGGACTGTCTCCCTTAACAAGTCTCCGGCAAAAAAAAAAAAGTTCAGTAGATATTTATTGTTGGTTTAACTTCCAACCAAAATAAATTGGCGTGATATACCAATTTTGCTCATGGCAGGGTATGGGCATTGGTTGGCCCTCTCCATTCTAATAAAGCAGTGGGGTCATCGAGTGTTCATAAAGTTATTTTATAATCCTTAGTTTTGAAATTACTGTCCAAATTATAAACCCACGACACTGACAGATTAATTTATCACATTTAACAAGCACAAAAATACTGTAATTTAAGGCATAACAGCTACCTAAATAGTTGGTAACACTATAAGCATGGAACAGAAAAAACCCCCCAATATATTTCCTATAAATACTCTACATATGTGGGTCATTTTCATGTAATTTGATCAATACAGTGAAGACATTCCCCACTGAACTTGGTTTTTAATATTGATTAACTTTACAGCTGAATTGAATTATTGGCAGCTGCTATCATTTGTTTATTTGCTGTTGGCCTCTCGCACCTTCCTAACAAGGTAGATGAAATATGAAAATAACCCAAGTTGTTGAGATCCTGGGTTCTGCCCTTGGCCATTGTGATCTTGGAGGTTCCATTGTTATTTTCAACTAAAAAGGAAAAGAAAAAACTTCCTGAAGGGTGATATGGCTCTGTTTGTGCAACAGTCTAGGCCACGGGTGGGCAATCCCAGTCCTGGAGGGCCGCTATGCTCTCCCTGTTGCAACACACCTGATTCTTTCAATATCAGGCTTTTACTGATAATTGATATTCATGGTGTGTAGCAACAGGGAGACTTGGAAAACATCTCCAGGACTAAAGTACTGCTGCAAGTGCTCTCCAGTTACCATTTGCTATTATGATCAAAATTGATTTTTCATTTTTTGGACTATGACACATTTTTCTGAAAAACGCAATTGGTCATCAATCAAACAAAAATCAAATCACTGTTCCTTTATATTTTTAACATCTTACACTGAAAAAAGTACTCTTCAACACTTGTAATGGTTTTATACCTTTAATTAGCGACTACTTTCGGTCTAACAATTTATCCAAGGGAGTTTGATCAATTTCTACCAATTTAAAACCACGAGCACATCTACAGAAGGAAAAGTGCTTTTTCTCTTATTCGCTTGAAGCAAAGTGAAGTCACTCCCTCCCGCATACAAACATGGTGAACATGCAAGTCGCAATATTTCACATTTTGCCTCAAGTAGTGTATGAGCGGATTACCCACAAAAGAAAGACTGGGCGTGTTTCTGTCAGTCGTTCGTGAAATGGGTGTCCGTAAGTACTTGACCTGGTTAGGGACGACAAAAGGGACAACAACTGGGACCAGTCCTAGGTACCTGCAAGGTCCGGTTGTTAGTCAGGTCATTCTGTCATGGTGCGTGGTGGTGGTGGACCCGAGAAAGCAGGCAGGAGGGAGGAGCAGGGTGTACTTGACAAAATGTATTAAAGAAATACAGAGAGAACTAATCAAAAACCAAGTCATAAGAACAAAACGAATCCAAAGTATCAAACAAAAATCCATGACTGAAGCAAAAAACTATCAGTAACTGAAACATGACAGGCAAACAAACATGACAGCAACAAACAAACAATGATCAGACACCCAGTAGTCCTGCCGGGAGTCCTTTTAAACAACTAATTACATAACGACCAACAGGTGTGCAGCTGCAGGGGGAGCCCTACAGTGCCACCTGTTGGTCACAAACCAAATCATAACAGTAACGAAGCTGTTGGACAGACTTGGTTTGAACTGCACGGGTACAGTAAATACTGTGATTACAAATACAGAACAGTGAAATCCTGCCTGTTGCAAATTTCCCTATTTCCCGAATCAAGGTTTTTTTTTGTGTGTTTTTTTTGGGGAACAGCATGAACAGCTGTTTCCCCAAACCTGATCCATTCCTCTCCATCTTTTTTGGAGGGGGGGGGGGGGACGGGGACTATTGCTTGATGGGTCGGGCATTACCTGCATCAGCGTGTGAAGGTGTAGTTGAATATCCACTGGACACGCTTTGAGTGCCTGACCGAAAATCTGCTAATAAATTGGATGCCTTATTATTATTTTTGATAAAACCTGGCGTGTACTGCAAAAAGAGAATAAAACAGTTTTTTGAATCTCAAGTAATGTCATCCAAAATACAGTAGTGTACTTACTGTTAAAGTAAATTATAGTAGATGTGGAGTAAAATTACCACAGCATCCACTGTTATCTTATGGTCATATGCTGTGCAATTTAAAATACAGAACTGTAATGTTAAAAGACATAACAGTAGGTGCATTGTAAAATAGCAGTGAATTACTGTCATCCATGCTGCCCGTCATTGACTAAATTCTAAAGAGAAATTATTCACAGTGAAGAGCATCATGCCAAAAGATTCTAGTGGACATCTGACAGACAAGTTGTATTGTCACTCGAGAAAGCAGGGTGGCGAATTTGATAGTAAAAATTAAGCAGAAAAAGGTACAAATTGCTTTTGGTAGTGGTCTAACTTAACTGCTCAGATGAGCTGGTAAGAGCTACCGTAGCTAAGTGCAGTAAGTGAAGAAATGAGTAGTTTGCAATATAGTGTAACATGTATTTAAAAATTTACTGTTTCAAAAATGTAATAAAATGGAGAAAAGCAAAGGTGTAATTGTTATTTGTATGGGTTGTGTGACAACATACATGCCTTTTTTTTTTTTCAAAATAAGCCTTTGGAAGGTATTTTGTGAAATGATTTCTCAATTTTAAATTCATTCATTTTCCGAACCGCTTTATCCTCACTAGGGTCGTGGGGGTGCTGGAGCCTATCCCAGCTGTCTTCGGGCAGTAGGCGGGGGACACCCTGAACCAGTTGCCAGCCACTCGCAGGGCACACAGAAATGAACAACCATTCGCGCTCACACTCACACCTAAGGACAATTTGGAGTGTTCAATCAGCCTGCCATGCATGTTTTTGGAATGTGGGTGGAAACTGCAGGACTTGGAGAAAACCCACGAAAGCACGGGAAGAACATGCAAACTCCACACAGGAAGCTCGGAGATGGAATTGAACCCAGTACCTCTGCACTGTGGCGCCAATGCGCTAATCACTCGATTACTGGGTGGCCCAATTTGAAATTGTTATTTTAAATTTTTTATCTCGCTTTATGTAGTACAGTTTGTATTCCATTTGCAATTGAACTGTGGAGAAGGATAGGATTAAATAAGATTCTGCTTTTGAAAATGTGAAGATGGTACATTTGTTTGTTTTATCATTGTTTGACTCTGTTAATTTACTATTTCTTTTCACATTACAGTTCTGGGAAAAAAACAAAACAAAACAATAATTAATTCCTCTGTTCATTGATCCAATCTAATTTATGTACCTTTCTGAGCTTGTTACAAGTGTGGCAACATTCCCGAGCTGCATGCCATTCATGCCTCTGTTATTAATCGGTTTTCAGAAAGTTGATGACTCAATCTCTGATCTTGTTAAGAGGCTTTTAGAGGATGAAGATGGTCCAAGATTCTGAGCACAGATTTTTATCTGTGAACATTGTCCAGTTTCGCCTCCTTGGGATGCTTCATGGCTTATAATGGGCTTGATATAGAACACATCTTTATCGGTTAAGATGAGAGAGTTGGAGCACACCAAATGGTTTAAAGGGATAACAGATTAGGATTTTTGTCTAATTGGTAACACAAAAACAGGGTTTTTGGACACTCCCCGCCCCCACCACCACCAAATTTGAGTGATTGGATTGGATTGGATACAACTTTATTGTCAAATGTGCTGTATGCAACATACAGCACAGATGACATTTCTTCCCTCTCAACATAAAACAAGAAATAAGAGGAGCCACTGCGGGTGTCTGTGCCGCCATCAATGATGGCTACATCGACATACATACAGTAGATACTTACATACATATATGGACGTACTGGGATCAAATTCAGTCCTGGAATATTCTTAAATGACTGGGGGAGGGGGGGATTTTGGCGGCCAGACGTCACACGCCAAAAAATATTCGTCAACGGGGCAGGTGGGTATGTTTGGTGGTGCGTGCGGAAAGCATACATCGCAAGTCACACTACAAAACTTAATTGGCGACAGGGCTGGGGGGCAGCTGTTAAGGGTTCGACCGGCCCGGAATTATACTGGCAGTTTGGGAAAAAAAATCTACATGTTTTTCCAAAATTCCCAAAGCCAGCACACTCCTGCATACATCCGAACATATCGCAAACGCATATTACAGCTGGGTTGAAAGTGGAAGTCCCCCCCCAACCCCCCTAAAATTTTCTTTACAACAATATGTTCTATGTACCTCCACTGGTCTAAACACGGCATTCTGATTAATATTGCGTTTGTGGAATATGTGTTAAGCAGCAAAACCCATCCGTTTTGTAGCCATCTCAGAGGGCGGCCATTTTGCTACTTGCTGCCCACTGAAAATGACATCATAGTTACTCTGGGCTCAGGTAAACGACCAATCACGGCTCGTCTGTTTTTTGAAGCTGAGCCATAATTGGTTGTGTGTGTGTTGTTGGTGGCATACAAGACGGCTCTCACAGCTTTTAGATTCACGCGGAAACATTTCCGCTGGACGCGCTGACAATGTAGCTGAGGTTTTTAAATTGGAGAAAAACATGGTGATGAGCAACGTTCCCTCTAAGCTGCGCACGTGAGCAATTGCGCACTTCTTTCACCCTCTCGGCGCACACCGGGACAGCTGGCGCGCACCGTGCACAAACAACATTTCGACGTTCCTTCCTTCATTTCTGCCGCACTATTGCCGCTTCCATTCCAAGTTTCGGTAGTGCGAGCGAGGTTGCACACTCACTTGATCTACGGTAGTTTCATGCGTACATTGACACACATTCACTCTCACCCAACCATAGGCGAGAGGCTGCAGGCGACTCGCGGACTGCTCAGGACAATCAGGAAGTCCAAATATGGACATAATTGACGAGCCCCTATAACGAGGCTCTTTCGCGCTTTTCCAAGTTCAGCTGACTAGGATTTTTTTGTGTGTGTTTTATTAAACGACATGTTTTCCATTATTTCTGCGTGGACCGTAGTTATAGAGAGTAGCTTCATTAATTGTGTTTAAAATGACATGTGTGGTAAAATAAAAGTACAGTAACTAACTTGGGCCGATTTTATTCCTGTCATAAATCTCTATTCAATGATGTGTTCTATTTTTAGATAAAGCTGATTAGAATTTTTTTCATCACATAGCTTGTTATGACTGCAGGTTTAGGACGGGTGTGATATGGGTTTGGCCACCGTGTGCAAGTCTGATGTTGCTCACCGTGGTCCAAGGAATGCTCAGAGAGTTGATGTGAATGCTCAGATGGATGGAAATTTCGAGGGAACATTGGTGATGAGTGGCGTTATGACATTCATCTTGTCTTCTTATTAGTTGAAATAGGTTTAAGATTTCTTTTTTTTAGATAATGGTTCTTATGGGTTCGGAAACCTTCAAAATAAAGCTCTTCGACCCAGTCAATGCTTTGAAGCAATGTTTCCCTGTTGATGGTGCCATATCTGTGGAGGAACGACCGCATGGCTTATATGTACAGGATACATTTGTTTTTTTAAAACTTTTTTCTCTATATTCTAAAAGTGGTCGTAGTAGTCGAAATATTAGTCTTGTAGTGACTCAATTGGGAATTCACAACACATACATGCAAGCAGCGCCGGGACTTTGAGAGTTTGTGCTAATAACCAAGTTATACAGTATAATTTCAGTAGTATTAGTGAAAACTAAACGTACCCTGGTTATCAGCAGTGGGTGTGCATGCATGTTGTGTTTCTTTAGAATATGCCATCTAATTGCAGGGCATGTGTCTTACAGGGTTTTGGTAATTCTACTGCTCAATGTGTACAAGCAGTATTTTCACATCAGTGATGTGTGATGAGGTTGATGCCTGGTGAGGCATTACAGTCAGATTTACAAATTTATGAGCCGCACAGAGTGTCGTGGCAGTCCCACACTGAGAACGCATCCATCCATCCATCCATTGTCTGATCCGATTATCCTCACAAGAGTCACAGGGCTTGCTGGAGCCTATCCCAGCTGTCTTCAGGCAGTAGGCGGGGTAAACCCTGAACCGGTTGGCAGCCAATCGCAGGGCACACAGAGACGAACAACCATTCACCAGGGATGAGATGTTTCCGCTTTTTGGCAAAATTCCACTTTTTTTCCAGTCAAAATGGGCTTTTTTTACATTGTTCCAAATCCGTTGAGAACATTTTAGGGGGCTGGGGGGAGGGGGGGGGGGGCTGGTGTTATTTCTGGGCTGCCGGACTTACTTGTCTTCGGCAGACTCAGGACTCGTAATGTTTACAAATAAAGTTTGTAAGCATCCATTTTGAATACGTTTTTTTTCTTGCGAAGCGTTAGTTGGTCATTAATTCGTATATGGGCTAAAACCACTTACTTGTTGTCTTACTTGTTGTGATTGGTCGCTATATCGGCAAATGCAGAATCACAACCAATACGTGTTCGCCTTCCTAAACCCCTTGCATTTATAACCCATACATAGTAAACAGTTTGGGACTTCGCTATCACTGTATGAGGTAAGAATCAACAGCTTTTTATCACATTTCCACACCATTTTATGAATACAAGTAATGAACAATATGTCAGGGAATGTGGTTCCCTTTTTACTTTTGATTTGGAGCAGCAAATTTGAAGTTACATGTTGGTGCTCACCAGGAATGCATAAGCAACATTGCACAGAGGCCTATGTCAAACTTTCACTTGAAAGAATAGTGAACACTCTTGGGATTTTTTTTCTGTCAAAGTTTCAAGTAGTGTTTACATAGAATACACTTCATCTGTAGCATGTTTAGTATAAAGTGCCAATTTTGTAAGCAAATAGGGAATGGTATTTCAACAAAAATTGTAACCCATTACATTCCATTAACCCCCATGCAGTAATTATCCCAAAATTGGACATTTCGGTCACTTTGGACGATTTTGGACTGTCGGACAAATGGACACCACAGACAAAACAGTGAAATATAACTCCACGAAGCTGAAATTTTGCATAGGATGTATATCTATGTCTTGGCCAATTCCCACTGAACATTTTGAGGGGTTGAAAGTGAAAAAAAATTAAAAGTGAAAAAAGTTGTTGTACATTGGAAGAGGGACATTTTTGGGACAATCCTCGTGGACGTAATACCCTTCATGCAGCCGCTTAAAAATACTGCATGAGGGTTAACCTGCCAGGCATATTTTTGGTACATGGGAGGAAACCGGAGTACCCGAAATAAATTCACGCAGGCATGGGAAGAACATTCAAACTCCACACAGGAAGCCCAGAGCCGGAATTGAACCCTGCACCTCTGCACTGTGAGGCCGATATGCTAACCAGTCGGACACTGGCCAAAAAAAAAGGAAAAAAAACAAACAATAACAAAAAACCCATTAAGCATTCATTTATCGCTTAACATTTGAACATAAGGAGTGTCTAGAGAAAGTGTATTAGCCATCGGGATTTCTATATAAAGGTTATAAAAGGCTACTCATTAAATTACTCGACTTGTAAATAGTGGGTTATTTCCTATTGCTGATTAGAGCTAATGTTTCAACCTATTGGTATTTGTCTTGATTCTCTCCAAGATACTGCATGTTAATAATTTGTTCAAATGGGTGGTCAGTTTTAAGATATGTATAATGTTTGATATTTTTAGCTTTTGAGTTAAAATTTCAGTTTGGCTGAATCTCTGCAAAAAAAGAACAGCAGAAATTTAAACCTGTGCGCTCTCATACTTACTGTCCGCGTCCTTCTGAGGCAGATAACGTGGCAAACTATCATGGCTAATGTCAGGTTTATAAAGGTTGACAAATATGCATTTCTAGAAAGGAAGAAAGGAGACGTCTCTGTTGTTTTTTTTTGCGAGGAGATAAGGAAGAAGGCTGCGCACATCTCTCTCAGCTGTCCTAAAGCAGCTAAAATTAACAGTTTCTAAATTTTCCTCCATCAGCTAACATCAGATTTATAACCCAATCCATCCAACTCACTTATGCTATTTAACCCTTCAGGGACCGCGCTTAGGGTGAGAGTTGTTTTCTCTTATTTTAATTATCGTATTTTCTGCACTATAGGGCGCACCAAAAAGTCTGCCATTTTCATAAAAGCTCACCGAGCGCCTTAAAATCCGATGCGTCTTGTGTATGGTCATTACAGTAATATGTCTACCCCAAATGGCTCCTTGTTGGAGACATCCTTACAATGTTATAACTTGCTGTTGGTTCAGTGAACTGTGTCGCTGCTTTATTAAATACGTTTTTGTTGATGTGCCTTCTCTTCTTCAGTTCGACTCGAGAGGCATTTAAGACCGCCTCCGAAAAACGTAAACTAACAATTACTTCAATGAAACTACGAAAATGTAAAATAATACATCAAAACTGAAAAGCAAGCGAGGATATCACAAACTAAATTATATGCCCCCCCACATACTACTACTGACATCTGATCGTTTTGTTTCAAGCTATGATCAAGGAAATGTCAATGCATTTGTCGGAGGCGGTCATGAACGCCTCTCGAGTTGAACGGAAGAAGAGAAGGCACGGAGACGGACAAAGACGCACCTGTATTTGTTGAAAAAAGGAGAGCTGTGGTTTTATTTATTTTTTTAAACAAATACTTTATTAATGGTTTTCACAGTCTCAACAAATACAGGTACTGTATGTCTTTGTCCGTCTCCGTGCCTTCTCTTCTTCCGTTCCACTCGAGAGGCGTTCATTGCCGCCTCCGAAAAACGTAAATTAATGATTACTTCAATGAAACTACAAAGAAAATCAAGCTAGGAAATCACAAAATAAATTCTGTAGGGGGGATATTGAATTTATTTTGTGATGTCCTCGCTTGATTTTCTGTTTTGATGCATTACTTTCAATTTTCATAGTTTCATTTAAGTACAGTAATAGTTAATTTACGTTTTTCAGAGGCGGTCATGAACGCCTCTCGAGTTGAATGGAAGGAGCGTAGCACCATCTAGTGGAGGCATTGTAGATTGCATCTTATAACGCGATGCGTCCAATGTATGAAAAAAAAATTACAAAATAGCCATTCTTTGAAGGCGCGCATCATAATCTAGTGCGCCTTTTCGTGCGGAAAATACGGTAATCATAAAGTCACAGTCATGCATGTGTGTTGCCATCTACTACCATTATTTGTTTATTTATTTGTATGCCTAAAGACTAATACAAATGTGAGAATGTATTTTTTTTTCCATTTTTTGAGCATGAAAGGGTTAAGTTAAAAAAAACTGTTCTGGTAAAATAGACACATATTACACTAATTTACATTAAAGTGTACATTGAGGTGCCAGGCGTTTGTGTGCACGGACTAATGGTGCATTGAAGTTGTCCATAAATGTTGGTATTTATGAATTCTAAGTCGAAATTGTAACTCCTTCACCTGAAGCTGGCACTCCAACTCAGAAAGTCTGATGAATCCTACCAGCCCAACATAGAATTCATACTGTCTGACTCACACAAACAGCAGTCGCATGCTTTATTGTATTTATAATGCTTGGAAGCGCTGGAAGCTCTGAACTTTGGCATTGCTTTGTTTGCCGCTCCAGGTCCCAACTTTCAATGTAAATTGAATATACCAGAAGTCACGACTCTCACGCCCAGGACCGCAGCCAGGGTCCTAAAGAGGAACTGCTGACTGTGCCTGTTGCAGTGGTTAGAGCTGCTAAGGTAGAGGCTATTATTTCAGTTTGAACAAACTGAAAAAACAACTTTTGCTTCATAGCTAATCAGAGCTGTAAAGGAAAAAAAAATATGTCAGTGCGCCATCATGTCTATTGCATGTTGACTTTCCCAGATGTGACATAATATATACAATGTTTCGAAGCTTATCTGGCAATCATAAACTGCACTGGCTCTGAAGCTCATTATAAAATAAAAGTCTGTTTAGCCTACGGGCGAATAGCTTTAATGGTTTTTCTCTTGTATTTATAAACTCAAACTATGTACAAATCGAGAGAGAGTGAGAGAGATAAGCTTCTAAATATAAGATAAAAAACATGAAAGCTATTCAAGTGCATGCTAAACATGCTTATATGCTTAAATGCAGTTTATTAGATAAAAATAAGATATCCTATCCTAGGGGTATTTTTATGTATGTATGTATTTATTCTGGGTGGAAAGGTGGGTTGGGTTCCCCAGGCAACAACTATTTTTGTTTTGTCATTGGCATTGTTCAACATTCCTGCCTTGAGTCTCGAAATAAGTGTTTGCTCTTCTTTGTTTTTGTGAAATCGCCTACGATGATGTGAGTTTTCTCCCTCCGTGGGGTTATTTTGTGGTGGAATAAAATGTGATTATGCGAGTACACCACACACAATAACACCACAACTGTTTAATGTACAAACATTGCACCGACAAAGTAGTAACATAAAGCGCTGGTCAAAACAAGCACAAATAGCAAGGGGGGAAAACATGAACCGAGAATACAAACGAAAAATAATGTATCAAAAATGCAAGCAAAAGCTGAATCACAAAACAAAACCCATACTTACAAAACAAATGGTACCGAGAGTTCAAAAGCAAAAAACTACGAGGTCTACAGCAAAAGGTCTATGGCCAAGGAAGCAGCAAGGCATAAACAATACTCCCACAACCAGTTGACTGAAGATAGGTCCTTAAATACAGAGTCCCTTGATAGATGGATTGGCAGCAGGTGTGCAACCACAAAGTCCGCTCAGGCTGCCACCTGCTGGCCAGGCCAAAAACAGGAATGTGACAGAAACATTTATTTTGTGCAATGAAACACTTTTTGAAAAGTCCAATCATTAGAAACTTGAATGTGACATCAGAGCCGTGATGAAAAGAAGCCACTTTGAATTGTCACTAAAATGAAACGAAATGAAAGAGGTCTCGAGAAAAAGGGAAATGTTGTATTTCTGCTGTTTGTGTTGAGATCCGGGCGGCCCGGTAGCCCAGTGGTTAGCACGTCGGCTTCACAGGAATACCGGGTTCCAAGTTTGCATGTTCTCCCCGGGCTTGCGTGGGTTTTCTCCGGGTGCTCCGGTTTCCTCCCACATGCATGACACAGATCACTCTAAATTGCCCATTGAGTGTGAGCGTGGATGGTTGTTCGTCTCTGTGTGCCCTGCGATCTGGCAACCATTCAGGGTTCCCCCGCCTACTGCCCGAAGACTGCTGGGATAGGCTCCAGCACCCCCCGCGACCCTAGTGAGGATGAAGCGGTTCGGAAAATGAATGAATGGATGAATGAATGAATGTGTTGAGATCCGAACGTCAGGAATTTCCAATCGATGGCACAGGCCCATTTGTGGGCCGCCATCCATTTTTTGGCGGCCCACAACTTGAAAAAAACAAACAAACAAAAAAAAAACCTAAAAATGACATTTGACATGGGCCGCAAGACACATATTAATAAAAACACAATTTATCTTCACTACAATGTAGTGTAAAAAGATGAATTCAATTTTAGAGGTGAAAATAATTTCTTCCACATTGTGATCTATGGCTGATTTATGAAGACATCACATGAATGATCCTCAAGTAAGTGAAAATTTGTTTGTTTGGTTTTTTTTTTGGTTCTGAATGTGGATATGGGATTCGGCTACTGTAAAGTGCGGATCTATCCCGTGAGATAGAGGGCTGTTGGCCACCCAAAAACTTGGAAACATCCTTAATTACTTGCCTTAAAACCTTAAACAAAAAGCTGATGAACTGATGATGACAATAGAAAAAATATATAAATGCTTTCTTGACTGACCTGAGCGTGTTACAAAAGAATTTTTTAAGTGGCCCTTTCTTCCATTTTTTTTCCATTCTTCCATTTTTTTATATGCGGCCTTCAAACGAAAACGTTTTGTCACCCATCCTATACTCTAACTATTCCCTAATAGTGATTTCAACTGTCCATTAACTGCATAGTGACAACCAAACAAGAGCTGATGGGATTTGGATTTTGAGAAAGAAATACTGTGATCACTATATGGTTCGTTTAGCACGCAGAGAAAGTGAGGAAGCACAGCTCCAGCAGATGATGGGTCACATTGAGCCTCAGGCTTTAGAAATAAGTAATAGAAAAGAGAGCAGAGCTAGGAGAGTATTTATATCAGGGGATGGTACACCATCCCATTCCTTTATTCAAATAAGTAATGGAGCTAGTTATGTTAGTTGATGGTGCAATGTTTTGTACAAACTCCTCTGCCTCCTGGCTCCAGTAGGTCTTTTAATGGAATAGAGTTGAATTATCCATTTAGTATTAGATGGGCAGTTCACAACCTCTTCCTCCTCCACTCCCCCGCTCCTCTATCAGCCACCCACCACAGCAGCTACGGTCAAGGTTAGGTCTACCTATTCTACATTATTTGTGTATGAATCGAGCCAGGAAAAAGTGTTGGACAGTTTTTCCAACTATATTCTAGCAGAGGATCATTTATAATTCAAACAAATTATCCAGACATTTTTTTCTTCCCTCTCCATGCCGATGATGGTTTTTACAAGGATAAAGGTTTTGATTTTTTGTGGTGGTGGGTGGGGGTAAATCAATGCAGTGTGATTCCAAAAGGAATATGGAACTGAAAGACTATTAAGAGATACTTTTCATCCAGTCCAGTGATACAGATAGTAACGGAGAGATCAAACTTGATTGATGCTGATAATTTGGCTGCTCACAGAACTATGAAATGCTGAATCCATTTGGGAAGCTGATAATTAATTTTTCCTTTTCCCTATTTTATTTGGCTACCTCTCAGAAAGTTTTGCTCACAGCCTTTTCTTTATGATCCACCCATCTCCCTTGGATAGTCAGCGATGGTCTAAATATGGTTTTGCTCAAGTTTTCATGCAGATGTAACAGTGCCACAAATAATTCTGTAGAAAGAAGAATGTGTTCTAAATTGTGGATAGAAAAATTGCAGTACAATCCTGGTTTAATGTTAGCATTCCTAGTCCGTCATTTGAGCGCCACAGAGCCCCATGCATCAATTCAAAAGCAGCCTTTTTTGGGCGGATTAAAGTTGTGGTCGGTGCCTGTCGTGGCCGCACCCCCGAACCCGCTGTTGGACACCGGTAGTAAGGGATGCCGTAATACCTATCAGGTCTTTATGACCTGTGGGACTCTGTAGGCAGTTGATGGCTACTGTCTGGCCAGTCGGAACACAGCTTCAGAGGTCGCAAATGCAAAAACGTGAGCGTGGGAGGACTTCCATGAAGCCAACTTCCGGACACCTTTGAGACAATTCTGGTCCACCATCCAACATCTCAGAAGGGGGAAGCAGTGCACCATTAACACTGTGGAGCCTGTGAGTTTCCGCTGCAGGGTGTCCGGGCTCTCCCTTTGAGATAAGGTGAGAAGCTCGGTCATCCAGGAGGCGCTCAGAGTCGAGGCGCTTCTACTCCGCATTGAGAGGAGCCAGATTAGGTGGTTCGGGTATCTGTTTAGGATGCCCTCTGGACACCTACCTGGTGATGTGTTCCGGGCATGTCCCAATGGCAGGAGGCCTCGGGGACGACCCAGGACACGCTGGAGAAACTGTCTCCCTGCTGGTCTGGGAACGGCTTGGAATCCCTCCTAGAAAATGTAGCTGGGGAGAGGGAATTCTGCTTTTCATTTTAATATGTAATACAGTAGTGGACTTTAAATTAGTGGTTTGCAATCATGCATATTTGGGTGGAAAAAAATGTGTCTTCAGAGGAACTAGAAAACCCACCTGGATTATGTCACTTATTCAGCAACAAGAGGTGAACGAGGGCACAGAGGGCAGCGGGAGGACAAAGGCTCATTGTTCGGAAAAGGAAAATGCCGTTCTTGTCTGTGACTGGCTGGCAACCAGTTCAGGGCGTGCCCTGCCTATTGCCCTAAGACATATGGGATAGGCTCCATGCCCATGACCCTTGTGAGGATAGGCAGTTCAGATGATGGATGGACCTATCCTTTTTCAGACAACTACAACCATTGTAAACTGTGCCTGCATTGTTCAAATTTTGTAATTCTGATAAGACTGACAAGCACTTCAGTGTCTAGAATGTTCTGCCCCATTATTTATGGATGTTATGAATATGTCATCCTTTTATTAAGCACTGTCACCGTCACCACGAATGATTCCATGAATCTTTCCTTGAATTTTGTCTGTTTTGGGCCAGTGATTCAGCTGTGCATTATTTCAAGACAGATTTTTTTTAAATGATTCCAATAAAGAATGATTTAATGTTAAAAATACATATACAGTCAAACCTCGGTTTTCGTACTTAATCCGTTCCAAAGACTGTTCGGAAACCGAATGGTTCGGAAACCGAAACCATGTTTCCCATTGGAATCAATGTAAGATGTTTTAATCTGTTCCAAGTCAAGAAAACAACTTTTTTAAACCACTTTTTTTTACAATTTCACACCATAAACTGTACAAATGTAATAGGAGAGCAGGTAATATGTAAAATACTGTACAAACAAACTGTAATATACTTTATTTTCATCAATTTTAACATTAACATAGTAACATACAAATTGAAGGAACATCTCGCTATCTGTCGTGGGGCGTGCGCCTATCCCAGCTGTCAGCAGGCAGTAGGCGGGGCATTTCGGCATCCCGAACTCCTTCGCCAACACTGACACACGCACACCTGACTCATATTTCGCGATTAAATCTTTCTTAAATTCTATAGTTTTGCGCACTATTTTCCTCTTTCCTTCACCAGGTTCACCACTTCCACTTGCTTTCTTTGGTGCCATGATTAGGGGCTGATACACGATGCAAAAATAACAGTCCAATATGACGTAGTTCTCACCAAACACGTCTGCTTTTTAAAAATAAATTCTTAATCGAACAATACAAACTCACAAGGAAGCTGTTTCTGTATGATTATTGCATAATAATGAGACAACGGACACCAGAGTGTTCATTATGTGCCGCTGCATTGAAAAATGCTGGCCGTAAACAAACGCACGCACTTCTCCCGTGCTGCTGGGGCAAACCATTCTGAAAAGAGGGGGATTTCACTCTCCCTAACAGAAGCGTCTCACCAAACACGTCTGCTTTTTTTTATTGAACAATACAAACTCGTCTGCTCACAATGAACGCCACACTAGGAAGCGTTTCACCAAACACGTCTGCTTTTTAAAAAAAAAATCTATTGAACAATACAAAAACGTCTGCTCACAATGGTCGCTTCCTGTGTGGCGACGCTAAAAAAGGGAGCGACGCTACACGAGGAAGCGAAGCCGAGAGGCGTGAAGTGACGCATTCAAGTGCGCTCAGTTAGTTTGAGAACCGGCATTTGTTCGGCATCCGAGGCATAAAAAAAATCAAAATTTTAGTTCGAAAACCGAATTGTACGAGAACCGAGACGTTTGAAAACCGAGGTTTGACTGTATATATATATATACATATATACATATACATATATACATACATATATACATACATATATACACACGTGTAGCACGGAGTGAGGTCTCGTAGACTGGTGAGTGATGTCTCATAGAGTGCTGCTTCCCTCTAGGGGCTAAATGAGTAATAGCATTTAGCCACTAGAGGGCAGTAGCACTCTACGAGACATCACTCCGTGCACATATTGACCTCCCAGTTTTCTAAAATGGTGACAATCAACAGAAAAAGGAAAGTTGACTGCGAGGGACGACGATTCAAGGATGGATGGAAATTTGACTATTTCTTCACTGAAAAACGCAACAACTGTGTCTGCCTCATTTGCCAAGAGACAGTGGCTGTTTTTAAAGATTATAATGTCGAGCGACATTACCAAACAAGACACGCTGACATGTACGACATGATTACAGGCAAGGAACGCACAGAGAAATTGAAGCAGCTTGAAGCTCGTTTAATCTCACAGCAGCAGTATTTCGCAAGAGCCCGAGAGTCAAACGAGAACGCCACAGCGGCGAGTTACGCGGTAGCAACGCTGATCGCAAAGCGTTCCAAACCTTTCAACGAAGGTGAATTTATCAAAGACTGCATGATGACGATGGTGAAGAAAATATGCCCTATCATTTGTCATGCTCGATCATTTGTCAGCTGGCAATAAGTCTCTGAATAAGTTTTTGTTAAGATCTACATCAGTCATAAGTTTCATTCCAGAGTAAACTTTTAAAAGTTCAATCAACATTTATATTGACTGATTATTTCAAATGATCCCTGCAGTTGTGGATATGTGCATTGCTTGTTCATTTCCCTGTTGTTCGAGTCAAAGGTTTTGTGAATATTGAAATGTCATGGTGATAAATTTTATGTTTCAAATGTTGCAATTTCCACTCAGGAGACTTCTGTTTAAGAAATAAAAAGTCAAGTCAATATTCAGTTGTTCATGTGATATACCTGTTTCAAATGGACCAAAAGAAATGCTTAAGATTGTTGAAATTAAAATAAAAATGGAAATGTGAAACACAGACCGGCTTACTAAAATTTGTTTAACAATATTGTTGTTCAATGTAAAGAATGTCAGCCAAGGTCGGCCCCCCGACATTTTACCACATAAAATCTGGCCCCTTTGGCAAAAATATTGGACACCCCTGCCCTAAAATGTCAAAAAGTAAGTGATAAAATATATGTGTGTACATACAATTGTGTGGACATGTCATTGACTAAATACTGTATGCGCGACAACGTGCTCAACCTTTGTTCTTATTACTGGTTACGACGCGACTCCCTTCTCATTCATTCCCACAGCTTCACTGTGCTTTAAACTGTGTGGACGCTGAGCGTCTTGAGAGTTCACAGTAGGTTGTCCCAATGCATTGAAACGAGACGAGTCATTGGATAAATGCTGGTTTTGTCCCACGCGTCAGACGCTCAGCGTCTCTGGGAGTCTATGGACAGTAGGCGTGTGTTGGCCCACCCGGACACTGAGCTTTTCTGCATGATGATTGGATGATCTGTCTGAGCCTGAATCTCTTTTATATTGACAGCAAAATGACCCAATCACCGATCTTTTGGTGGAGGCATCCGTGGGAGCATTTTTCAATTCTCATTCTGTTCTGAGTTGAACTGGAGACTTCTTCGCATCATTTTAGCAACACTCTCTTTGTCGAAAGCGACTAGCGACAAATTAATCTTTTATTTCTGGTGGGTTTTATTGTAGTTGCTGTGTTCGCAGACTGACTTATATCGTCACAGGGTCACAGACCATTTTCTTGAAAAGGAACGGGGAGTAGAATTCACGTATAAATAAACAAACACATTTTATGATGTCGGCCGAAATTGAGCTTCCCCTCCTTGACAGACCAGCATCTGCCACTGATATATATATATACAGTCAAACCTCGGTTTTCGGACGTCTCGGTTCTCGTACAATTCGGTTTTCGAACTAAAATTTCGAGTTTTTTATGCCTCGGATGCCGAACAAATTTCGGTTCTCGAACTAACTGAGCGCACTTGAATGCGTCACTTCACTCCTCTCGGCTTCGCTTCCTTGTGTGGAAGCGAAGCCGAGAGGAGGTAGCAAAGCCGAGAGGAATGAAGTGACGCTACCTCGTGTAGCCGTGCTCCCTTTTGTAGCGGCGCTCCCTCATGTCGCCGCGCTCCCTTGAGTTTCGTCGCAACACAGGAAGCGCCCATTGTGAGCAGACGTTTTTGTATTGTTCAATAGATTTTTTTAAAAAAGCAGACGTGTTTGGTGAAACGCTTCCTAGTCTAGCGTCCATTGTGAGCAGACGAGTTTGTATTGTTCAATAAAAAAAAGCAGACGTGTTTGGTGAGACGCTTCTGTTAGGCCGAGTGAAATCCCCCTCTTTTCATAATGGTTTGCCCTAGCAGCAAGGGGGGAGGGGGAAGGGTGCGTGCGTTTGTTTACATTTTTCAATGCAGCGGCACATAATGAACACTCTGGTGTCCGGTGTCTCATTATTAAGCAATAATCGTAGAAAAACAGCTTGTGAGCAGACGAGTTTGTATTGTTCGATTAAGAATTTATTTTTAAAAAGCAGACGTGTTTGGTGAGAACTACGTAATATTGGACTGTTATTTTTGCATCGTGTATCAGCCCCTAATCATGGCACCAAAGAAAGCAAGTGGAAGTGGTGAACCTGGTGAAGAAAAGAGGAAAATAGTGCGCAAAACTGTAGAATTTAAGAAAGATTTAATCGCAAAATATTAGTCAGGTCTGCGTGTGTCTGTGTTGGCGAAGGAGTTCGGGATGCCGAAATGCCCCGCCTACTGCCTGCTGACAGCTGGGAGAGGCGCACGCCCCACGACAGATAGAGAGAGAGAGATGTTCCTTCAATTTTTATGTTACTATGTTAATGTTAAAATTGGTAATCTCCCATTACATTTGTACAGTTTATGGTGTGAAATTGTTTTAAAAAAGTGGATTAAAAAAGTTGTTTTCTTGACTTGGAACGGATTAAAACATCTTACATTGATTCCAATGGGAAACATGGTTTCGGTTTCCAAACCATTCGTTTTCTGAACAGTCTTCTGGAACGGATTAAGTACGAAAACCGAGGTTTGACTGCATATATATATATTGTTGGGGGACGAGCGTCCTACTCTCCCCCGCGTGTTCGTTGTTTTTCGGACGAGGAGAATGTTGGTAATCCAAATAAAGGCTGGAGGCGATGAACAGGTACTTCGAAGCTTTTAATTTAGTTTACTGCAGTTTCCGAATCGATTCGGGCTCCTGAGGGGTCCAGATTTGAATCAGGAAGCGTAGGACAAACACATTCATGAGATTATATCGAGACAATATGATAATTGATTGATTGAGAGGCGGGGAGGTACGCCCAGATCAGGTGAGACCAGATCACCACTACCCACCATTTGGTGTGATAGCAAGTTCCAGACCCCTGCTGTGCATACATCCTAAGATAAGAAGTCTTCCCAGGGGGGCTTAACAGCAACCAGGGACTTTCCCAAGGGTTGGGGACAACAGAAGACACTTGGGGGGCCGTTAATCAACCAAGGAGGAAGAAGATACAATTTAACACTACTACGTTGTTTTAAGTGTGCGAACTGATGTTCAGGAAAGAGACTGGGATCGATAGTACTCATAGTAAGGCGCAGTCCCGCAATAGCTGCAACACAGATACTTGAGATAACAGTTTTACTTTTGATGTTAAACATGTCCTATGGAGGGGGGCCCTAAAAGTGGTGGGGGTGAGGGACACTAAAGGTGATTGTAAACACAGTGAGCAGGAAATACCTCCAAAAACATTCTACATTCTTTGTTTCTTTCAAATCCAACTAACAGAGAGGAATGACACTACAATAATATACAGTCAAACCTCGGTTTTCGAACATCTCGGTTCTCGCCCAATTCGGTTTTCAACCAAAGATTTCGAGTTTTTTATGCCTCGGATGACGAACAAATTTCAGTTCTCGAACAAATTGAGCGCACTTGACTGCACCATTTGACTCCTCTCGCCTTCCTTACATGAGGAAGTGACGCTTCCTCGGCTAGACGAGGAAGTGACACTTCCTCATGTTGCTTTCCATTGTGAGCAGACGTGTTCAGTGAACATTTTTATTTTAAAAAGAGCGTGATTTTGGTTTTTCGAACAATTTCGGTTTTCGAACAATTTCGGTTTTCGAACAGCCTTCTGGAATGGATTATGGACGAAAACCGAGGTTTGACTGTATACAGCCATCTCGTTACCTCTGCGTCCCGCGTCCTAGACGCACAATTTTCCCGCAGGACGGTTCCAAATAATGTGCGTTTTTGGGACGCAAGGAAATTTCTCAGTCAAAACAACAACAACAAAAAACTATGACACACACACACACACACTCACTGGCTAACGATCCAGCGGCCGTACAGCAGACAACAACAACAAAAAACTACGACACACACACACACACACACACACACACACGCTCACTGGCTAACGATCCAGCAGCCGTGCAGCAGACAACAAAAAAAAAAACTACGACACACACAGACACACGCTCACTGGCTAACGCTCCAGCGGCCGTACAGCAGACAACAACAAAAAACTACGACACACACACACACACACACACACACACACACACACACACACACACACACACACACACCACACACACACTCACTGGCTAACGATCCCAGCACCCGTGCAGCAGACTTCTTTATGATTAGTCAATTAAGGATGATTAGACAATTAAGGATGGAAGAGATCTGCTTTTGTTCTCATAAGCCTCCTCTCTCTCTCTCTCTCTTTCGCTCAGCCACACACGCGCGCGCGCACGCACACACACACACACACACACACACACACACACACACACACACTCACTGGCTAACATCCAGCGGCCCGTGCAGTAGACTTGTTCATGATTAGACAATTAAGGATGGAAGAGACCTGCTTTTGTTCTTATAAGCCTCCTCTCTCTCTCTCTCTCTCTCTCTCCTCTCTCTCTCTTTAGCTCAGCCACACACGCGCACGCACACACACACACACGCACACACACGCACACACTGGCACGCATCGTAAAGAACACTTAGACACTGATTAAAGATCAAAGAGTAACCCACGTGATAAGACAGAAAGAAGATGCACAGCCAATCAACATGGGTTTGCATCTTCTCAGCCTCTCCCCTCACCCCACATGTACTGTATATGTTGCTCTTTGTGACTCACTGTTGTTTTGCTGACTTTCGCTGCTCCTCGTGGACAGTTTGCGGACTTAAAAACATTCTTTTTTTATGAATATGTTTGAAAAAATCCGCGATGCACTGAAGCACCATGTCTTGGTTATTCTATAATTTACTGGGTGTAGCATGGTAACTTTAGGAATAAAACATTTGTAACAAAGTGTAGTAATGCTAATGTTAACTGTTGGTAGAACTAATGATGACGTGTGTTAGATTCTTTCGTCAAATTGATAGCAGATTACACATGCATCGTCTTAGGAAGAGGATGTCAAGCCACATCAATACTTACCTGTATTAATGATTAACAGTAAATTAATCTTTGCAGTGTGAGATTGGAAAAAAATACCCTGATTTTGTGGTATGTTGTATTCATGATGCCATATGAGTACAACATATATTGATCCATTTATTTTATTGAATAAACCTGGAGTACACAGCTACTGTTGGAATGTTCATTGTTAATGCATAGTTTTCAAACATTTACCCTTGAAACATTATACTTTTGAGTTTCAGAATTCTTGATTATGAAGATCAATCAAAATAGAAAAATGGGTTCCCAAGTTGAACGTTTACAGAACCCAAAATTAGTTACCGTGGTTTCCCATTGGGTAATCCGATGGAACCGAAAAACCGTTCCCGTGAATTTCCGAAATCCTCAGGCCTGCTACTGAATTATTTACATTTTTGCAGCATTTATTTATAATTGTATGTATATGTTGTTGTTTGTGTCATTATCATATGATATGAATTGAATAAGTAGACCATTTCATAATTCGAAATTTGGGACTCTCGAAATGCATAATGGGACTCATATTTTTTTGATCAGCAAGTCCCTGGGACTCACTGGTGGTAAACTGTAAAATTATCACTGTGTGTGTATATATATATATATATATATATATATACAATAATATACACAAATATCTCAAATGAAGTACTAGTAGTCATTAAAATTCGAGAATACATGAATATGTAAATTTATTGCATTAACGGGGTAACTGCTGCACACAAGCTGTCTCCTACCTCATTAAAAAGTTAATTGAAGTGCTTTTTTCCCCGTTACAATCTTTACTTAAGCAAAGAAACATCAACATCAAAGCGTGAAGTTGAAATGCCCCAGTAGTTAGTCAACATGAGTGGAAACATTTTTATTCAATTGAACAGATGGCTTCAGGTTTTCTAGCCAAGCAAGTGTTTTAAATTGCCCCCACTTTCACCACAATTATCAGGAACCCTTAATACAGTGTGCATCATTTTCTGGTAGAAAGAAGTTCCAGTGCTCCAAGCAACCAGGATCCCTGGAACATCCATTTATTCATCCATGTTCTAATCTGTTTATCCTCAGAAGGGTTGCTGGTGTGCTGGAGCCTATCCCAGCTGTCTTTGGGCAATAGTCAGGGTACACCCTGAACTGGTGGCCTGCCAATCGTGGGGCACACATCACAATCACACCTTTGGACAATTTAGAGTGTTACAATTAAGAGTGTTCCATTAACCTGCCATGCATATTTTTGGAATGTGGGAGGAATCCGGAGTACCCGGAGAAAACCCACCCAGGCATGGAGAGAATATGCAAACTCCACACAGAAAGCCAGAATCAAACCCTGCAAGTCTGCACTCTGAGGCGGATGCGCAAACCAGTCGCCCACAGTTCCGTTTATGTAAATCTGCCTGATGATGCAGCATAAGTAACTTCATTGCATCTAAATGCCCTAAACTCCAATGACATGGAAAAGCAGGAGGGCAAATAGTACTGATTTAACCATTTGCTAAAAATCACAGTATAGTATATAACCTGGGGATTAAACATGCTGCCACAATAATACAGCATGAGTTTAAAATTCATATTCCTGACAGACGATACTGACATTTTATGACATGCATTTGACTTGATTGTTAGTGCTGAATTGAAGCGGTTTTAGATGGCATTCCTTGACTCAATTGACATAGTCTGTTCTAGTGCTGCTACAAAGAAGGCCAACATCACATTGCAAATACAATTGATGCCCCTATTCCCAATTTCCAGAAGTTGTACACTGCAAATCTTCAAAGTGGCCATGCAAAATTCACTTATACTTAGCCTGGACACTGCCTTTTCTTTTTCTTCCTTCTGGCACTACTGCACACAACACACACACACACACACACACACACAAAAAACACCAAGCATTCAACTGCTTTCTATTCCCCCACCCCACCCCCACCCCCGAAAATTAACCATCAAATTCTGACTAATTTTGCACACTTAATCTTGATGCTCACCATGACTGCCTGAACCTTATTTCTTGAAGAGACGTAAGCTTAAAAAAAAAAAAAAACTCTTTAATTCAGGGGTGCCCATTACGTCGATCCTGATCTACAGGTAGATCTAAGACAGGTCCCAAGTAGATCCGAGGTGTGTCGGGGAGAAAAAACAAAAATTTGTGTGTCTTTGTACATGTTAGTAATATATATTTTTTTGTGTTAATGTACGGTGCACCCTAATCATCCTATCAGTCTCATTTTCACAAAAAATATTTAAAAAATAAAATAAAGCAGGTAAATCTTGAATTTACGGTGGCGCGTGATTACATCACCTGAAGTTTTTAGCGCTCAGCAGTCTGCAATTGCAGCTTGTGATCAGAGCTGTTGCGCTCTATCTTTTATCGTTAATATTCTCATTCAGAGTTTGCTTCGTGTACAATTCACTGAGGGCACGGGCAAAGAATAGGAATCTAGGAGGGCCAAGGGAAGCACTTTAAAACGGTACGTGTGAGCTATGATATTTAACAGGCTGCTAAAGTGCATCGCATGCTTCAGTTTCAGGCTGTTTCTCATCATGGTGTGCGTGCGTGCGTGCGTGCGTGCGTGTGTGCGTGTGTGTGTGTGTGTGCGCGCCTGTCGTTAAGGGTAGATCCCGGGATGTTAGTTGATCGAAAAGTAGATCTTCGGTCCAAAAAGTTTGGGCTACCGATCCATGCGCACCAAATCCAGAATACATTCAAACAGCTTCTTCCCTCTCGCCATTAACTCCCTAAGCAGTTACCCAAGTCTATCGTGGCTCTTTTCAAATTTTGCACACCTCTGTGGGACAAGATTACCACACTGATCATTGTAGCTCCAGCTCTCTACGTACTTGAAGAACTGTCATTATTGATTAATACTGTACACCACAGCACCAGAAATTTTAAAGCACTCAAGAACTAAAATTGTTCTACAATTATTGTTGCTGATCATTTAAAAATGGTGCAAAGATTATCTGCACCACTGCACAACCGTCATAGTTTTTGAAGTACCGGACTTTTATCTCTGCTCGATGACTCCGGACATTATCGCACCGCACGTAGTTGCTTGTTAAGACAATAGCTCAGACAAATTCCTTGTGTGTTTTACATTCTTGGCTAACAAATATGAGTCTGATTCTGACTTGCTTTCGAATGCTAGACTAAAAGGCGGCACGGTGTAGACTCACAGTGCAGAGGTGTAGGGTTCGATTCTGGCCCAGGCCTTCCTGTGTGGAGTTTTTATGTTCTCCCCGTGCCTGCGTGGGTTTTCTCTGGGTCCTCCGGTTTCTTCCTGCTTGACTGAAAAATTACTGTATTTGGTGCAATTTGATGGACTGCTGAACTGTGAATATGCTTCAGTACCAGCCAGCTGTCTTGCTCAGAGTGGCATTTGATGAATGGGTAGGGGAGCAAGGGGAACATAAGCAAACGACTAGGCATGAAAGTCTTTGTTTCATTTTTCTATTAACGGCGAGGAATCAAACTGTATCGGATGTTTTATTCATAATCACTGTGAGACCAAACGATCTTCATGTAATTCAGACCAAAACATTTATCCCTGCAGGTCCCTATTATTGATATAAATAGGCTGTTCTTGTTGAACCCAGAACTAATGTATCATCCCTGTCATAGTGTCTACTTTGTCTTTAAAAGAAATTTCAGGTCACACTGGGAGGTATTTCAGTAACAGCTATTGAACACTTTGACAAAGTGCAGCTCTATCCCTGATAAGAGTAGCACGTGAACATACATTGCCAAGATTATCCATATTGAGTAATACTGCAATCCTCAGATGGCCTGTTGGAGGAGGAAGAGATTAAGTACATTTATGAATGGAAAAAAAGAGAGATTAGGGGCAAACACTTTAAATACGATGCATAGCAGGAGAATCACTGGCATTTGACTTACCAAACTAGATCAGTACAGCTGATCGACTGACAGCATCATTGGATTTCCTAGAATTTACTCGTCATTTGCCATTTATTTTCCCGCCATGGCAGGTTTGTACAGTCAACTGTGTGGAAAATCTGTGCAACCACAATGAAACCACTTGAAACCTGTCTCAACCAGCTATGTTAATAAATGAAATGGTAAGAAGAAGAGAGGTTAATTGGGGGGGGGGGGGGGTTCAGTGTTTCTAATGTTAGAAAGACAAGTGTTGTTGGTGATGTACAGTACTGTAACTCAACACAACTGTGCTAAGCAGAAGGTACAGTGTGTGGTGTGCCATGTCTCATTCAAAGATATGCTTGAGCTGGTGGAGGTTACGGAGCTTTCAGCAGCGTCTTCACATGCCAAGTCAAGTCTGAAGAGGAAACTAGGGGGTGCGGTGTGTGTGCAGAGCATTTGAAAGGTCATGCGCCGCTTCAGCCCTCTGACAGATGCTTCCAAAAGAGCCAACAAACCGAGCTGTGATGAGACAGGAGTTGTCAGACACCACTGACTATAATTCATTTTCTTGAACAAATATGAAATATGCTTCTTCGATAAATAGAGTAAAACAATGAAGAACTTTTAACTCATTGACTCAGGTCATGCCCTGACTGACTCATAATATCAATTATCGTCATAGTATAGAAGTGGTAATTGTGACGTCTGCCCCATTGGCAAGCAGTGGTTATAGAAAATAAAATAATGATTTCCAACGTTGCAACAGGGGACTGATATTTCATTTTCCCCTCAAACACCACTTTGCTTGCCTCTGTTCTGCTTGGTCTGTGCACTCCTCCCCTCCCTGTTTAAGAGTTGCTTCCGGTCATGGCTGCAGCCAGCTGAGGTCTTGGAGCCCAAGGTTCGTACTGTGGTACATTTTTTTTTCTTTATTGCACACTTATACAATTACACACATGCAACAATTATGCCAGGTCTTAAAAGTAAAACAATGAATGCTTAAAACATGGACCATAGGAAGGTTATGGGTCAACTCAATAAAGAACACAATGCCATAAATTGCTACGACAGTCTGGTGAAACTGATAGGGAGTCTTTGTAATTTTCTTCTTCAACAAATAGTATATTCAATTCAGGTCTAAAGAAAACATTCTGGGCTAGAGATACACGATAGGGGCAAAATCGGATAAAATTGGAAAGACCTCATGTAATATCTTGGTACGTCAACTAGGGCTGCCAAGATTAGCTGACTAATCATGACTATGCTGATGATCAAAATTGGTGACAATTAATTTAACAGTTCATGAGTCATTTATTAATGTATTTATTTATTTGCCACTTTGGTTTTCCCTCGAAAATGCCTGGTCTCCAGCTTCTCCCACTGGCTGTATGCCTGTCTGTGTCGCACGTGCGTACTACTGGTTATGCAGGTCATCCGTGATGTAAACAGAAGCATTGTGAGTTATGCCGTGTATTTCACGAAGAAGTCAAGCTAACTACAGAATGAGTTCTCATGCTATGAATGACAGTAAGACGTTACCAATTCGGTGAGAACACTAACTTTAACCTCAACCTTACACTCCCAAATAATATGTGGACACATATTCCTAGGTTAGCTTTTATTTTGAAGTTGCTCACAGCAGCGTGTTGCGTTATAACGGCTGACTTAACTCATCTTCCTGAGTGTAGTTGCGTATTTATATTCCCGTCACAAAGTGTTGCCACCGACGTCAACAGCACAATGTCGTCTTGAAATCAAGTTTAATCACCAATTAATGAGGGTAAAATTACTGAATCACACTGATACTGTGTTATACAGCGCCTGTTGCCAGTGTTAGCGGCCAGCAGCGTTAGCAGTAAGTCCCCTCCTGACAACAGCCCTCGGATTATTTTTCGAAGGCATTTTTATGACTGCACATTTTGATGCTGACAGCACGGGGCAGTTGCCATTCATACTTATAACTTATTTAACCAATCAGGGTTACTCAAGTACATTGTTTTATCCGGCAAAATCTCTAGCTGTGGTTCCGATGTCACTTGGTTCACCAGCTGGCATTCGGTGGAAGATGCCTACCAACAGCATGCATCTTTGCTAATGTAATTGCTAATCATTTGTCCAATATGCAGTGTAGTTAGCACAAAGACCATTACTGAGCAATTAAGGTATATTGAGCCACCTTGCTGGCAGCTTTGTGGAACCCACAACTGTGCAATTTCCTCTCCTGTCTGAGTGGCACAGCTCACTCTGTTTAGTCTGCCCCTGACTGATGAAAAGTGTGGATGTGTTTGCACTGTATCTGAGTGTACCAAATAACCATATATTTGTAGTACTTTATCAAAAGCAAAAGCCTATCATTAGTAAACAGCTCAAGTGAAAAATCTTGAATGGAGTGGAACACAGGAACCTGCAAAGCATCCTGTAATGGCAATGTCACTTCCCTCTCCCTGTCTTCAGCATCGAATAACCTTCGGTCACCACTGTGCACTGCACAGGTCCATGTTCCTGTGAATTGTGAACACACACCCACATGTTTGGCCCCACTTTTCTGATGGATTATAGACTGCACAAAGCTGTGATCCTCCATTGCCTGGTGAATACCGCTTTAAATCCTTATCAGAACGCTGTATGTACCTCCTGGACCGGGAGTGCGTAGGTGGATTTGCAGCCTGCATCACTTGGCCAGCCTCCACAAGTAGACACTCCCGAGAGAAGTGACCAGGTTACCTGAATCAATGAATGAGTGAAATGTTATTGTCATGTACACAGCAAAAATAAGTTGGTCACCATATAATAATAATAACATTAATAATAATACATTACAGACCCCCTATATATATATTATATATATATTCATTCATTCATTCATTCATTATCCAAACCGCTTCATCCTCACCAGGGTCGCCGGGGGTGCTGGACCTAATGTTCAATCAGCCTGCAATGCATGTTTCTGGAATGTGGGAGGAAACCGGAGTACCTGGAGAAAACCCACACAGGCCCGGGGACAATATGCAAACTCCACACAAGGAGGCCGGAGCTGGAATCGAACCCGGTAGCTCTGCACTGTGAAGTCGACATGCTAACCACTATATATATATATATATAGTGGTTAGCAATATATATATATATATATATATATATATATATATATATGAGAGAGAGAGAGAGAGTCGTGGCACATTAAGATCAGAATGCTCAAGACAATAAATTAAAATTGAACTGACAAATCAGATGCAACCTTAAATGCACACCATGTCATCCAATAAGAGAACACAATTACAGTACAAACACCAAATTACCTAATTAGGTAACAACATGTTGAGCCTCCTTATTTTTCATTCAATAAAACAATGTCATTTCTTTCGGCACAAATATCACACAAATCCATATCACATAATATCGTGCAGTCTTACCGGGCCAAGTGTCCTCTTTTTAGGAAATCCAACTCTGGTCACCTTTGGTATTGCCATTGAAATGCCGGGCATGACTTGCATCTAAATATTTGGTCTTATTTTCTTACCACCATCTACAATATCGTCACAAAATGAAACTAAAAATCATGATCTAAATATAAATCTACAGAAAAATCACCTCTTGAATCAAGTAGGTTGTAAAAGCCGCCCTTTGTTACAAAAACACTTTGCAGTATTACAGTTGAGAGATTCAGGCAGACAAAAGTGTCAACAATGAAAGTGTTCATGAACATTGATTTTAGGGCAAAATGTCGCTTTGTCTCGGTTCATGGGGAAAAAGAACACATTTTCCAACTTGAATTGAGTTCCACAATCAATAGATCTTTGTTTTCATGGTAGATTAGCGTAATTACTTCACTCATTTTCATGGAAAACTGTCCATGGTCAGCTGCCGTTTGGCAGTCACTCACGTCACCTCTGTGTATCATACTTGTTTTCTTCAAAATACATTTTGTTCCCAGAATTCCCCTGAACTGTTCTATAGTATTTTAGTATAACAAACATGATCCAGAAATGCAGGACAAAATGTTCCCCTTTCTTGTAGTCCCTATATTGCATTTTTTTTTTTTTAAATGAATGAACCCTATTTTTTCTCTGGGGAATCAATTACTTTGAACCCGGGTAGCCAGAGAGGCATTTTTCATGTGTCAACTGTGACCAATAGGCACTTTCTTCAACTCATCAGTTGGGAAGAATCCAGTTCTTAGATCCTGCTTTTTGAGTTGTAAAACATGTGATTGGTTGAGATGCGTGGCGGTGTTTGTATGTCCACATGAAGCCGAGGTTGGAAGGGGGACGTTATAGACCCGTGGTGCCCAAGCTTTTCTGACCAAAGATTTACTTTTCTAGCAACCAACCTCCCGCGATTGAACCATTACCGCACGGAAGCACGCATACACACACGCGTACAATGAGCAACAGCCATAACGGCCCCTCACATGAACAGAACAGAACAATAAAGTAGATACATTACTTTTTGAGTCTGTGAAAAGGAAATCACTGTCAACCTTAGTAGACCACCTGACGTGGAAGCCTGTGATCCACTTTTGCAGCCTGATAAGTGGAGAAATGATCATCATACGTATGTCTACCCTTTTAAAACACTTCTCCTGACACTTTGTATTCCTTGCCAGTGAGTGATATTGATGAATTGTACATTAAACAAACTTTGAATGAAAATAATAATAATAATAATTTCCCCATTACCCGCTGCACTCCTCCGTTAGAATTGGTATCAGTCGGCGGCCTACCGGTCGATCGCGATCGACATATTGGGCACCCCTGTGACTACACAAACTGGAGTGAGGGAGAGACAAGTGAGTGCGAGAGAGAACGGCTATGTAGTGAGAGACTACACACCAATCAAGGGAAGAAAAACAAATTAAAATTTGAACACATATTAACTTTATTAGCGAGGAGGCTCTATAAACAACCCACATTAGGCAAAAGTGTACTGTTCATTCATTATTTCAGTGAGAGGAGAAAAAAGAAGGGAACCTGCTGTTAATGAATGTGTTAGTATGTACATTGCAACTGTTGCTTTAATAGTTCAACAATTCACATAAGTATTACCCCTTGTTTATTTTCAGACACAATAACTTATCAATACTTGAGTGACGTGAAGGTTATCTACCACATTAAGTTTTAATTACGATGGAACTGGATGTATTTTTTGGGGGGGGAAGTTGGATCAAATTGATTAAAAGAAAGAGTGAGTGATGTGCAGGCATTGATTGAAAAGCATCACCAGAAATAAAAATGTGGCCAACAGAGAAAGCAATCTTTTAAATGACAGTGATATCCGACTTTATGAAAAAAAAATTCTGAGAAATAAAGGACACGTTTCCTTTTTTCGTTGTGCCCAAATCAATCAATGAATTTGAAAAGAGATAAATGGAAAAAAATCACCTGAATCAGAATTTTCCTACGTTATGATGGAAGAAGACTTGCTTAATGGAGGAACTGTTGTCCTGTTCCCCCTCTGTCCCTTCTGTAGTAGCCATAAACAGCCATAAACATTTCGTGTGTTAATTCTCAATAATATTTTCACTTATTTCTGTATTGCCCTTTTATTTTATTTAGTTTTTAAACACAGACAGAATTTAGTTTTGAGGCTGAAATTGATCAATTGCATTCCAGTCATTTATTTCAGTGGGATTTCAATCACCGTATTTTTGCGACCATTCGGCGCACCGTATTATTGGGCGCAGTCTCAGTAACGGGTGCTATTTCTGTATTTACACATACACAAAGTGCACCGTATTATTGGGCGCAGCCAGGCATTGCAAAACATACGCCAGCTTAAACATACGGCATGCATGCACGCACGCTAAAAACACATTAGCTTGAAGCATACGTTAGCATGCACGCTAAGGCACACGGACACACGCTAAAAACACGTTTTTAAAAAGCCAACGGAAGCAAAACTGAGTTCGGTTGTACTTTATTTAGCCATTTTACAATGTACTCACGTTTTTGGGTCAATCATCACCCACAAATCCATCAAAGTCCTCATCTTCTGTATCCGAATTGAACAATTGTGCAAGTAATCCATCAAAAATCTCTTCTTTGGCAAAAGCTCGAACAATAGTGCAAGCAGACACGTCTTTTTGACTTGGCGAAGCTCGTTCTCCTGCTTCCTCCATTTGCGAACCATGGATTCGTTGATCTTAAATTCCCTCGCGGCTGCTCGATTCCCATGTTCCTCCGCATAACCGATGGCTTGAAGCTTGAACTGAGCTTCGTAAGCATGTCTCTTTGTAGTTGTCATTTTCGGGGGTCCTTAGAAACCAAACCGAAGTTGTTTTGCAATAATGCACATACCCACACTACATACCGTTACTAGTACCTGCTAGGGGCGTGCCTCTTACACGCCCACCCTTCACTCATTGGCGGACTTCCGCATGCCTGTCCTCACTCACGTCCGCCTTTTCTCTATATAACCAGCGTGTCGGCCAGGCGTGCTCTCAGTCAGGCTTTGGAACTCGGCGCATACACAAGGCGCTCCGCATTATAAGGCGACCTGTCCATTTTGGAGAAATTTTAAGACTTTTAATAGCGCCTTATAGTCGTGAAAATACGGTACCTCTGGGTACAAAATGTCAAATGTACACATTTAATTTCGAACCAATGGTTCCACTGAATTTTTTAAAATGAATCAAACATTCTACACACCCATCCATTTTCTGTAGCACTTTTCCTGTTCAGGGTCACGGGGAGTTAAAGGCTATCCCAGCAGACTTCAGGCAAGGGGTCAACGTGAATGTACCACTACACCATCCGTGACCTATAGTTTACACATTACTTAATTATAAACTAACTGATGTAACAACAAAAATTGAAGAGCAACTCTGGAAGCAAAAGATTGTATCACTTTCTTTTAAGTCAGATGCAGCACAAAAATCAAAATTATTTTCGGACAGTTTTGCAATGCAGCAGCTAAAACACAAATAGGCAACTTCACAGATAGCAAACTGCAAAGGGGCATTATTTGGGAATTACAAATCCAACTCTCTCTAACAGTGTGAAGCAGAAGCTATTGAATAAATGATTAATTTACCTCCCTATCCAATACTGAATGGGTTAAATGAGAAGAGATGTCAGCTTTAGGATTGGTGAATTCATCTTTCCTGTCCTGGGGAAAGCCAGCTATTTTAATGAAAGCCTTTAAACTTGGAGACAGTATGAAAGCAATGAAAGCTCGCCATAGTGACTGATCCAAAATGGCCAGGGGAGAAGAAGAAGAAGACAGCAATAAATGTGAGAGAGGGGGGTGGTTAAGTGCACAGGCAAAAGGTAGCTGAAGACAATCTGAGAGAAGAGAGATGTCCTGCCACGATTGCTGCTCAGTCTTTGCTGCACCTAGTTTGAGAAGTGCTGAGTCTCTTCTTGGAGATTTGGGGCTCATAATCCTTCGAGTTGATCATGGGAGATCATCCTAAATGATCTATCAGTCAAATGGGGAAACTTAGGCTAAAAGCTAAGGCATCAGTCTTCATTCCAAAATCCTGACATTTTGATTACCTTGCTTTTCTGGGGGACTATTTATAGTAAAGAAGTGCCTGGCTTTGTTACAAAAAGAGGAATCGCCCAGTGAGATAGCAAGTTTATAGTCGTATAAGTAAGAGGATGCTCGAGCATTGTGGGTACAGGTAATTGAATTTTACGTTGACATTGTTTTCAGTCATGCATCAAAATGTATGTGCAGAAGTTGCAGGACAAATGCACGATAATCTTCAAGATGCTCAAGAGGCCGATTAAACGAGGTAAACCATCATGAAGACGGCTCTCCTGACAAAGCTTTTAGATGAAAATAGGGTGAGGGAGATAGAGAGAAGCTAAGTGATAAAGATCGATCAAAGAAAAGTTTCGTGCAAAATAACAGGATTCGTCTTCATCATTTTCTCTCTCACACATATTCCACACCCACATGCGCTTAAACTAGTGGGTGAAACTTCTTAATGGATAGCAGAAATAAATGTCATGGGCATTTATGTCACTCGGGCACACTACACGAAGGGTCAGCTTCTTTCATGAGCACGTAGAGGGGTCAAAAAATCCATGTTTTGGAAGTGTCATTTAGTTTTTAATCATATTTTTGACTGTGTTGGTGCACATGCATGGTGACCTTCATGTTGCTGCACAAGAGAAGGGCAAGATGATTTTTACTAACACTAAATAGAAATTGTTTGTTGATTTTTTGAAAAGATGCCTGTGCCAAACTGTTGTCAGGATTTAATCTAATCAAGTATGGTTAATTGGTGCTATCTATGGCAACGGTTTATTTAGATATTCATTGAAATGAATGCCGTTACCTTTTCTCCCTACATCCTAACTGAACTGAATAGCTATGGAAAAAGTGTGATGGTCAAAATGTAAGCATGACACACTAAAAATGAGGCTCTTTGTCTCGCTGGCTTTGTATGATCTTTTTTGCTCTAATTGGTTGACAGAGACTTTCACAGCTGCACTCTAGCTTGACAAGTTAAGTAAAGTCTTTTTTATACGGTCACGTGAGAACTGAACTTGCAGCAAAAGCCAAATCCTTCATAGTCCACCAAAGCCAATTAATTTCTAAGCTTTACAAAATGAATTTAAATCAGCTGCCTTGTCCAATTATTGTTTGCGCTTTATTTGTACAGTCATGGGCTGATCAAGAAATTCAAGATACTGCATGTTGTTGAAATATAGCAGGGTTCATCATGTGGTATAATGTGATTATGCAATGCAAAACAAGACAAGAAAACCATAGGAAATATGCAACTTTGACATGCAGGACAGCAGATACAATCAGCAGTTTGCACGACTACCTCAAAGCAACAAGTTTTGCATGGAGTGTGGGCGAGTGTGGTTCAGTACCTGCCCAATACCCTAGTGTAAAAACATACATGTTTCCTTAATTAAGAGACGAATGCAGAGGTGCACAATTACCGTATTTTCAGCACTATAAGGCACTTTGGATTATAAGGCACATCTTTGATGAATGGCCCATTTTATAACAGGTTTCAAATATAGGGTGCACTGCATTCCAAGGCGCATAGAATAGAAGCTACAATAATGACTGCGGTTGTGTCCACTAGATGGAGCTAAGCTAAAGGGAATACATTGGAATACATCTTTATTCATATAGAGCCTTCACAACCGCTGCAGCTGGAACAAAGCGCTTTACAGAACTTTTAAAATGTTACGTCCAAGAAATCAGAATATTGATCCATATGTAGCTCCCTCAGGATGGAGCATGAAGTACGACGCGAAGTCCAGAAAAATACATAGTTTATTCATTGGGAAGCCATGAGAACTGGTCACAAACACCGACATGAAACATAAATACAAATAGCATGACAAAACAATAAGTGAAAGGCAAACATTATGAAGACAATTGATTCAACAAAAAGGCACACAAACCACATGGGCTGACCTCCACAAAGGGCTACATATCATTAGAATTCTTGCTTGTCTCCTTCCTTCATCTAGTCAGTAGTTAACTATGCTTTTGGTATTATCTTTGTTTCATAATGGCTGCACAGAGCAAAGTAGTTGTCTGTTTGAGTTTGTGTTGGCAAATACCCATGTCAATTAGTGTCATGCAGAACTTTTTTACGTTACAAATGGGTCCTGCTAATAATCACCACCAGACGGCATAAGAACACTAACAGGGAAACAACTCAATGGGAAAATAAAGAGACTGTTAACACCATATATAAGGCACATCGGATCACAGGGCGCAGGGCTTTTGAGAAAATTGAATGCTTTTAGGTGCGCCTTATAGTGAGGAACATACGGTAATTTTGCAAAGGGGGCATGCATATATATATATATATATATATATATATATATATATATATATATATATATATATATATATCAGTGTTTTTCATGGTGCAGGGTCGTGGGGTGATATCCTGGATGTCTTCTAGGTCTCCCTGCTCGAACATATCTGATTCAAATGGTCAGGGTCGTTATCAAGCTTCTGCAGAGCTTGCTAATGAGCATGAGCTGATCATTTGAATCAGGTTTGTTGGAGCAGGGAGACCTATGAGACATCATAATCCTGGCCGTCGAGGATCCGGGCTGCCCACCTCTGCATTTGAGGATGCAAGAACTGTATCCCAGTTACTGTTTGGAGGTATATGGGCATCCACTCTTATCATAGATGTCCCTTTTTAAACATGCCTCACAGGTGCTCAATTGGATGAGGATGAGGATAATTGTGGCCGTACAATGTGTTTTTGTCCTTTTTCTCTCAAATCTAAATCATCAATGGTATCTTATGCAGGGAGGGATAGTGCCATGAACATTTTAGTGTTGCAGAAGGCATGGCAGTTTTCTTTTTTTTTCAACCATGGCAGGAAAGGGTTACTTAGAGACTCCAAATATTTTGCAAAGGTAATTTTGACACATTTGGGCTCTCTAAATGGGACATCCATCACTGCTCATTATTCAACTTCAAAACATCATTCCTCCAACTCCTTGCAATATTTACAGGCTTAGTGGGATATAGTGCCCATCCATAAACCTGCCAGAACTCTATCTTATCTGGAATTCATCAGTGCGTACTCTCCAACCCACCGCTTGTATCCGAATCCTAAAAAACAAAAAAACAGCAGCCTAACCGAGTCCACATTCTCCTTTTCACCAACAATCTGTTTGAAGCTCTTGAGTCTGGTTTTGGTCCACTCACAGAACTGAGACAGCCTTGCTGAAACCAAGTACCTGTTGATAGCAGTGAATTCTGGATTATTTGTGATGCTTATCCCCCTTAACCTCCGTGCAGCTTGAGACATTAATTATTGACCAAACTTGACAGACTTAAGTCCCATTGGATTTCAGCTGCACCTCTCTCCTTGTTCAAGTCATATAATTCTGGTTGGTCTCACATCGTCCATTGTCCTTGCCTTCTCCAAGTTATTGTCCTTGCCTCCTCCAAGAGTCTGAATGTCAATTTCAACACATTATTCTTCAATGCATATTTCAGTAACTTAACACAAGCAGCAGACTTCCACTTACTGTATGCAGCATTAACCACTTTCCCTTCCTCACAACCAAAAGTAATCATCATAAACTATCCAGAACTCTGTTGGATGCCTACATCCTTCCTTGAACTCGTTTGAACACATCCCCAAACTGAACCTGCAGTGGATGCTAGTCAGAGTAATGATTACAATGGCATTCTCCCGTCTATAATTTGACACTTTTATTTTTTCATCTCTCATCTATCATTGTGCCAAATCACTTTGCCACTGTTCCTCCTCCATACTCATCACTGTTGATCTAACCTGTCGCTCCTCTTTTCGGTCCAGAGCCAAGCTGTCCCTCATCTCTGAAACCCACTTTTAGTTTAAAAAAAAAAAAAAGAAGAAAATAAATCACCTGATTACTCATCCACAATAGTCCACAAATATGTATTTCCACATACATATGTTAAAGTGAAACATTCTTGTTACAAGGTTTGTAAAACTGAATTCTTAATTTCCAGGTTATCCTGATACTAACCAAGCTGTACGACTTTCATATTGGCAGTGTCACTGAGAGCACCCTTTGGAGGTGAGTAAAACGTTTGTCATTTCTGAATGGTCATTATGTCTAAATATGCACCACCAGAGCAAATACTACAGAGGGAATGTTATCACATTGTTTTTGTTTCCCCAGTACAATGAGCCCAATGTGGTCTGGTGTCAAACCAGTCACTCAGGGATATGCGTCGCTCTTCACTTTTCCTGGTTTATTATCATTTGAATCGAACACATGCACATTGCGACACACTCACGAAGAAGCAACAGTTCTAATCTATTATTAGTGGAGATTGCAACTCATTTTCATCATTCTGAAACACAATCAAATTTTATAGAACATTTTCCTGGGCTGGATTTGGACAGTTCTTCTGTCCTGTAAAATAATTACGCATCATTAGCTCTAAATGATTGCGCAAGATCATTTGTAGCAATTGTTCAATTTCAGATGAACAATCATTCGTCATAAAGTTTGGAACTTGCTTTTGGTTTTCATACATGCTGAAATAAATGAGTTGCTGCTGTAGTCACTGGTCGTTAAAAAACATTGACTGACTTGGTACGGTGATATTTTTGTTCAAAGTTTGTTGTCAGATAAATGGAAAACAACAACAACAGAAATGTCCTTTAATTACTTATTTCTGTTTCATGTAACGCATCGACCATTTACACTGTTTTGTGTACAAGGAAAATCAGGCAGCTGAATGCCTACTAAGGTTTTTTGTGTGTGTGTGTGTGTGTTTGCACATTTGCGTAAGTGCCTGTGCGTGGGTGCGTGTAGCGACTTGCGAGAAGTGAATAGATAACATTAGCCTCAGCTGCTGTTTGCTTTCACTATTTTCAACACACGCTTCTATTCTCTCAGACAAAGTCAGTTCGGTGTGGGAATACTGCTACTTTATTCCGCCTCATTGTCACATGCAAGAGGTCCAGACATATGGGGGGAGGGGGTTAGTCAAGCTGCTCTTTCGGTAAGCAGCAGGGCCATGCACAGATAGACCCAAGTGATGCCTTGGTTGGGAAAAGTGACCTTTGCTTTTAGCCTAAAACAAAACACACACACACACACACACACACACACACACACACACACACACACACACACAGGCACAAAAAATGTCAGCCATATATTCGTCCCTGAAAGTGTTTCATAGCTGCAGATTTGTATGAGATTTTGCAATTTATAATTACAGTGCTGGTGAAAACACTAAATAGCTACTGTACTGGCCTAACATTAGCAGCAACTCTTGAAAAGTCTTGCCTTCATCCCTTTTTATACGATGAGCGACACATGAGCAGAAAGCAAAGCCTTGAATGTTTTATGCTCACGAAATCCATTATTTCTAAGTCTCGTCCATCTGTTTGCCAAATTGTCATGTTTAATGAAGAGAGATGGTTGGGGGAAGGGGGCAGACAGACGGCTGCTTTTCATTTAAAATCCGAATCATCTTGATATGAATACCTGAGGAAAAAGCAGAACCGCAAACATTTTGCAGTATAATGTCAATATTTTATAATTACAGCCTTTCATGCAAGCTTTTTAGCATTACAGACTAATACGGTATCCAATAGGCATGAAAAAGTCTTGACACCCCAATTCAACAGTTTTGGTGATATACAAAAAAAAATGAGACAAAGCTAATTTCAAACCCTTTTAATGTTACATATTACCATAAGTAGGGGAGCGCCTGTGTGTGTGTGTGCGTGTGTGTGTCTCGATGGGATCACCACCTTATCGTGGTGAGGCACTTTGCGCGTCTCCATGACCCCTAGAGCTATGTCGGCAGGAGGCCCGTACTCCTGGCAGGGTCACCCAAGCCGAACAGGTCGAAGGGTAGAGGCCAGACAAAGAGTGATCCCAAACCAGCACCTGGGGGCAGGCACAGGCGGAGTCCAACAGACCGGACTACCGGCAGTCCCCTGCAACTCCTGCCAGAAGAAAGTTGTCATGGGTACCCCCATGCCACTGGAAGCCACCTGGCAGGAGTGAAGATGGTGGGAGTGAGGACTGCGCACCCACACCCTCACCTTAATCCCAACCTCTGCGCAAGCTTCTTGCCCCAACCCCACACCCAATCCCCCACCTTGCATCCCCCTAATCCCCCAAAGTCCTGTGGCGATGTGGAATGGCGGTGGGCACAGGCCAAGGATGTGGCTGGGAGTGCCTAGCCAAACCATGCACACAGGCGGCAATGGAGTGATGGTCGTTGACACTGCGGGATGGAGCAGCGCATATCTTCGGCAGCTTCCATTGCGACTGAGCAGCTCCACACTGCTCACCCCTGTGATGGGGAGGGACCTACACTCCGGACGGTCAACCGCAATCGTCGGAGCATCCCCCTTGCGGTCGAAATGACAATAAACGAAATAGAAAAAAATTACGCATAGCTTCGTGGAACGTCCGCACATTACTGGACCTGGCTGAAACTCCTGACAGGCCCCACCGGAGGACAGCACTTGTGGCCACAGAGCTCGCAAGGTATAACATTGATATCGCAGCTCTTAGCGAGACCAGACTACATGGAGAGGACTCCCTGACAGAAGTTGGTGCAGGGTATACCTTCTTCTGGAAAGGGGTCCCTGAAGGCACTCGTCGAAACCATGGAGTTGGCTTTGCTGTGAAGTCCCAATTGCTGAAGTGCATCCCAGAATCTCCTACCGGCATCAATGAAAGGCTGATGACATGGCGCATTCCCCTTGCAAAGGGACGCTTCGCCACACTCATCAGTGCTTACGCACCAACTCTGAATGCCGAGCACAATATTAAGGAGGATTTCTACAGAGCTCTGGACACCATCCTGCAGAAAACACCGGCCACGGACAAGCTCATAGTCATGGGAGACTTCAATGCTAGGGTGGGCACGGAACACCTGGTATGGAGTAAAGTTATTGGCCAGCATGGAGTGGGAAAAATGAACAACAACGGCCTTCGGCTCCTCTCCCTCTGTGCAGAACATCAGTTGGTCATCACTAACACCATCTTCCAAATGAAGAACAGGTTTAAAACCACCTGGCAGCACCCCCGTTCCAAACACTGGCATCTCCTAGACTATGTGATTGTCCGTCAAAAGGACATACGGGATCACCCGTCCTCATCACCCGTGTCATGCGCAGAGCGGAATGCTGGACTGACCACCTCATGGTCAGATCCAAACTCCTCATGAGCATTCAACCCCGCCGCCCAAGGACAGCTCCCAACAAAAGGCTCAACTGTGCAGCACTGAACAACCCCACCACCAAAGCCAACCTTCAGCGACTCCTTGCTGAAAACCTTGACACGGTCCCAGAGGAATCAGGTGACTGGCCAGCTCTGCGCCAGGTTATCCATAATACAGCCTCGGAGATGCTTGGCCAGTCAAGGAGACGCCACCAGGATTGGTTTGACTGCAACTCAACCGAGATACAAACACTTTTGAAAGCAAAGCATGAGGCCCATAAAGCTCTCCTGTCCTGCCCTACATCTCTCACCTGGAAAGCCACCTTTACTGCAGTTAGAACAGCGACCCAGCGAGCACTCCGTATCATGGAGAACACCTGGTGGGTGCAGAAGGCACATGAGATCCAAAACCTGGCAGACTGTAACGACACCCAGGGCTTCTACAATGCCATCAAAGCACTGTATGGTCCCAAGAAGCGGGCAATTGCTCCAGTCCGATCAGCTGATGGCTCTGCACTCCTCAAGGACCACCACGAGATCCTTGCCCGTTGGGCAAATCACTTTGAAAATCTTCTCAACCACACCAACCCTGTCAACCCACACATTCTGGACAATCTTCCAGATCTGCCACCAATCACGAGCCTCGACACCCCACCATCTTATTCTGAAACCCAGCAAGCCATTGCGGGCCTAAAGAATAACAAACGCGCTGGACCTGATGGCATCCCGGCAGAGGTTTTCAAACATGGAGGTTATCTCCTCACGCGCCGACTGCACCTCCTGATTCAAAACATCTGGGAACATGGGACCGTCCCGCAGGATTGGAAGGATGCTAACATTGTTGTTATTTATAAGCAGAAAGGGGACAGAGCAGCCTGTGGGAATAGCAGAGGAATCTCTCTCCTCTCCACCGCAGGAAAGATTCTGACCAAAATCATGCTTGGCAGGCTGGTCAAGCACATATCAGAAGGTGCGCTTCCGGAAACGCAGTGTGGCTTCCGGAAGACTAGATCCACCACTGACATGATCTTTGTTTTAAGACAGCTAATGGAGAAAAGCAGAGAACATCACAAGGACCTCTACATAGCCTTCATCGATCTCAGCAAAGCCTTCGACACTGTCAACCGTGAGCTGCTCTGGAAACACCTCTCCAAACTTGGGGTGCCACCCAAGTTTCTCTGCATCCTCCAGCAGCTGCATGACGGGATGCAAGCCAGAGTGCTCATCGGAGAACTCCAGTCAGAGCTCTTCAAGGTGAACGTTGGGGTGAAGCAGGGCTGTGTCTTGGCTCCAGTGCTCTTTAACATCCTGCTCTCTGCCATCACGTGCCTCTTCCACCGTGGCATGGGACATGAAGACGGTGTTCATATGGATTACCGCCTAGATGGAAGCCTCTTCAACATCAGGCGGCTCCAGGCCCGCACAAAAACAAAAATCTGTCAGATCTGTGAGCTGCAGTATGCTGATGACTGCACTGTACTCGCTCACAGCTCAAACTCTATGCAGCATGCCCTGGACACCATTTCCAGTCTGTACCAATCCTTTGGTCTTCAGATCAACATTAAAAAAACTGAGGTCATGTTCCAACTCGCTACTCCAACTTCCACATCCCCCAGCTTTCACATTAATGGCACTCCACTAAACGTAGTGGACCATTTCACCTATCTTGGCTCCACCATGTCCTCAAACTGCTCCCTTGACACTGAAGTCCACACCCGTATCAATAAAGCATCATCATCCTTTGGTCGCCTACGCAGCAGGGTCTTCGAAAACCGAAACCTGAAGATCTGTACTAAGATTGCCGTGTACAATGCAGTATGTCTCTCCACTCTGCTCTACGGGGCAGAGTCATGGACCCCATACCGCCGGCACATTACTACCCTAGAGGCCTTCCACATCCGCTGCCTGCAAAAGATCCTTGGCCTGTCCTGGGAAGATCGAGTTCCCCATACAGACATCCTCAACAGCACCAATTCCATCTGCATGGAAGCGGCTGTAGCGAAAAAACATCTTCGGTGGATCGGACACACCATCCGCATGCCCGACAACCGCCTGCCCTGCCAGGTCCTCTAAGGCCAACTGAGTGGTGCAAAGCGTTCTGCTGGGGGGCAAAAGCGGCGCCTCAAGGACTACACCAGGGACCTCCTAAAGCGAGCCAACATCAACCCCACGCAGCTTGAAAATCTTGCACTCAACAGACCAACCTGGCAGATCACTTGTGCCACTACAGTCTCTCAAATTCACCAAATTAACCGAGTCAGACGAATCGAGAGACGCTTTCAACGACACCAGCGGGCAGCTGGTGCCCCCCTGGTATCTGGCTTCCCTTGCTCCATCTGCGGTCGAGTCTGCGGCTCAAGGATCGGTCTCTATGCCCATGAGAAGTGGCACCAGCGACAGAGTCGCTGACCCCCCCCCCCCCCCCCCCCTTTCCCCACGCCTCCCACCCTTACCCATCCTTCCCTCCCTTGGAGCAAGCGTCATCATCAAACATGATGGACAGCTAAACAAGTGTGTGTGTGTGTATATATATATATATATATATATATATATATATACACAGCAGTGGCGGATGCTGGTCTGTAAAGGAGGGGAAGCTCAATTTCGGCCTATATCATAAAATGTGTCCATTTATTTATACGTGGATTCTTCTCTCCGTTCCTTTTCAAGTAAATTATCTGTGACGCAGTCATACCAACAAGGCGTCTTTTCCAGGCAATTAACTAGTGTCCTACTACTACAGCAACTACCATAAAACCCACCAGAAATGAAATATTAATTTGTCGCTAGTCGTTTTCAACAAAGAGAGTGTCGCTCAGATGATTAGAAGAAGTCTCCACTTCAACAAAAATGCTCCCAGGATGCCTACCCCAAAAGATCGGTGAATGGCTCATTTCGCTGTCAATCAAAAATATATCCAGCCTCAGACAGATCATCCAATCATCATTCAGAAAAGCTCAGCCAGCCCATAAAAACCCACTGTCCATAGACTCCCAGAGACGCTGAGTGTCCGATGGGCGGGACAAAACCAGCATTTATCCAATGACTCGTCTCGTTTCAATGCATTGGGACAACCTACACGGAACTCTCGAGATGCTCAGAGTGCGCGCTGCAGACGCTCATCGTCCACACAGTTTAACGCACAGTGAAGCTGGGAATGATCGAGAAGAGAGTCGCGTCATAACCAGTAATAAGAAGCTGATTGGGAAAAAAGTTGAGCGCGTTGTAGCGCATATTTAGTGAATGACATGTACACACAACTGTATGTACATACATGTATTTGATGACTTATTTTTTGACATTTTAGGGGAAGCTGAGCGTCCCTTGCAGTCTTCGAGCAATTGCCTCTGATATATATACCTATATATATATATATATATACACACCAGCCACTTTATTAGGTACACCTGTCCAACTGCTCGTTAATACTTAATTTTTAATCAGCCAATCACATGGCGGCAACTCAGTGCATTTAGGCATGTAGACATGGTCAAGATAATCTCCTGCAGTTCAAACCGAGCATCAGTATGGGGAAGAAAGGTTATTTGAGTGACTTTGAACGTGGCATGGTTGTTGGTGCCAGAAGGGCTGGTCTGAGTATTTCAGAAACTGCTGATCTACTGGGATTTTCACGCACAACCATCTCTAGGGTTTACAGAGAATGGTCCGAAAAAGAAAAAATATCCAGTGAGTGGCAGTTCTGTGGGCGGAAATGCCTTGTTGATGCCATAGGTCAGAGGAGAATGGCCAGACTGGTTTGAGCTGATAGAAAGGCAACAGTGACTCAAATAACCACCAAGGTAGGCAGAAGAGCATCTCAGAAAGCACAGTACGTCGAACTTTGAGGCAGATGGGCTACAGCTGCAGAAGACCACGCCGGGTGCCACTCCTTTCAGCTAAGAACAGGAAACTGAGGCTACAATTTGCACAAGCTCATCGAAATTGGACAATAGAAGAAAGGAAAAACGTTGCCTGGTCTGATGAGTCTCGTTTTCTGCTGCGACATTCGGATGGTAGAGTCAGAATTTGGCGTCAACAACATGAAAGCATGGATCCATCCTGCCTCGTATCAACGGTTCAGGCTGGTGGTGGTGGTGTAATGGTGTGGGGAATATTTTCTTGGCACTCTTTGGGCCCCTTGGTACCAAATGAGCATCGTTGCAATGCCACAGCCTACCTGAGTATTGTTGCTGACCATGTCCATCCCTTTATGACCACAATGTACCCAGCTTCTGATGGCTACTTTCAGCAGGATTATGCACCATGTCATAAAACTGGAATCATCTCAGACTGGTTTCTTGAACATGACAATGAGTTCACTGTACTCAAATGGCCTCCATAGTCACCAGATCTCAATCCAATAGAGCAGGGGTGTCAAACTCATTTCACATTGTGCGCCACATACGGACTCGGTAGATGTAAAGTGGGCCGAACTATTAACATGATACCATACTGTGCTATGAATCACCAACATCTCATCTGTTTCCTTTGTTTTGGTCTCAAGAAGTATTGATTGGCGCTTTCATGTCATTTGCTGCGTTGGGTCTATCTCGGTGACAGACTGAGACTGCTGTTTTCTTCCCCGATCAAAACAATGTTGTCTTATACTGTGATCAAAACAGTGTGCCCCTTAGTGGATAATCCAGGAATTGCATTTATAATATTCATTCTGTGTCTTTAATGCATTTTTTTTCACTTTTAAATTATCCCGGGGGCCGGATCGAACCTCCTTGGGGGCCGGTTTCGGCCCGCGGGCCGTATGTTGGACACCACTGCAATAGTGCAGAGGTGTCAAACTCAGGTCCTGGAGGGCCACTGTCCTGCATGATTTCCAAGTCTCCCTGTTGCAACACACCTGATTCAAATGAATAGGTTCAATGTCAGGCTTCCGCAGCGCTTGCTGATGAGCTGATCATTTGAATCAGGTGTGTTGCAACAGGGAGACTTGGAAAACATGCAGGACAGCGGCCCCCAAGGACCTGAATTTGACACCTATGCAATAGAGCATCTTTGGGATGTGGTGGAACGGGAGATTCGCATCATGGATGTGCAGCCGACAAATCTGCGCCAACTGTGTGATGCCATCATGTCAATATGGACCAAACTCTCTGAGGAATGCTTTCAGCACCTTGTTGAATCTATGCCACGAAGAATTGAGGCAGTTCTGAAGGCAAAAGGGGGTCCAACCCGTTACTAGCATGGTGTACCTAATAAAGTGGCCGGTGAGTTAAAAAAAAAAAAAAAAATATATATATATATATATGGCGGTCCAGTGGTCCAGTGGTTAGCGCATCGTCCTCACAGTGAAGAGGTACCAGGTTCAATTCCAGCTCCAGCCTCCCTGTGTGGAGTTTGCATGTTCTATCCTCGTTCTGGCATTGGGTTTTCTCCGGGTAATCCGGTTTCCTCCTACAGTCTAAAAACATGTGTGGCAGGTTAATGGAACCCTCTAAATTTGTCCCTCGGTGTGAGTGCGAATGGTTGTTCGTCTATGTGTGCCCTGCAATTGGTTCGTCAGGGTGTACCCCGCCTACTACCTGAACACTGCTTGGATCGGCTCCGGCACACCCAGCGACCCTTGTGAGGATAAACAAATGAGAAAATGGATGGATATTTAAACACCAACATGTTCACTGAAACCACAAAGTGGACAAAGGTCCATTAGCTTATATAATGAGAAGTGCCAAAGTTGTGCAGTTAAAGTCAAAGTCAAGTTAAGTCTCATGAACACCGGGTCAAAGCCAAGTTGTGTCTTTCAGAGGTTTTAGCCAAGCAAGTCGCAAAATGGGCGATTCAAGTCTGACGTATGTCAAGTCACGAACAGTGTCTTCCATCTCTGGTCTTCTCTCGCTCGCGCCAACAATGATCTATTGACAACTTAAACATTGCTCGCTTTGGTTGCTTTGGCACAAGAGCCACTCTGGATCTCCAATCTGAGGTGAACTGTGAATTGAAAGGAACAAAAAGAGAAGGATCTTGCTGTTTCTTATCACTTCATGACTACTACTCTCCTACGCAGTCTGAATGGGGTCACTTGCAGGTGAAGAAGAACATCCTCGGAAATTGCATCATTTTGCTAGGCATTCTCGCAGGCGATGTGGTATTTCACAGGTCAGTGCCTCTAATAAGTATCTAACTCTTAGAGACACCCACCTGATATATGTGACCTTTGGCAATTGGATTTGCTATTTCCCTCCATGCCTCACCATCATGACCTAAACTCAACAGAACATCTTATAAAACGAGCTACTCTTAAGAGACCTGCTGATTGATTGATGTGATTTCTAACCCTTAAAATGTTTTTAAAGAAGCTCTTCCCTGTGACCTGACGAAACATATACACCTTTAAAAAAACACTACATTGAGCAACTTTTCTCACCCGTCCAACCACTATTTTTCTTAATCGTGACAAGCAACAAATGTGAAAGTCAGAAACGTGACTCGCTGTGATGAACCCTGATAGAAGAAGTGAAGAAATAGGACTCTTTAGGTGTCTGAGACTCCCACATTCCATTTGTCAAAAGCATGAGTCTAAATGAACTTTTGTGAAGACCAGCCAACAGAAGTGTTAAATACAAGCAGAAACTTTCAAACTAAACTTAGCTTGTAGCAGAGGTGTGCACATTTTCAGCATAACGTCCCTGATCCACTGGTGATAGGACACTTTGATCCTCTCCTCTTTCATCTATAACTGCTTCAAACAACAAAGTGTATGCAGGAAAAGTGGTTAAGATTGCATGACTGTCCGTGTTTTATGTGTTGTGTGGTGTTATTTTCACTTCAAGATGGCGCCGCGACAGTGGCTGCCTTTCCAGCAGCTTCTATATTTTGTTCTTCTACTTCTTCCTTTCATAACTTTGCTGCTGTGAATTGGGAATTGCGAGACTCATAAAAGGTTTTCTTATCTTAACTTATCTTAATGCTGCCAACGGGCATGTTAAATGTCATTCGATAGCATTATGGCAGAGTATTTATTGGACATTTAGGAGTCACTGCCAGGCGTGGAACTGTTTGAGAACAAAAGAATGAGGCATCGTTTGAATTTGAACAACATTTTGAAACTTGAGGTCACCGTTTTCATAAGCACATGGCCATATTCACTTGAATAATAGCCGCAGCTAGGCTTCCTTAATCGTAATGAGGCCCAACGGGGGGGGGGGGGGGGCTGTTTTAGGTGGATGTTGGAGAGTGATGGCGACTGAGCTATGCTTTTTCCATTTTTAACTGTACTCTTTCCTTTGGTTGCTACATACTATAATCGTGTGGATTTATTTGACATTGGATTACAGTATAAATTGATGAGTTCCAGCGAATATTCACTGCACTTTCAACATCACGGATGAGATGGTGCACGAGCAGCAGGACCTCTGTGGATTGCTCTTCGGCCCGGCAGGGTCAGCGGCGGCAATGTAAACAAAAGAAGGCCAACGGAGCCACACTGCATGTTTCAACATCCTGGAGGAGATCGCCGACCAATGGGATCTCTGCGGTTGATGTAGGGTCTGGTAGCCGCTGCAGGCAATATTAAAAAAAAAAGCGTAGAAGGCGAACCGAGCTGTAGTGCTCAGTTAAATGCAAATAGTGACGATGTGTGGTTCAGAAAATGGATGGATGGATAGCAAATGCTGTGGCACTTCACTGTGTCCTACTGTACTTGTTGGAATATATATACCGTCGGGCTAGATTACATTGAAGGAACCCTCGGCTGAGGCTCTCAAGTAAAAATGAATGGGACCGTGCGTTCGTGAACATTTTCACCCCAAGTTTCGACATTTATAATCAATTTTGATTTTAGAGTTGAGGGGACTTCGGCTGGTTTTACGTTAGCTTATTTTAATACCGTTTTCAATAGCGACCTAATATCGCACCGATACAAGTTACATAATTTTTTGTCTTATCGGGCTGATAACTGTGCTTACCTTTAAAACATTATATTGCACATTATATTGATGAAATTAACTGCTTCCAGTCTTCACCGGTTACAGCTGCCTGACATGCTTGAGTAATGGCCACCTCACCTACTTTTCAACGAATGGAAGAACTCCAAATGTCCATTCCATCATGACCCCAGTACTCCAATCAAATTACTAAGTGTGAAAGAAGGCCGGAGAATCGCCACACCTTGAAAGTGCATAAGAAATGAATTGACTTAAGCGCGAACAGGGGTATATGCCCCATGCTGAGGGACAGTGGGTTACCGAATCATACTGCACAGTCATTTGTGAGACGAATGACTCTGCGAATGAATAGCAGTTTGTCTCTGTGTGCAGTACATCTGTAAGTGACACAGCAGCACCAATTTTAGCATTGGACGTAAATCATGCGTTAATCAACAGTTTGCTCATTGAACGTGGCATAAATCACCCCACCCCCCCGATTTGCTCCCCTCTGTGTAGTCTGTATTCGTGAGGGACACAACTCTCTCCTCTTTTTACTATTAGTGAATTCTATGATGATGATAGGGATGGCCAGATCTGATCACATAACGGCACTGATCACATGATTGACTGATCCGGCATCAGGTGAAAAAGATCGGTTTTATTATTTGTTCTCAAAGCTACAAAATAATCCAAATGTGCAAATATCGTGCTAAATACAACAATATTACCAGTTTTATATTACACAATACTAAGTCTTTGGTCGCGATGTAATTAGTGTTACATGCACACACCTACACACACGTCTCCTTCGCTGGGCACAGCGGTCCTGCAGGCAGAGACAGAGCGGTGGGTTTGTCTTCATCGCTTGTTTGGAAAGAGAGGTTAGCCCAAAGATACTCCGAAAGAAGGCTCCTAACCAAACAGCATCGTCAATGAGCTCAGAGTGCGACAGACAAGTTAGCGATTGTGACACATCCAAATGACATAACTTCAAATAGAAGTTTAACAAGTGTGAATTATTTGGTCACTAATTAGCTTCTCCCTCATTGGTTGGATTTAACGAGGTCATAAATCAGTAGTGTCATTTCCAGATGAGAGAAGTCATGCATGTACCCAACAATTACGTAGTTTGCATGGAGGTGTCATATTAGCCCGTACAATCCCAGACATAACAATGTAAATGTATCGTTTCCCCTTAGCTAAATGAAATGTATCAAACAGAAGAATCACTCATTCCATTAAGGTAATGCTTAAATGGGCCATTCAAACAAATTGGTAACATTTGCATCCCCAGGCAATTACATGAAAATACATTTTTATAAAGTGTCCTCCACTATAATATGTATTATGATTAAAGTGAACATTCAATTAGTGTAAATGTCATGCTATGGAGCCAGAACTTGCAAAATGTGTACTTAAAAACCCACTAAGATTTTCAGTACAAACAACTGATATGATAAAACGAGTTCTGAGGTGACCCACGATACATTCAAATGTTCTATGTGCGTTTAATAAAATGTTGTGCTGAAAAAAAAAGAGAGGGGGTGGAATAGAACTTTGAGTTTATTTTGAGAGTTTTACAAAAACCAGTAGGCAGCCCGGTGGTTGACTGGTTAACGTGTCGACCTCACAGTGCAGAGGTTCTGTGTTCGATCCCGGCTCCGGCCTTCCTGTATGGAGTTTGCATGTTCTCCCCGTGCAAGCGTGGGTTTTTTCCGGGTATTCCGGTTTCCTCCCACATTCCAAAAACATGCATCACAGGCTGATTGAACACTCTAAGTTGTCCCTACGTGTGATTGTGAGCTCAGATGGCTATTCGTCTCCGTGTGCCCAGGGATTGGCTGGCAACCGGTTCAAGGTGTCCCCTCGCTTACTGCCCGAAGACAACCGGGATAGGTTCCAGCATACTCCGTGACCCTTGTGAGGATAAAGCGGATGGGAAAATGGATGGATGGATGGCATTTTGGCAGTTTGTGGTGGCTGGGACGTAGTTGGTTGAGTGGGTGCTCTGAAAGATGCCAGTTCAACAATCCTCTCAGAGTCAGGGTCAGATCTGCGAAGATAGACAGTGTTGCCAACATGAGTGTATCAGAATAGTTGAGCAAAGCTTTGCAAAAACTTTACGATTCATTTACGCCTTCTCTGCTTGCTCTCCCGTAAAACTTTATATTCGCATGTCTGAGTTTTAAGTTCCACAAGATTGGCTCACCAGCTGCTTATCATAAAGAAGAAAGGTAGCAGATAAAGGTACTGCAGAGTCGCTTCGGATGGCTCCCGCTCACCTTCCAGGAGAGCACTTTTATTTCTCTTGAAATAGTGACAAGTGAGTGTATTTACCCCAGTGCTGTCGCAAATGAATGCACGCTGTTAAATGAGCATGCGATCAAACAAAAATGTTCAGAGCTTGCACAGACTTCTTACATTTCCTGTGTGGCTTTTACAACTCTTCTGCAAGTCAAGAGCCAGTGTTCTGGAAAATATTTGTGACTTATATGTCCCCAGCAAGCTACAAGTGCGTTGACGGGGAAAAAAGAAAGAATGATTTGAACATTGACTCTGGATACACAACTCACAGTGAGCATAACATTAAGGGACTGTGGCAGACATAAGTAAAAAGTCAGATTCAAAATACTCCATTAAGACGGGGTTTGGGGAAAAAGCTGGGATGCTTCAAAGACGTTTTTGTTGTCGAAATGTCTTTCGTGCCATATAACCTTATTGTTTTTTATATTGTTATTTTGATGTGTGGTTTTGGTCTTGCCGTAACGGTGGAAACTCCTGCTTGCGAGCCCCACCTACTCGGGTTTCGAAGCGTCGCCACCAGCACATCGCCGGTTTGGGAGCATGGGCGGCCAAGGCACCAAGAAGTGAGGTTTTACTGACGTACACTGAAGCAGTGCAAGCTGGCATCCTTTACATTGGGTTAGCTCTGTTTCTACGGCGCATCTGAACATTGCACTCTCTCGACATGACTAATCGATTTACACTCAATGCATCTGTTACACTAATGGAACAATTTGGTTATTCTTGGTTTGAGTGATCATGCCTAGAGAGGGATGGAGGGATAACGTCAGCTTTTCTTTTGTCATCTCCATTACTCTTCACCGTCAGGTGACGGCACTAGTTCACTATGGATGATAGAAATAAGTATGTCATGCAGCGGTCTCACACATTTAGCACACTACCGCTGACCATAATGAGTGATTGCCAATCATGGCGAGACTGAAAAGGTCAGAAGTGAGGTTATCTTTCTCAAATATTGATGGTGATGATGCATGTTGCCACAAGTGCAATCAATCATGAAAAAATTGGTGGCGGGAAAGGGGGGGGGGGCTTAATCAACAAAGAAAATGTGCATCTTACCTGACAGAAGTGCTTTTTGCAGTCCAACATCAAAGTACAGTGAAACTCCTCTACAACGAAATCATGTTTGCAGCAAGAAATCTTTCACAACAGGGGGGTTTTCACTGGAGCAAATTTGATCTCAGATGTGAACACACACACACACAAACACACAGACACAAATGTATGTGTACACGTGCACACAATCGTATGTGTACTCTTTATTTTTATTCTAATAGTGCATAAGTATGAGCACACACTTATTTGACACTTCATATATTCGGTGTAGAAAGAAAAAAAGGGAAAGAAATTGCGAAATTTACGATCAGCATTCACTTTCACTTACATCAATTTCTTGGATAATGTATTTTATTTTGCTTCCTCCATCTTTCATTTTGATCACTTTTACCCTCTCTTCCAGCGTCAGAGCGCTTCTTGTCTTAGCTGCTTGACATCCAAAGGCCCGTTTTGTAGCTATTTTAGCAATGCAACGTTCATGCGACTGAATCGAACAATAACAAATACTTCCTGGACCCGGTGGCTTTTCTTTCCACCATCTCAGTGTCTCTAACTCGACCTCCCCTCGATCGCCACCCAAGACAGCGTTGCTCTGCTGATGTCATGCAATGAACTTTTAAGCCAGCCACGGGATGCTTCGTAGTCCTCGATGGCCATAGTTAGGGCGATGGAACTCGCCTTCTCTCTAATTAGCGCTCCAGTTAGCATAAGCTTTTTAGCATGATAACTAATAAAGCATTCCAGGAAACGTTCGTTTATTTGAATGTCCATCGAGCCATAAGCAATTTACTCTGAGCAGCTAATCAGATGCATTCCACGCTACCTTCCACGGATCAGCTTGACAGTGTGTCTATGTGTGTGTGCGCCTCTTGGCCAATTGGAGGCCAGGATGATGCTCGGTAAGCCAATGGCAAGAGCAGCTATGAGTATGTTGCATTCAGAAAACTTGCATGAACATTTTTTCACATTAGGGGGTATTTTCGCCCATGTAGGTTTCGTTCTAGAGGAGTTTCACTGTACTATTAAAATCTTGATGATACCCATCCCTACACATGGGCCATTTTCATCTAATTTGATAAATTATGGTAAGGATGCTTGCTGAAAGAAATACTTCTAATTTATCTTTTTTTTTTATGCTACCTCGGGTTTATATTGTATGGGTAAATGCCTCCACTGATGAAACAGGCATGAGTTTTGAAAAATTCACATTTTCAAAAAGAAATGGATGATTTTTTTAGGCCATAATCGTAATGGATCAATAAATCATAATCTTAATGTCTTCAGAGTTCCTTATTTTTGTTCTTTTGCAAATGGTATAAATAATGCAGTTAACCCTTGTAATGGCAATTTGACATATAACAGCGCTAAATGGAACTAACTGTTCGTACTATTGAATGCTGACCGTACCTTTGAATGCTGACCAGTTATTTTGCTAATTAGCAAAGTTGCACTAGTCTGTACTCTGTGTAGCTGCTTAAAAATGCTGATTGCGCTGACCTTCACCAACTCCCAACAAGATAAAATGAGAGCGCAAGACGCGGAAGGGGAGAAGGTTCCCATGACAGATCTGTGAACGGTGTCCCTCCCATGTTTTTTTTTCTTTCCTTTCTTAAATAAATCTCATCATTTTTTATAAACACTTTTGTTGTCTTGGTTTCCCTGGACAAGAGACCCTCGCGATTAGCATGGTAAGCATGTTCCCACGGCCCAGTCAGTAAAGAAAGAAAAAACTAAAACAATGTAGTTGCATAGTTGCAGCCGTTCTACAGTTACTGACCCACCAAAATAACTCATGACGTAAATGTAGCATTCAACATTGATCTGGACACAAAAAGTTGAAGAAAAGATTGGTTGTGTTGACACCAATGAGCCCTAATTTGGTTGACCGGCATACAGTCGGCATAAAAACTGTCTTAATTTCATTCTTTGTGTTTTGGGGCACCTCTCTGGGCATTCATTGACACTGAGTTGGCTCGTCTCTGACTCATTCGATAATTTGGTAACTATAAACGGGCATCAGGATTTTCGTGACAGGGTAATGGTGTTTGTGAATTTGGTCGATGTGCTATGTCTTAGTGGGCATTCCTGCCGTGCCTACCGGCTGGGGTACTCCAACGGGGACAGGTTATCCTTGACGAACACCACCCTTTTGAATTTGGTGACTCTTCGGCTTGTGGATGTCCACGGCAGTGGAGCTTGGGAGAGTGGTGTTGTACTTAATGAATAAGTCTACCCACACTGCGATGTGCTCCTTGGGGAAGAGGGCCCAGGATAGGGCTTCCCGCTGAGGCTCCCTGTCTTGGATGCTGGCTCTCAGCACAACAGAACCGGAGATCTTGCGACAAACAATCTTTCATTAGAGAAGCCAGTAGGTTACTGATATGACACAGCACGGTTAAGCAGAAATTTCTGTAGTTTGGACAAGGCTAACGCGCCTACGTGTGCCGCAAAGCATTATTTGCCAAAGGTTGTCTGTGTTGAGTCCTGATTTGGGAAAATCGCTTCTGTCTGTGCTATTCTGTCAGTGTTTCAAAGTTTCCAGTCCACAAGCAAAATGAAAGTCTGTCAGTGACAGACTGAGGGACCTTTGGTTGGCTCTGACGGACTGTCTTCCACTGGTCGTTATCTGAGCCCTAAGCAACTGTGACGTCATTTCGAATTGACAGCAAGCAGCAAAATGGCCGCCCTCTGAGATGGACAAAAACAGGTGAATTTTGCTGCTTAATTTGAATTTTACAAATGCAACATGAATGACAATATCATGTTTAGACTAGTGGTGCTACATAGAAATTATGATTTAAAGAACATTTTGGTCTTGACTTCCCATTCAACGTTAGGAAAAAACATTAAATAACTTTTAACATTGTTTTTTGGTGTGTAACAGAAAATATTTTAAGTGCATCAATACGCGTGGAAAAAAAGGAGTGAGACTTCCACTGCCACGTACTGCACTGCATATTACATTTGCAATTACACTTTAGTCCACTACTGCTGAGTTTCTCAGTGCAGTAGTCAGTTTCCATATTTTATTTGTCCACATCAGCGGTCAGACCTGTGGTCCCAAAATCTGCAGTCTGACAAAGGTACGATCACGAGTGGGCCACATCTGTGTCTGACTGTGACAGGATGCTGCTTGTTCACCTCAGAAAGAAAAAAAAAACAGTAGGGAGGGTTCACTTTGCCGTTATATTATACGTTTCAGGTCAGTGGTGAACATTCACGGTGAAAAGAAGATGAATGTCAAAGAAGATTTTAAACACCAAGAGTCCTCTCGGACTTCATGAAAAAGTCATTCTGTCTGGGAGCAACATTTAAAGTTTTATACCTGATTTAAAAAAATCATTCATAGAAAAGCATCTTGGTACCTGGTGAGCAGTTCAAGTAAGATACTTTCCAACTCACTGTCAAGGTTGACTGGAGAACAGGAGCAGTGGGTGGATACATGACAAACGTTGACACTGAGAAAAAGTCTTGAATGTCGGCCCTTCTGTGCCTTTAGGGCAATTCCCTTCTTACATTTGTGTGGCACCACATTGTTATGGTGTTCAGGCAAAATTCAGGAAGTCCTGGTGGCACTGTGGGATATGAAGAGATTTTTTTTTTTAATCTCACCTGCTGTCCTCTTTTCACTTACCGTGGTCCACTCCATATGTGTTTATGTTTAATCTTTTGTTTTACATTCCAAGATCAACTCCCAGAGCTGTAGCAAGCGTGGGTAGCTGTCTTTGTTTGTTTCACACATGACTTGCTTCAACATTTGCCTTTCACTATCTCTTGCTAACACAGACGAATACAACAAAACAACACATGCACATGCACAAACACATTTCTTAATCTTTGGAGAGACAGACTTTGGCATGCAGTGCTAACTCTTTGGATGTTTCATTATATTTTCCTTGCTTCAGCAACCTTGACTCTCATGTGTTTTACTGACATCATACTTATCAATTGAAACCTGCAAATGCTGCCTCCCGGATGTCCGTGTGGCAATTTTCCAAAGTAATATCAATTATGATTGAGTAGATTTTCCATCAGTGCATTGAACGGCAGTTGCATTGGGAAGGATAGATACAAGCTTGAGCATATCAGTACATTAGCAACACTGAGTCACATTCATGCTGGTACCTCAACTCAACTTTTTTCATTCAGCATTTTCAAACAAACTTTGCTGCATGACAAATGCTGTGCATGGAGTAAAAATCAGTCGTATTATAACAAGAACAGATCCATAAAATACTATACATCTGAAGTACCAGTACTTTGAGAAAATACACAGAACATGTCTGGTAAATCTAAAGAAAGTGTTGGACAACGGCGCCTTGAAATACATTCATTCATTCATTCATTTTCCGAACCGCTTGATCCTCACTAGGGTCGCGGGGGTTGCTGGAGCCTATCCCAGCTGTCTTCGGGCAGTAGGCGGGGGACACCCTCTTGCCATCTCATACGCTCACACTCACTAGGGACAATAGTGAACGAGCCTGCCACAAATGTGGGAGGAAACCGGATGCTTTCGTACCTCTGCACTGTGAAGCCGACGTGCTAACCACTGGCCTAAAATACAAGGTGTCAACACTCTTATCTCTAAAACTGGTAGGAATCACAAATCATCTTTCGTCATTGACTTGAAGGGGGGAATTACATTTATTTGTTACAGCTGTCCAATAAAGAAAGTTCACTTTGTTTTGGGGGAAAATATTCACCCGGCAGTATTATACTATCTAAAAACTGGGTGAAAATCAAATTGCCCACTGAACCTATTCACGGGTTGCGCCACCCTTGGTAGCAATAAGTGAAATCAAACATTTGCAACAATGGGTGATTAGTCTTTAATTTCGCTCTTGAAAAGTTTTGGCCCACTCTTCTTTGCAGAATTGGTTCAGATCCGTCATATTGGAGGATTTTCTAGCATGAAATGCCCATTTCAGATCACACCACAACATCTCAATTGGATTCAAATCTGGACTTTGACTTGACCACTCCAAAACCTAAATGTTTTTTTTTGTGTTTTTTTTTGCCATTCAGGGGTGGACCTGCTGGTGTGTTTTGGATCGTTGTCCCGTTGCATGATTCAAGAGCGCTTGATTTTGAGGGCGCAAATTGATTGTCGGATGTTCTCCTTCAGTATTTTCTGGTAGATAGCAGAATTCATTGTTCCATTAATCACAGCAAGTTGCCCTGTTCCTGAAGTAGCAAAGCAGCCACAGACCATCACACTGCCACTCCCATGCTTCACTGGCATAATGTTCCTTTCATCAAATGCTGTGCCATTTTTACCCCAGCCGCACATCTTCCAAAAAGTTCAATTTTTGACTCAGCAGTCCACAGAATGTTTTCCCAAAAGTCTTGAGGGTCATCAAGATGTATTTTGGCAAATGTGAGACAAGTCTTTGTGTTCCTTTTGGACAGCAATGGTTTTCGCATGGGAATTCTCACATGCATGCCATTTTTGGCCAGCGTCTTTCTTATGGTAGAGTAGTGAACACTGACCTGAACTGAGGCCAGCAAGGTCTGGAGTTCTTTGGGTGTAGTTTTAGGTTCTTTTGCAACCTCATGGATGAGTCGTCATCAAACTCTTGGAGTAATTTTAGCTGGTCGACCACTCCTAGGATTGTTGGCCACTGTTCCCAATTTCCTCCATTTGTGGATACTGGTTCTGACAGTGTTTTGCTTTGCCTGAGAGTCTTGGAAATGGCTTTGTCACTTTCCAGGAAATAACTTTTGTTTGACTGTATTTTCTTCCTGGCATGATGCGTTTGTTTCTTGAGATCTTGTAGCCTACTTCATTTTGTCTGACAGATTCTATTTACAGTCAAACCTCGGTTTTCGTACTTAATCCGTTCCAGAAGACTGTTCGGAAACCGAATTGTTCGGAATCCAAAACCATTTTTCCCATTGAAATCAATGTAAAATGTTTTAATCCGTTCCAAGTCAAGAAAACAACTTTTTTAAACCACTTATTTTTACAATTTCACATTTTAACACAACATTTTAACATTAACATAGTAAAAATTGAAGGAACATCTCTCTCTCTATCTGTCGTGGGGCGTGCGCCTCTCCCAGCTGTCAGCAGGCAGTAGGCGGGGCATTTCGGCATCCCGAACTCCTTTGCCAACACAGACACACGCACACCTGACTCATATTTTGCGATTAAATCTTTCTAAAATTCTATAGTTTTGCGCCCTATTTTCCTCTTTTCTTCACCAGGTTCACCACTTCCACTTACTTTCTTTGGTGCCATGATTAGGGGCTGATACACGATGCAAAAATAACAGTCCAATATTACGTAGTTCTCACCAAACACGTCTGCTTTTTAAAAAAAAAAATCTTAATCAAACAATACAAACTCGTCTGCTCACAAGCTGTTTCTGTACGATTATTGCATAATAATGAGACACCGGACACCAGAGTGTTCATTATGTGCCGCTGCATTGAAAAATGCTGGCCGTAAACAACCGCACGCCCCCCTTCCCACGTGCTGCCAGGGCAAACCATTATGAAAAGAGGGGGATTTCACTCGCGCTAACAGAAGCGTCTCACCAAACACGTCTGCTTTTTTTTATTGAACAATACAAAAACGTCTGCTCACAATGGTCGCTTCCTGTGTAGCGACGCGACACGAGGGAGCGTGGCGACAGGAGGGAGCGTCACTTCACTCCTCTCGGCTTTGCTACCTCCTCTCGGCTTCGCTACCTCGCGAAGCTACACGAGGTAGCTTGGCAACACCAGGTAGCGAAGCCGAGAGAAGTAAAGTGACGCATTCAAGTGCGCTCAGTTAGTTCGAGTACCGAAATTTGTTCGTCATCCGAGGCATAAAAAACTCGAAATTTTAGTTCAAAAACCGAATTGTATGAGAACCGAGACGTCCGAAAACCGAGGTTTGACTGTATATGATTTCTTGATTCAACGAATGTGGTGCTCGGGTATTGCCTGTGAAATTAAACTCAGCTTTCCTAAAATTGTCGTTAGCTAGTTTGCGATTTAACAAGGGAAGACAATTACTTTTTTCCACACAGGGCAGGCAGTTTGGGATTTGTTTTTGTGCCTTAATAAATTAAATTGGCATTTAGAAACTGCATTTTGAATTTCCTAAGATAGTGTCTGTGTGATATTAAATTGGTGTGATGAACTGATAAATATGTGAAGAACACAGAAATCAGGAAGGGGGCTAATACTATTTCACAACACTGTAATGAGTGACGAGTTATATAACCAAGAGAGGAGGAAAATCACTTGGCGCGAGAGAAGGTGCCTGGTGTCTAATTGGATAAGTTTCATCCTCGAGGCCACATACAAGGAGACAACCAGCGACGACCGCGAGGGAGCCAGCGACGACCGCGAGGGGGCCAGCGACGACCGCGAGGGAATCAGCGACGACCGCGAGGGAGTCAGCATCGATCGCAGCCAGCGACCGAGCCAGCGACCGCAAGGAAGCCAGGAGACAACGAGCCCGCAACCGCGAGGGAGCCAGTGACGACCGTGAAGGAGCCAGCGATGACCGAGAGGGAGCAGGAAATTCACATACCAAAAACATGAACTTCCAACCCTTTGATGATACTGACCACAAGCCATTCGACCCTGAGAACAATCTGGACCCAGACAATAACTTCTTCAAGAACAGACACAGTGCTATAAACTCTGACTATTACCTGGATGAACAATTCAACAAGACTGTAAAATTGGATAAGGCACTTTCAGTAATACACTTAAACAGTAGAAGTCTCTCTAAAAACTTTACAAAAATCAAAGAATACCTGACTAAATTCAATAAATTTAAAATAATTGCCATATCAGAAACCTGGCTTGACGATAAAAAAACAAGTGAAGTGGAAATAGAAGGATATGAAATACTAATAGGGAAAACAAAAAAGGAGGGGGGGTTGCAATATATGTAGACAAAGCACTTAAATGCAGTAAAATCGAGAGAATGACAAGCACAATAGAAAACCTAATGGAATGTCTAACTATTGAAATACATAATAAAAAGGCACCAAATATCATCATAAGTTGCATCTATAGGACACCAGGATCATGTATTAACACATTCAATAAAAAACTAACAGATATGCTCAGCTACTACAACGATAAGAAAACACGAATAATGTGTGGCGACTTTAACATTGACTTATTAAACCCAAATGGACACAAAAAAACAACAGACTTTATAAATACAATGTACAGCAACAGTCTTTTCCCAGTAATCCTGAAACCTAGTAGAATAACCGTTGACACGGCCACATTAATAGATAACATATTTATAAATAAGATTGATCATAAAATGGAAAGTGGACTTCTCATTACAGATATAAGTGACCATCTACCAGTCTTTGCAGTTTTTCAAAATTATTTTGAAAAAAAAACGAAGTCAATAACTCGCATATCAGAAATAAGACTAAGAACCCAACGTTCCATCGATGCTTTCAAGCAAGACCTAGAAAAACAAAACTGGACCGAGGTCTACTCAAACGAAGACCCAAATACAGCGTTTGATGCATTTCAGTCTACCATAATCTCCTTATATGATAAACGATTTAACTAAGGTCTCCAAAAAGTACAAAGACGCAAGTCAGCCATGGATAACGAAAGGCATAGAAAACGCATGTAAAAAGAAAAACAATTTATATAAATTGTTTATAAAATTGAGAACTAAAGAGGCAGAACGAAAATATAAGACCTATAAAAATAAATTAGTAAATATCATAAAAACTCGTAAGAGAGACCATTATCAAGCACTTTTAGAGCAGAATAAAAGCAACACACAAGAAATATGGAAAATACTTAATCAAGTAATCCGAAATAGTCCTAAAAAAGTGAATTATCCAGAGTATTTTATAAAAGGCAAAAATACTATAATTGAAAAAACTGCAGAAATAGCAACTGAATTTAATGAGTACTTTGTCAATATCGCCAGCAACCTAGCAAAACAAATTCCTGATCCAACAAACATGTTTGAAATTGATAGATACGTGGAAAATAACTCTTCCACAATGTTCCTTACCGCTGTAAAACAAGAAGTATCAAATATTGTAAGAACTTTTAAAAATAAAAGTCAACTGACTGCTTTAATATTGATATGACAATAATAAAACAGATTATAGAATTTGTAGTGCGACCTTTCACGTACATATGCAACCTGTCATTTAAAGCCGGTATCTTTCCATCAAAAATGAAAATTGCTAAAGTTATTCCAATTTATAAAAGTGGAGAAAGACATTTGTTCACAAATTATAGACCAATATCATTACTACCACAATTCTCAAAAATATTAGAAAAACTATTCTCTAGCAGACTTGATAGCTTTATACAAAAACAAGCGCTGTTAAGTGAAAATCAATATGGCTTTAGGGAAAAACGGACCACCTCAATGGCAGTTATGGATTTTGTGGAAGCAATAGCCACTAACATAGACAACAAAGAATTTACTGTTGGGATTTTCCTAGATCTAAAAAAAACATTTGACACAATAGATCATAGTATATTATTGAATAAATTAGAGCGATATGGTATTAGAGGTGTAGCTTATAAATGGATAAAAAGCTATCTAGAAAACAGGTATCAGTATGTGCAGTTCAACAATAAAAAAACGAATCAACTGAAAATTACTCATGGAGTTCCTCAGGGGTATGTGCTTGGTCCGAAACTATTCATCTTATATATACAGTCAAACCTCGGTTTTCGGACATCTCGGTTCTCGTACAATTCGGTTTTCGAACTAAAATTTCGAGTTTTTTATGCCTCGGATGCCGAACAAATTTCGGTTCTCGAACTAACTGAGCGCACTTGAATGCGTCACTTCACTCCTCTCGGCTTCGCTTCCTCGTGTGGAAGCGAAGCTGAGAGGAGGTAGCAAAGCCGAGAGGAGTGAAGTGACGCTACCTCGTGTAGCCGTGCTCCCTTTTGTAGCGGCGCTCCCTCATGTCGCCGCGCTCCCTTGAGTTTCGTCGCAACACAGGAAGCGACCATTGTGAGCAGACGTTTTTGTATTGTTCAATAGATTTTTTTTAAAAAGCAGACGTGTTTGGTGAAACGCTTCCTAGTCTAGCGTCCATTGTGAGCAGACGAGTTTGTATTGTTCAATAAAAAAAAGCAGACGTGTTTGGTGAGACGCTTCTGTTAGGCCGAGTGAAATCCCCCTCTTTTCATAATGGTTTGCCCAAGCAGCAAGGGGGGAGGGGGAAGGGTGCGTGCGTTTGTTTACATTTTTCAATGCAGCGGCACATAATGAACACTCTGGCGTCCGGTGTCTCATTATTAAGCAATAATCGTACAGAAACAGCTTGTGAGCAGACAAGTTTGTATTGTTCGATTAAGAATTTATTTTTAAAAAGCAGACGTGTTTGGTGAGAACTACGTAATATTGGACTGTTATTTTTGCATCATGTATCAGCCCCTAATCATGGTACCAAAGAAAGCAAGTGGAAGTGGTGAACCTGGTGAAGAAAAGAGGAAAATAGTGCGCAAAACTATAGAATTTAAGAAAGATTTAATCGCAAAATATGAGTCAGGTCTGCGTGTGTCTGTGTTGGCGAAGGAGTTCGGGATGGCGAAATGCCCCGCCTAATGCCTGCTGACAGCTGGGAGAGGCGCACGCCCCACGACAGATAGAGAGAGAGAGAGATGTTCCTTCAATTTTTATGTTACTATGTTAATGTTAAAATTGTTAATCTCCCATTACATTTGTACAGTTTATGGTGTGAAATTGTAAAAAAAAAAAAGTGGTTTAAAAAAGTTGTTTTCTTGACTTGGAACGGATTAAAAAAATGTACATTGGTTAATGGGAAACATGGTTTCGGTTTCCGAACAATTCGGTTTCCGAACAGTCTTCTGGAACGGATTAAGTACGAAAACCGAGGTTTGACTGTAAATGATATCTGCAAGGTCTCAAAACAATTTAAATGTGTCCTATTTGCTGATGATACAACCTTCTACTGTTCTGGAATACATCTGAAACAGCTCCTGACAATCGTAGAAAATGAATTAAACAAACTAAAAAACTGGTTTGACAGGAATAAATTGTCACTTAACTTGAAAAAATCTAAATTAATTGTTTTTGGCACAAGACCAATCAAACACCAATCTAAAATCATGGTAAACTCAATTGATAGAAAGTGCGTATGAAACTAAGTTTCTTGGATTAGTAATAGACTCAAAATTATGTTGGAAGCCACATATCGATAACGTAAAAAGAAAAATAGCCAAAACCATAGGGATCCTCTACAAAACCAAGGATGTGTTAGATAAGAGGTCTTTGTACACTTTATACTCTTCATTATTATTACCGTATATGACTTACTGTGTGGAAATATGGGGAAATGCCTGTAAAACAAACACACTCCCTGTTTTAAAACTACAAAAAAAGGCAATCAGAATTATTAATAGATCAAAATATACGGAACCCACAAATCCACTATTTATTCAATTCAACACGATGAAATTTTATGACCTGGTTGACTTTAAAATCGCCCAATTAATGTACAAAGCTCACAATAACCTGCTCTGCCAAAACATTCAGAAATTTTTCGAAATTCGGGATAGCTGCTATGACTTAAGAGGTACCAACCTATACAAAAAATCCAAAACAAGAACAAACATCAAGCAAATAAGTGTATCCGTCACAGGTGTTAATCTGTGGAATAATTTCGAAACGGACCTGAAAATGAGTAAATCGCTTCCTGAGTTCAAAAACAAATTCAAGAAAATAGTACAAACAACCTACATCAATCAGAGTTAAGGTGATAAATTCTAAACATTAATTAAATATAATAATTAAGTTGATAAATAGAGAAAGGTACTGCAATATCCATTATGTATACAAGAAAATTGACATAAGAGTACCAGGGTGTGCAAGTATAAAATCCAGATACAAACCAAAAGTAGTAAAAATATCACGGTCTAGGGTGAAAGCATGAGCTTTTATGGAGACTTCTTCTTTCTTTCTTTCTTCCTTTCTTTTCTGATTGATCTAAAAAAATAGTCTATTTATATATAAACACATAACTTGGGGTAGGACTAGATACGTTTTTTACTTCTTCCTACTCCTTTGAACATATAATTGTGTTGTATGATGACTGATTTCTCTTTTCCTTTTACAATTTTACTTACCTTACTTTCTGTCAATTTATTACTGAGTATGTTTTTATGTTCAATAAACAAACAAAACAAACAAACAAACAATGTCCTCCCCTCTCCATCTAACACACATTTGTTGTGTGGTGAAAATGCAGTTTGCTGCCAGTGTGCAGCCCCAGCAACCCTCTAACAGCTTGCAAAACCAGCCTAATTCAAGGAAGATACACCTGGCGGCACAATCACGTGCTTAAGTGCTTGACTGCTGAACTTGGTAACAAGAAGGTCGCCAGCAACTCCATGCCTCTTAATGTCCAGACTATCTTCTTACAGAGAGCCTTCATCCGGGAAGCGGACAAACAGAGGACCAAGTCAGCACCTTCAGAGGAAGGGCTTCTGAACATAGGAGTTGGGAAATGCCGGTAAACCTCAATCAGGAGCAGTACTAAAACTAGCAGTGATTGGGGTCGAGTCAAGTCAGAGGTTTTCAGCTAACTTTGGGTTGCGGTCTGCTAGTGTCCCATGTCTACCACAGTGACACTGATATCAGTTGTGTTGTGTTGGCAAACATAGGTCAAAATAATGTTCCAACTATTTGCATTTTTCATAATTTTCAACCTTTTGGGCAATGTGAAAAATATCCGCAGCACCACATCGTGTGGCCATAATGATATTGCTAACAATTCCGAACAGGGGGCAACTCATCGTTGATCATTGTTGGCTGCATGGTTGTTGCCTGGTTAGCATTCCGGCCGATGACCTTCCTGGTGGTGTTTGCATGTTCTCCTCGTGCCTCCGTGGGTTTTCCTTCACGTTTAAAAAAACATTCATGGTAGGTTGATGGAACACTCTAAATTGTCCCCACATGTGATTGTGTGTGTGAATGGTTGTTTGTCTGTGTGCCCTGCGACTGGCTGGCAACCTGAAAACAGCTTGGATAGGCTCCAGAACCCACAACCCTATTCAGGAAAACACATACACACACACACACACACACACACACACACACACACACACACACACACACACACACACACACACACATATTATATATATATATATGAGAAATATTGCTTTATTTTTATTATTTTTCTGTCTATAAGCTTTTGTCGAGTAACAGAATTGACATCATCCCATAGAGTCTTTTTGCAGGTCCAAAGACTGTAGCAATTTGCAATTTAGACAATTGTAGTGGAAATGTCTGCCATGTAACCAAGCATCTTTTCTGTTGACCTTTTAATGCTGTATTGTCAGGCTTCGGTTCAGTGGTGCCGAGAAGGTTTTTCAAGCAAATCAGTCAACGAGTGTTCTGAGTCCTCCGGCTTGATTTTGCCTCAGGGTTTTGTCCGCCTGGGTAAAATTCCTCACTCGATCTGTGTTGCTTACTAGACTTACACGTCTGTGAATTTCAGGAGAGAAATTTGACCTGCTGTTGTATTTGGTTCAACAAACATATGATGTGTTTTACAACTCTCGGATGCTGATGAATATGAATCGAATGTGTGAGTGTATTGTGTTGTAATTGTTTCGTCTCTGTTCGGCTTCAAATGCAGATTCATATGCAACATCCATTTTGTGCTCGGTCTGGGGGAGGCTGGGCCCGCATCAGGTTTTCCCCAAAAATGCATGAATTAAAAACAGAATAAAAACAAAAATACTGAACACGTCTGCTCACAATGGAAAGCGACACGAGGAAGCGTCACTTCCTCGTCTACCCGAGAAAGCGTCACTTCCTCGTGTAAGGAAGGCAAGAGGAGTCAAATGGTGCATTCAAGTGCGCTCAGGAACCGAAATGTATTCGTCATCCGAGGCATAAAAAACTCAAAGTTTTTGGTTGAAAACCGAATTGGTCGAGAACCGAGACGTTCGAAAAACGAGGTTTGACTGTATCTTATTTTATAATTTTCGACACTAAATCAAAGGAAATAAATAAATAAACACAATTTCCGCTGGTACTAGATCGGTTAAGTATATGATGTCGCACATGGCGCAGTTAGTAATTGGTTGGAGGTCAGAAAGCATGGAAACACAAAGTGTTTGTGGTGTCAGTTTAATAATAAATTAAATAAATAATACATTTAATAAAGTTTGAAAGGTTTGGCTATTGGCTAGCATTGAGCTGATGCTAACACGGACACATTCACATAAAACTTCACTTGTGTGTGTGGAATAGTGCTAGCTCTGTGTTAGCGTCTTAGCACTAATTTTCTCCGTTCTTGTGAGTGCATAACATCAGGTCTGATGCTTCGGAGCACCCGGCTCCAGTGACAGCCACACTGGCGTGTTGTTTGTCTCTTTAAATGAATATTCAGCAGCAGAGGTGGGTTGTTTACATCCGTGGTTTACACGTGTATTCATGCTGGCACAGGGCACCGTGGGCAGGTCACGTTGCCACATGCTCCGAAGTTGTCGGCCTTCGAATAAGACGGACCTAACTATTCAGCACGGAGGTAGTGCTTAAACATACAGCGTCCATATCAAACTTGTGCTTGCCGTACCAACATTATACTTCCATATCAAGGCACGGGCCTCAAACTAACTCGCTGCGGACCGCATTTGGGCTACGAGTTTGAGACCACTGTCCTACTTATATATTAGCTGATGTCATTTAAAAAACAGCGAAGTGACATTGCTGAGCTTTTGACATGCATGGATTTTTAAACTAGTCAATATGAAAACACATACTGGTTTTGAACATATGTAGCAATTTTTAAAATATGAGTGACCCACTTATGACAACAAAATTGTCACGTGTTTGCTTACTGCTCTTATTGTATGTGGTGGAGTCGATGCTCACGACACACCACACAAGAATATGCCCATTGAACACTGCTTCCCCAAACCAGTTGTCTACAATAGAACCTAGGAAGAGCTGTGTGATGCAGCATGGTGCCACAGGGTAACCAAACTGCTGGAGAATAATCAGGACAAAAAGTAACAGCAATGGAAGAAGAAATAAAATAATCTATTCTTAAGGTTAGCTTATCTAAGTCCAACATTGTTCATTGTTTGAACAATGAACATTTTTATTGTGGTGGTAGGCTTTTATAACATGTCCCCACATGTTATAAAAGCACTTGCTCCGTCATTAAAACAGAATACAATATACATAAATTACCCAATGTCATGCATTCAAAAATGAAAAGATTTATGATCCATAATAAGACCTTATGAGTCATACAGCCAACTTCAGAGACTTGTGTTTGCAATTAAGATGGGTGACATTCAGCATCTATTCTGGCAGTCGGGCCTCTTGAGTGATCCTGATCTTTCAGGGCTGTGTCGGGAGCCGGAGGGGGACATTTCTATTTGCTGTTTGCAAAACAGAAGCTGGTCTGGTGTGGCCAATACCTGACCTTTTCTTTCCATTTCAGCTTTCGGTGGGCGACTGGTTAGCACATCTGCCTCACAGTTCAGAGGTGCGGGGTTCGATTCCCACTTCTTCCCACACCTTCCTGTGTGGAGTTTGCATGTTCTATCCTCGTTCCGGCATTGGGTTTTCTCCGGGTACTCCAGTTTCCTCCCACATTCCAAAAACATGCGTGGCAGGTTAATGGAACACTCTAACTTGTCCCTAGGTGTGATTGTGAGCATGAATGTTTGTTTGTCTTCGTGTGCACCGTGATTGGTGGGCAAACAATTCAGGGTGTACCCTAAATACTGCTCGAAGACTGCTGGGATAGGCTCCAGCACGCCTGCGATCCTCGTGAGGATAAAACAGTTCAGATAAGGCATGGATCGATACTTCCAATTGTTTTAAATCGAATCTCAGTGTGTTAAAATAGTGTGTACAAAATCTACTTTCAAGAATGTTGTCACTGGTATTCCTTAGGTCCAATTATTTTTTGTCTTTGCCTTCATACATATAAATGATCGACCATTTGTGTTGCAAAGGTGCAATGTACAGTCAAACCTTGGTTTTCATACTTAATCCGTTCCAGAAGACTGTTCGAAAACCGAATTGTTCAAAAACCGAAACCATGTTTCCCATTGGAATCAATATAAACATTTTTAATCCGTTGCAAGTCAAGAAAGCAACTTTTTTTTACAATTTCACACCATAAACTGTACACATGTAATAGGAGAGCAGGTAATATGTAAAATACTGTACAAACAAACTGTAATATGTTTTATTTTCACCAATTTTAACATGAACATAGTAACAAAAAAATTGAAGGAACATCTCCCTCTCTCTCTCTCTCTCTCTCTCTCACTCTCTATCTGCCGTGGGGCGTGCGCCTATCCCAGCTGTCATCAGGCAGTAGGCGGGGCATTTCGGCATCCCGAACTCCTTCGCCAACACAGACACACGCACACCTGACTCATATTTCACAATCAAATATTTCTTAAATTCTATAGTTTTGCGCACTGTTTTCCTCTATTCATCACCAGGTTTACCACTTCCACTTGCTTTCTTTGGTGCCATGATTAGGGGCTGATACACGATGCAAAAATAACAGTCCGATATTAGGTAGTTCTCACCAAATGCGTCTGCTTTTTAAAAAAAAAATATTTATTGAACAATACAAACTCGTCTGCTCACAATGGACACTACAGGACACCACAGTGTTCATTATGAGCCGCTGTATTGAAAACTGCCAGCCGTAAACAAACGCACGCACTTCCCCCGTGCTGCTAGGCCAAACCATTCTGAAAAGAGGGGGGTTTCACTCCCCCTAAAAGAAGCGTCTCACCAAACACGTCTGCTTTTTAAAAAAAATCTTCATTGAACAATACAAAAACGTCTGCTCACAATGGACGTTACACAGGAAGCGAAGCCGAGAGGAGTGAAGTGACGCATTCAAGTGCGCTCAGTTAGTTCGAGAACCGAAATTTGTTTGTCATCCGAGGCATAAAAAACTCAAAATATTTGTTTGAAAACCGAATTGTACGAGAACCGAGACGTTCAAAAACCGAGGTTTGACTGTATCATTATGCATACAGGAATCCCTCGTTTATCGCGGGGTAACGTTCCAAGAGGAACACATGATAAGTGAATTCCGTGAAGTAGGATTTCTTAAAAAAAAAGGAAAAAAATGTCAGAGGGAAAACATTTCAAATGTGCTCAATGTTTCACAAACAGTATGTTTCACTTACAGCACATTTGACAAAAAATTTTAACTTGGTACTTGATAGTCAGTTTTATTTTTTTTTACAGTTATTATACAATACTGAACTATGTATATATTGCAGAGGTGATTGCTCTAAGACTGCAAGGGAAGTTCAGCTTCCCCTAAAAGGTCCAAAATAAGTCATCAAAGATGTGTGTACATACATTTCATCTGTGCTTTATGTGTAACATACAGCACATTTGACAATAAAGTTGTACTTGACTTGACTTGACTTGATATAAATGTGTGTACATGTCATTGACTAAATATGCGCTACAACGCGCTCAACCTTTTTCCGAATAAGCTTCTTATTACTGGTTTGCTGTTTGGACTGTGTGGACGCAGAGCGTCTTCAGCGCGGACGCTGGGCGTCGAGAGAGTTCAGTGTAGGTTGTCCCAATGCATTGAAACGAGACGAGTCATTGGATAAATGCTGGTTTTGTCCCGCCCATCGGACGCTCAGCGTTTCTGGGAGTCTATGGACTTTTTTGCATGATGATTGGATGATCTGTCTGAGGCTGAATCTCTTTTTGATTGACAGCAAAATGAGCCAATCACCGATCTTTTGGTGTAGGCATCATGGGAGCATTTTTCAATTCTCATTCTGTACTGACTTGAACTGGAGAATTCTTCTCATCATCTGAGCGACACTCTCTTTGTTGAAAACGACTAGCGACAAATTAATAATTTTTCACCTGAGGTCTGCGGACCAGACATTTTTAGAAGTACCAAGAACTTAACTGAGGCTCAGAGGGGATCGAGCCTTTTCTGTTGCTGGTCCCTCTCTCTGGAATGACCTCCTACTGAACATTCGGCAAGCCTCCTCACTGCCCATCTTTAAAACCCGCCTCAAAACTCACTTGTCTTCTTTGGCATTTGACTCAGCATGACTCAGATTTGTTCTTGGTTTTACTGTTCGGTGCTTTCTACCGTCTTTCTGACTGATTTGTTGCTTTATTGTTGTATATGTTAGTTGCTCCATGTACAGCACTTTGTGTGCAGCGATGGGTGTTTGAAAGTGCTCTATAAATGCAGTTGAGTTGAGTTGAGTTTTATTTCTGGTGGGTTTTATTGTAGATGCTGTAGTTGTAGGACACTAGTTAAGTCCCTGGAAAATACATCTTGTTGGTATGACAGGGTCACAGATAATTTTCTTGAAAAGGAACGGAGAGTAGATTCCACGTATAAATAAACTGACACATTTTATGATGTAGGCCGAAATTGAGCTTCCCCTCCTTGACAGACCAGCATCCGCCACTGGTGTGTACGTACAATTGTGTAGACATGTCATTGACTAAATATGCTCTCCAACGCGCTCAACTTTTGTTCCGAATCAGCTTCTGGTTACGACGCGACTCTCTTCTCATTCATTGCCGCAGCTTCACTGTGCTTTACACTGTGGACGTTGAGCGCCAACCGTGCTGACGCTGGGCGTCTAGAGAGTTCAGTGTAGGCTGTCCCAATGCATTGAAACGAGATGAATCATTGGATAAATGCTGGTTTTGTCCCGCCCATCGGACGCTCGGCTTTTCTGCATGATGATTGGATGATCGGTCTGAGGCTGAATCTCTTTTTGATTGACAACAAAATGAGCCAATCACCGATCTTCTGATGAAGGCATCCTTTTCATTTCCTTGTAAAGGAACGGAGAGTGGAATTCACGTATAAATAAACGGACACATTTTATGATATAGGCCAAAATTGAGTTTCCCTTGCTTGACAGACCAGTATCCGCCACTGATACAATGAAATCAAAGACCAAATATTTGCAAAAGTAAATTTCGCAAGCTGTACAGAGATGAGGTGCGGACTGTTCACGTCGGTCAGTCTCTAAGCCAATCAGGATGCAGAATACGATTCACTGTTTAAAAACAAAAACATTAAAAAAAACTGCAATAAAAAAACTGTTAAACAGCAAAGCCGCGGAAGGTGAACTGCTTTATTGCGAGGGATTATCTACAGATCATATGGTGATTTTTGTGAAGTCTTAAAACCATTCTGAGGCTGCTGAGCATCTCACAAAGATTACAGTAGGTCAATGTTTGAAACCGGTCGACTAACTTTCATTACTCGAGTAACATTCACAACTTAATGCTTCCAAAATTATTTCTGTTTATTCACCAAACAAATATATCACACTTTGAACCTAATGTTTTTATTTCTGAACAGGAAATCCAATTAATTTCAATCAAGAGTGCTTGACCAGTCGATTGTGGTCGACCGATAGTCCAAGAACTGGTCCCAAGTCGACTGCGGCGGGTGTAGGAAGGAATGTGGAGAGGGGAAAAAAATATGTTTGTGTGCATGTTATTAATACATTATTTTGTGTTAGTGTCCACTGCACACTAAGCATCATATCAGTCTCACGTCCACAAAAAAAACGTTGTCTCCTTTAATCTACGGTGGTACATGATTCGCGGCACAGGATCTTCAGCAGCCTGCAATTGCAGCTAGTGATGAGAGCCGCTGAGATGTTTCTATTTTTTTGTTTATTGTCATTCAATGTCTATTTGATCTGCAATGCACCAATGTCATTGGCTAAAAAAGGTAATCTGGAGTGCCAGGAGCAGCATTTTAAAATGGTACACGTGGGCTACTATAGTGATGTTTCTGCACTTAACACACTACAAAAGTGCTTCCCTGTGTCAGGTGTCCCACAAATGTAGGCAGCGATTTCCTTTTAACAAACTCAGGCTTGTCTTGTATGTAGTTTATTTTTGTGTTTCGTTCATGTTAGGGTCCAATATAGTTGTTGCTCATCACGGCATGCGTGTGCGTGTGTTTATGTGTGCACGTACATGAGTGCACATCCAAGGAGGGGCCGATAGTGGCAGGCTGGCTGGTTGAAAAGTGGCTCTTTGGTTAGAAAAGGTTGGGCATCTCTGATTTAAATACGTAGGCATTATGATCATTAACAATCTGACTTGCAAACATCATCTTGAAAAAGTGAATCAAATTCTCAATTTCACACTAGCAAATTTCAGGCATCTTAGAAATGATTTGTCGACAGAAGCTGCACCAATGTAAATGTTTTCCCTTATAATGTCTCATATTAATTACTGTTCACCCACCTAGGGCAAGCCAATCACTTAAAATTATGGATTTAAAACATGAAGATCCTACCATCATTGCACAACCCTCAAAACATAGGTTCCTAAGATGGAAAAACATTTTACGGGCTGCTGCCTTGTATATCTGTCACATTAGCCCCTCTTTCACTCCGTAGCCTCTTATAATTTACTTCACCTGCAATGGGGTTCATTTTTTTTTTTGTCTTAGAGGGCAGGTTATGAGTGGAATGCAATCCAACAAAACATGAGAGTCCAACTTATTTCAATACAATTTAAATGGCTAACTGTCATTCAAATTTGTCAACATTAATACCTGTCATCAGGTTATTAGTCAATCAATTAGTTTGTTAGCTAGTTGTGGTTTGAATATTGCAGCTGTATTTTGTTTCTGTATTATGTTTTGCGATCAACCTTTTTTTTTTTTAAATATCAGGTCATATTGCCACGTTCTTTTTGGCAAGGGGGCTACCAATGGATTTTGGCAATATAGATATTTATGTGGATTTTTGCCTATAATTGTGTGCATTTCCATGTTACCGTATTGGCCCGAATATAAGACGACCCTGATTATAAGACGACCCCCTCTTTTTCAAGACTCGAGTTTGAAAAAAGACTTTTTGAACACCAAATTCATTTTTATACAGAAAATAAGTACAGTACATCTGAAACAAATGATTATAACAATATATTTGAGAGAAAAAGCACGCTATTTTGCCTCATTCAAATCTTAATATCTGAACATTTAAATATGTAAACCGAGTTGAGTTGAGAAAGTGCAATCATATTCGTAAATGAATGGCTTCTGGTTTTTGAAATGTAAATAAAGTCTAACTGTAACTTTAGTATTGAAACAATTCTGAATAAGGAAAAACATTGCAATAAAATAATGCAAAGTAGTTAAACTTGAGAGTAGCTGAGATCTGTCATGACAGAACATTTCTCCTCACAAACATCCTCTGCCTCGCTGTGCTCAGTGTCACTGTCCTCACTCCCATCCTCTGGCTCCGCTGGTTCCTCCCATAGCACGTCATCCTCACTGCTGTCCAGGGCCTTTGATATACAGCAGTTTTTATTTTTCTTCTTCATGCTACCGCTATTTTTATTTTTATTCTTCGTGACAGGGGTTCGCTTTGGCCTGGGGAGTCAAGTTCAGCATTCGCTTCATTGATGTCTGGTGTCATCTAGCGTCGTGAATGGGTATAATGTCTAGATCCCGAATATAAGACGACCCCCACTTTTTCAGTTTTATTTCAATGCAAAAAACACTGTCTTAGATTCGGGCTAATACGGTATTATTGCGATGTTCTCTAATATACATTGTCCCTCGATCGCAAATAAAGAGGAAAGACAAAAGAAATCAACCTCGAATGAGCACGATGTGTTGACAGTTTTTTTTCTTTTCGTGAGATATTAGTAAATCTTTGAGACATTATCTTTTTTTTCATTCCATCATTCCTATTCCCTCATCCTCCTAAATGTCAACACAACAGTCCAAAGCAAATAGAACCACCACACACAAAGGCATGCCCTGTCATACAAGTTTGTAGTTTAACCCTGGAGAACCCAAGAGCCCTTTTCTTCTTTGAAAAATTATTAATTTTACATTAAATGACTGCTATATGTTCACTGAACACCAAAATACATGTTTTTTTTCAAATATTCAATGCTTTGATCCTAATTTTGGATTAGGGCCAAATTTGACCCATTGGGATTTAAGGGTAGCATTTGAGTAGCAGAATTTATAGGGGTCAAATTTGACCCCGTGGGTTCTCCAGGGTTAAAATGAATATCCAGATATCAAATTAAAAACTACAGTGTCGAATAAGTAGCCATGAGTCAACATGCATTATGCCTCCCCCAACATCTTGAACATCAGACTTATCTTCAGTAAAACACTTCACCACTGTAAGATAGTATAGAAATGAGTCTATAAAATAATAATTCTGCTCTACAATCATAGCAAGAACAGTTTCTCTCTGAAGTATTTGCAGATACATTTCAATCAGGGATGTTTTGCAATTTCATCAAAACCTCAAAGTCCAAGCAGCACAACCTGGGTAAAAATAGAAAAATAAATCAAATAAAAAGGTCGGGTGGTTGAAGCTGAAATTGGCATCATCTTCATTTTCAAGTGGACAGCTAATCTAAAAAGGGACTTGTGCCACATGTAAGTTCCAAAGGCAAAGATCTTGGTAGCAACTGCGTAACGTTGATCTACACTAAGGCACAATAAAATACCATACTTAATAATAAGACCATAAGTTATAAAGGTGGAAGGAACTGTGAACCTTCGCTGTACAATAAACACCACAACTAATCCTCAAATTACTAACTTATAAAAATTACTACATACATTTGTGGATATACAGTATATTTGCTTTGCTACATTTGCCACATCTAATTAAAGCTATTCTGTCCCAGCAAGAGGCAGTATTGGAAGACTCCTGACTTCTAGTTCGGGTGACTTGTCAGTGTTGTGCTGGAAATGTCATAATATTCTATTTAAAGGTAAGTTTGGGATGTACTTGTGAAAACAAATCCACGTTGAGGTTCTCTTGAGCCAAGGTAAATATTTTGTTACCCACCCCCCATTTCAAAAAAACAAAACAAAAAATCCCAGTAAACAATTATACTCAAACAGTGCTAATCTTCTCATAATTTCCTCACATATGTACTTACTCAATATGATATCCGGGCCTGAAAATTGAACACAATTTAAAATAATAACACAAATAAAGGTTGACTGCACCATCATCCATATAATGGATGAACATTTCATCATGCTTAAATGTATCACAGATAAATGAAAAAGGTGCATTATTTGTACTTAATGCAAATTTCCTGACCAATACAGTGAAATGTGTTGATATCCTGTGGCACAAGTGATGAAAACTCAGGCTATGTATGTGCTATGGCAAAGTGGTTGAGAGTCACTGCTCTTGAGGGGCCAGGCCAGCTAACAGGCTCATTCTCACTCCTACATTATTAAAGCCTTTGGATCCTGGAATGCCCACATGTTTTTATTTTAGTTTATTGCAGTTGTCATATTTTATTTCAGATTCAGCTATTTGGACGGAATTAATTATTTACAATGCTGCTCCCTAAACACTTTTGAAGGGTTACTTTCTTTTGGCTGCCTTATGTTATTGGCAGGTGCCCTATAGCCCTATCTTTTCGATTACCAGATGTTTCACTCCTGTCCATGAGGTTGTTGTACTTTCTTCTGTTTCATTCTTGCAAAAATTAAAATACAGTGTGTGTGTGTGTGTGTGTGTGTATATATATATATATATATATATACAGTCAAACCTCTGTTTTCGTACTTAATCCGTTCCAGAAGACTGTTCGAAAACCGAATTGTTCGAAAACCCAAACCATGTTCCCCATTGGAATCAATGTAATTTTTTAAGTCAAGAAAACAACTTTTTAAACCACTTTTTTTTTTACAATTTCACACCATAAACTGTACACATGTAATAGGAGAGCAGGTAATATGTAAAATACCGTATAAACAAACTGTAATATGTTTTATATTCACCAATTTTAACATGAACATAGTAACATCTCACTCTCTCTCGCGTGCGCCTATCCCAGCTGTCATCAGGCAGTAGGCGGGGCATTTCGGCATTCCGAACTCCTTCGCCAACACAGACACACGCACACCTGACTCATATTTAACGATCAAATCTTTCTGAAATTCTATAGTTTTGCGCACTATTTTCCTCTTTTCTTCACCAGGTTCACCACTTCCATTTGCTTTATTTGGTGCCGTGATTAGGGTCGGATACACGATGCAAAAATAACAGTCCGATATTACGTAGTTCTCACCAAACACGTCTGCTTTAAAAAAAAAAAAATCTTTATTGACCAAGACAAACTCGTCTGCTCACAATGGACGCTACACAGGAAGCGAAGCCGAGAGGAGTGAAGTGTTGCATTAAAGTGCACTCAGTTAGTTCGAGAACCGAAATTTGTTCATCATCCGAGGCATATAAAACTCAAAATTTTTGTTTGAAAACCGAATTGTACGAGAACCGAGACGTTCGAAAACCGAGGTTTGACTGTATATATATATATAATGTATATGTGTGTGTGTGAGAGTGTGTGTGTGTGTATATGTGTGTATATGTGTATATACGCACACATTTATTTTTTAACTTACTATATGAGCCATCCTTGGTATGTTGAGCTACTAAGCTTCTTGGAGCCTAATGACTATATTTTCCTTTTTCTTTTTTTTTTTGGGTTGTTCAGATCTTCTGACTCTGGCTCCACCTATGAGAAAATGAATGACAAAGTTGGATCCAAGACTGTTCTGAGTTACCTTTATGTCTGTCCAACCAACAAGAGAAAGGTAAGACGCTGCATGTTTTTCTCACCCTTATTTATTTTCAGCCTCTATGTGAGGACTAAAATGAATGTTTGAAACGTCATCATTGATTAACGTCACAAGCTGTCTGAAAGCTATTTTAATTCACAATTAAACTTGAGCCACAAGATACTCTAAAAGGTCAGGCATCAAATATTTATTTTGTAACATCTGTCTCAAAATTCTGGATAAAATGAAATACGCACATTAGTGTGCCTCTAATAGTAGAGTTTAGCCACCTTTGTAACACGGGTGCTCCTTAAGTCATCAATGTCCAACTGACGAATATTTGGACAATGACGGATTATACTAAACAATGATATTGTTTAATATAGTTTGTTTGTGGAGCCTGCCCAATATGAAAGTCTTCACTCTGCCCTCGAACGATTAACTTTAAAATGTGTCTACATTTCACTTCTATGTTCAATACACTCTTTATTTATTCATTTTTAACCTGTGTCGCAGTGCATGTAAATGCTAACAGTGTAGCAATGCTCTCATCTCTCAATCCCTCCAGAGCTGCGTGTATATATCCCCCCCCCCCCCCCGCCGCCTTGTATGGACCAACACACCACCACACATACAATCGCATGCAGTTTTAAGAGAAGAAAAGAAGAGGAACAAATAAAAATAAAAACTGGGATCCCACTCAGGGGCCTGTTCCAGTCATTGACTTGAAGGAAAACAGTTGTGATTGACACGTCACCAATCTCTAGTACCTCTACTTCATTTTAAAATTCAACGCTCTTGTAGCTGTTCGGCCAAAACCCAACATTGGGCTGATCAAACAAGATTAATTTGAGTAATATGGTATTTTTAGTATTAGCGTTTTAAATTCGGTTTGTTGGCTTGCCCACCATAGCAATGAACAACATTTTGCCAGCCAGTTATTCTTCAGTTGCCTGGGCACCTGTCCGTCATGTTATTTTAAACAATGCTTCTGTCATCGCTTCTGTCCAGAAATTTCACTGGTTGTCCCTTCAGAAAAAACAAAAGAAAAACAAATACCTTTTTTTTCCTCTCTCTCAGATTATGGTGTTGACTGATCCTGAGTTTGAGAGCAGTGTGCTAATCAGCTCCGATGAAGGAGCCAGCTACCAGAAGTACCGCCTCACTTTCTACATTCTAAGCCTATTATTCCACCCTACTGAGGAGGACTGGGCCTTAGCTTACAGTCACGATCAGAAGGTAAGATTGTGCTACATTTGATTCTTCATTCAAAAAGAAGGGTTTGCCACACCAATGTACTTGTCAAATCTTCTTCCCCAACTTGTTTTGCCCCTTTGTATTTTTGGCAGTCTAGATTTCATGTGGCACCGCGAGCCTCATTTATTTTATTTTTTTAAATGATCTGTAATTGCGATCACTCTGCAATATCCACAAAAAAATATGTTTTCCCGAACAAATCATATAAAGTCTTTCTTACTATACTGTATAATACATGATGTCAAAAGTGTGGGTGATTGATTGCTAGTTCATTTTGATTCAACGGGGTCTGACTCCTGAAGCACAGGGCATAAGATAGTTTTGCAATTTCGAAGAGCATACATATTAGATGTGGATTGAGCAAGTATTCAATGCATACGGCAACTCTGTAAATTGGCCCCCTAGCCAATGATTCCACGGCCCACGGTCATTTATTCCACACATTTGTCACAGAAAGCCTAACAATGAAACTCTGCTAAAGCTACTCTGCACGGAAAAATGAAATGAACATGTCAAACAGTGTTGTGTAAGCATGAGTGACAATATTAGAAAGAGAGACAAACGGACCGAGAGACAGAGCGACAGAGAGAGACAGAAAGAGAGAGAGGCTGCTGGCGTCTGCACCTCATTTGATTGATGGAGCAAACCGCTACAAGCTTTTTAATCCATGTTTCTACATGATTTCCTCGTCATGAGCGACAAGGCTCTCGTCAGCGTCCATTGTGCGTTACACTGTATACAAAATATGCGGTGCATCTGGCATACCATCAAATTGGGAAGATAAATAGCAGCCACATAGCCACACCTCACTGAATAAATACACCTCAGTAATGAAGACAAGATACAAATCAAGCCAAACAGTTCAATAAGGCTGCGTGGTGGCATTTGGCAACTCAGCAGACAGTCGGGTCTGATCCAAGCAATCAGATGCATTTTTTTATTTGCATTTGCATCATCATTCAGAAAACTGGCACCAAAAGAAAAATACCACCAGAAGCTGACTGCTTCTGCTGCACTCATTTTCATCCCGCCCCGAATGTCTCATCTGCAGATATCCTAAGGGTGATTTAAAAAAAAAAAGTTCTCCATTTAATAAATCAAAGAGCTTACGCCAATGTTAGTGGTCTCTTCATTCCCCCTCACAGCCTCTACCCTTCATTTTGACATTCAACCCAGAAGCAAGTAGCTTTTAAACGGTCACTTTCAGCGTGTAACGAACTAATGGTTTTCAAACTGTGTCACTCCGAGTTTAATCAGCAGTGTGTTGATGTTAGGCAAGGGGAAAGTGGGGCTTTTAGTACTTGCGTGCAGGGGTGAAATTCTATTTTGTACAATATCAAATCCATGATGGGGGTGGGGGGGTTTAGAAAGGAGCAAGCTTATTGTAATTCTTGATTCTTGTTTTAAAAAAAAATCAGGTCGTTGTCTTCATTGAGCATAATATTTTATTTTAGACGATGTTAAACTCACACTGACCTTTCAAGACTCTTATCTTTTCTCAGTGAGCAGTTTGCGAAAACAATTACTGATTGATCTAGACTTTAGCTGGCAGCAAAGAAAGTCTTTTTTGTAGCCGCCAAGGGACGGTGTTATATAAACGCTCTATTGTCAAAGAAAGAAACAACACAAACTGAAATGGTGTTTCACCGGGTGTGTTCCCAAATTAATATGCACATGCGTTTGAAACTAAATCAACATTTGGCTTTATTTTTGGTGGAAAGCGTGTGAATTTCTTTGTCCTGTCAATTGAGCTCACTGACAAAAAAAAAAAAGAAAACAAATCTGAAAATTGATCATTAATTCCCCGTCTGAGCCTAATTTAAGCAACATTTCTTGAGGAGGGTGTTCCACATTATTCGGAAAGTCATTTAACTTTTAAGCATATCAGGTTGGACAGAGGGCTCTTTCTGCTGATGAAAAGCGTGAAAGAGTCCCCTGCCTTGTGGAAAGACTGAAAACATGACATGAAAATCATGAAAATCACCCTTCTGTTAAATAATATGTGCGAGAATCAGATTTTTTTTTTTTCCGATAACGTCGTATGAAGGAATATTTTTGTCAGGAAAATGCAACGTATTAAGGGAGCATCTGTTAAAAAAAGCCACTGATGAGCAGCAGGTATTTGAAGCCGCTGGTGTCTCTGGAGTCCCAATAAAATCTCGATGGAGGGTCCTCCAAATGCTTGCAGTCATGCGTGTTGCTGAATTTCAGCAACCCCAAGCCAATCTCACGAGGGGAAACGTTTTCACTGGGCTCAGAAATACTTTAAGACTAATGATCAAATCATTTATCTTCCCTCAGTGATACTTTGGATGGTCTAGTTGGAGTAAATTTTGGATGGTTGGTGGATAGCCAAACCAAGCCAAGCCAAATTTTGTTTTATACTTTTTTTTTAAAAAAGCAACCACTGATCAAAGTGCTGAGCAGAAGTAAAGATCATGTGATTTTACTTTTTTTTGTTGTTTTTTTTGGTGGGTTTTTTTTATTGGTAAATGACGCCTCGCGAAGCGTGTGGCACACTTCTCCAATTGTGCTGTGAGGGACATCTGGCGGTCTTAAAAAAACATGATTGGCTGTCTGGATGAGATTGGAGTGTGTTGCCTGAGTGGACAGAGTGAACATCACATGACTAATTGAAGTGCTGACTTAATGAAAGAGAGGTGGATGGCACGCCAACCGCCGTACATCACAGACGCCCATGTGGGTCATATGATTTTTCTTGATCCGATACGGTCACTGACAAATGCTTTCGCTCAATGAGCTTGACACATGTGCTGAAAGTTCTGGAAATGTGTGCATTTTAATTCATCAAACCCTTACTGTGGATGGTATGACAAACAATGACTTCTCAGTTTCAGAGGAGATGATGTGTGTGCGCGCGCGCGCAAGAGCCTGTACATGCACAGGCCTGCATGAACCATGAAATAGTAATGCCAATAACATGTTTCATTTCACTGAAATATAACTTTTTTTTTTTTTGTCCAAACTTTGTGTGGCAGCATTTATAACTCTGGAATTAAATAAATGAGACTTAGGTTTAGGTTGTTTTATCGTTCTACATCATTGCATAATTGTAATTCAGCTATTCATAGTAATTACTATAGTGCAATATAGAGCTCACTAGCCTTTTTTTTCTCCCCCAATTCACTGCATGAGGCATAACACTAAATATAAGTTGCATTTATGGGGAGGTTGTAGGCATTTCTTGATGGCTTGCGATGGTTAACTGTAGTGGTAGAAATGAACCAAGGTTTTATTACCAAGTAAGCTAAGGACTAACTTTTTGCAGTAAGAGTAATAATTGCATAGACTTCTCTGTGGAACCAAATTCAGACAAATGGAGCTTATATTGTTTTGTCTCCGGTTGGGGGTGGCACTACTTACTAACTGTTGTTATCTAATAACGTGCAGTAAACTGGGATGGCATTACTTATTTGAATCTTATTTCTGTCATTGTGGTTTTAAAGTTTTATGTGTCTCACTGTGCTATTTTAGAAACCTGCCTTGGAATATAGCTGAAAACTAGTCCGCCGCATGTACACTGCTTATCCTTGTGTTGATTAACGTGCACTGTCACAACGAAATAAATGAATAAATCATAAATAAATCAATACTGCATTTCACATTAAACAAAAATGCATACTTGTTTTTGTTTTTTTTGCCTACCCAGATGAATACATTTGCTTGTTTTTGTTGGACTGCAGACGCCATTTCCACACAGTCTGCTAGGAGGGAACCTAATCAGAGAGTTCTTCGATGGGCAATGTGTGATTGCAATGACCGTTTGGTGTTGTGTCTTTGATATCAAACCAATGTCAGCCATCTGTTAGGGGTGGAGTTCAGCAGCCACCACTGGTAGTAAGGGACCCCTTCGCGGGGACTGCCAATTCTTGGGTAGAGACACTCAGAAATGGACAAATTCAAATCAGCTTGTTCACAGATTTGCACTCAAGAGACTCACCTTTTTGCATACAGACAATTGAACAGTCAATTTGCCGTTAAAAAAAAAAAAACCCTGAAATTCTGCTTTGGAATGCAATGTGAGTTTCCAGGAATCATTGCTACTTTGTAAAAATGTCTATGACACATGAAATCTTCTGGCCGTGCACTATGGGACGGAGGGCAAAACAGTGGCTCTTATGTGCACTGGGAAGCACACCGAGTCGTTTCCACTCCGGTGCTACAAGAAGTGCTGCGTTTGTATGGGCTCTTCCCTTGTAATCCAGACGAAGGCAAAAAAAAAGCAGTTTTCCTTGTTCACACTGGAATACACAGTTTAGGAAAATCCTTTGCGTGAATTTTACAAAATGTCTGCTCAACACAAAATAGCATGGAATATTATATTATTATATATTTTTTTAAGAATAAATAAAAGCTGGCTGTGACAGGTGTGACCTGGCCTCACACCTGAACAGATTAAGAGATTTCGCAAATGAACAGATATGTCCCAGAAGATTGTCACATTTGTGACAAGCAGTCGGCAAATTTTAAGACTTAACAAGAGAATTTTGAAACAGTTGCACCACCAGGTTAAACAGAACTAAAGTCACCTCTCATATGTGAGTACGCTTTTACTCAGTATGGCAAAGTGGAAGTGAGTACTGAGGAAAATTACCCGTCATATAATAGCTGCATGTCAACATGCAGCAAACACAACAGATGGAGTAACTGCTGGTACGGTTGACATAGGCTTTTGGTAATCCATTGTCAAAACAGCAGATGGAAGAGTCTGTAGAATGTAGCAATAGAAATGAGAAGAAAGTTGCATAAATTACTACTAGAGAAAGCACACAATGTACCAGTGAATGTACAAGTGATTGTAAAGAGGAGAAAAATTACGTCATATGATTACGCTTAATGATGCACAACACTGACACTGGACTGTTACTCTGCCCCAGTGATGGGCATCTGGCGGCCAGAGGGCTAATTGGCCCCTTGATAAATTCCCACCCCCACCTAACATTTTTTAAAACTAACCCCCCCCCCACCCAAAAAAAACAAAAAACAAAACAGTGATTAACATTAGACAACAAACAATGTTTTCCATGAAAAAACAAGGGGAAATGGGGAAAATAAGTCCCGTGAACAAGGGGAAAAAGTCCGAAATTGAAAAAAAGGGGCGAAAAAAATCCACAAATATGTGAATCCATAGAGCAGGGGTGGCCAACCAGTCAGAGACTAAGAGCCAATTTTTTTTTTTTTACCGTGTTACTGCAAAGAGCCACATCATACACATAGGCATCCCTTCCTTGCGCGCACACACACACACACTTTTTTGCCCAAAGATCGACGATTGAAGCGACCAACTTCCCACGATCGACCCGATCGCGCACATGCTAGGATACACACACACCCGTGCGCGCGCGCGCGCACACACGTACACACGCGGGTGCCCAACCATGCACTCACGCACATATGCACTCACTCCACGATGCGCAACAGCCCGAACATGAACGAAAGCTAAAAATGCAAACACACAAATCTTTTTTTCCCACCCATTTCCCCCTCCTACCCCTTGCGGTCCGCTGGGTCCCGGTCGATTGCGATCGACGTATTGGGCCCCCTGCCTTAAAATCAGAGGTAATTCACTGAATAGCTTATATATATATATATATATATATATATATATATATATATATATATATATATATATATATATATATATATATATATATATATATATGTTTTTAGCAATGATCAATTGCTAAAAACAAATATAGTTTATCAGTTTGAACATTAAATATTTCATCTCCGTAGTGTATTCATTAAATATAGGTTGAGCATGATTTGCAAATCATTCTAATTCGGTTTTTATTTATCTACAACACTACGTCCCAACCTCAACCCAACTTAACTCAACTGTATTTATAGAGCACTTTAACACAACCATCGGTATATTCAAAGTGCTGTACATGGAGCAAATATCATATATACAACAATTAAAAAAAAATATATATAACAAAGACAGTTGAAAGCACAAAACAGTAAAACTAAGATCAAGTCTGAGTCATGCCGAGTCAAATGCCAAAGAATACAAATTAGTTTTGAGACGAGTTTTATTGGATTTGGCTTTGTACATATATCTGACCGACGCGATTGCCTCATGCATCACCGGCCAAACTGCCTCGCATGTTTTTTAACACCCGCCAAAATGAATTTGAAATTGGTGGTTATCATTGAGAACCCTGTTTAATAAACTGTAAGATGAAGGGTTTGGTGTTACCTCTGCTTTAATGTAAATGAAACTGTGCCCAACCTCTCTTAATAAAACGGGACCCAATTCATTTATGTGTCGGTACTGATGCGCCTCTGAGCTTTTGAGATTGCTCACTGGCTCACCGTCTGAAGCAACAGTGGTCAGAAAGTAGTTTAAACATGCGAGCGGCCACTTTTTTGATGTCATCCTCCTACCTAGCTACATTAGTAGAACAGTATTGAAATGTTTTCTCTTTTAAGATGTGACAGCTAGCATTCCCACGTTGTTTAAATCTGGAAATGTCAGGCCGGCCTGCAGTAGGGTTAGGGTTGGACAACACCCAACATGAAAGAGAAATTGAAACATTTCTCCACCAGAAGCTGCTCTACTTGTAAAATACTACTTTTGATTTTTGAGTGAAGAAATCAGGAGGTTGTAGAGTCAAGAACCTGCCGCCTTCACCAAACACTGTGTCAATCTGAGTTGTAGGCCTTGGGGGATGGAATGTAAGGTATCATGAAGTGAGCAAGATTGGAAGGTAATACTTTTTGAATCAAAATGACATCTCAGGAGGAACGGGAGCCCGCGCACGCTGGCAAGTGCCCGCATTATATGATCAAACTGTCTTGTCTTATTCAAAAGCCTTGCTGTCGATTTTTTGTACTAACTGCATGCATCAGTGTATGTTAATATTATTAATATTGAATGATAGATTTTGTGTAATTTCATTCCATTAAAATGCAGAAGTGATGATCTGCAGATAATCATCTTTTCCTGTAGCATGCTTTACTTGGAAAAGTCCATTTCAAAAGACAAAGAAGTAGCACATCTCATTCCCCTTCAATCCTTTGCTATGCAAACATGATTTAATTCAATCCACCCTAATGATCTACATTTCTGTTTTTATTTCGAGGTGGATTATCTAATGGCCCAACAAATTCATAAACATTGGGGATGTGTATTCGGAGAGTGCAGGAGAGGATATTATTTCCGATTACTTTGACAATTCATTCCAAGGATTCACACTTTTAATCTGGAGCAGAGGTTTTTGCAAAATGCCTTCCAAAAGGCACTTAATTATATATATATATATATATATATATATATATTCTCCAAACAACCTATGTATGAATCCATGATCGGTTACATTCCTTTAGGATGATTTATTCGCCAATCAAACCAATCCTTTTCCTTTATCCTCCTTCGGGTCACGGGTCTGCCAGAGCCTATCCCAGGTCTCAAGGAAATGACATGACACATGTAAACCAACGATTCCCACCTACATACAATTTGCAGCACCTGTGTCATACCCTCATGACAGTTACTTAAATAATAATTGAGTTATTCTAGAATTCTTTGTCCAGTTTCAGTCATCACGGCCCTCCAAGGGAAACGGTAATTGGAATGTGGCCGTGACAAAAATGAGTTTGACACCCCTGATTTAGAGTGTTTAATGAACCTACCATAAATGTTTTTGGAACATAGGAGGAAAACAGACTACCAAGAGAATATCCATGCAGTCAGGGGGCGAACTGGCAAACTCCAATCCATCCCGTAGTGACATTACAATGTGCTCTGGCTGAGTGTTCTAAAAAGGAAAAAAAGAGCCCAACACATTATTTTGCTTTGTGGTGCATACGCATATTGTGCAAGTCCAACTGATAAATAATGCAGTTTAATTTTTTTCTAATCTTCAGTACGACTAAGATAGGTCCTAGGGAGGTGTGCTTAAAGTGCTCCAGCTGTGGTGGTCGTTAGCAAGAGAGCTGTTCCAGTGGCTTTTAGGAAGGGAATTGTTGGAAGCTGGAAAGAGGGTGTGAAATCTAACACCTGATGTGCACTCCTCCCACTCTGTTGCATTGAAAGATATTGTCCGTCAAGTATTGTATATTTGACAGCAACTACGGGCCCTGACATTACCACACATCTCATTTTCTGAATGCACGATTCTATGACAACCTGTTTGACAGTGCGCACAGTCACAGTAATATCCTGCACTGCTGAGTTCTGTGCGAAAGGCTGATTAAAGGGAAGGTGATAGGACAGCCCCCACCCCCTGCTCCCCAGGACATATATGTGCAGTCCATTATTCAACAGGCAAACAACATTTTGAACAATCCTTCTCATGTCCCACACTCCCAATTCGAGCTCCTAAACTCAGGAAAGAGGTATAGGACTCGTATTTGCAAATTAAACCGGTATAAAAACTCATTCATACCGCAGGCTATCATTTTAATCAATAAACAATTAGAGGGAGGCAGACAGACAAGCGGAAGGACGTGAGTGTGGTGGGGGTGAGGGGGTGCATATGACTGTAATGTAGTGTCCAATGTGTGTAGAGTGTATACTGTCTTGTCTTGTATGTAATTGTCCTCATTATGTTGTGCTGTGTATGTGTATGTTTTTTGTATGTATGTAGCAGCACAGAGGGACTGTCCTCCGAGACAAGTTTCTCCTATGGGAGACCTAATAAAAAGTAAAATAAAAAAAAATCAAAATGACTTTTGATCGACTTTCTGTAGATGACCATAATGCAGTAATTTTCTGCACGCTCACTGAGAAGCAAGACCTAGGAAGAGACTGTCAGCAGGAGAACAGTTGTATATAACTGGTTCAATCTATAATTGTTTCTATGAAAAGGGAAAGAGCAAATTGGGCTTTTTGCTGTCAGCAGGAGGCCCACGGTGTGCAATCTCCATCGTTGCGACACCAGCCCTCATATTTATTTCCTCTGGCACGTGGATGCATTTTGAAAGTAGCTAATATAGTGCATCCACGACATTGACTGCACTATCTTTGTTTTGTCGCCAAGACGTAATAATTTGAAACCAAAAGTAGCAATAATTTCATACCCAATTAGAAACGACACTGTAATTATAACGCACTTGGTCTGGACAAAATAACACATTAAAGAGGCAACACAGTCACAAGTGTTACTTGTAATGGCAACAAAGCTTGATGGGGAAGCCTCCTCTCCTCCGATTACTGTCACAGTGTGGCGACCCCAAAGTTAGCATCAAGTGGTGAAGTGGTGCGCAGGTTTCAAAATAAGACAAAGTTCAATGTAGTCTTCCTTAATCTTGCTGTCTTTTCATTGTTTGATAAATTGGTCTCGTTAAGTGTAAAATGTCTTATGCTATGTTAAGCACACTTGTTGCATATTGCTCCCTTTTTATCCTGTTTGCCATTTTAACCAATTATGTTCTCACAGCTGTTCAAATACAAAAAGCCCTTGAATATCATTCAAGGGCTGTTTTAGATTGATACACTAATAAAGGGAAATTAAATATCTTGATGAAAACATTCTGAATTAAAGAGAAACTCCAGGGCTGGAAATGAGTCACACTCCAGCCCTGGTCACCAGTGATCATAAATGAATGCCATTGATGATTTGTCACAATATATATCATATAAAATATATACAAAGCTGTTAAATCCATCCATTTTCTGATCCGCTTTTCCTCACAACGGCTGGAGACTATCCCAGCTGTCTTGGGGCAGTAGGCGAGGGACACCCTGAACCAGTTGCCAGCCAATCGCAAGGAACACAGAGCCGAACAACCATCCACGCTCACACTCTCACCAAGGGACCCAATCAGCCTGCCATGCATGTTTTTGGAATGTGGGCTGTTCCATTTAGATTTTTAAACAAAGATTCACATCTTTCCTCATTCTTGTCCCATCTGAAAAGTGGTATTCCAGCTGCTGCAGTGCATTTCTCAGATGACTGGCTCTCCAGATGGCAAGTACCTTTAGTGCTCAGCATCCAAGTTTCTGGCTGCGAGATCTCTGCTGCGCTCCATTGAACTGAAGCAGACGCGCTTTCTCGCTGTACTTTTAATGGACTTAATTTGAAACATGGGATGAGGACAGAACAGACAGTGACCTTGCCCTCACAATAGAGAGGTTTTGACGCGAAAAATTATATATATATATATTTCTTTATTTTTTTCAGACTCAGAAAACTTTATTTATCCCCGTGGGGTAATTCGGACTTAACAGGCACGCTCTGCACAAGAAACATGAAAAACAATGACGAACATGGGATACAGTGCAAAGGGCCTGTCGGTACTCGCCGTGTGTACAGCGCCCCAAGATCTTAGTTCAGAAAGGAAACCACTAGGGAAGGAGAGGTAAAAAAGCATGCTCGAACTATCCTCTTCTGGGGATAATTTAAGTCCAGGAAAAAAAAAAAATATATATATATATATATATATATATATATATATATATATATATATATATATATATATATATATATATTTTTTTTTTATAAATAATATAAACTAATATATATATATATATATATATATATATATATATATTAGTTTATATTATTTTTACACACACTCATCATGTGGTTATCTTTCATTGGGGAAAAAGACTAATTATGTCTATCTATCTAGCTATATATATATCCATCCATCCATTTTCCGAACCGCTTTATCCTCACTAGGGTCGCGGGGGGTGCCGGAGCCTATCCCAGCTGTCTTCGGGCAAGGCGGGGGTCACCCTGAATTGGTTGCCAGCCAATCACAGGGCACACAGAGACGAACAACCATCTACGCTCACACTCATACCTAGGGACAATTTAGAGTGCACAATCAGCCTGCCATGCATGTTTTTGGAATGTGGGAGGAAACCGGAGCACCCGGAGAAAACCCACGCAGGCCCGGGGAAAACATGCAAACTCCACACAGGGAGGCCGGAGCTGGATTCGAACCCGGTACCTCAGCACCGTGAAGCCGACGTGATAACCACTGGACTACCGGGCCGCATATATATATATATATATATGTGTATACGCACACACACACAGTCAAACCTCGGTATAAGTTATAATACATTTTTCCTGCCAGCCCCGGCTGGTTTTCCCGTTTCAAGAAGAGGGCAAATCATCACGTGGCAGTGGCCCCAGAGGGGCAGCAACAGCAGACAAAACAGCTGCCGAGCACTTCCTGCAAGAGCTCAAGGAAATCATCGAAAAGGAGGGTTGCTCTGCAAAGCAGATCTTTAAAAGGTAGACAAAACTGGTCTTTTCTGCAAGAAAATACCAGAAAAACCTACATTAGCCATGAAGAGAATACCATGCCTGAATTTAAAGTGGCTAAAGATCAGTTAACACCCTTATGCGTGGCGGAAATGCTGACCATACCTTCAAGCTGAAACAACTGCTCGTCTGCAGAGCAGCTAAGCCTCAAACACTGAAAAATGTGAAGACGAGTATTTACAATCGTAGTACATTCCGGTTTTCCTTTTATACAGCTCTTTTATTTTGGCGTCAGACCTGTATTTCACCAGGTGAGGAAAACAGGGTTATACCGCGAACATATCCTGTAGTCTAGATAGTTGCTTGTTGTATTTTATGTTATTTGTGTTCGGTTTTAGATTGTGTTTTTGTGTTTAATGCTAACTTTGCAACCGTGAGCGCGGGGTCTGGTGGCAGGAGGAATACGCCAGCATTTTATGTTCAATGGCACTGAACAAGTCAATATTGCAACTCTTAAGCGTTGCCATCTGCTGCCTCATTACTGTAAAAGCATCTACTTAAACGGGCCGGGCTACTCTTCACAATATTATCGAAGGAGACACTGGCTGCATATTGGCAATACAGTGTAATGTAACGGATCAGTGTGGTGAAGAGACAAAGAAAAGAGGTAAAACAATCGACATGCACGCCAATGCTGGAATATCAAAAATGCTCTGCCGCCATTCATTCACACACACACACAAAGTAATAAGCCTGGTAACTGTTCCGGTTAATCACACATGAACAGCGGAATCATCCCCTCTTCACCTCACATCACAAAATGAGGCATGGACACACAAAAACTGGAGAGGTTGAAACACAGGTCCTACCAAGTCTAGCCAGAGTGGCAGGAAGTCATGGCGGCAACTTATACATTATGACATCACTTGTTCGCGACAGACCTAAATAAAGGGCACATATTCCTTACATTTGTTACAGCCAATGGGAAGACCAGATTGCTGTAACCATAAGGCAAAAGCAAAATATTACCGCCACTTTTGAAAATCGGACACGATCATCTTGTACCTCAAAATAAATAAATAAATGAAAAATGGGTTCAGAAAACTACATTTCAAATGTGAGGACACAGATACTGTGGAAAGTAATGAGAAAACGTAAAAGCGTAACATAAAATTAAAGTACGTATTTTCCGCACTATAAGGCACATCTAAAAGCGTTCACTTTTCTCAAAAGCCGACAGTGCGTGCTGTAATTGGATGCGCCTAATATAAAGAGACTGTAACTCTCTTTACATTCCCCATTGGTTCCCTGTTAGTTTTCTGATGCCATCTAGTGGTGATTGTTAGAAGGAAACAATTGTAACCTAAAATAGTTCTGCCCGACACTAATTGACATGTGCATTCGCCAACACACACTCGAACAGACAATTACTTTGTGAGCTCTGCGTCGCCATTATGAAACGAAGATAATACCAATAGCATAGTTAACTACTGACTAAATGACGGAAGGAGGAGACAAGTAAGACTTATCAGGATATTTAGTCCCTGGTGGATGTTAGCCCACAAGGTTTGTGTGCCTTTTTGTTGAATCAATTGTTTTCATGATTTTGTCTGTCATTTATTGTTTTGTCATGTCATTTGTATGTATATGTTTCATGTCCGTGTTTATGAACAGTTCTAATGGCTTTGTTAGAGATGCAGCGGTTCTGAAGGCTCTGTATAAATAAAGGCTCTGTATAAATAAAGCTGAATTGTTCTGAATCATATTCCTGTTTGTAGCTTCTATGCTCCTTGTAATGCACTATAATGTAAATGAAAACTGTTTAAGAATAGGCCATTCGTTGAAGGTGCCCCTTACATTCCGAAGCGCCTTGTAGTGCAGAAAATACGGTAACCAATTTCCATTGCCCTTTCCCAAGACTGCCTCCATTGTATTATCCTCACCTCTAGGTACTGTGCGCGTGCGCACCATTAATCACAACAACCAGCTGTCCAATCGCCTGCTCATGTCAAGATTATGCCAACAAGAGTTTGATCATGCCCACAATGAGAATATGTTATTTATTATTGTCGACACAACTACAAGTGATAAAAGTGACTCATGGTAATGGTGTGTGACAATTCAATATATAATGCAAGAGATATGCCCGTATCTTTGGACTCTTTCTGGATGAGCCTGGCAATTCACAAAAACAATGCCCTCATGTTACTATCCCTCTCTGTTTTCATGATACTTAATGTCAGTGATACTCTTTCAGGGTATGTGCAAGTGCAGATCATTAGACAAAAATTGTTTCATGAACCCTGTAACCTGACAACATGATAAGCTTTCCACTGTTGTAACCACTGTCCCCGAAAGGGTTAATTGTAAAATGTACGACATCCATTCAGTACATTGTCAATGTCCACTTGAACTCGTACATACTAAACACTGCTGACACCTGAAACATTAGCACTGTAAACATGCATTCTTAAATTCAGCATTTGACCTTTATAATTTGCAACGAACACAACAAACCGCAAGCTAAGACACATATGCAGGGGTCCTGACATTTTTCCTTACCCGTTGTCTGCACAATAACAAGCCATAATGTCTTGTTATCGCGCAAAATAGAGCATACTGACTGCTAGTCGACAACAGCATGTCTGCAAGAATTCCACGTACAGCATATAAATCTCATGGGACCTGATGATACCACAGATAAATAAATAAAAGCCCTGCAGAAACCCCGTGTCAGAAATGGCTTGCTTTTTTTTCCATTTTGTGTGAGAAAATGTCTCTTTTTCTGTTTACACTTTTCATGGTAGAACATTGACTAATGATGAGAGTTAAAGAAATGTATGATTTGTATCCCAGCCAGCACTGTCTGTGGCAGTTATATTTAGAAGACAGAGCTTTATTTTCACAGTTAAAAAAGGAGCCTTTATGTGTTTGCAACAGAAAGCAAGCAGCAGGGTTAGCCGTTGGAGCGAGTTGTGCGTTCCGGAAATCTTGTGTCATTCTGCGCCCAAGGAACATGAGCGCCTCACTGCGACCTGTACACGTTGATTTCCTCATTGAATTCAAAGGATGTGGAGCTGCAGAAAAGTTGTTCGATCACATCTACTTTATTTTTCATCTTTTGTAAAAAGGCTCATACAAAATACTTTTAACCAGTTACATTGCAACAACAAATAAACCTTGAAGATTAAATCAAAACTATCAAATCATCATCAGTCTTGAGTGACTTGTACGTACAGTAAGCTTCACGACGAGAGTCTTTCTCAATCCACCTGTGTTTGATTGAATTCATTTCCATCTTTTTTTTCCCTGTAAGAAGCTTGTGAAGGAAAATGAAATACAGAACAATGCATAAAATAATAAACTGTCAGACACAATCCCCACTGGACTTGAACAGCACCCAAGAACGAACTCCTATGTGAAGGATATTGTGAGAAATCCTTCGTGTCACGCACATACTTTTTCAATATGTAACAGCTGAAAGTGATTGACTTCCAGTGAGCTTCAACTAAATTGGATTGATAGCCCTGTGAAATACAATATACTGTATCCCATTTGTATCCAATCATAATTTGATCTGCTATGCTGGTTGTGTAAGAACACGGCTTCAGAAAAGAACTGAGAATGTTAGATAGAGGATGCGTCATCCAGTTTTCTAAACAGTAAAAATGACAGTGGACATGGCAGTGATTCTGGATAAAAAGAGCTAGACGACCTCCTTTTTTATTTTTATTTTTTTGGGCACACTGAATGCCCCGTGGCACTCCCCGTCTTTCACGAGTCAGTCCGGTGACTATGTCAAGTTTGATTGCGCAAGAACTCTGTTTTGGGGGGGACAACTTTTTATTGTCAGTAGCAGATGATGAGAAGAGTGTGCCGTACAACACGCTATCAGAAAATTTGCACACAATATTTTTTGTCATGGTGTTTTGACCAGTGGTCGACTGGATAATGCATCGGCCACACACCGAGGAGTTGCAGGGTTCAATTTTGGCTCCAGCCTTCTTGTGTTGAGTTTGTATGGTCTCACCGTGCCTGCGTGGGTTTTCTCCGGGTACTCCGGTTTCATCCCGCATTCCAAAAACATGCAAGGCAGGTTAATGGAATACTCTCAATTGTCCTTCGGTGTGAGTGTGAGCCCGAATGGTTGTTCGTCAAAGTGTGCCCTGTGGTTGGTTGGCTGGCAACCAGTTCAGACAGCTGTTATAGGCTCCAGCATGCCGCGTGACCCTTGTGAGGGTAAAGCGGATCAGAAAATGGATGGATGGATTTTTGTCATGTGTTGGCTTTCCCTCAATTTAAAATCCACTAGGGATTAAAAAAAAAACTAATGGTACATGTATAGACCTTAACTGGTGCAATACATATTGGTGGTGAGTACAACCCCCCCACCCCCACCCCCACCCCCCCCCCCCAAAAAAAAAAAAACAATTTGAATGATTTGTTGAATGATTAACTGTCAGGTAACAGTTCTATGCTCAACAACACAAACACACACACACACACACACACACACACACACACACACACACACACAAACACACACTCACATTTATGTTTTGTATGACTGTTGGATTTTGTTTAATATGATATTGCCTCAAATTAGATGTGCGTTTTGTAGTGACGTTCATTTGGAAGCCTCTTTATGTTTTGTCCTGGAAAAGTATGAATGAATAACATGTACAAATGATTAAACACAATCCCCCTTTGAACTATGCCATCCTGGACTGACACATTTGTATGCAGGCTGAGGCCAAATAAGATCTCAGATCAAATAATCATCATCATAATTACTCAAATACCAAAATGTCCTCAGAAGAAAACAACAATTAGATCAGGTAGTCTTTAAGAAACACGTTGCTCTTGCTGAATAAACATTTGCAATTTAGCCATCAAAGTCCCCGGGCTCGTGTGGCAGCTGAGTGACCACGCATTTGATTTAACCGTGTGAGTGGGGAAAACTATGAAGCATACTGGGTGACAGCTCAGAGGTTTGAAAATCCAAGATGTCAATGAACTGATGAATAGAGAGGGTAGAAGCTGTGCCCGCTGGTCCATATGTCACTGTCCAAAGAGATGAGATATCCTGCTTGGCTCAATGCTACATCAGGCCAACTGCTCCAGCAGGGAACCTTTTTTTATACAGAAGCTAGAAGAATCAGAGAGCCAATTCAGGGCAAATCAGATGCCCATGGGTTACCGTGTATTACACTTCAACTTCACCAAGGTCTTGACAAATATGTGCTTCCAGCTCACACAGAATCCATTCCTTCACCTCGGGGACGGAATGGAAAGAAAGCGGTGGTCTCCTCACATCTCTCAAAGGCCCTCAAGTCATTCACTGTATATTGGACTCAAAACAATGAGCCGCCGGTTTGCAACGATTCATAAACAGCTTTCCCAGTATTGAATGACCGCTAGGCCTGTTTAATGGGACATAAAGGTCAAATCATCTGTTTTGGGAGGCTGGTCCTGTAATAAGTATTCAATTGGGCAAGTAACATTAAGGTAAAAAATATAAGTTAGTCATGATAAAATGTAAATACAATAATATATTCAGTCTTTAAGATAAAATTAACCTGACTCACCAAATGCATCCCGTGGGCACCATATATGTGTATAATCTAATAACATTCTTCTTCTCTTCATACCTATCTATTGTTGAAGCACATTTCCACATTTCATCATTTGATGAAATCACATTTTATATGTAATTGTCAAAATGTTTTACTCATTTGCATAGATTCACACTGCACATGTGGTGCCTGATTTTGGTTAACAGTTTTATTATCAGTTTTTTGGGGGGTGCTGGGAGGGGGGGTCTATTTACATTTCATGTATGTTTTAAGTAATCCATACAGTTCCTATGCTTAGAGCTACTAAAACCTGAAACAACATGCAAATGTGTGTGCAATTTGCATTTAAATAACACCAATAACACCGGTGTCATCACCGGGGGGCAACAATAAATACACACTAAATATATTAGGTTTTGTTCGGTCTGAAAAAGTCTTCCCACCATAGATCGAAATGAAGGCACCCATAGCATTACTCTTCTAGTCACCATCAGCAATCCTTATGTCAGCAGATCCATACTTGATTGTGTGGCTGTATTTTGGTTCTTAATTATCACTAATATAATGTATTCCTCTCCCTCTAATAATTAGGCCAACCAGTCAGAGCCTAAGACCAAATTTTTTGACTACGTTACTGCAAAGAGCCATACATGCACACACATACACAACCGTGCACTCGCGCACATTTGCATGCACGCCACGACGAGCATCAGCCTGAGCGCCCGAATATAAATGAAACCGAAAGTGACAAAAACACATATTTTTTTCCCCCATTTCTTCCTTCCACCGCTCGCGGTCGACTTGGGACCAGTCCGCTGGCTCTTAGTCGATTGCGATCGGCGTATTGGGCACCCCTGCCTTAAAAACAGAGGTAATTCGCTGACTAGCTTAGCATTTAGCACTTAGCGCCGTTGTTTGCGGATGATTCAGTTATCTGATTGGTTGCCCTCTATGTCAATCAAATAACGGGATTGATGATAGACTGACATAGTACGTTCTGTGTATTAATCACCGTTGCTTGAATGGCAGCGCCATCGCCGAGGCGTTTTCCACAATTGTGTGAAAGCCCGAGAGCCGCATTGAACCAGCCAAAGAGCCGCATGCAGCTCGCGAGCCGTGGGTTGGCCACCCCTAATTGGTGACGTGAAGCAACAAACTATATTGATGACAGTATGCATGCTTGGATGGGCAGTTTTTTAATGATGACAGCAGATCAGTGATGTCCTCTGATGACAGTTGGACTAACCTATTCTATAATCACCTGGCCATGACTCAAGGTTGTTTCAAATTTTAAATGAGCTACACCAATTTGAGTCCACATTCATGTCAAACGTACATTTATCTTGCTAACATTTATGTCTTCATTTTTATCTCTTCTCGACAGCTCTACAGCTCATTAGACTTTGGGAGGAAATGGCAGCTTGTCCATGAACATGTTACCCCTTCTAGATTCTATTGGTGAGTCAACCTGTACACATCTTCGCTTTGCTTAATTCTTTTCCAGTCCTCTCCTTCAAAGTGTCGCTTATGCGGGAATGCTAAACCCTTGCTTGAGTTCTGTGTGACATTGCCAAATGGTATTGATGATTTCCAGCATGCGTGGCTGACTGGGGATACTGCTAAAATTCTGCCCATTTGCTAATCTTGATACCATCAGGCAACGTGAACTAACGTGTGTTGTGGATCTGAAGCCCTGCGACTTAATTTCTCATATATCTTGCTCATAGCTGGCATCAAATGAATAAATTAATTAAATATATGGGCAGTATTTTTTTTCCACAGTTGCCATTGCCTGCGAGACTGCTATTGCCCATTTTATCTAACATGCATTGAATGTATTCTAAGGAAGATTTCGTTTCAGATAGTAACACAGTCAGAGTATGCTGTTTCTTTGTTACTCTAACAGTTGTGGCTGTATATCGATTCCTTTATACTGGTGTTTTACAAAAAAATTTATTGAGGTAAGGAATATATTTAAATTCAAAATCATCCCATTGCACACCACCAAACGAAAATGTCAAAAAAAGCGGTTGGTTTTGTTGCTTGTGCCGTTCAGTGAAAGAGCACCAAATTGTTCTGCAGAATGAAAATTTCACATATTTACAAAGTCATTTTGTACTTGACAAAAAGAGTTGTGTTCAACGTGCAGGGATGAATGGTCATGAGGAGGAGCGTTTTAGTAGTTTTGAAATCACTGGCACACTCGAAGATCTCTCGTTGCACACGTATGTGCCCTGGCACACTGGTTGGGAATCAATGTTTTTATTGTTGCTTTTTACTAGCCTAGATTTAGATTTTTGATTTTTATTCAGATCAGTTTTGACTTTTGTCTTATATTCTTCATTCCACAGAAAACAGTTTATGACCCTTTATTCATGACCATCTTGTGTCAAATAGTCATGTGATCTGTCATTTCCTCCCAGGTCTGTGTCAGGCCTAGACAAGGAGTCAGATCTTGTCCACATGGAGGCCCACACGCCAGATGGAAGTGAGTTCATGCTACCCACGTATATATAAATGATAATCATAATAATAAAAAAACACATCTACATGGCAACAACCCTATGGCTTGCTCTGCAAATAAGCCGAGTGCAATTCTCTTTGTTAATAATTCTCTACCTGCTTTTGAAGGGGTGCAAAAGATAACTTTTGCACCCCTTCAAAAGCAGGCACCAAACACTGATATTGCTGGATGTGTTTACGCAAGCGAGTGAAATTGCAGTCATGTAGCTGAATATGAGCATTGTTGCGTGACTATATAACAGACAGGCTGTGATTTCATGAGCGGCATTTTCTCACAATGAAATTCAACTGCTGATTTGAGCCCCCCCACAAGGAATGGTAATTAGACAAAGAAAAAGATTGTATGTATCAAAAAAGAAACATCACAATCAAGCAGAATTGTACATTTGTCCTCACTTGACTTGTAGTACGCAAATCATTGAATGCAACCCTAAAATACAAGACGTAGAATGAGAGGAATAGAAACTGGTTGGATGACATAATCAAATTTGTTGTAAACTGATTGGACTGGTTCGGCTTTCGGTGTTACCTTTGACTGTGTCAAAAAAGCTGGTATAACCTCGGTTTTCGGACGTCTCGGTTCTCGTACAATTCGGTTTTCGAACTAAAATTTCGAGTTTTTTATGCCTCGGATTACAAACAAATTTCGGTTCTCGAACTAACTGAGCGCACTTGAATGCGTCACTTCACTCCTCTCGGCTGGCGACGCTACATAGGAAGCGTCCATTGTGAGCAGACGTTTTTGTATTGTTCAATAGTTTTTTGTTTTTTTTTAAAGCAGACGTGTTTGGTGAAACGCTTCCTCGTGTAGCGTCCATTGTGAGCAGACGAGTTTGTATTGTTCAATAAAAAAAAAAAAAGCAGACGTGTTTGGTGAGACGCTTCTGTTAGGGGGAGTGAAATCCCCCTCTTTTCAGAATGGTTTGCCCCAGCAGCACGGGAGAGGTGCGTGTGTTTCTTTACGGCCGGCAGTTTTCAATACAGCGGCACATAATGAACACTCTGGTGTCCGGTGTCTCATTATTATGCAATAATCATACAGAAACAGCTTTCTCGTGTAGCGTCCATTGTGAGCAGACGAGTTTGTATTGTTCAGAGATTTTTTAAAAAGCAGACATGTTTGGTGAGAACTACGTAATATTGGACTGTTATTTTTTCATCGTGTATCAGCCCCTAATCATGGCACCTAAGAAAGCAAGTGGAAGTGGTAAACCTGGTGAAGAAAAGAGGAAAATAGTGCGCAAAACTATAGAATTTAAGAAAGATTTGATCACGAAATATCAGTCAGGTGTGCGTGTGTCTGTGTTGGCGAAGGAGTTTGGGATGCCGAAATGCCCCGCCTACTGCCTGATGACAGCTGGGATAGGCGCACGCCCCATGACAGATAGAGAGAGAGAGAGAGATGTTCCTTCAATTTTTATGTTTTCCTGTTAAAATTGGTGAAAATAAAACATATTACAGTTTGTTTGTACAGTAATTTACATATTACCTGCTCTCCTATTCAATGTGTACAGTTTATGGTGTGAAATTGTAAAAAAAAGTGGTTTAAAAAAAGTGGTTTTCTTGACTTGGAACGGATTAAATTTTTTACATTGATTCCAATGGGAAACATGGTTTCGGTTATCGAACCATTCGGTTTTCGAACAGTCTTCTGGAACGGATTAAGTACGAAAACCGAGGTTTGACTGTATATATATATATATACTATGTATATATATATATATATATATATATATATATATATATATGTATATATATATATATATATTTATTATGGTGTCATTAAAAAACATATTTCCAATGTCCAGGTGTGCAGTATGTCACGTGCAGAGTGCAGATGTGCACAGAAGCCAAGAGGAACTACCCCTTCGCTGGACACATTGACATCAGTTCATTGGTGGTTCAGGATGGCTACATATTCATCCAGGCCAGTATTAAAAGACCTTTTATTGGGATGTACTGCTTATTTTGTAATAATAAGGGCCACAATTTATATACCAGCTTTATTTATTATTTTTATCTTTTAGGCAATACACTAAATACACCAGTATTGTCTGAACATTACAGAGTGATGGAATACATTTGCAGTTTTTCTTTCCTGGCAAACTATTCAACTGGCGTATAATAAAGGAATACCCTAAAATAAACAAGAGCCAATACTTTGAGAAAAAAACAAAGGTTTAATTGACAATTAAATCAACAATATAAGCCTGACTGATTGCAATCACCGGTCTCTACCCCCCTCCCCCACCGGCCCCCCCATCAAAAAGTGTAATTGTAACTAGTGTTTATGTTTGTCTTTCCATGTGTGACACGTCCAATATTGTTCTTCAATTTGTTCTTCAGCATTGTCCAATTGGAATACAGTGCACTCCTAGTTCTAACGAGAGACTGGATGTGGCGCACACAATCACAATGCTGTGTAAAGTATTTAAACAGTGACTTGAACCAAAGGGGAAATATTGGAATGCATACATAGCATCTCAACTCATGCAAGGTTTGCTAACTGCAAGGCTAGTAGTTAATTAGTAAACAGGGTGCGTTCAAACACACACGTACATAATGCCTCCATCAGCATGGCTTTGACAGCCTGAGCAGGGTTTGTTCACTGAAGGACTTGAAATGTGACGTCTCAACCGGTCCAAGACACGGAACAATATTTGTCTGATTGTCTGACAGCGCGACTGTCGTCAACGTCAAAAAAGTCATGTAGTTTGAGAAGGCCATCAACCTTATAAATGAACTCCATTGGGTCATTGAGATCATTTCTTGCACTGTTCAAAGCTACTTGATCGAGAGTGCATCGTGTTTCCTCATTATAAAATCAGGGATCAGAAATGGCAAAATGTCTTGATAATTTTGGTGTGAAAGTGCTGATCAACACTTGGCATTTGAATTGCACTTAGATTCACATGTTTGGGCAGTTTAGATTACTGTAGTTTTTGCACGATAAAGAGCTTCGGATTATAAGGTGCACATCCAGTCAGTGGCCAATTTCAAAACGGTTTTCATATATACTGAGCACTGCAATCATTATAATGTGCATAGAAGGTACAATAGCGGCTGCGGTTGCGCTATGCATCCACTACATGGAGGTAGTGCGCTCTACACTCAGACTAACTGCCGGAGCCAATATTCACCTAACCTGGCTCGTCCCCTCTCTATGACGTCACACAAATACAAGAAACATATATTACTATACATTAACAGGTTTGCTTTTTTGAATGGGAGAGCCAAACTGTACTTGGTGGAAACCATGCACATACAACAACGAGGTCAGAGCTGCGATTCAAACCCCAAATTTCTGAGTGATAATGCAGATGTGCTATCGATGCGTTACAGTTTTCCGCCTACTCCATATCACTATTTGTGTTCAATTGTTGTTGGACCTCATGTGGAATGTATTATTATTGTGTTAGTTTGAAAACTTAACAGAGCATACAGAACACTGTGCTAACCCACAAAATATTCATTTGTGCTCTTACATTTTCACTGCCTGGTTTGTTTAATTAATCATGGTGTGACAGACACATTTGAAGTGGTCATGTTGGAAACACAAAGTAACACAAGACGTCATTTCTCATCTGTATTTTAGTTTCCAATACATCATGATTATCATGAGGATGGGCAAATTAGGTTGCGGAACATACAGCTGTAGTCAACCGAAAAAGCACAGTTTAAGTATAAAGGTGGTTTTGTTCAGTCAAACTTGGGGCTTTTCTGTTGGTGTTTGTCAAAGTGAGGCTGATACTGTATTATACAACAATGAGCGATGGGGAATCAATCATACCAATTCCTTTTAAAGTTCAAACAGCCTCAGGCAATCTCGCTATCGATCTACTGCTCTTTCCTTGGATTGCATGTAGGACTGTTTGTGCAGTGTTCACCAAATGTGTTTCTGCTAGCGACTAGAAGCTCTTTTTTTGTATCTTTCGATGCAATGTTGTTCATTTACTACACCAGTCTTGCGTGCATTCCTGTGGGTGTCACTCCTTAGCCAATCTTTTCTTCATGCTTTGGGTGAAAGTTTTCCGCCGAAACCAATTTTACCAAATATTAAGGTAAGTTGTGTGTGGTACGTGAAGGTATGAAGTGGAAAAAGTACACCGGCAAGCGAGCAAATTAAGTTAAATGAAATAAATAAATAAATAAATAAAGAGCTTTGGAAAAGAAAAAACAGACAAGTGATGAGCCACCTGTCAGGAAAAGAGAAATGCACATCGGGAGTCTCTCTAAAAAGGCTCGTCGATCTGCGATTCTCACGCGGCAAGACCGTGCCATGATGTGTGGTGACAGGCTCACAAGTGAGGCAATGAAGTCTTCATAATTGCCTCCAAAAAAAAGCATTCAAATAATTTCTATCATCCTACCTTTGTGAAGCGGGATTTTCTGTATTGATGGCGATAAAAAACAAAAATGACGGCAATATCTTGTCATAAAGTAATAGAGTTTGGATGCCATTGTCTCCCATTATTCCAAGATAGGCCTGTGGTGTAGAAAAGAAACAAAGGCCCCAAAAATTACAAATATAGTCAAGCTTAATGGTGGGTTGCATTTTTGATAATTGGCTTTTCCATGGAGGTTTGTCAACTATAGCGTCATATAAAACGATCCGTGGTTCAAAAGAGGTTGTGGGATTCTGCATTTCCCAGACGTCACATGAGCCTTAGTTGTGAAACTTAAATGTTTCCCCCAACAAAGAATAATTGGACTATTGATTGTCCTAACGCGTATTTACCAATACATTTTTGAAACCTCAATGTGCATTGCGAGGACAACATCCTTTGAATGCCAGCTACAAAATAGTCATTACCTCAAAAGAAAATTGCACTTGACACCAACCAAAATTTGGAAATTAAATTAAAAAAAATCACAAGAAAAACAAAGCAAATGCATTACGGTTGAGATATGCTAGTTTTCTGCCTCAAAAATCTGATCAGTCTGCGCAAAGCATGACACAAAACATCAAGGCTGTGTGAAAAGACATATTTGCGTTGTCTGACAATGTCCTTGTCTTAAATGTAGTGTAGGATACATTTTGTTGTCTTTGCAAGAGGCTTACTATTGACGTGAATGTCTTACTAGAAATTCACTTTGCGAGTTGCCTAAAATGTTGACACAAACATCCCTTTAGTCCTGAGGTAAAAGAACAGACTACATCAAATAATAATATCCCAATACTGTGTAAACTAAGCCGGCAAACGTTTGGTATGTATCTGTAAACGTGAAGAATGGTGCAATGCTCTCATTATTATGCAATAATCATACATACCAAACATGACTGAGCGCATGTTTGGTGCTGTTGCATCAATAAACAAGGACTCACTGCTTGTAATGCATGAGTCACGACCAAAATGGATCAAATTAACAAATTAAAGTCTAACTCATGGCGCGATTATGCTGAATCTAATTGGCACTTTCAAATGCTAAGCCCCATTAGCCTGCAAAAATGCCCCTCCTAGGTGAAAACATTTGCTGGTGCTGAATTATTTTCACTAATTTATAGGCTGTGTCAACGTTCAGTGGTCGGCACAATGTCTGGACACATTATGGCCGTTAGGCAGTCTACGAGCGTATGTAGGCTGGGCGTAACTCCACCCCATGCATGTTAGGACAAATCAAATGCTGTGTCAACGTTCATGGTCGGCAAATGTCGGACACATATGGCCGTTACTATTGGCGGGTTCCACCCCATTTTAGGACTTGCAAACTCAATGAGGATGCGGAAAACCACACTTACCCAAGTGTCCATCAAATATGGAATATACCAAGGTGATGCACTCTCCCCACTGCTTTTCTGCATAAAACTGAACCCCCTTGGCCAAGTAATCGCCAAGACAGGCTATGGATACCGCCTCAGAACTTGAGCTACGATCAGCCACCTCCTCTACATGGATGACATAAAGCTGTATGCTAAGAGCGAAAGGGACATTGACACCCTGATCCACACAACCAGGATCTACAGCAGTGACATCAGGATGTCATTCAGGCTTGAGAAATGTAGTCGGATTGTGACGAAGAGAGGCAAGGTTGTCCATACTGAAGGGGTCTCACTCCCTGAAGGAACAATAGCAGACATTGAGGACATCTACAAGTACCCCTGGATACCACAAGCCAATGGCAACCTCAAACTGGCAACAAGGAAAGCGGCTACGGCCACATACCTCCAGCGGGTGAGGCAAGTCCTAAGAAGCCAGCTCAATGGCAAGAATAAGACCCGGGCAATAAACAGCTATGCCCTGCCAGTGATCAGATACGCTGCAGGAATAATAAGGTGGCCAAAGGAAGAGATTCAGACCACAGACGTTAAGACCCAAAAGCTCCTAACCATGCATGGAGGGTTCCATCCCAAATCCAGCACCCTGTGACTGTACGCAAGCCGAAAGGAAGGAGGCCGGGGACTAGTAAGTGTGAGAGCCACTGTCCAGGATGAAACATCCAAGCTCTATGAGTACATCAAGGAGAAGGCTGCAACGGATGACATACTCAGAGAATGTCTCAGACAATGGGGAGCAGATAATGAGGTGCTGGAAGAGGGACCATCATGGGAGGACAAGCCCCTACACGGGATGGACCACCAGACCATCACTGAAGTGGCTAATCTCAAGAAGTCCTATCAGTGGCTAGAGAGGGCTGGCCTGAAGGACAGCACAGAGGCACTCATCCTGGCTGCTCAGGAGCAGGCCCTGAGCACCAGAGCCATTGAGGCTCAGATATACCACATCAGACGAAGACCCAAGGCGTAGGTTGTGCAAAGAGGCACCTGAGACGATCCAAAACATAACTGCAGGGTGTAAGATCAGAATCAGAATCAGAATCAGAATCATCTTTATTGGCCAAGTATGTAGAACACACAAGGAATTTGACTCCGGTATAACACGCTGCATTAGTATCATCGTAAACAAGGACATGACAAATAGTATGAAAAGACATTTCGTAATGTAGTGGACCGTAGTGCGGTAGTACCACCCAGTGACAACTGTGAGACAAAGTGCAAAGTATTAAGCAGAGCTAAAATGATCAGTGGTAGAATACAATACTATAACAGTTGGTGCAGAAAATCATTGAACCATTTTAAAGTGACCAGTAGCAGTATTTGTTTACAAGAAGTGTGCAATTATGCAGATGTCCTTGAGCGCTTTAAAGTGTCTGGTGCGGTGGAGTATAAATCAGTGACTGTTTAGGGAGTTAATGGCTAGAGGGAAGAAGCTGTGTAAGTCTGCTGGATTTGGTGCGCAGGGATCGGAAGCGCCTGCCTGAGGGGAGTAGCTGGAAAAGGTGGTGGGCAGGGTGCGGTGGATCCAGTAGGATTTTCCGTGCCCTTGTTTTGATTCTTGCAGTGTGCAAGTCCTCAAGTGTGGGTAGGGCGGTGCCAATGATTTTTTCCGCCGCCCTAACTGTCCGTTGAAGTCGGATTTTGTCCATTTTTGTGGCGGCCCCAAACCAAACCGTGATAGAAGAACACAGGATTGATTCGATGACTGCCGTGTAGAACTGACGTAGCACGTCCTGTGGCAGGCCATGCTTCCTCAGCAGCCTCAGGAAGTACATCCTCTGCTGGGCCCTTTTCAGGATGGAGTTGATGTTGACCTCCCACTTCATGTCCTGGGAGACTGTGATTCCCAGGAACTTGAAGGTCTCGACGGTTGACACAGGGCAGTTGGATAGTGTGAGGGGCAGCTGTGGTGAAGGATGTTTCCTGAAGTCCACGATCATCTCTACAGTCTTGAGCGTGTTCAGCCCTAGGTTGTGTCGGTTGCACCAGAGCTCCAGCTGCTCCACTTGTTGTCGGTACGCAGACTCGTCGCCGTCCTTGATGAGACCAATGACCGTGGTGTCGTCTGCAAACTGTATGAGTTTGACAGCCGGGCTTGTTGAGGTGCAATCGTTTGTGTAGAGGGAGAAGAGCAGTGGAGAGAGGACGCATCCCTGCGGGGCTCCAGTGCTAGTGGTGCGGGTTGACGGTGTTGTTCCTCCCAGTCTCACCTGTTGTGTCCGTCCCGTCAGGAAGGTGAGGATCCACTGGCAGATCGTAGGGGACACACCGAGCTGGAGAAGTTTGGGGGTGAGGAGTTCCGGGATGATGGTGTTGAACGCAGAGCTGAAGTCCACAAACAGGATCCTTGCGTAGGTCCCTGTGCTGTCGAGGGGCTCGAGGATGTAGTGCAGACCTATGTTGACTGCGTCCTCCACAGACCTGTTTGCCCGGTAGGCAAACTGAAGAGGGTCCAGCAGGGGTCCTGTGACGTTCTTTAGGTGGTTCAGCACAAGGCGTTCAAAGGACTTCATGACCACAGACGTCAGAGCGACAGGCCTATAGTCGTTCAGTTCCGATGTTGCCGATTTCTTGGGAACTGGGATGATGGTAGACCGCTTTGAAGCAGGATGGGACCTCACACAGCTCCAGGGATCTGTTGAAGATTTGTGTGAAGACCGGAGCCAGCTGGTCAGCGCAGACTTCAGGCAGGAGGGGGACACTTTGTCGGGCCCCGCAGCTTTCTTGATCTTCTGCTGCTTGAAGAGCCGTCTCACGTCCTGTTCGTGGATCTGTAGGGGAGAGAATGAGGGTGGGGGGATAGATAGAGTTGTTTCTAGTAGAGGTGGGTGTATGTGCCAAGTGGCAGTGTCCTTTTCAAATCTGCAGAAAAACATATTTAGCTCATCAGCAAGACCCTTATCGTTCACTGTTTGGGGGGATGACATTCTATAGTTTGTGATTGCTTTCAGGCCATTCCACACAGATGCAGAGTCGATAGCAGAGAACTGATTTTCAGCCTCTCTGCATAGCTTCTCTTAGCGATGTTGATTTCCTTTGTCAATTGGTTTCGGGCGTGTTTGTACAGTGCCCGATCTCCACTTCTAAATGCGGCCTCTTTCTCTTTCCTGAGTTGCCTGAGTTTAGGAGTGAACCATGGCTTGTTATTGTTGAAGGAGCGGAAGGACTTCGTTGGTACACACATGTCCTCACAGAAACTAATGTATGATGTTACAGTGTCTGTGTATTCATCCAGTGTGCCCGTTGAAGTTTCAAAGACGCCCCAATCAGTGCAGTCTAAGCATTCTTGTAGAGCTAGCTTTGCTTCATCTGTCCATTTTTTCACAGTCTTAACAACCGGTTTAACACATTTGAGTTTCTGTCTGTATGTAGGTATTAAGTGTATTAAATTGTGGTCAGAAAGACCCAATGCTGCGCGGGCGATCGATCGGTATGAATTTTTGATTGTTGTATAGCAGTGGTCAAGAATGTTGCCTTCTCTGGTGAAACAGTCGATGTGCTGCTTATATCTGGGAAGTTCACGGTTAAGATGTGCTCTATTAAAATCGCCCAAAATGATCAGGGGTGACTGTGGATATTTTAGTTCGAGTTTGTTTACTTGGTCAGCTAGCGTTTGTATCGCCGTGTTCGCGTTAGCTTGTGGCGCAATGTAAACACCGACTAGTAAAAAGGAGGTGAACTCACGTGGCCAGTAGAATGGCTTGCAGTTTAAAGACAGCGACTCCAGGTCCGGCCTGCAGTGTGCGTCGAGCTTCGTGACATCAGTGCACCATTCTTCGTTGATATAGAAGCAAATCCCACCACCTTTCGATTTCCCTGATAGCTCCGAGTCGCGGTCGGCTCGAAGTAGGCGGAAGCCGGGGAGATGTAGCGCGGAATCCGGGTGGCGGTCACTGAGCCAGGTTTCAGTGAAGCAGAGCGCAGCAGAACGTGCAAAGGTTTTGTTGGTCTTTGTGAGGAGAAGAAGTTCATCCATCTTGTTTGGCAGAGATCGTAGATTAGCAAGATGGATCGATGGGAGCGGGGTCCGAAATCCACGCTGTCGTAGCTTGACTAGCACGCCGGCTCGCTTCCCCCTCCTGCGCCGGCGGTTCCATGCTGCGTACAGCGCGGCCGCTCCGCTCGCGATTAGCTCCGAAAAACCTTGTGGATTTTCGTGTGCTGGTGAAAAAAGTCCGAGCGTAGACTCCCCAATGCTAAGCAACTTTTCCCTCGTGTAAGTAAGCCGCGTAGGGTCGCCAAAAATGAACGAAAATGACAAAAACAGGGATAATACTAGGGAGCGTGTAACCGAGGCTGCCATACCGGTCGGCGCCTGATGACGTAAGATGCTGGCAGGGAAAGCCTACATGGAACACCATAACCAGGTGGCTGGCATAGTCTACCGAAACATCTGTGCGGAGTATGGACTGGAAACCCCAAGGTCAAAATTGTGGTGGAGAATGACCGAGCGAAGATCCTGTGGGACTTACAGATACAGACTGACAAGATGGTACTGTAATGGCGAACCAACCAAATATTGTGATCATAGATAAAGGGCAGAGGAAAGCCGTTGTAGTGGATGTACCGGTCCCAAGTAATGGAAACATCAGAAAGAAGGAACGTGAGAAACTACAGAAATACCAAGGGCTCAGAGAGGAGTTGGAGAGAGCCTGGAACATAAAGGTGGCAGTAGTGCCTGTGGTGATCGGAGCACTTGGGGCAGTGACCCCCAAACTAGATGAGTGGTTACAACAGATCCCGGGAACAACATCGGGCATTTCAGTCTAGAAAAGCGCAGTGCTGGGAACAGCAAGGATACTGCGCAGAACCCTCAAGCTTCCTGGCCTCTGGTAGAGGACCCGAGCTGAATGGGGGGACGGACAATTAATGGCTCTCACTGAAATATATATCCGAATATTTTGCTTAGTCAATAAGGTTCCCGACCCCTGATCTAAAACGTAGTCACTGACCCTTCCAACACAAATGATTTTCATCAGACTTTTGTATAATTTGGTGAAATATATTAATTTTATTATATGTTGTTTTAATAAAAGTTTCTGACAACATCCAACAGTCTTTATGCAAAAAACAAATTCATGTAGTACTTTTATGTATTAAAAAGCTAAAACCTGGTCACTAGGACCAGAGGAAGTTTAAGTCTTTGGGAGAGTGTGTGTCATCTAAGATTTGATAAGCAACCGTCATTTAACAGTTGCTCCACATAGAACAACGGTCCCCAACCTTTTTTGCCCCACGGACCGGTTTAATGTCCATCCATCCATCCATTTCTGAACCGCTTTTATCCTCACTAGGGTCGCGGGGGGTGCCGGAGCCTTTCTTCGGGCAGTAGGCGGGGGACACCCTGAATTGGTTGCCAGCCAATCGCAGGGCATCCACGCTCACACTCATACCTAGGGATTTAGAGTGACAATCAGCCTGCATGCATGTATTCCACACAGGGAGGCCGGACTTCTACCTCAGAAAGCCGACGTGCTAACCACTGGACTACCGGGCCGCCCCGGTTTAATGTCAGACAGTGTTTTCAAGGACCAATATAATATGATATGACCTGCATGGTATTTTCTGAACATAATAATAAACACGAATCACGACATGAGGAACGTCCTATCTGGCCGCAATGCTCTCTGGTTGCCATGGTAACATTTAAACGTGCCTTCACAATAAGATACACTGAAAATACAAAGTGCATGGAAAATACGACTCACCATCACTACCTATTATGCAGAGTGGGCTTGGTGCGTGGGAATCTCCCGTTGAGATAAATCTGTATTTTAAGTCGGACTCCTGATACTGTCTATTAAATGTAGCCTTCTTTTTCTTGGAAGTCGCAGGCTCCTCTTCTGTCTCCTGGCTGGGCCTTTTCCCCTTCCCAAAGAAACTTTCCAAAGACGTTTGGTTTTTACTCATTTCACTAGCTCCTGGGTTTAATTTTAGCCATAACCTATCACATGACCGAGAAGGGCACCTTCACCTGTGTCAAGAGTGACATACTGTCGTTGGATGCAAGATAATCCAGTAATCTTTCAAAATAAAAGTTTGTTCAGATTCTGAAATGAATAAAACGGAAGTAATGTATGTTATTTATTCTTTCTGTGCGGCCTGGTAAAAAAGGACTCACGGACTGGTGCATAAGTGTGTTTGTTTGTTTGTTTTTATTGTTTATTGAACATAAAAACATACTCAATAATAAATTGACAGAAAGTAAGGTAAGTAAAATTGTAAAAGGAAAAGCGAAATCAGTCATCATACAACACAATTATATGTTCAAAGGAGTAGGAAGAAGTAAAAAACTTATCTAGTCCTACCCCAAGTTATGTGTTTATATATAAATAGATAATTTTTATATCAATCAGAAAAGAAAGGAAGAAAGAAAGAAGTAAGTCTCCATAAAAGCTCATGCTTTTACCCTAGACCGTGATATTTTTACTACTTTTGGTTTGTATCTGGATTTTATACTTGCACACCCTGGTACTCTTATGTCAATTTTCTTGTATTCATAATGGATATTGCAGTACCTTTCTCTATTTATCAACTTAATTATTATATTTAATTAATGTTTAGAATTTATCACCTTAACTCTGATTGATGTAGGTTGTTTGTACTATTTTCTTGAATTTATTTTTGAACTCAGGAAGCGATTTACTCATTTTCAGGTCCGTTTCGAAATTATTCCACAGATTAACACCTATGACAGATACACTTCTTTGCTTGATGGGTGTTCTTGTTTTGGATTTTGTATATAGGTTGGCACCTCTTAAGTCATAGCAGCTATCCCGAATTTCGAAAAATTTCTGAATGTTTTGGCAGAGCAGGTTATTGGGCGATTTTAAAGTCAACCAGGTCATAAAATGTCATCGTGTTGAATTGAATAAATAGTGGATTTGTGGGTTCCGTATATTTTGATCTATTAATAATTCTGATTGCTTTTTTTTGTAGTTTTAAAACGGAGTGTGTTTGTTTTACAGGCATTTCCCCATATTTCCACACAGTAAGTCATATACGGTAATAATAATGAACAGTATAAAGTGTACAAAGACCTCTTATTTAGCACATCCTTGGTTTTGTAGAGGATCCCTATGGTTTTGGCTATTTTTCTTTTTACGTTATCGATATGTGGTTTCCAACATAGTTTTGAGTTTATTACTAATCCAAGAAACTTGGTTTCATACGCACTTTCTAAGTGACACACTTTACTTGATGGGAGGATCTGCGCTGCCTAAAACGTGTGCAGCTGTGCTTCTTTCTGACTTAGGCACACAGAATCTGACCCTTCATGAATAAACTACAAGTTTTAATTCTGAAAAAAGGGCCTCTTTGGCAGCTACTTTGTGGCATACTCTGAATTGTGGTCCATAGCCTATTGGAAAGGTATTTGACATAAATGTTGATTTATTTGTTTATTTATTTATTTAATTATACATACATACATACATACATACATAACTGAACTCTGGGATGTTCATGTAACAATCAGTTTGTGTATTTTTGTGAACTGTCACTTTGAAATAATGTCTTGTATTTGAATAAAGGGATGGGTTTTTTTACTGATTAAATAATTAATGAAAAAATAATTGACTAATGAATTGATAATGACAAGAATTGTTTGTTTCAGGCCTCATATTCAGCAAAATGACAAAAATGATTTATTTGTGTAACTGAGAGTTATGTTTTTATAGGTACCGACTACGGGAAGAGCCACTTATTATGTTTCCTACAAGAGAGACATATTCATCCAAATTAAACTTCCAAAATATTCCTTGCCCAAGGTAGGTTGTTTTTTTTTGGTCACTTTGTGATGGGTCAATTACGTTCATTGTGTCTGTCAATGGACACCTAGAGTTGCTTGAAAATCTATGACAATCCTTTGGGGTACCCTGGAGTTTTGCATAAATCGGTCATAAAGTATCAGCTGATCACCTTCTAAATCACAGCGCCAGACAAACTTGTTGAAAACAATATCAATATGTGAGATACGAGTGCGCTTCAGACACATCATCGCTAAATGGCTGCCCCAATTCCAATGAAGTTGGGAAAATGTAAATAAAACAGATTAAGATGATTTGTAAATTCTATTGAACATATTTTGATTTGAACACACTGACATATAATGTTTAAACTGATGAACATTACAGTCTTTTTCTTTTAAATACTCATCTTGAACTCGATACCTGCAACGGGTTGAATTAAAGCTGACACAGGTGGAACAAAAGCCTGGAAAAAGTTGTAGAATGCCCAAAAGAACACCTCTTTAGATCATTACACAGGTAAATAGGATGATTGGAAACTGGCGAGTAAAACAGCAGCACCCTTGAGACTTTCTGTTGTTCACAAGTAACTACTCCACGTTCGCCACTTTGTGAGCATCTGTGTGAGCAAATAGTCCAACAGTTTAAGAACTATATTTCTCGACGTGCAATTGAAGGAATTTAGGGATTACACCATTTATGGTCTATAATATCATCAAAAGCTTAAAAAAACTGAAGAAATCTCTGATGCTTCAATGCTGAAAGGTAAATACAGTTTTTGGAACAGCATTTGCTGCAATGCAAGTAATGTCTTTTCCATGGACTTCCCTGCTTATTTCAGCAAGAAAATGCCCAGCCGCATTTTGCATGTTACAGCAGCGTAGGAATTTAATAAAAGAGTGCAAGTCTAAGACCGACCTGCCAGCAATCCAGAGCTGTCGCCATTTGAAAAGGTCTGGTGCGTTATTAAATGCAAAATATGATAATGTACACTGTTGAGCAACTTACGTACATTACGCAAGAATGGGAAATAATTTTACTGTTAAAGCTTCAACAATAAGTGTCCTCAGTTCCCAAATGCCCATTGAGTGTTGTCAAAAGGAAGTGATGTAATAAAGTGTGAAATACTGTATGTCACAGCTTTAAATTCAGCATTCCATCATCTGATATATAAATCAATTGAATTTCAAGTTCAATCACAGAATGAACTGACCTCGGAAATCAAGGTACCATTCTATATGCTTTGAGGTTTTTACTACACAACATCTGAAGAACGATTGTTGTTGATATTGTGAAGAATTGTTAACTTGCAAGAGGGTGGAAAGGGTCATAACAATCTCTAAAGTCCTTATACTTAATGAGGCTAGGTTTGTACAGAATTTCTATAAATGGACAAAGTTCAGTACTCTCACGACTTGGAGTGGCCGGAAGAGTACAGTGCAGAATGCTGAATAGTGAAAAGTGAATAAAAATCCAAGAGTGTCAGTCAAAGCTTTACAGAAATCTCTGGCACATGCCACAACATCTCGGTTGACTGGCTATGATGAGTAAACAAGAATGGTTGTCATTGGAGCACACCATGGCTCATGCCAATGCTATCCACAAAAACAAATAAGCATTGCTACAGGTTTGAAGTTTGCAAAAAAGCGCCTGGATATTCTCAACTCAACTTTATTTAGAGAGCATTTTAAAAACAGCCATCACTGCATACAAAGTGCTGTACATAAAGTAAAAATGAAACATCTAAAAACAAAGACAGTTAATACACAAAACAAACAAACAAATAACAAAAACAGTAAACACAATAAAACCCCAAAACAATGCCAAGTCTGAAAGCCAAAGAATAAAAAAGTGTTTTAAGATGGACGAGCAAGGGGCTTGGCTAACATTTAAAGGAAGCCATTCCAAAGGGAGGGACTGGCAATGGAAAAAGCTTGATCACCTCTGAGCTGAGATTTTCTCCGGGTCCTTCAGTTTCCTCCCACATTCCAAAAACATGCGTGGCAGGTCAACGGAACACTCTTACATTGTCCCTAGTTGTGTTCTTAAATTGTCCCTAGGTATGGTTGTGCACGTGAATGTTTGTTAGTCAATGTGTGTCCTGATTTTGGCTGGCAACCGGTTCAGGGGGTCCCCCGCTTGCTGCCCGAAGACATAGGATAGGCTCCAGCACACCCTCAACCCTCGTAAGGACAAGCAAATTAGAAAATAGATGGATTGCTGTCTGCCAATTTAAGTTTAAAGTCCCTGTAAAGTGAAAAGAAAAATGTTTTGTAAATTTGACATTTACTATGTAAAATCCATCCATCCATTTTCCGAACCGCTTCATCCTCACTAGGGTCGCGGGGGGTGCTGGAGCCTATCCCAGCAGTCTTCGGGCAGTAGGCGGGGGACACCCTGAATTGGTTGCCAGCCAATCGCAGGGCACACAGAGACGAACAACCATCCACGCCCACACTCATACCTAGGGACAATTTAGAGAGCCCAACGAGCCTGCCATGCATGTTTTTGGAAATGTGGGAGGAAACCGGAGCACCCGGAGAAAACCCACGCAAGCCCGGGGAGAACATGCAAACTCCACACAGGGAGGCCGGAGCTGGGATCGAACCCGGTACCTCTGCACTGTGAAGCCGACGTGCTAACCACTGGACTACCGGGCCGCCACTATGTAAAATGAGGCTCAAAAACTGAAAAATAAAGCCCCTCTTCCCAGTTGTTGGATGCTGTGAAAACACACCCCACTCGACCCTCGCCTGTCAGTTAAATATGTTCCAATGGCTCACACAATGTCTGCAGTATGAGCCACAGACTGCAAAATGTGTCATACGATCTTTGATAATCAATTGTGCTGTGTTGTGTGGACCCACGCACAACACCACGAGTGGAGCATTGACGCATTTGATGACCCCGCTGCCAGTCTGCTCATGAGCTTGGTAGCTCATTATATCGTGGACTAGTGATTATAATAAATAGTTTCCCTCACGTGTCTCTGTTCTGTTTAACCACACGCGGCGCAGGGAGCGAAGCTGTGGCAAATTGGACAGCCCCAACGCTCACTGTCAAATTCACCCCAGCCTGACTGTGTGTCTCACGAGGGTCCACACAACCGAGAAACAGTAGGACAAATAACACAAAACACATACTGCATTAGTCATATCTTGATGGCTAACTGCACATTGTAGAGGTAGGAATGGAACACGTTATTATGACTTAACTGGAAATAGGCATTGATGCAATGAAGGTGCTCAGAATGTACCGAAAATAGTGGGACTTTCAGAGGTAAAAGTAAAACCAAAACACAATACACTAGCCCACAGTAATCATTGGAGATTACTTTTAATGTCCACAATCTACTGTTAGCACATCAGGAAACACCAAACAACCATGGGGACAGGCAAACAGAAAGTAGGAATGGTCAAGGCAGAATTCATAGTCGGGAACAGAAAGCTGAGGCTGATTACCAGGAAAACGGCAAGTTACAAGGGTCATAGGCAAGCAGGGTCGACAATAGGAGATAAATCCAAAGGAAGGTGTTGGAGAATCTTGCGCGGATATTACCCAACTCAACGTAAAAGACAAAGGGAGGTGGGGGGTCGTATGGCAAACGTCACACTACGAAAGTTCATCGGCTAAAATGACATTAATGAAGGGTGTCTCCAATGATAATTTCAAATGATGGTGTTGTGTATTTTTTACCGGTTCTCTTTGCAAGTAATACTTCTTGTATCAGCAACTTCCATACAGCACAAGAAACAGTATCCAGTGCAATTTGTCACTGTCTATATTCATAGCACATCATTGATCGTATGACCACTTCCACAGGGTCATCCTGCTCTAATCTCACCGCTCTAAGACTCCGGTCATAACTCCTTTTAATCTCTCCCTGCTCCCTGTTAGGATTTACACATTGTCAGCACAGATGAAAAGCAAGTATTTGCCGCAGTCCAAGAGTGGAACCAGAATGACACCTATAACCTCTACCTGTCTGACATGAGAGGGATCTACTTCACCTTGGCCATGGAAAATGTCAAAACCACTAAAGGCATAGGAGGGAACCAGATGCTGGATTTGTATGAGGTACGCTCCTAATGAAATTGGCCATAAATGCAAGGAAACCTCTCACCATTTAATTAATGGGAAGTCACAGGGACTATTATTATCTTACTGCAATTTGGGACCTACCATAAATCATCTGCACATTACCATGAAAATTACTGGAAAGGGTACACAACTGTAATTTGTAATGCAAGCATTTACTTTTGCTGAAATATACCCATACTGAGACACGCTGTTAAATAATCGTTTAATAGGACCCACCGATTACACACAAAAAATGGTTTGTGTTTCAACTAACAGTTGGCTTTCCCACAATTCGAAATTCCACTTCATACCGGTCCTGCCTCAGTACATGATACCTAAATCATGGACCCGTTGGTTTTGTTGATTACTCTGGTGGAAGTAATCAATTCCAGACACACAACAATATTTTAAAAATTCATTTAATAGAGGAAAACTAGGGTTTAACGCACAGAAAACAATGTAAAATAAATAAAATGACTTTCATACATACATACTACACGTTTTCACCTAAATTCTATTCGGTTTCTTGTCTTCTTGATCAAAAAGGCTATTTGGGAGCTTTCAATTTATCCATGGTGTCACACTTCGTAAATAAGCACACAAAAATGTTTTGAAATGCATCTGATCAGTGTGTGGGGTGTTCCTCACTGTCACTTGTGACACTATTCACACACACACACACACACACATATATATGTCTTATGCCGTAACATGCTGCCAGGAATGACGTCAAAATAAACATGCGCCAAGGTATTGATGTCCAGATATTACTTGGTAAGGTAGTTCACCTTCTTTCCGCAGTGGTGGCGTGTTACCGTCGTATAGAGCATGAACAATTGTTGCTGTGATTAAACTGACTTCTTCTTCCTGACAGTCTACACGTAAATAAGCGGGTTCTCGAGGCAAGAAAAATGCCTCGAGCATTTTTTTTTCAACCAATGTACTGTAATATCTCAAGCACAAACACTTGATCTTTGCAAAATATGAGGCCAAAGTAGGTACATTATAAATATATTGTAAGGGCCAAAAATGATTCATGGTGTATTTTATTTAGGAATAGTTTAGTTTTTTAACCTTCTTTTCATACTACAATTTTTGTATTATTGTGTTAGCGTTCTATCACTGGCATCACGTGGAATCCTCTTACCTCCAAATTCACTACTTTTCAGGAGACCCCCAAATAGTGTGTACAAATAACACCCACACGTGTGGACTGACCAACATATTATTATAGAATTGTGAAAAAGAAAAAGTGGCATTTTCCAAATTGTGAGAGAAATGTTCTGCCCAGCACAACCTACAAATGAGAATGATGATTTGCAATGATGATCAATAGACCAAAGTGATGAATTTTGGTCTATTGAGACCAAAGTGATGAATTTTGGTCTATTGAGGAATAAGGGTGTGTACATTTTAGCAATAGTTTATTATCATACTGTTGAGCTATAATTTAAAAATTATCTCAGCTTATAATGAAGTGGTAGGTGTAATTATTTGAAAAGGAATAGAAACAAGCAAATACAAACATGTTTTTCTTATTGCTACTCTTTTTTGAACATTTACAATCTGAAATTTTGAACTTGAAATTTTACTTGAAAGTTACGGTAGTTAATTTTTTGTTTGTTTGGCTGTTCGATTCTTGTCATTTTCACACATGTTCAAAATAAATAATTTATGCAGTCATTGTTATCTATACATAAGTAGCTATCACGTCAAGTCCAACTTTAAAATGTCAAATATGCTGTATGTGCAACATATAGCATAAATGAAATGTCTTCCCTCTAAAGTTAACTTGCAACAAGAGGAGCTGCTGAGGGTGCCCGCGCTGCCATCAAAAGAAAAGTTAACATAAAATGACAAAATAATACAAGACAACACATAAGACACAGACAATTGTGCAATCTGAACCACTTTCCTGCATACACTGTGTTGTTTGAAACGGTTATAGATGAAAGAGGAGTGAATCAAAGTGTCCTTTTCACCAGTGGATCAAAGACACCATGCTGAAATGCGCACACATCTGCTACAAGCTAAGTTGAAAGCAACAAGAAACTGTAGCATCCATTAACGAAAAAGAGAGTGGCTCTTTTCCTGTCTCATGTAAATCCGCTTTTCTCATCGTCAGCTCCTCAAGCCATGCATCCATCCAGCCCCAGACTGTCCATAAACACCGGCCTTTCCGCTGAACAAAGTGGGGCTGTGAAAATGCTGCCCATTACAGGCGCAAGACACAAGCACCCCAGGGCTGTCCAGTCAAATGGCACTGACATTCCTTTCTTGGCCATTTCCCTTTTTCAATACAAATGACAGGCTAAACCTCTTCCTCGTTCCCATGCTTTGTCTTTCTGTTTGATCCGCATGCATCTCAGACAATTACTGCCTGAGATGCAGACTTGATTGCCTCAAGTCATTAGCTTTTGGCTAACGCCAGACCTGTCAATTTTGTTTCAACTTTGAATGCCTGAGCACTGAGTCACTGCAGTCTACGAATCAATGCCGCAACTACAATTCTCGGAAGTCTTTCTTGTTGTCATTCTGTTTGCGCAATTAGGTGACTTGGGGATTTTGAAAATATTTGCAACAATTAGGATTACAGGCATAAAAAGTTCAGTGATTTCCCCTTTGAAATATGGCCAATTCGTAGCGGTTCATTAGCTCTGTGCAGGCGAGTCCAGGCTCAGGTGCTGTGGTCTCTGGTCCTGTTCCCCCGACTTCCATGCCGCACACGGTGGCTCTCTACTGTGAATGGGTGGCTCTTACCACAGGAGCTGCATGTAGCTGCTCCGGGATTCAGTGTCCCAGCGTGCTAGTAAGCTACCTTGTACTTATCCACCGTTCTCTTAGAGCAGGGTGTCAAACTCAGATCCTGGAGGGCCGCTGTCCTGCATGTTTTCCAAGTCTCCCTGTTGCTCTGCGGAAGCCTGACATTGAACCTATTAATTTGAATCAGATGTGTTGCAACAGGGAGACTTGGAAAACATGCAGGACAGCGGCCCTCCAGGACCTGAATTGGACACCCCTGTCTTAGAGTGTCCAAATCCCACCATTTCAGTCACTTGGCCTCGCCAGTGCCACTCTGTGCGGTAGTGGGGAAGATTCTGCTTCTGGATGGTGTGGCTCTTTCAATGCTCCTTCTCCTCTGTTCGTGCCCACCACTCTCATCTCAAGAGACTATATACAGTAATTAGGCGTATGCATTATTCCAGTGCCATCGCACATTGCTACCCCGCAGCCAAGTTTATGGACATTAATATTCTTCCTGTTTTACTGGACTCCCATCCTCCATCCGTTCACAGGGGAACTTAAGAGACAGCACGCCGACTCTCCAAGCAGATGAAGAGACTTCCACTCGCATTTTGCCTCGTTAAAAAACACATGGTCGATCAGCCTTTTATCAGCGGCAGTCTCCCGGCCTTATCTTGCAGCATGAAATGTTTCATTATGCTGGTAGACTTAAACACTTGGCTGGCACGCATTTGCGGTCATCTTGACCTATTTATTGATCATTTTAATCTTCTCTGGAATCACTCTTCTTTATTCTTTATTTATTCAGTTAATCTAAAATCTCCCTGCAGGTCAGTTTGAGCTGAAAACATGCAGTACACTGTCTCTCTGCTCATATCACACATTACGTATCTGTTCTCCTACTGCAAATATATTGTCTCATTAATTACACACAGGCTATCACCTACAATTCGCAATGATACCTCGGTAGCTCATGCCCATTTACAGCAACAATCAACCCACAGGCCATCAGATTAATTAAATCCTGATATCCTCCTCACTCATGAGCAGATGCATATTCCTGTCATAACCGCCAATAGAGAGGATTACAATTAACAACAGTGTATAAATATTACCCACCATAACTACCTTCGAACCTTGCCACAAAATCACAAATCACAGTATTCGTAAAAGGACCTGAAAACAGAGATCACCGTTAATATGGCACTTTTAAACGTACTATTATTGTCTTTTATTTTATTTTTTTATTTTTTTTTGCAAATGATCTGACTTTGTAGTCGTGTCACCAGATTTGTGTTGACATGAGAGGTGAAGCGAATGTCAACTCATTATAACCCGGTGGACCCAAATGTATTGTGACTGTTTGCTGAGAATGTCTGGCAGAATCCCCTGTCAGAAAGAGTATCAACTTCAGCCCCACTGCCTGCAGACAAACAACTTTGGGACAGCTTTGAAAAAAATTATTGCTCACCGTGCGGCATCTGAGGAGTGGGACGCAGTGCAACATTAACACTGTGTTTAGTGGAGATGGCGCTCCGCTGACCTCAACTCGGGACATTGTGAATCAGTAGGGAGAATACTTGGAAAACCTCCTGAATACCACCAACATACCTGGAAGTTACAGAGTTCTTAAAGGACCTTGGTTTTTGTGGGGCCGTCCTGGTTAATGAAATATTCATTGAAAGTTGAATAGTTATTGCAAATCTGAGGGTATGGAGACTGACTCGTTATTGCTGAAAAAAAAAAAACATCTTGGAAACCTTTACATGTTTTAGAGAACACCTAAGAGAGAAAAAAAAAGATCATGTGATCCAAAGGTCAATTTCAAGGTCTGATTATTGGTTAAAAAGCCAATTTACTACACTATTGGGTTTTTTGTTGAATTCCCTTCCTAACATGTTTTGCAAAGATTGATCCAGTAGTTCTTCAGATATAAGGGTTCAAAGGAAGGTGGCCGCACCCTTTTTTGACAAGTATTTAAAACTCCTGTTCCTTATGACTCAAAATTTGCAATTTTGTGCTGTGCCCTCACAATCAATAAATGCAGCATTTTTTTTTCAGAATCAGAGTCATCCTTATTGGCCAAGTATGTAAAATTAGTGCTGTGAAGAGATTAAAAAAAATATGTGATTAATTAATTATGATCTGTTAATTGATCTAATTAACCTATATTTTAATCTCTACCAAAAATTGCTGAGAAACCCTCTATTTTCATTTAAAATCAATTACATTATTGAGGCAGATCAAAAGATTGACATCACAAAAAAGCGGCATTATAAAGTATTTTATTGTTTTTAAACAGACTTGAAGAGATGCAGTCCTAGTCATTTACTTTCTGCTGTATTTGAGAGTAGTCCTAAATCCTACCTGCAACAACAAACAAACAAACACGTCGGCCATATTTTGTTTTATTTGCCACCGTTTGTTTGTCCGCCAGGGGTTTTGTTTCATTAGCTATACTCCGTTGATGTCACAGTCAACAGAGTTCAATGATTCAAGAATAGTTGGTTTCCCCACAAACATGAAGCTTTTCTTCATAAATATTGAACATGTTTAATATTTGAGATTGTCACCCCCGATCCATTTTGCACTCTGTTATCTGGAAAAATACACAACTCATGTCAGGCATTTAATGTCCTTGCTCAGGAAAAGGAAAAAGTAAGTCAAAAAGAGCATGAAGACAGTCAACGTTTTCTCAATCCATCAATTCGGAAGGTTTGCTATCTCAGCAAAGTGGTATGCCTTCTCTAATCCTGACAGTTCGAACAGCCGCAAAGGGAACCTCTGGAGTGCATTGTACTCACCCTCACGTCAAAAAGCCTTCGGGAGCACCATTGCTAGCTGTCATTGAGGCTTCCAGCATCAACGAATACGTGGACATATTTTGTCTAGTTCAGTGTATTTATCCTCAGTTGTAAATTGGCGTTGATGTGATGAAAGTACAAGCATGAGCTGTGTTGCATAACGTCGGGTAACATGACCATCATTTGTATTAATAGCCGCGGTTCTCCACTTTAATAACATGGGATATTAGCAAAGAAAGAGCTCACACATGGATTTTTTTTACTTACCATATTTTCCACACTATAAGGCACTTCTGAGTATAAGGCACACCTTCAATGATTGGCCTTTTTCAAAACTGTTTTTATATATTGGGCACACCACTTTATAAGGTGCATAGAAGCTACAATAATGGCTGTGGTTGCGTTATGCATCCAATAGATGGAGCTAAGCTCAAGGGAATACAATACAGCTTTATTTGTATAGCGCTTTAGTTAGAGCTGCAATGGTTGCATTGCAGCTCTAAAAGGGCGCTTTACAGAACATTTAAAATACCATGTCCAAGAAATCAAAATATTGATCCATACATAAGGCGAATCAGATTATAAGGTGCACTGTCGGCATTTGAGAAAATGTAATGCTTTAAGGTACCGTATTTTCCGCACTGAAAGGCACATCTAAAAGCCTTCCATTTTCTTAAAACCTCACAGCGCGCCTTAAAATCTGATGCGCCTTGTGTATGGTCATTATGGTAATATTTCAACCCCAAAATGGCTCTTTGCTCGAGACATGCTGACAACGCAGAGTTCAAACTTAAGGCGATCGGTTACGCAGTTGAACACGGAAATAGAGCAGCAGAAAGAGAGTCTAACGTTAACGAGTCAATGTTATAACTTGCTGTTGGTTAAGTGAACTGTGCTGCTGCTTTATTCATTAAGTTTTACTGACATCTGATCGTTCTGTCGGTGTTCCCTTGAGCGTAGCTCCATCGAGTGGAGGCATTGTACGGTGATGCAAGTCCTCTGGTTTTCCCGGAATTCCGGATTTTCAAACTTTCATGAAAATTCCTCCAGAAAATTGAGGAAAAATTGCCTAAAATTAATCCGGACATTAATTGACAACATTGAACGAACACACGTATGAGTTCGTTGTTTTACTTTCACGAGCGTAGCCATGTTGAGGCAACAACACTAGTAACAGTAAAGATATTTTCGTCTCTATAAAAACACTTGCTAAACCCCAGTGGAACGAATTAAAGATGCCGTGGACAAGACAGTTGTTGTCGTGAAAAAATATTTTTTTGGACAAAAAGGGAAACACACAGATGAGCAGGAAAACGTGTCCATCCGACTTCGAGCGTCGTGTTGTCTCGGCTAGCTTGGCTTAGCTGTTGTCGTAAATCAAAGCTTGTTTGATCTGTGACATCAGTTGCGCCGGCACTGATTGGCTGAAACCAAAAGACGCGTGTGCGTATGTGTTCGCGCTGACGCGCACACAGCAGAGAGTAGCGGACTATCGACTGTTGAGGCACGCTTCGCTCGAGTGGCGTCGCTACAACAGTAACGGCCCTGCCCTCGCATTCTCATGGCCTCGCCATATCTCGGAGATTTCTAAATTTCGGCGAGAACGGAAGCCACTCAGTGTGGGCATCTCCACACAAAAGGCAGATTAATCATTGAATGTCGAGTATTTGAATGATGTTTTGTGTAAACTAATTCATGCGTGATCAGCCAGGCACGGCCTTAGCGCAATGTTCAAAAACAGGTAGACAGGCAAGCTGACATACGTGCAATAGACACAAATGTTAGGAACACATTCAAGTGGTCATGGCTCGAGGAAAAGGACTTGAACTGAGATTTTTTTGTTTGACTACATTAGAAAGGTCGACAAACCTGGTAAGTCAGTTAAAATCATATACAGTCAAACCTCGGTTTTCGGACGTCTCGGTTCTTATACAATTCGGTTTTCGATCAAAAATGTCGAGTTTTTTATGCCTCGGATGACGAACAAATTTCGGTTCTCAAACTAACTGAGTGCGTCACTTCACTCCTCTCGGCTTTGCTTCCTCGTGTAGCGACGCTACCTCGTGTAGCGAGGAAGCGACGCTACAGTAGCGTCCATTGTGAGCAGACGTTTTTGTGTTGTTCAATAGATTTTTTTTTAAAAAGCAGACGTGTTTGGTGAAACGCTTCCTCGTGTAGCGTCCAATGTGAGCAGACGAGTTTGTATTGTTCAATTAAAAAAAGCAGACGTGTTTGTTGAGACGCTTCTGTTAGGGGGAGTGAAACCCACCTCTTTTCAGAATGGTTTGCCCCAGCAGCACGGGCAAAGTGCGTGCGTTTGTTTACGGCCGGCAGTTTTCAATACAGCGGCTCATAATCAACACTCTGGTGTCCGGTGTCTCATTATTATGCAATAATCATACAGAAACAGCTTCCTCGTGTGGCATCCATTGTGAGCAGACGAGTTTGTATTGTTCAATAAAGATTTTTTTTTTAAAAAGCAGACGTGTTTGGTGAGAACTACGTAATATCGGACTGTTATTTTTGCATCGTGTATCAGCCCCTAATCATAGCACCAAAGAAAGCAAGTGGAAGTGGTAAACCTGGTAAGGAAAGAGGAAAATAAAGTGCAAAACTATAGAACTATAGAAAGATTTGATCGCGAATTATGAGTCAGGTGTGCGTGTGTCTGTGTTTTGGCGAAGGAGTTCGGGATGCCGAAATGCCCCGCCTACTGCCTGATGACAGCTGGGATAGGCGCACGCCCCACGACAGATAGAGAGAGAGAGAGAGGAGAGAGAGAGAGAGAGATGTTCAAGAGCATGTTAAAATTGGTGAAAATAAAACATATTACAGTTTGTTTGTGTACAGTTTATGGTGTGAAATTGTAAAAACTAAAAGTTTTTGGTTTAAAAAAGTTGTTTTCTTGACTTGGAACGGATTTTTTTTTTTTTACATTGATTCCAATGGGAAACATGGTTTCGGTTTTCGAACAATTCGGTTTTTTGAACAGTGTTCTGGAACGGATTAAGTACGAAAACCGAGGTTTGACTATATATATATATATATATATATATATATATATATTTGTATTTGTATTTGTATTTGTATTTTCATCTCTGATTGTAGATTGCATCTTATCATGCGGTGCGCCCAATGTATGAAAAAAAAAATTGCCAATTCATTCCACATTTCGTGTGGAAAATATGGTATCGCTTTATAGTGCGATAACTACGGTTCCTTAAAACATCTGTAGATACTTATACTCTCTAACAATGCCGAACGCAGCAGTTACACCATAGTGTCACAGAAACTTTCGCAGTCCCTCTCTCTCTTGCTGTCCCGAGGCCAGTTTGCCAATGAGCTTCATCAGGCAGCAGTGCAGATAACTTGGCAATGCAGCCTTTGGAAAGTCATCAGTTACGTGTTTGGGAAACACGGAGGTTGCTGCCCGTTGCCAGCAATGGTAGGAGTCAGTAGTGAATCAAACAGTGAGAGACTTGCACTGCAGATATGCCTGTATTCGTGGCGCTTGTTCCCCATGCTCATTAAACTTAACTACTCACTACTCATCCACTCTCCGTCCATTATCACATCGGCTTATCCTTATGAGGGTCGCGGGTGTGCTGCAACCCTGTATCCTTGACATTTTGTCTGTACACAGCCGCGTACTGCTGGACGCACACGATTCCGTGGGTTTCTGTGACAGCCCACTTGCGCACTTCAACTGCAAGTGGCTGATAATTGTTCAATATGAGAACAGACTCGTAACGGTTTCATTGGATAGATGTGACGAAACTGAGGATGATACGGGACTATGTGCCGATCCCATCCACCGTCATTGTCTCATGTCCATCCTTTTGCGTTCACTGTCCTCAAATGGGGCTACTGTGAACATAGTGTAAACATATCCTTACTACAGTGAGTGAAAGGTGGGGTCAGACCCTCATTCGGCACATTAATCCTGCATGGTGTGTGTCTCTGACAATGTCAAATTTGATGCCTATTAGTGCCATTTACACGACTGTACCTCTCAAGGGAGTTAAAGACCGAACTGAGAAGAATTGAGATGTGTGGACCTTCCTCGTGAGGACACAGTCTCCTCACTTATCAATGGATGTGATGTTTTGTGTCAGCTGATTCACAAATATATGTAATTAGTGATAATGCTTAACACAGAACAAGAAATATTGCTGGCTGACTGTCTGTTATTCTGTCAACTACATTTGCATGTCACTCTGCAAGTTTGTAAAGAGTGCTGCTTCAATGCAAGAAAAAAAAAAGTTTCTGTGTCTCGTGACTGTACACAATCAGGATTTTTGTGGCCAATTACTGATTTGCGAGTTGAAATATAGATATCAATCATCGATCCAATCACAAGATGATACAAATATCTATTTAACTAACTTGTTTATATATTTGTGCACTGCTTACGTGTATAAACAAAAGTATCATCAAGCATGTTGTCAATGTTGATCAATCATTGACATGCCCCAAGGAAGGAAAGGAAAACCAAACAAAAACAAGGGGTGTGATTTGAATATGAAACAATTAGTCCTAAACAAATGAGTGGAGCTTGATTTTTATTGACAATGGAGCTCACATGTGTCAAAGTCAAGGCCTGGAGGCCAGATCTGGCCTGCCACATCATTTTACGTGGCCAGCAAAAGCAAATCAAATATGTCAACTTTCACGATGCTTGCTAAAATCTCTTCCAAAATGTCTAATTCTCATTTGTAATAAATAAGAGTGATACTGTAAGCATTTTCTTGTTACCAAACCCCTCATTACAGTAACTTAAACAATAGGTAAATAAACTGTTATTCTTGACTTCTTTACATGGTTTCGGTCATAATGGCCCTCCAAGGGAAACCTAAATCAGGCCCACGACAAAAATGAGTTTGACACCCCTGATGTAGCTGCTTTTAAAACAAGCCTGACGTAAATGCTTTAGTTGGACCCATTTCAAAATTATTTCACTGAAAAACCTGTGGATTTACGTGCCCTAGCTGCAGAGCAGTATCAATTGAAGTGCGACGCTGACATTCGACAGTCGTCATAGTAATTGTGCACGGTTGTAAATATATTTATTTGCGATGCAAAGATGAGGTGCACAACTTTAAAGTGGCACAAATGTGGATAATGCAGGATACAATGGGCGGGGTTAATAAAATCAATTGCAGCGCTAATTTGATATTTTAGTCATTTGAGGCGCCAAAGAAAGCAGTAGGGATATTGATTACCAGACCCACACTAGGACCATATCAGGAGGACAGTGACACCTACTTTGCCTCACGAAAGCAAGTTAATATCCTACAATTGTTACAAATTGGGAGGTAGCACCAAAATCCAACCGTGGGAGCCAACATTATCTGGCCCGACACAGATAAATGTATATGTGGGACACACTGCAACTTTAATTAATGTCCCATTCATGGATCTGATCAATGACATGCCGTCGAATTACGGTTTTACAGTCGATCAGAAAATGAATGACTTAGCTGAGCTGATCCGCTATAGCCGATAAGATCAATGCAAAGGCAATTGACGATAAACTCTAATAAACTCATCTGAGAAGCATGAACACTTCCAAACAGTATCACAAGGATGAGGTTCAAATCAATTGTGTTAATTGTGTGTGGCCGTTAGGTCGCAGGCATTCGAGGCATGTTGATTGCCAACAAACGGCAAGACAACCAGGTAAAGACCTTCATCACCTACAACAAAGGCAGAGATTGGAGGCTCCTGCAAGCCCCGGCAACCGACCTGGATGGAAATGAAATTCACTGCATACTGGTAAGAGCCAGTGAGTTCCTATACTTGTGTTGAAAACCAGAAACAAAGAATGCACATTCATAGTACAAGTACAAAGTGCCAAGTTTGATTGTTTATTTTTCTGAATTAAATTAACCAGATAAATTATGTTTTACTGCAGATCTGGATAGGGGGTAATGGAATAATTATATATATACATATACACACACACACACACACACACACACACACACACACACAGACTGATTTAGTAGGCTCTATATCATTGATTGTCTCGCCTGCTTCCTGTTTGTAATGTCTGCATACTTTTTTGCTGAGCAGAAACTACCACAATACCACTGTCACATCCTTATATTACTGCTTGGCCTTGGTGGCTAGTGACACACAGTTCAAATGTGAAATGTAAGCAATTCTAAACCAACTATAAATGGCTGAGAACAAATAAATACAAAAACTGAACAAAGCAACACATCCATTTATGATTCACCGCTGAATCCAGGCGGGATCCACATTTCAAAATTAAGCCTTCATTGTTCTTATTCTTATGAATAAATTTCATAATGCATCATGCATTTCCACAATAATTTATCAGACCTGGTAACTCTCCTACCTGTCGTTTGATTCCCTTCCAACACTACTCAACTCAACTGTATTTCTAGGTTATCATCCTTCCGTTTTCTAGATTATAATGTAGTCTACTTTAGTCTTGGCAATGTTTCAAATTTGCAGTCCTGTTTTGATTTTATTTTCTAGCCTTTTTGTTCCCTTCATCTTCAACTACAAACTTCAGAGAACCCCTACCTGTCCGGGGCAATCTCCACGAAGAGCTCTGCACCAGGGATTATTGTTGCCACAGGTAGGAAAAAACTCAATATGGACTATAATTTATGCAATTACAGAAATGTGTCAAATTGCAATTAAACTAATTTCAAAACGTACAGTAGGCATCAATTATTTTATGCCATTGATACAGAGTCAATTTCGCACCTAACTCAAGCACTCCCCTCAGAGAGAAAGAGCATTGTGCATAAGCAGATGTAGAGGGACGGCCATCTTCCTTGAGCGCAAGAAAAATAAAGCATAGCCGTTTAGGAGCATTAGGGAGCACCAAAACCTCTGGGTCTGGCCGGACCCAGAGGTTTTGGTGCTCCCTAATGTTGCCAATGGTGTCCCTTTTTGGGACGCTAGTCCAAATACCTTTCCCATGCTGTTAGCCCTTACACTCTGTCCCGCAGGGGGACAGTCTTGGGGGTGATCCTAGGATGTGATCCCAGGAGGATCAAAAAGGGACAGCCATGGCTCTGCCAGTGTGTTAAGGCCGTATCTCACCGAGTGCCGAATGCTTGCAAGTGTTTTCCCACATAGAGAATGTTGGTTTTTCGTCAGTGTTCGCCAAAGGTTTCAAATACTGTCAGACGTTCGCAAACCTTTTGAATGGTCGCAAACTGCTTTTCTTTTTAAAGTTGTTGAAAACAAATCCCAATATGCCCAAAGAAATACAATTAATAAATCATAAAATTTAACCTAGATCTTGGAGAGATGCCAGTCTGCTTCCTGACAACTAGTAACTTGCAACCCAAGCTTTGGAATCTCTCCCTGCATGCCTGTATGTGTGTGATCTGGTTTTTTGTCTTGCGTGACATACAAAATATACAGCAATTTGGGGGTAAAAAACTATTACATTTTACAGTGCGGGGTATTGTGTTTACTGGTGGCCGAGCCTTTTCTTTTGCGCTTTATTGGTGTGATTGAATTTGCTTGCTGCACCTTTTAAGACATCAGCGAGTGCAAAGACTGCATTATGTTGTCTGAACACTGCAGGCATCCATAGGGGAGAACTTGCAGTCTTCTATTATTTACATGAACCGAAAAACAGTTTTACAGCCCTGAGAGTGGAGCGTGAGGAGCATTATAATCACAAACATGGGGAGATTGAAAGCTTGCTGTGTGCATGCATGCCTGGTGTGGCGTTTGTTGTGTATGCAGACACTTGAAAATTATACACATGAGCAAATTTTTCAAACAATCACTTAAACATACCTGAAATAGATTCAAAATAACCCAGATCTCAGTATTTAGATAACTCATTGTTCAAAGTTGGAGTTACTTTGATTTTTGGGGCTCTGGTCATTTTTATGGCTGCATGTTGTGCCGTGTGGCAAACAGATCTGCCCCATAATCAGGTTCGGGCTTTGAATCTGGGCTCTACCCTTTCTGCGTGGCAATTTCATGTCCACTGCTTGTCTGTCAGCTTGCATGGGTTTTGTCAGGGTACTTCACTAAATTGTGTGTCTATCTACTACTCTACATGTGTCCCATAGTTGACGGAAGCTAGTCCGGAATCTGAATATCATTAGAGGTAGTAAATATTTTACTGGAGGTTTTTTTGTTCACATGGCTCTGTGCATGTTGAAAGCAAAGTGAACAATCATTAGCTAATGACCGCTGGTTGTCATCCAACTCGCTGGAGATGCTTTTAAGTGAAGAAAAGCTGAAAGCTATCATGAAAGTAGGTGTAGGGCAAGCATGTCCAAAGTCTGGCCTCCGATCAAATTTTTACCAGCCCGCAGCCTCTGTCATAGAATCAATACTATGCGGCCCGTCACTACTGTTGACCACAGTATAAAATAAATTTGTACAAAAAACAATATTTTACATTTCACCAGAAGATGGCAGTAGCCTTTTGGCTGCACCCTGGCCGCCGTGACACTTGGCCTTGCGTGACCGTTTTAGCCCAGCCCATTTCTGACATGGCGACTGTAACCAAAAAACGGAAAGTTGACTGTGAGGGCCGCCGCTTCCAGGACAAGTGTTTTTTCACTGAAATCCGAAACAACTGTGTCTTTCTAATTTGCCAAGAGATTGTGGCTGTTTTCAAGGAATTCAATATCAAGGGGCACTACCAGACGAAACATGCCAACTACGACAAGCTAACTCGAAACCAACGTGGTGAAAAAGTGAAGCAACTGGAAGCTGTTTTAACGGCACAGCAGCGCTTTTTCACAAGAGCCTGCGAGTCAAATGAAAATGCTACGAAGGCAAGCTATGAGGTGGCGACGCTGATTGCCAAGCACTGCAAACCTTTCACCGAGGGTGAATTTATTAAAGACTGTGTAATGAAAATGGTCGAGAAAATTTGTCCCGCGAAGAAGCAAGAGTTTGCCAATATTTGCCTGGCTCGTAACACTGTGGTACGGTGAATTGAAGACATTTCATTAGATATTAAGAGACAATTAGAAGCAAAAGGAACTGAGTTTGACTTTATTTCGTTAGCCTGTGATGAAAGCACGGATACATCCGACACAGCTCAGCTACTGATTTTTTTTTGAGAGGAGTGCACAAAAACATGAACGTGAGTGAAGAGCTTCTGGACCTCCAGAGTCTGAAGGACCAAACAAGAGGAACATATTTATTTGTTTCTGTATGTTCCGCCGTAGATGACATTGAATTTGAATTGAATTGAATACAACTTTATTGTCAAATGTGCTGTACGTATGTGTAACATACAGCACAGATGCAATTTCTTCCCCCTCAACATAAAACAAGACATGAAACTACAGTGGAATAATGTCACTGGGATTATTAAGGACGGCACACCTGCTATGACTGGCGAACGGAGTGGATTATCAACCCTTGTCTGTAACAAAGTCAGCGAAGAAGGAGGCAGAGCTATTAAACTCCACTGTATTATTCACCAAGATGTTCTCTGTGCTAAACATGAGATATGATAATATTATGAAACCGGTGATAAAAGTGATTAATTATATTGGTTCCAAAGCACTGTGCCACTGCCAGTTTCAGCAGTTTCTTCTTGATATCCAGGTTGAATACGGAGCTGTTTTGTATCATAATGACGTAAGATGGCTCAGTCGGGGGTTTCACTGCAGCGTTTCTACGCTCTGAGGGAGGAAATTGAACAATTCTTGACAAAAAAGGGACAACTGATGCTACAACTTTCTGATGCCGTTTGGCTATCTGATCTGTGATTTTTAGTCCACATAACGCGATATCTGAATGCGCTGAACACAAGCCTTCAAGGGCAAAATGCGCTGTTAAGCCAACTGTATTCACACATCAAGGCATTTCGGACTAAGCTACTACTTTTCCAAAGACACCTATTCACAGGAGCAGCCCAATACTACACATTTCCCATCGCTGCCGGAAATTATGACCAGTTTCCCACAAAAAAATATAAGTGCGCAAATGGCAAAGTACGCAGCAGACATCTCCTCTCTGGCTGAGGAGTTTCAACAGCGCTTTTGGGACTTTGCAGCTATTGGAAAGGAGATCACGCTTTTTTCCTCTCCTTTCTCCGTGGACCCTGATGACGCCCCAGACCACCTGCAATTTGAGCTCGTTGAGCTGCAGTGTGACGCCGAGTGTCGCGGTCGGCACCAACAGCTCCCTCTTGTCGACTTCTACCGCCAGATGGATGAAGGCAGGTTCCAAGCAATGCGAACATTTGCTAAGAAAATGCTGAGCTTGTTTGGCTCCACATACTTGTGCGAGAAGACATTTTCCGTTATGAAGATTAACAAGAGCCGCGTGAGGACGAGACTCAGTGACTCTCACCTGCGTGACGTCTTGCGCATCTGTTCTTGAGCCAGACCTGCATTACATACTGCAGTCGAGATCCCAGTATCACCCTTCACATTAGTGCAGGCAAGATGTTTATTTATTCCTGAGTTGAATGAATTATTAAATTTCAGTTAATTGTTTTTTTTGTGATGGTAAAAACCACAGTTTTGAGTATGCAGTGATCACCTTCTTGAATTTATTTTACAGTGAGCATTTAATAGTGAATAATACGTTATTCTGCAAATTAACTTGGATGTCTGTAATCTCCCCAAGTGGTTTAAAAAAAAAATGCAATATATATATATATATGTATACTGTATATATATATATATATATATATAATCACAAAACAGTTCATTTGTATTTAATCTTAATGGTTCGAAGAATGTCAGGCTGAATAGTCGGCCCTCGCATATTTTCACTTTACCAAATCTGGCCCTCTTTGCAAAAAGTTTGGACACCCCTGGTGTAGGGGCTTTGCTCCAGTATTTATCTTAATGTTTGAGCAATCTCCGAGTGAGAAAGAAAAGGGGGCAGGGGGGCATGCCAAGTTTTCATCAGTTTCTTGTTTTTTTTTTGTTTTTTTGTTTTTTTTTTGTTTTCTTTCTAACTTGATGAGTGGCTACCCTCAGAAGCTTTGAAACATTCATCCACTTCAGACACAGCAGCATTGGCATGCTCCTGGAGTCCAGCCAATCTGAAGGAGATGTTGCTTTACGGGGGAGAGTGCTTGCTTGTATAATATGTTGTAATGAGGGATGAATAAAAATATGTATATTTTTTGATTTGATTGAAACATGAACGATGCAAGGGCGGTGTATCTACCCCGGTCAAGGATGACGCCTCGTACTGATGTCCAAAAACGTTTAATCGTGGAACACCGTGAAAACTAAAAAACATTTCAAACAACAATCAAAATTACAACATCTTTAACAAGACATTAAATAAATAAACACAAAATGACATACCGTGTGCACCTTGGTAAACCGAAAGTAGATAAAATTAAATAACGTTGACCAGACGATATCGTTTCTCTCTGTCTCTGTCTCTCTCTCTCTCTGTCTCTCTCTCGTAAATTGTCTTCTCGATCTTTCTAATCCCTCGCTATCCGCGGCACGTGACCCGGAAGTGATTCCTGACAAAACATCCCAAATAACATATGAAAATAAAACAATGTGAAAATTCACATAGAAATAAAGCACTTTACAAATCAACAACATCAAAAATATATATTCATATATTCGTTGTCATGGCAACCAATGACTCGATACTGCCGCCAGTTACAGGCGGCCCGGTAGTTCAGTGGTTAGCACGTCGGCTTCACAGTGCAGAGGTAACGGGTTCGATTCCAGCTCCGGCCTCCCTGTGTGGTGTTTGCATGTTCTCCCCGGGCCTGCGTGGGTTTTCTCCGGGTGCTCCGGTTTCCTCCCACATTCCAAAAACTTGCATGGCAGGCTGATTGAACACTCTAAATTGTCCCTAGGTGTGAGTGTGGGCGTGGATGGTTGTTCGTCTCTGTGTGCCCTGCGATTGGCTGGCAACTGATTCAGGGTGTCCCCCGCCTACTGCCCGAAGACAGCTGGGATAGGCTCTGGCACCCCCCGCGACCCTCGTGAGGATCAAGCGGTTCGGAAAATGGATGGATGGATGGATGAACGATGCAATTATTTTATCATGGAGTTAAAACAAATAAAACAGGCAAAAAAATTTGAAAACGTAATCACATTTCTTAATGTCAAGTGAGTATGTTGCACCCCTCCAATGTTATCAATTATCTGTTTTGTCTGTTATTTATTCTGCTGACTGCAGGGAATATTGGAGCTGAGCTGTCCTACAACAATGTTGGCATGTATATATCATCTGATGCCGGAAATAGCTGGAGACAGGTGAGAGCATAATCACAACTAAGTCTATTTTCAGTGTGTGTATGTGTATGTATGTATGTGTGTGTGTGTGTGTGTGTGTGTGTGTGTGTGTGTGTGTGTGCACGCACGCGTGTGTGCGTGCTTCAACTTGTTGTTAACAAGCTACCTAGGTAGGATTTAGCTAATACATCTCCTTGTCTAAAGATGGATGTCAATGTGCATGTCTTTACGACATTCGTTTTTTTTTACCACTCTATGCTATCTATGTATGATCATTAATGTTCAGATTTTTGAAGAGGAGCACAATATTTGGTTTCTGGACAAAGGAGGGGCCCTTGTTGCCGTAAAACAACCTTCTGTGCCAACCAGACACTTATGGTATGTCAGTTTGATTTGTTCCCTGTTGGATTGCTTTTCATAGTCGCATGAAGTTAATTCATTTCTTATGATTTAAATAGGCGGCATGCTGGACGAGTGGTTGGCACATCTGCTTCACAGTTCTGAAGTTTGGGATTTGAATCCTGTGGCCGTCCTGTGTGGAGTTTGCATGTTCTCCCCCGTGCACGCATGAGTGTTTTTTTGGTTCTTCCTGGAAATTCCTGCTTTCTCCCATATTCCAAAAACATGTTAGGTTCATTGAAGACTCGAAATTGTCCTTTTGCTTTAAATGTGAATGTGAATGATTGTTTGATATGATTGTTTGGTATGTAGCCCTGCCATGCTGGCAACCAGTCAAAGGTGTATTTGACTGGTATTGGCTCCAGCTCACCATATTGGCGAATAGAAAGTGGAGAGATGGATGAATGGATGGATGATTAAAAAGCTTGACGATGTACAATATGTGACATACACATTGATTGTTACCTTTGCTCTCGAGGGTACATCCATTTTTGCTGATGGTAAATTTAAATCGTATTGTTTGTTTGTTTGGGGTTTTTTTCCCCCCAAGCCACTTGTCATTAACATTTAGTTGTTTGAGCCCCATTTACTACGTCCACTAACACATTTGCCTCACTCTTGTCCAATTGGGAGTGGTGGGTCAGTTTCCACCCAATCAAAGTCAAAAACATTTCAGTTTTCCTATTTTTCATCATGACAACAACTGGAAAGTAAGTGTGACGCTTTTTATCTAGCAACACATTTCTTTGCCAGAAAGAAAAAAAAACCCCAACAACAACAGCTACCTTTTATGCTGCCTGCATATTGCTGTGGCACATGTGATTTTAACTGTTGGGTATTCAGTGACTGCTTTCCAACCTAGTATCTTATAATAGGTATTGATCTGAGCTATTTGTGTTGTCAGTGTTTCTGCCAAATGAAGGCTGTGAGGGATTTAATTTTTTTCTGTTGCGGGCACATGCGTGTGTGGGAGGGTCGGGTGGTGGTTGGGTGTGGGGGGTGGGGAATCTCTCTCTCTCTCCAAATTTGTGGCCTCAGCAGTGTTTCTGCATGCCACGTACACTCAGGTACTCCAACTTGTTCTCACTTCAGCTTCAGAGTTGAGTTGCTGTCAAAATCATTTGAGATCATTCTCCAAATGATGAAAGTTGCCCTAGATGGTCTCCCTCTCCTAAGCACTTGCTCATGAAAGAGTTCTACTTTTGTTTATTTTTTAAAGTTGATTTTGGAATATCTACCATGAATGTTTTTGCTTCTCATATTTTCTCTGTATTTTTTTTTTTTTTTGGGGGGGGGGGTAAGTCTTGACTTTAATAACCAGACTGTTATAATACCAATTACTGAAATCTTCTGCAGCTAATTACAGTGTTTTGAAATAGTATTTTCCCCCTTCCTGATTCCTGTGTTCTTTGCATATTTATCACATACAAAGGTTTGCGTTTTTCAAACCTATTTTAATATCAAACAGACACTACCCAAGGAAATACAAGATGTGAATGCCAATTCACTTTATTAAGGCACAAAAAATCCAAACCTCCCTGACCCTCTGAAAATGTAATTGCCCCTCTTTGTTAAAAAAAACAGGTAACTGTGACTAACGACAGTTTTGGGAAAGCTGAGTTCAATTTCACAGGCAACACCCTAGCACCACATTTGTTGAATCAAGAAAATCACATAAATAAAATTTGTTTTGGAGTAATGGCCAAGTTACAAAAAATTCAGACAGCAAACCACTGGCTGAAATCCAATGAGATGTGTTCATGAATCTACTACAAGAAAGGCACTGTGCCAAATGACATGTGACCTGATGAGAAAAAATCCAAATAAAGTAACTTTTTGGAAGATTCAGTTCGATAAAAAGAGCATTATGCGTAAGAAACCTCTCCACCATCCTAAAGGAGAACATGGCGGACAATGTTGAATATAATAATATTCGTATAATAAGCTGTGGTGTGACCTTAAAGCTCTCGCGGAGTTGAATATAATAATATTCAAATAAGCTCTAATTAATTGCCCCACGGGGATGAATAAATAAACAACCTTTCTGCGAAGAAGAGTGGGTCAAAATCCCCCCACGGCAATGTAAACGACTCATCACTAATTATCGCAAATGATTGATTTCAGTTACTGCTCCAAATCCCATTTGTAGGTTTAGGGTGCAATTACTTTTTCACATTGGGACAGGTAGGTTTGATTATTTTTTTTTGTCTAAATAAATTCAATTGGCATTTAATAATAATAATAATACATTTTATTTAAAAGCGCCTTTCATGCCACCCAAGGACACTATACAGAAAATACAATGTAAAAAATAAATAAGATAGATATTGTATAAAAACAGGACATAAAATCACAAAACTGAGGAAATGGAAGAATTATGTATTGTAGGCAGTCCTGAACAAGTGTGTTTTTAGACGGGACTTGAAAGTGGATAGAGGTGTACAGTTTTGGAGGTCCGGAGGTAGATTGTTCCAGAGCTTTGGAGCAGCATGACTGAAGGCTCTGGCTCCCATAGTGCTGAGGCGAACTGTACTTTGTATTACCTTTGGTTGTCTCTGTGTAGTATACTATTAAAATTGGTCAAATGAACTGAAACATTGGTGTGTCATAGATATGCAAAGAACACAGAAATCAGGAAGGGGTCAAATACTTTTTCACGGCACTGTACGCAGAGGCTGTGAATGTTGTCTGTTGAGACTCTAGTGAGTGTGATCTCAACCTTAATCCTCCCCTATGACCAAGCTCGAATAGAGAGTTTCTGTTTTGCGTGCCATTGCTGTTGCTGGGTTTGTGATGGGAATGTGTTTTGACACACATGTACAGGGTCAGCTTTGACGAAGGGAGGCAATGGACCCAACACAGCTTTTCCTCTGTGCCTCTGTTCGTGGACGGCGTTTTGGTAGAAGCTGGGGCAGAGAACCAGATTATGACGTAAGTCTTACAAATTCCCTAACTGCAAACATTCAGTATGAAATGATTACTTTTCAGGGTGTGTTGTGATGTTGTAAGTTAAAAAGCCTTTTGCATCCGTGAGGTCATCTGAGTTACTTTTTGCGGAGCTTAAAGGCTAAACAGTTTCAAGAGGTATACAATACCCAAAGGCAATCTTCCATTTAAAATTCCAATTTTGAAACGACAGTTCAAGGGCCATGTAGGAAATGTGTTGCTCTTTTAATGGCATAAAAAAGTACATTATGTTTATACATTGATCATACACAATTCAAATGTCCATACTATTTTGAATCAATGAGGGGATTCCCTAAATTAAGACGTTTTACACTTGCCCTTGTTTTTTAGAGACGTAGCATCACGTGAGGCTCCATAACAATAAAATCAAATCTAAAAACATACATCTCAGATGAAATAAGTACAGTACTACCAAAAAGCCTTTGTTCTAATTCAGTGTTTCTCAAATAGTTGGGCGTGCCTTCCTGGTGGGGCGGGGTGGAGGGGGGGGCGAGGCTCCGTCAAGGGGGGGTGTTTGACCTCGGGTAACATGCTTTTTTATTTAGATTTTTTTTTTACTGTCCAAGAATAAAGTGCAGTGGCACCTCCACTACATTATGGAGCAGTGGCGGTGTCGTTGGCGGAGTTTGCGCAGGGAGCATTCGAAGGGAGGAAGTATGACGAGGTGTATGTAGCACTTGGCTTCATTGTGACTGTGGTGGCAGACGAGGACAGATCAATGTGCTTACTGTGTCTAAAAATGTTGGTAGCGGACAGCATGAAGCCAAATAAATTAACTTAAGACATTACACCCCAATCACGCTGATAAGCCGCTTGAGTGTTTTCAGTGAAAATGTGCCGAATATTGCCAACAATCATCCCGCTTTGTGACTGCTACTTCAGTAAACTAAAAAACAAGCCCCGGCTACACGTTGAGCAGGAGCCGAGAGTTGCTGTGTCCTGCTACAAACCTTGCTTCGAAAATCTGTGCATTGCAAAACGTGCTCATTGTAGGCATTAATCCAGACGTCATCTTTGATTAAAAAAAAATCTGCACAAATTATTGTATATATTTTTGTTTGCAAGTTAGTTTTTTTTTAATATTGTGCTCCTGAGTTAATGTTGGTGACCAGTTTGAATGCATTATTATTTATTGCTTTGATGTAATTTTATTTTTCAGTATCGTATAGTTTGACATGGTCAGTCAAAAACATTTTACAGTTTAATTAAGGATTGTATTTTATTTTTGAATTTCAGATGCACTTTAAATCTTTTCTGTTACAGTTAATGATGCTATTCTTTGTTGGAAGTTGGTCCATATTTCTTTTGTATTCTCTTATAGGTTAATATGAATGCAGTGTTATGCAGAGGTGTACTTATAACAATTTTATAGAAAATGCTACAATTTATAGTCGCAGGGGGGATGAGATGGGTGAGATGTTTTCTTCTTCCTAAGTGGGCATGACAGAAAATAATTGAGAAACACTGTTCTAATTTGACCAAAATAGGTTTAAAACAATTTGGGGAGACCATTTCTCAAACACAAAGCTAATTTTGCATAAAGAAAGATTATAGCAAAATGCAAATTGAGTTTTCCCTTGAGGGATTATGATATGCATGATTACAAAAAAATCTATTAAAGTATGTTGGACAGTTTATATCCCTGACTTTGGGGACTAGAAGGAAGTATCTAGTGAACTAAGATACTGCTTGGTTTGAGTGTGATATGCAACTGTACGTAATAAACGTACTAGTGAATATAACGGCGTCAAGACAGAGCCAGCCAGCTAACATTGGAATAAAGAAGACAATAATAATAACTATGCGATTTGAAAGATGAGATGAATCAGAGAGTGCCGTAACCTAACAGACATGGGCGTGGACCTGGTGCAGCGCGCTTGTTGTTTTTGTTTCCGGTTTATTTATAGAGCAACGTAACATCCGCTGTGACGTGTTGCCGCATTAATCTCGCGATAAAGAATTTAATCACGTTCAAATTGATTTAAATTAATGCCGATACTAACGCGCTAAATTGACAGCTCTAGTTTTAATCCTTTCATCCACCCTGTAACCCGATAACATGATAAATTGCCCACTATAGTAACTGCTGTCCCTGAAAGGGTTAAAGGTTAAACAAGACTTATGATATAAAAGTAACCCAATCTTACTTTTAATTTCTTAACCAGATTTTTAGATATAGACATTGAAAGTGAGAGAATTGTCAAAAACAAAAACAACATTTTATTTGTACTGTACAGTTCGATACCACTTATCCTCACAAGCGTCACTGTTGAGCTGAAGCATTTCCCAGCTGACTTTGAGCAAGAGAAGCTTGTACACCCTCGGTTTGGTCGCCAACCAATTACAGCCATTCACAATATTTTTCACACGATATAACAAGAAGCATGTTTTTGGAATGTGCAATGGAATTGGAGTACCCAAATCCGTGTTTTTTTTCAATTGTCATTGGTCTTATGTTGCCTTCATACCAATATTCTTATTTTGCCCTATCGCTCGGGGCCAGATGTCGCTTTGTATCTATTAAAAGCCCACCATTATGTACATAATGTGAAATAATATAATGCTTGTAGATGAAGATTGTTTTTTTGTGCAAAGACTGTAATTTTACTTGAGTAGCAATACTTTATTTTGACCCACTCATTAGGCAGTTACATGGAAAATGTTTTTAAAGTAGCTATTATTTTCTCTGTTGTACTTCAGATTTTTTGGGCACTTCAGCCACCGCTCGGAATGGCAGCTCATCAAGATAGACTACAAGTCGATCTTCAGTAGGAAATGTACTGAGGAAGATTACCAAACATGGCATTTGCACAATCAGGTAAGAAAAAAAAAACTTTCCTCTCCATGCTACTGTATATACTATGACAAGATCATCACTTACAAGTCCCGCCGCTCCTCTCCTCCACAGGGTGAGCCATGCATTATGGGACAAAAACAGATTTACATGAAACGTCGTCCAGGAAACTACTGCATGCTCGGCAAAGACTACTCAAGAATCCTCTCTGCTGAGTCTTGTATTTGCCGAGCTCATGATTTTGAGTGGTAAGATGAACATTAAAAACATGTTCTTTATCACACACAGCATGCATTAAGGAAGCACCACACTTAAAGTAAGAGCTCTTATTTGCAAGTCTTGCACACGGCATAGTGTAAATGTCTGTTGGGGCGGACGAGACTAAGTTTTGGTATTCAGACCCATGAAAGGTGCTGCAGTACGGCGCATTAAAAAAAAAGTGTTTTGCATGAGACAACTTGTTTCACTGCCAATCGAAGCAGTTCCTCTCATAACCTTTCAATGCCATGTGCTTAAGTCCTGCGAGAGGTCAATGAGTGTAAAGTACATTTCGAAGGAACTGTGGAAATTGTAAAAGAAGGCGACAATTTCTCACGTTCACACACAGCAAGTGTGTCGTTTTATTTTTCACGTCTCTCGTAAACTCCCGCGCCAAACCGGTAACGGCTGAAAATCCGTTTCTATAGCAACAAGCAAAATATAACATGGCGGTCGTTAAAGGGACCGCAATTACTTCTAATTATTGCATTCAAGTATTTGCAGTTCGTGGTGAATTATGAATATAGAAGTCACTACACACGTCCCCCCCAGAATTCAACACAACCAAAAATAGACAAACTAAAGTTCAAGTCGTGGGGGGCGAATCCGACGGCCGTAGCGGCTACGCAGGACGGGGGAGTGAGGAAGCGCGTCCCCAGGGGGCGGGGGCGGAGGAAAAGTGGAAACCGGAGACGGGGGAGTCATGGGGGAGGGGACAGAGGGGAGAAGGCTAGGAGAGTGTCCAGTGGGAGGATGACCTCGCCTCGGCGGTCGAGCCACTTCAACCGGCCTGGCCAAGTCCAGGTGAGCTGGTTTAAGGCGGTCCACCGAGACCCGCTCGGGTTTACCCCCCATGTCAATGACAAAATGTTTCTGTCCCGCCTCTAAAACCCGGAAGGGGCCTTCATAAGGAGGGCGCAATGGCCCTCTGTGCCCATCAACACGAATGAACACATAACTAGCTGACAGGAGGTCCCTGGGCACGTGAGAGCCTGGAACACCGTGGCAGGAAGTGGGCAGAGGGGCAAAAAGTCCGGCATTGTCCAAGAGGGTGGAGCGTTGCGCCGTGGCCGACCAAGGGGTAGAAGCAGTTGGCACAAAATCCCCTGGCACCCGTAGAGGCTGGCCATAAACCAGCTCCGCAGAGGAAGACTGCAGATCCTCTTTAGGCGCTGTCCTGATGCCCAGCATGACCCACGGGAGCCTGTCAATCCAGTTGCTTCAAGGTGGCACGAAGAGCATCCTTCATTGACCGGTGGAAACGCTCGCAGAGGCCGTTGCTCTGTGGGTGATACGCTGTGGTGCGGTGCAACTTCACCCCCAAGCTGTCTGCCACTGCAGTCCAAAGTTCAGAAGTGAACTGCACGCCGCGATCTGAGGAAATGTCCGAAGGGGCGCCAAAACGGGATATCCAGGAGCCAATAAACGCCCGTGCCACGTCGACTGATTTAATGGATGACAGCGGGGCGACCTCCGCCCAACGTGTGGTGCGGTCGACCATAGTTAACAGGTGAGTGTACCCCCGAGAAGGGGGCAGGGGGCCTACCAGGTCGACGTTCACATGGTCGAAACGTCGCTCAGGCACGTGAAAGTGTTCCAAAGGGGCCTTGGTGTGGCGGTGCACCTTGGCTCGCTGGCACACCATGCAGGCACGAGCCCAATCTCTTACATCCTTCTTCAGGCCGTACCACACGAACTTGGCTGCCACCAGTCTTTGAGAGGCCTTGGTCCCCGGGTGAGAGAGTCCATGGACAGCATCGAAAACCTGGCGCCGCCAGCTCAAGGGAACCACCGGCCGAGGGGTGCCTGTGGAAACGTCACAAAGCAAAGTGGTGCCGGAGCTGTCAAAGCCCACGTCCCTCAGGTGCAAACCTGTAGTGGACGACCGGCACTGCCTGGTCCTTCGCCATACTGCAGTAGTCGAGACCCAGGTGGACCGCTCCAGTCACGGCCCGGGAGAGGCAGTCAGCAACACAGTTGTCATTCCCTGCCACGTGCTGAATGTCTGTAGTGAACTCGGAGACATAGGTCAGCTGGCGTTGCTGTCGGGCGGACCATGGTTCTGTGGCCTTGGACATGGCGAAGGTCAAAGGTTTGTGGTCGACGTAAACCGTGAACTGGCGGCCTTCCAGCATGTGCCGAAAATGGCGGATGGCGAGGTACATCCCCAGCAGTTCACGGTCGAAAGTACTGTACTTCCGCTCAGGGAGGCGCAGCTGCCTACTGAAAAAAGCGAGAGGCTGCCAGGTACCGTCCACCCACTGTTCAAACACCGCCCCCACCGCGTAGTCAGAAGCGTCCGTGGTCAGTGCCACAGGGGCGGAAGAGGAGGAATGTGCCAGCATCGTAGCCCGTGCCAGAGCTGCTTTAGTGTCCGTAAAAGCCATGACCCTGCTTTCAGTCCAGTCCACAGTGTGCTTGGGCTTCTTGCCTTTAAGGGCCTCATAAAGAGGCCGCATAGTGCGAGCTGCCCCCGGGATGAAACGATGATAAAAGTTTACCATGCCAAGAAATTCCTGCAGGGACTTCACAGTGACTGGACGTGGGAACGCTGCGACGGCTTCCACCTTAGACGGGAGAGGAACTGCGCCTGCCTCCGTGACCCTGTGCCCCAAGAAGTCAATGGTGGAGAGGCCAAACTGGCACTTTGCCGGGTTGATGATAAGTCCGTGTTGACTGAGCCATTGAAAAAGGGTTCGGAGGTGTGCCATGTATTCTGCCGTGGAAGAACTCGCTACCAGGATGTCGTCAAGGTACACGAAAACAAAGGGAAGGTCCCGCAGCACAGAGTCCATCAGACGTTGGAAGGTCTGAGCAGCGTTCTTAAGTCCAAACGGCATGCGCAGAAACTCAAATAATCCAAAAGGTGTGATGACTGCTGTTTTAGGGATGTCAGGGGGGTGAACGGGCACCTGATGGTAGCCCCTAACGAGGTCGACCTTGGAGAAAATCACCTTGCCGGCTAGGTGAGCTGAGAAATCCTGGATGTGTGGCACAGGGTAGCGGCCGGGCGTTGTAGCGTCGTTGAGCCGTCGATAGTCACCACAAGGGCGGCAGCCGCCACCGGGTTTAGGGACCATGTGGAGAGGAGAGGCCCAAGGGCTGTTCGAGCTGCGGACAATCCCCAGGCGCTCCATGTTGTCGAACTCCGTCTTGGCCACAGCCAGCTTGGCCGGGTCCAGGCGCCGGGCGCGGGCGCAGACCGGTGGGCCTGTGGTGGCGAGGTGGTGTTCCACCCCGTGTCTGGCAGTCGCAGAGGTGAAGGTGGGCTGTGTGAGTGCAGGGAATTCGGCGAGCAGGCGATGGAAAGCGTCTGTGAGGGGGAGGATGCTGGAGAGGCGGATGACTTCAGCCGGGCCGAGTGTACACTCGTAAGAACAAAAAGTGGCAGCGTCTATCAAACGTTGATTTTTCATGTCCACTAAAAGTCCATGAGCGCACAAAAAATCCGCCCCCAAAAGAGGTAAATCGACACGCGCTGTAACAAAGTTCCAACCAAAACGCTGCCCGCCGAAGCACAGTTCCACGAACCTCATGCCGTAGGTGCGGATGGGGCTCCCATTAGCAGCTGCCAAAGGAGGGCCGTGGCTGTCAGCTACCATGTCGATCTGCGATGCGGGAAAATGCTGCGTTGCGCCCCTGTGTCGCAGAGGAAACACCGTCCAGAGATAGAGTCGCAGATGAAAAGCAGCCTGCCAAAGTTGCCGACGCTCATGGCCACTAATGAGCGCCAGCCACGGCGTTTCCCGGCCCGCCGAACGAGCACGGCGAGCGGCACTTCCTGACCTTCGGTCCAAACTTGGCGTGGTAAAAACATAAACCAGTAGCCGGCCGCGGGTGAGGGACAGCCGCTGCGACGAGCGCGTAATTATCGGGGGCACCAGCGGCAGCCACGGGGAGGAGAGCCGCTGCACAGTGTTGCTGGCTGGCCAGGAAAAATTTATCAGCCTCCGCAGCTAGCTCTCTACAGTCAGTGATAGCAGTGTTAGCTAAAGCTGCCCTCACCTGTGCAGGTAATTGGCGCAGAAAAAGGTGAAGAAAAAGAAAGTCCGGTTTGTGCTCGCCCAGCAGCTCGAGCATGCGATCCATTAACTCGGAGGGTTTGCCGTCCCCCAGGCCGTGGAGAGAGAAAAGTTTGCTGGCTCGTTCAGAGTCGGAAAGTTCAAAGGTTTTTAATAAGTGAGCCTTCAGCGCATCATATCGTCCGTCTGTTGGAGGAGACTTGAGGAGACTCACGACCCTGCAAGCCGTCGAGCTGCCCAGCGCGGAAACAACGTAGTAGTATTTAGTAATGTCCGCAGTGACGTCGCGTAGGGCGAACTGGGCCTCGGTCTGAGCGAACCAAGCAGACGCAGATGATTCCCAAAACTCGGGGAGCTTGAGCGAAACAGCGTTCACGGACATCTTCGCGGTCTGGAATCGTCCAGCAAAAAACGTCGAGGGTCACCAGTGTGGAACTTGTAAAAGAAGGCGACAATTTCTCACGTTCACACACAGCAAGTGTGTCGTTTTATTTTTCACATCTCTCGTTAACTCCCGCGCCAAACCGGTAACGGCTGAAAATCCGTTTCTATACAACAAGCAAAATATAACATGGCGGTCCTTAAAGGGACCGCAATTACTTCTAATTATTGCATTCAAGTATTTGCAGTTTGTGGTGAATTATGAATATAGAAGTCACTACAGAACTGTAATTCTCGGGCGGATAATTCAAAGTTGGCTACGGAGACCATAGATATGTGAAGAGGCCATCTTGTGGAAAACCTTCTACTCAGTGACAACCCCTATCCACACCACCTTCCATAGCTGTGCCCCCGGCCAGTGGGATAATTTAAAAAATATATAATAAAGATGATGAGAATAAAAATGTGTTCAATGAATTGAATTGATGTAATGATTCAGAGGATTTGGTGCATGTTGATGTCATATTGATGAATAAAATACAATGACATCCACCACACTTGTCGAAAATCACCAAAATCTGCACCTCGATCAAAATCCTCAGCTTTTAACTGTTTGGCACAAACATTGAATTTACCAAGATCTTAATATATTTGTTGTTGATAATTGGAGAAATCGGGTTGAAGTCCTGAAATTTCTCTTGGCTCAATCTCAGCCAGGATGACCATCAACTTCATGGTCACTGTTCAGTTAATTCCGTTTTTCACGGCCCTCTGAATAAGGATCGTCGGTCAGCATGGAAGGATTACTCGTTCTGTACTTTGTTGATCATTTATTGGAGCACTTTGCAGTACAAGCAGTCGCAGTTGTAACAGAAGCAGAACCAGGTAATAACCATTGGGCCATGCCTACGACGAAGTGAGTGTTTCCACTAACGAAACAAACTCCAATGCTGCTTTTTAACAGTCACCTATCAGTGGCAGCCCCACCCCTCTTAAAGCGCCGGGTGAATCCAACAGTCACATTTCTGATCATTTGTTTGGTGGTGAATTTGATGAAAACATTCTGCTATAGCAAAATGAAGGGATGCGGAATACTTTTTGAGGGCAAATTACACTTGGTTGAAATCTTAATTTTGTGTCATGAGTAGGTAGATTTTAAAAAGTATAATATTGTACAAATAAATAGAAGTGATGGGCGCCCGGAAGGGTCTGGACAGATTTGGACCCGACAAACGTAGACTCAAGAAAGTTGGTCGAACTAAAATATTTTTATACCAAAAAAATTTGGCGCAAGGCCGACAAAGTATAATATAAATACTGATGCTGGACAACAAGGCAGGAATAATGCCAACAAAACAAAAAGCGGTTGCACAAGGCAAGGAAAAAAAACCTGAACGAAAATAGCTTGTAACAAAAGTACAAGAAAGACCAAAGCGCATGGAGAACAAAGCATCGATACACTGAATCACACCAATAACTACTTAGTTGAATAATGAAGAACATAAGCAAAGTCAAGAGCCAAAACATGGAGAAAACATAAATCAAGGCAAGGGCCAAAAACGGAACGAGAGTAATAAAAGAGTGCGTAGACGAACTACACATGAACAATGACTTGATCAAGGTGAAATTATCTGGTTATTGACATGGGTCAATGACGGCAGTAAATAGTTCCAGCTGGAAAAACGGGAACGCCTCTGCCACTTGCTGGACACGAACAGAATGTGATCATGACGAGAAGGGGTTAGAATTTCATGAGTAATTTGTCGTGCCATCCCATTTGTGTGTGCACTTGTGGAAATACTGAAACAAGTACGGCAAGATGAAGCAAGAAACCTGTTTTTATTGAAACAATAGAAACTGGACTCTGCTTCAGGTAGACTAAAATACAAAGTGAGTGGTTGATTCCCTTCCAAATTTAGTACTGTTTATCATCCAACAGGACAGGAAACCACCAGAATTAGTACATTTTTGCATGCCACCAGCATGACATTACTCATTTTCATAATGTATTCTATTACACATTCACGTGCTACACTCTTTCCAATAAAATGAAAACTTTTTTGAAATTGTTTTAAACAACATGCTAATAATGTCTGACCCCATTGTCTGAGAGTAAAATATGCTGTTTGTGATTGTTCCAATTAAAAGATGGGAAAGGCATTTGGAAGTTAATAACTTCGATTTGTATGCAAATCTTCAATGGTTTGCCTTTTTATTTCAAATAACAGAGACGGGAGCCACACCAGCCTACAACGTGATGTAAATAGTTTGTGTGGCAGTCCAGCATGTCTGCGCTGATTAGTTTCTGTCAAACAAGGATAAAGTTACACTACTTTCTCTCTGTGTCAACTTCTGGCTTGCTTCAGTTGAAAAAAACTCATCTTTGTCCGTATGCTCTACAAGGTGGTCTCAGTACGTATTCCAAACGCACTAAGGTGCAAATTCGAATAGGGGCATTGTGTGAAACGTAAATGAAATAAAAAATACCATTATTTGAAAATCATTTATAACCTTTATTCAACCGTTTATATACTGTATATACAGTCAAACCTCGGTTTTCGTACTTAATCCGTTCCAGAAGACTGTTCGGAAACCGAATTGTTCAAATTGGAATCAATGTTAAAAATTTGAATCCGTTCCAAGTCAAGAAAACAACTTTTTTAAACCACTTTTTTTACAATTTCACACCATAAACTGTACACATGTAATAGGAGAGCAGGTAATATGTGAAATACTGTACAAACAAACTGTAATATGGTTTATTTTCACCAATTTTAACATGAACATAGTAACATAAAATTTGAAGGAACATCTCTCTCTCTCTCTCTATCAGTTGTGGGGTGTGCGCCTATCCCAGCTGTCATCAGGCAGTAGGCGGGGCATTTCGGCATCCCGAACTCCTTCGCCAACACAGACACACGCACACCTGACTCATATTTCGCGATCAAATCTTTCTTAAATTCTATAGTTTTGCGCACTATTTTCCTCTTTTCTTTACCAGGTTTACCACTTCCACTTGCTTTCTTTGGTGCCATGATTAGGGGCTGATACACGATGCAAAAATAACAGTCCGATATTACGTAGTTCTCACCAAACACGTCTGCTTTTTTAAAAAAAATTATTTATTGAACAATACAAACTCGTCTGCTCACAATGGACGCTACACGAGGAAGCGTTTCACCAAACACGTCTGCTTTTTAAAAAAAATCTATTGAACAATATAAAAACGTCTGCTCACAATGGACGCTGCCTGTGTAGCGTCGCTACACGAGGAAGTGAAGTGACGCATTCAAGTGCGCTCAGTTAATTCGAGAACCGAAATTTGTTCGTCATCCGAAGCATAAAAACCTCTAAATTTTTGTTCGAAAACCGAATTGTACGTGAACCGAGACGTTTGAAAACCGAGGTTTGACTGTATGTATATATATATATATACCAAATTGTGAAAGTGAAACAGGTTCCAATAATTGAGTACAAACACATGGGCCTGTATCCATAAAGAATCCTCGGACTAAATAGCCCTGTGCGATGCAATTCTTAAAGGCCAGAATAAAGATTTGGAGTGTGGCAAGGGTACGCCTACAATTCTGAGTTGATCCTTGATAAAACCTATTTATAAGTCATTTTAGCCCTGAAAATACTCCTAATCTAAAAAGTGCCAGAGTAGAGAGAGGCACTTTAAAGAGGCTTAAGCACACAGCAAAACGGCCCAAAGATTCAAAAGATGTCATACGTTGATGGCTTAGGAACATCTCAGTATTGTGTAGCAACGTTTGGTAAGGTTTATAATGTTCATTTTAGTCTCAATCGTAATTGATTAAGATAACATATTTTATATTTCTTTTGTGTTTGAGAGCGTACGTTTGTTTGTATTCTAGAGCAGGGTGACTGAATTACAAATTTTAAAGGGCCGCAAAGAAATATTTTAATGAGTCAAAGGTCCATTTATCGAGGTTGATATAATGTAGTCAGCCCCTGATTGTTCCCCACTTAAAGTGATTGCAGAGGTCTGTAATTCTCATTATTGGTAGAGTTCAACCTAAAGAAGTTAAATGTAGGGAGGGGAAATCATGGAAATCACTTTGTAGGAGTTTTGAAGATTTAATTGTAAATTATGGTGGAAAATAAGACACAAATTACTCCATTTTGTTTATAAACAATTGGGAAGCCCAAAAAGACCAGCTCCTAACTTCACTTCAGCTCCCCAATTAGCGACTTTAATCTCACTAGGCTTTCTCGTTAACATAACATTAAACGTAAAGCAAGCTCCCGTGGCCCAAATAGCAGAAATACTCACCTGATTTGCTCAGAATATTGCAGCTGCAAGTGTGTGAGTGCAGTCAACGTTCCTCATTAAGCTACTGTATATTTTAACAACGTATCCACTTGTTGAGCTGCTTTCTAGTTTGATGGCGACTTAGGGTCGAAGTCAACAACCAGCCTCTTACCACATTAAAATTGCAATCCTGGTAAATCACAGTGTTTACTGAATGACCGGTAATATGACTACATATTTGTAGAACTAATTACATAACGCCGGTACATGCATTCCGCTAGTCTCCGCATGAAGTCCAACACATGCTGCTGACACTATCAAAAGACGTAATGAAGGAAAAAAAAAATCAATTAGGCTGCCTCTCCCACGCAAGTGTTATCCACCTCGTGTGTGCAAGCCTCACAATTGCACAAAATAAATGGGCGTGTTAACTGTGCACTGAGCTGTGTAAAGTGAAGTGTGCTGAGTGGGGCGTCTCATCTGATCTTGCAACAGGCTGGAAGTTAGGGTGCCACAAATATCATCAGCATCTGGCCTACTAGCCATTTATTGTCCTGTCATAGATTGTTAAATGTGTCATATAGAGCAAATTGGGTCATCTCTACTTCCTCGATAAGTGCTTAACGCTTGTTGCCCTTGTGTATTTGTTCTGGTATGGTTTAATTGCGACATCAATTACATGGTCGTGGTAATTAGGTCTGGACATTTTTTTTTTTTTTGCATTGCTTTGCAACATATTGATCGTTTTCAGCAGGCAAGAGATGATTCTCTTTTGAGACATAGTCCTCTCCAGATGTGTGCCCCTCGATAATGTTATATATATATTTTGGAGGGCATATTTGTCAACAGTAGTTCAAATAGATAAATAATAATGGTGCGAGTCTATTCGAGTGTTTTTCAATCGCTGCAAAATAGAAACCCGATTACAATCTATCATTTTGTGCATGTAGACATTGATCAAGTCCTTTGTGTATTGGATGCACTCTGTTGTCTGACAGTGACTATGGATATGAGCGCCGCGCCAATGGGAACTGCAGGCCTTCCTTTTGGTTTAATCCCTCCTCAACCTCCAAAAGCTGCAGTCTTGGTCAGAACTATCTCAACAGCACAGGGTGAGAGTCCGCTTAACAGCATACGCCATGAAAACAATGCATGCCGTTCTCCGGCGCTATTCAACGACGGCCATAAGAATTTAAAATGCGCACACCAAAATATACAATTGAATCTTTTAAGACGTAACGTCCAGTTTAAATATCGAGTTTGTTTGTTTGTTCATTTGTTTTTAGCACTGAGATTTAAGTAAAGGGATTTGAATAATCACGTTGCAAAGTAAGGCGAGATTGACTATTGAGCTGACGACATACGGTAGTGGCCGTCAGGGAGCTTCTTATCACATGTATTCTAGTAACACTCGTTGCATTCTGCACCTCTTGTTAAGACCAAATAGCATGATGCAGAAATGTTTAAAGACTGCATGCACGCATGTCAAAAACGCAAAGGAATTTTCAACATGGGTCTCTTTGTGCAGGTACCGTAAAGTGGTGTTAAATAACTGCACCAAGGGAGTAAAAGAAATGTACACAGCTCGAAAGCAACAGTGCCCCAGGAAATCTCCAAAGGGACTTTCGCTGACTACCAAAGATGGGAAACTGGCTGCCAACCTGGGGACTAATGTTACCTTCCTGGTTCATCTAGACGAGGTGAGAACACACGAAATATATATGCACTCATATTTAGCTGCGTATCATTTGATTGTCCTACTTTAAGTTGCTAAGAATCACAAGATTTGACCATCTCTAATTTATGTGTTGGCAGAAAAAAAAATAGTATAATGATAAGATAATCATTTATCTTGATTGCCGACTTTTGGGTGTTACGCATCGATGATCACATAAACCTAAATGGACATAAACTAACTACTAATAGAAACTGGACATTATTGGGAAAACAGGACTCGCAGCGAGAGGAACAGAAGCAGCAAACACAATGAACCAACAAAGACAGAAAGAAACCAGGGAACTAAATAACTCACGAGGACAACCTGGACAAGACACAAGAGGCTAAGGGAGATGATTGGAAGACACAAGAAAAAAAACAAGCAAAAAAAAAAAACACCAAGCAGGACAAGGCATGAACCACAAGAAAACATGAGACAAAACCAAATACAAATCGAAACAACAAAGGCATATGACAAATCATTTTTTTAAATTACACCAGTATTTAAACAAATAAGAACGGGATTTCTAGATCACCCCATGGTGTTTCAATTGCAATCAGGCTCAAGATATTTTTATTCAAGGCAGATTACACTCTGGTCGAAAGCAAGTCACAGGGCACCGATAGAGTCCAAAATAAGTCACAATAAAGAGAGAAATGATGACTTTTTAATATCTGCATGAGGAGATATCAAGTCATTTGATCAATAGATTTTTCAGTGCAATCACATTTTGTAGTTTGAGTGATACTTGACACGTGTAAACACATTAGGTTTCCACACATACATGTTTGTTTATTTTTTTCTTTCACAAAAAATAATTCCCACAAAAGGCCCACGTAAAACAAAACAAAATGGGCGTGCATTGCTAACATATGAGGGTCATGGGCTTCATGTGATGATAAAAAAACAATTTAGTTTAAACCAAATATTAATTATCATTCACTTGAATCTGTGTGTGTGTGTGTGTGTGTGTGTGTGTGTGTGTGTGTGTGTGTGTGTGTGTGTGTGTGTGTTGCCAACGCATGTCCTTTTGTTCAGAACTGAAACTGCACCCACGATAGCCGGTCGTCTTTGCTGAATGCATTTTGACGGCCAGACAATCTCAAACCTCATTTTCCATTAGTGTGGCTTCTCAATCAATTGGAATATTGTGGGTGGGGGGAACTCATTCATGTCAGTCGTTCAACTGAAAAAGTGAAACTAAGATTCGCTCCACAGAGAAGGAAATATTTCAAGAGTTTCTATTTAAATTTTGAGTCATAGCTACTGAAAGTCCAAAAGTCATTACAGGGTTCCCACTCTTCCACTTGCTTTTTATTTATGGACCTTTTAAGGACTTTTGAGAGCCATTTTTAAGGATTTTTTTCTCCATTCAGCAGGGGATTCACAGTGGATTTAATGCCCGCTCAGCAATATACGGGTTGAACAGAAAGCCACATATCACTGAGCTGGTGTTCAAATCATTGCTGCCAAAGGAATCTTTATTTTTAGGGGCAATCAGCTAACCCTTTATTTGACAAACTGTATGTCAATTTTTCATTTTCTTACCTGTTTTATAGGTAGGAAAATGAAAAAAACTTGAATTCATTCTCAAATAAACGACACTAAGAAGAAATTCAATATAGAAAATATGAAACTTTTTTTTTTTAATTTTAAAAAGATTTTCGAATAAAAATACATTTTCAAGGATTTTTATTGATTTTAGAAGCTTTCCCTAAAAATTAAGGACAATTAAGAACATAGTTTTACAACTTATTTTTTATGGATTTTTATGAACTTTAACGACCCGTGGGAACCCTGCACTATGTCAACAAACCTGTATACTACATAAGAAACAAAAAGATTTTAAATATAAATAATGCAAGGATTGTTCTCTTGTAAAATATGTTCATTTGTGTTCAAATGAAGATCATTGTCACATTTTGAATTGAAGTGCTGAGAGAATGACGCTGGAGCAGCAAGTGAATTTCTCATTTTTACTGCCACCATTGTACTGACTGTCAGAACTGTCAAGAGAAATACATTTGTTTGCGAGATGTAACTATTAGGCAATACACTGAAAAAGAGACCCCAAACATTTTCTTGCTGGGTGTTACATGCGGTTGTAAACATGATGTAGGTCAACTTTGTGGTTGTTTGTTAGATAATTAGAAAATGAGTTACACTCATCAAAGCCTCCATGGAGACTATATGAGATCATGATGTTGGTGCTGTACTTTATTTAACGCGTAACACATTGACTGACCAATGTTTACAGGCCAATGATGGTAAAAAAATATTGTGTCTTTGTGCAAATGAGGGAGGGTGAGGGAGGGTGTGACAAGGTCCGCAAATGAACCAGATGTTGTGTGCAACCCGCAAAATGCAGACTCAGATCAACAACGAAACAAAAATATTTATTGATCAAAAAACAAAGTACAAATAGAATTTGCCGGCAACACAGAGCAAGGAAAACCAAATACGAACAAAAGACTTTTGCCAATGGCAAGGTAAAATTGAGACCCGGAAGGAAACAAAACAAAATGGCAATTATCCCAACACAGAAACTTAAATCAGTCGAGAATGACTTGAAAGCCAAAATACATACAAAGCAAATTCTCATCACTTGAGCAGAATAGCAAGCAAGGTCAATAATGTGACGAAGCATGACATAAGTTGGAGTACACATATGGGGATGATTACGAGACACAGGTGCGCCGCTGGATGGAACGCCCTCCACTCCAGCTGGAGCTGAAACAAAAACAAACAGCAAGACCATGACAGAAGCTAAAGAAAACTCAAATTACAAGAAATGTGAGGTAAATTGAATTAAGCATCATTTTAGAATTCTGATTTCACTCTTCTGCGATTGGCTGGCAACCAGTTCAGGGTGTCGCCTGCCTACTGACCAAAGACAGCTGGGGTAGGCTCCAGCACCCCCCGCGACCCTTGTGAGGATAAAACGGATCGGAAAATGGATGGATGGATGGATTTCACTCTTTTCCCTTCACACTTTTTCCATTCATGCCTTGATCATGTAAGTTTGACGCACTGCTGACTGAAGTTGGCCTTGTGTATCCAACCCTCCCTGTGTATTGGGTTCCACTGACACATACGCGCATATGGACAAACACAAGGATGATATTTAGAGAGAGATTGGGCATCCGCATAACGTGTAGTGAATGTCCAAGTGGCTGATATAAGGAGAAGAGCTTGGACACATCATGTACAACAAGGAGCTAAGTGACATCAGAGGCGCCACGCTTGTTTGCATGCCAACTTATTACAGTTCGTAGCAATGCCTGCGGTGTCAGATCTTTTTCACATCAAAGTTTTAGGCAGTGGGAAAATGAAATATCCCCAGAACACTCGACCAAACCTCTTAACGCATGGACACCCCCCCCCCCCACACACACACACACAAGGCGTGCAGATCATCACATATCACATGACAGATGTGAATCCCTGAAGAATCTGTAAATGCAGTTGAAGACTCCCCTACCATACGTAGATCACATAGTGGGAGGTTGCACATTAACAGCCCTGCATTCATGCATTCGCACCTGCTTTGATAAGCAGTATGTGCAGCCTAATATTAGAAATATTGACATCCAGGATTTATTTTGTTGCGTGTGCGAGTGCCTGAAACCATCCATTTTCTGATCCGCTTATCCCCACAAGGGTCGCTGGAGGTGCTGGAGCCTATCGCAGCCATCTTCGGGCAGTAGGCGGGGGAGACCCTGATCCGGGTGCCAGCCAATCGCAAGGCACACAGAGACAAACAACCATTCGCGCTCACAATCACACCTAGGGACAATTTAGAGTTTTCAATCAGCCTGCCATGCATGTTTTTGGAATGTGGAAGGCAACCGCAGTACGCGGAGAAAACCCGCGGAGAGCATAATGTCCAATGATCATTTTATTTTGCGCTTTACAGGGTTCGTACGGGTGCCTAAAGTTAATAAGAATCAATAAAAAAAGAAGTAGTAAAATTATGTACTTAATTGTCCATAATTTTCAGGGAAATCTTCTAAAATCCATAAAAGTACATAAAAATGAACCTGCAGTGTTCATTTCATTTGTGTATGTCATTTCCCCCACCCTTCTAATTCGTAGTTTTGTCGGAAAATGCAGGACCTGGTACCCGCTCTGCTTTTCCCGCCGTCTCCGATTAGTTCCGACGATGATCACGTGATCACTTCGGGTCATTCCGGGAAACAACAATAGCTTGACGCCATCCTGGGGCAGTGAATGGATGGTTTTGATTGTCGGCTCGGCAAACAATTACCGTATTTTCTGGAAAAATCTATTCATCGAATGTATCGATCTCAACAAGTGACAGACAAATATGTAGCGACGCCACTCGAGCGAAGCACGCCTCAGCAGTCGATAGTCCCCTGCTCTCTGCTGTGTGTGCGTAAGCTAAGCTTAGCTGTTGTCTCGGCTAGGCTAGCTTTTTGATGTCGTAGATCAAAGCGTATTTGATTTGTGACGTCGGTTGCTTGGGTGAAACCAAAAGATGTGCGCGTGCGTACATGTTCGCGCGGACGCACACAGCAGAGAGCAGCGGACTTTCGACTGCTGAGGCGCACTTCGCTCGAGTGGCGTCGCTGCAAATATTCCGGGACAATGCTATTTTCAAGTGGGGTGGGTGGAGAAGCCGGAGTTCCGTGTTTGGGTCGGAAAAATTGCTGGCGATTATACGTCGGCCTACTGCCGAGTGTGCAAGAAGGGCATCTCCGTGAGAGGTAAAACTTGTCATAGCCTCCTGGTCAAGTCAAATGCATTGAGGCACACAGCAAAACAGAAGAAAATGAATCGCCAAGAACTTGCAAAAAGGATTGAGGAGAAAACTAAGTCACTGTCTGCTATTCCCTAATTGTCATATCAGTTCCATATTTGTCATTATAATACATGTCTGATCATTGACGGTGATATGAGGGAAAATAATAGGGTTGGACCATTTGGGATTTAGACTTCTGACATGCATTTCAGCTGTTCAGGTATACTGGATATTGCTAAAATGGGCAATCAGTACTACTGTTAGTGAAACCAGATTTTTCTAAACCCTGTCCAGGTGACCCATATGACCATTAGCTCTGTTCTTAGTGTTGTGTTTATTCGAAAATAAATTGAAGTTTTATATTTTCTCAATTAAAATTTTTCTTTGTGTGTTTTATTTGAGAATTAATTAAAAAAAAAATTTTCACTTTCCGACCTGTAATACAGGTAGCAAAGTGAAAATTTGACATACAGTATGTCAAATAAAGGGTTAAGTGATTGCCCCTAAAAATATAGATGTGCCCTTCCTTTGGCAGCAATGATTTGAACACCAGCTCAGTGATATGTGGCTTTCTGTTCAGCCTGTGTATTGCTGAGCGGGTTTTAAATCCACCGTGAATCCCCCGCTGAATGGAGAAAAAGTCCTTAAAAAATGGCTAAATTGGTCCAAAAAAGTCATTAAAAGTTCCATAAATAAAACGCAAGTGGAAGAGTGGGAACCCTGTTTTAATTTTTGCATATACTCTAACTGTGAAAATACATGCTCTCTCTCCAGCTGTCTCTCCGTTTCCCTCTCTCCATTTGTCAATTTACCTTGATGCTTAGCATGATCTCTAGTCCCGTCTGCTGCTCCTCAGCCTTTCAAGTTATCTCAAAATATAGGAAAAGCGCATGAACAAACCTAGACCATGGTGTATGAAACAAGCAGTTTTTTAAATTAACTTCTTGAAACATGGCTGGTAATGGCATATACTGTAACTGTTCTGTGTAAGCAAATTCAAACAGATACACAGCATCTTGTTTTGTCTCATCTTGTTAGACGGTCTGCTGTTGAACGTTAGTGAATAATGTGCCAGTTATCTTTATGATGCCTGGTGGGATTGGGACAAAGTGGCCGCACTGATATGACACATACAGCACTTACTCATTTGTTCTTTTCTTCATCCTCTTAATTTATATTTTGTTTCTTCTTTTGTTACCTGGTCTACAAGTTTCAACGGGAATGAACACAATCCAAAAATAAAACAGGAACATGGCTTTTTGTGTGTGTGTGTGTGTGTGTGTGTGTGTGTGTGTGGAGGGGGTAGGGGGTTGGGTGCGTGCATTGGAAGTAGAAAGTAAAGATTTTTTCATAAAAATGTCAGCAATAGAAATACAAAGTAGGGTGAAAAATAATTACTGTTTTTATGTATAGATACTACTACTAAAAGTAAGGTATGCAGTATTTTTACTTCATTACTTTACATTATAGCCTCGGTTATTTTGGTTACCAGGTCTATATTTTAAAAATCAGCCAGTATGGTAAGAAGTTATTACATTATTATCCAAAGGTTAGTACATTATAAGCCCAGAACTTGTATTACATTATTCGTCAGTTAGAAGATTATGGCCCTGTAAAATTTTAAAAAGGGCACATTTATTATGTTATGGACTTCTACACATTATGAATTGTTTTGGGTTTTTTTTGGTTTTGTTTTGTTTTACATTATGGGCCTCAACAAACTATTTTATAGGTGCAGCCATTGCTGTGCGTTTTTTTTTTTTTTGGGAGGGGGGGGTGATTTTTGTGTTATATGGTATCCTTTTTTGCAGTGGCACTGTCCATGAGTTAGTTAATAGCTTGATTGTGTATTGCTATATCTTCTGCAGTGACGTTTTGTCAATTAGCATTCAGTTATTTCATTCTTGGCGGAATAGAAAATGGATGGATGGATTAATGGTAAACTTACAGGATTTGATGGGGAGGCGAACCTATGAGAGCATTTCAACATGCCTTCAATAGATTCATATAAGCTAATAAAGGTTTTATCATGATGACATACCTTACACTTCTTTTGTGTCATTCTTTTCATTTGCTTGTTCTGACCTTTTGTTTTCCCCTTTTTTCATTGTGTTGATTTAGATTAAATCACATAAGCCTAAATGATATACTTTGTCCTCTGTATGAAGGACACAGATTAGTCTTGTCTTCAATTATTGCCAATTACAAGCGTGACTGCATGATTCCACAGATTTTATCAGCCAAAACTGAATGACATTTTCTCTCCCTGAAAATAGATATAGACAGATATAGTGCATATGTTTTTTTTACTGCAGCAGATATCGTATTCAACCATCGTGTCATGCTACACGTCGTGATATGGGTCCACGTCGTGAAGATGAGTAAAATCCCCCACAGCAAATTCTGCGAGGTGCTTTCATTGCATCTGTCATGTGCCATATTACTGGTCGGCAATTGCTGATCCATTAACCCGTAACTTTGGTTTACCCAGTTTGTCATTCCAACAGTGTAGGGAAAATTAGTGATGGGAGAGCATAGCCAGTTCTGTGTAGGAATTCTGTGTCCTTCAAAATGACCTCCGGTTGTCTTCTTCTGGGTGAGCATGTGTCAAAATATATTAGATGTCACATGTGTCACAAAAATTCAGTTCATCCCATTTCAATTTCCACAAGCCGTTTTGCCCTCTGTGAATTTCATTTCCTCGTGTTTGCCTTGTTTTTAAACGTGCTCGTAAAATGTACATACACTCTAGTGTCCTTCTACATGAAAGATAAGATAAAATAGCAGCAGCATCCTACTGTACTTTGAATTGTGAACCAAATGACACTTGTGCTTTCTTTCAGGGTGATTCTATCCGGACTAACATTCAACTAGATTTTGGCGATGGCATAGCTGTGTCATATTCGAACCTCAGCTGGGCTGAAGAGGGCATCAAACACGTCTACAAGTCTGCAGGGATATTTAGTGTCACAGCTCTGGCAGAAAACTCGCTGGGTTATGACACAACAACACTCTATCTGCATGTCACATGTAAGTCTCCACATTGATGAAAAGTACATCTTCACTGTTGCATTTGTAGATTACACACATGATCAAGTTTCACGTGCATATCATTGAACAGCATACAAATGAATGAGTGTGTGTGTGTGTATATATATATGTATATATATATATATATATATATATATATATATACAGAGAGAGAGAGAGAGAGCAATCATTGAACAAAGATGACATTTATTGATGAATGCAAACTAAATGACAATATACCGTAGGTTGAATGGAAGCAACTGAAAATGTGTACAATGCGTGTGGGTGTTCTGAAGAAATGTCCCCAAGGTATTTTATGACAAGTTAGTTGTTTGAACCTATGACTTTGTGTGCACAAGCTTCCTTGGAAGGTATGAATAATCAAATGCAGTGTTTTGAACATTGGGCAGCTTGTGATATCAGTGGTGACTGTTTTGTGTATTGTGTCTCGAGTTGTGAACAATGACATCAATGTTCTAAAACTAAAACTGAACAATCTGATCTAATTTACCGTATTTTCTGCACTTTAAGGCACTGCGGATTATAAGGGGCACCTTCAATGAATGGCCTATTTTAAAACAGTTTTTTTTTTTTTAATAGGGTGCACTGCATAGAATAGAAGCCTAGAATAGAAGCTACAACAGTGACTGGGGTTACGCTATGCATCCACTAGATGGTGCTACATTAAAGGGAATACAATACAATACAATACAGCTTTATTTATATCGCGATCGACCGGTAGATCGATCCTACCTTTGTGCATGTTTGTAATATATTTTTTGGTGTTAATGTACATTGCACCCTAATCATCCTATCAGTCTCATTTTCTATAGTATTAAAAAAACAAAATAAAATAAAGCAGATAAATCTTTAACCTATAGTGGCATGTGACCTGTGTCACTGGAAGTTGTTAGCACTCAGCAGTCTGCAATTGCAGCTTGTGATCAAAGTTGTTTCGCTATATCTTTTATCATTATCATTATTCTCATTCAGAGTTTGTTTCATGTACAATTCACCGAGGGCACGGACAAAGAATACAAATCTAGAGGGCCGAGGGAAGCACTTTAAAACGGTACGTGTGAGCTACAATAGTTAACAGGCTGCAAAAGTGCGTTGCATGCCTCCGTGTCAGGCTGTTGCTCAACATGACGTGCGTGTGTATGTGCGTGCGCGATAACGGGTTGATCGCGGGAGGTTGGTTGATCGAAAAGTCGATCTTCGGTCCAAAAAGGTTGGGCACCCCTGATTTATATTTATATATAGCCTTCACAACCGCTGCAGCTGCAACAAAGCGATGAGAACTGGTCACAAACACAGACATGAAACGTAGAAGTACAAATAGCATTACAACACAATAAACGAATGACAAAAGTTAAGAAGACAATTAATTCAGCAAAAAGTCACACAAACCTCGTAGGCTCACATCCACAAGGTAAGTAAGTAAGCCCACAAGGGGCTAAATACCATTTGAAGTCTTGCTTGTCTCCTTCTTCCTTTGTTAAGTCAGTCATTAACTATGCTTTTGGTATTATCTTCGTTTCATAATGGCTGCAAAGAGCTCTCAAAGTAGTTGTTTGTTTGAGAGTGTGTTGGTGACTGCTCAAGTCAATTAGTGTCGGGCAGAACCCTTTTAGGTTACAATTGTTTCTTGCTAATAGCCACCACTAGATGGCAGATGAACACTAACAGGGAAACGACTCAATGGAAAATATAAAGAGACTGTAACACCATATACAAGGATTATAGGGTGCACTGTCCGCTTTTGAGGAAATTGAATGCTTGTAGGTGCGCTTTATAGTGCGGAAAATATGATACATGCATAACACAGACTTATCGATTACAAGTCGATGGTTGTCATATTTCTTTAAATTCTAATGAAATAACAGTTGTTCTTGACTCACACCCACTAGTTGAATGTCGGCGGTGCCATTTTGGGGGATAGTGGCAAATCTAGTAATGATAAAACGGCATCATAAAAGTTGGTTTCATAAGCTGCAAGATTTTTACAAGTACATGGAAGAGACTCGATGCATTAAATGCCAAAATCATGAAGTTTTCACTTGACTGTGAACAGATGGATAGATAGAGACGACATGCCAGTAGCATTTTCTCTATTCAACCATTTTTAGATTTTTCCTTTGACGCTTTCTTAGTTTTTAGCCTTGGCAGGTTGTGGTACAGGTCGGTTTTTGTTGATCCACTGGATATTCATCCCGTTTTTCTGTATATGGCTCACGGTTCTTTCCATAAAATATTACAATAAAGTGGAAACTTAATTCAACTGACCCAAAACCAGAGGACTCCTTGTTTCACAGGCAGGAAATAGTGCCCAGTATGGCAATCTCATGTGTTTTCGGGTTGTGGCCGTGGACTTAATATTATTTATATATACATATAGGTATACTGTATATATATATATACAGTATATAGTCAAACCTCGGTATTCGTCCATAATCCGTTCCAGAAGGCTGTTCGAAAACCGAAATTGTTCGAAAACCGAAACCACGCTCTTTTTAAAATAAAAATGTTTATTGAACACGTCTGCTCACAATGGAAAGCAACACGAGGAAGCGCCAAATCCTCGTGTAAGGATGGCGAGAGGAGTCAGATGGTGCATTCAAGTGCGCTCAGTTTGTTCGAGAACCGAAATTTGTTCGTCATCCGAGGCATAAAAACTCGAAATTTTTGGTCGAAAACGTTTGAAAACCGAGGTTTGACTATATATATATACATATATATATATATAATGGACTAACAATTGGCCCATCACGGGTGAAGCCAGAGGGAAGCCATCTTACTTTGCTATAGTTACTGACACCTTCTGTTTTTACTGAAAACACTGCTATGTGTGCGTGTTTTACGCAGGGATCTCAGAATCTCTTTTCCATCAGTTTACCATTTTCAATGTCCTAATAGCAGGGATATAGATAAGAGAGTTAAATAATTCTGCTGCAGGTCATGATGGAATTACTGCATGTCTTGTTCAAGCAGTTAAGGAATTAATTCTGAAACCCTTATCACACATTTTTTCATTATCCATAGAAGCAGACTTAGAGACTGGAAAAGGTCTGTAAGTCAGGCAATTTTCTTTCTTTTTTTTACCATCCCATTTGAGTTCTTCCACACATTTTGAAAATGTTCGAAAAACGACGATATACATACATTTCTAAACACTTAAACATCCATCAGATACTGTACGAACACCAGTATGGATTCCACAAAAGTCATCCCACTCACACCTCTGACAACAAGATTCAAACTGCTTGAGAGAAGAAAGAGTTTGCAGGTGGTATTTTTTGTGATTGTCCTGAAGTGGCTTTGTAATTATGTACATAATAGCAATGCGTCAGTATAAATGGTATCAAGTCTGTGAGGCAGGCATATGAGGCTCAAAAGTAGCACATGGTATCATTCCTATTCAGATCAATGACCGTTTACTGGAACAAGTTCTTGCCATTTAGTACTGTCTCTCAAACATGCTATTTTTGGTCCAGTATACGGTAGCCCATATCTGTGGAATTCAGTCATCATAGCGGTGAAAAAAGGAAGCGCATTAACATCGCCACACACTATTGGCCCCCACACCCTCCCCATGCTCCAGCGAGAGTTAGTTTGGAGAAACATATAAATGTTTCACTTTCAACATTTTTTTTTTGTTACAATGATTTTGGAATGTGCTGGGCGTTTTCAGGCCACAAAGTAAAAAAAAAAAAGTCAAGACAATTACTTTTTACTCCTCTTTTCCTTTTTGGAAGTGTATATTTGTCCTAAAATATAAATTATATAAACCTGACAGTCTTCAAATAAGCATCCAACATTTTGGAAAGAAACCAGAGTACCCAGAGAAAACCCACGCAGGCCCGGGGAAAACATGCAAACTCCACACAGGGAGGCCGGAGCTGGAATCGAACCCCACTGCACTGTGAGGCCAATGCGCTAACCACTCGGTCACCGGGCCGCCCAGTCATAGTGCAAAGTAATTTAATCTTCTCAGAGTATCTTTTTTCCAAATACACAAATTGTTCCACCTTCCATCATTCACAAAACAAAGAAGCTTGGAACACTTGAACATTACACCAAAATTATGGTCGGTTTTCATTTTGAAGCACTCAGCGGACAAACGTTTCTTTTTTTTTTTGGGGGGGGGGGGCGTTTAATTTGCAATCAATAGTACTGTATAGCCTCTTTTTTTTTTAATCCTCAAAATTAGCTTCAGACCAGCTAGTTCATTCCAGCTAGTTATTTTACTCCCTTGAACTCTTCTTGTCTTAGGTCCTGTGGAGCATATCCAGCTTGTCTCTCCCTTTGTCGTCATAAGAAACAAGGAAGTTAACATCTCAGCAGTTGTCCTGCCCACTCACCCACGCACAGTCACCTATTTCTGGTGGCTTGGTAACACCACAGAGGTAACTCTTTGCAAGCTTTATTTTATTTATTTATTTATTTTTAGTAACACCATCCACAGGGGCTGTGGAGGCAGTGGCTGTTAAAAGTCTACATACGTCTGTTCAAATGCCAGTTTATAGTGAAATAAAAAATGACACCAAGATGTATCCTTTTTACACCCCGCCCTGCCACACACACAAACACATGCACGCACACACCTGCTTCCATGTGTGTGTCGCAAAGCCCCTTGTCAAGAGCCAAGCAATAACAAAACCTCCCATCGTTTGTTAGCTTGTGGTTTTTGATAGACACTCAGCAGAGCAAAAACATAAACACACAGTGAAGACTCCCCAGAAACTAACCTGAGTATAAGTTCCACGGGGGAGGGGGGGGGACACAAAACAAAACCTAAAACGTGTGATATGTACAATAATACTGACAGTAATGCATTGAGTGAGATCTGTATTTGTGTGCAGCCAATGGTCACATTGGATGGCAGTGTCTCATACACATTTCCCAATGAGGGAATGTATTCTCTCACAGTTCAAGTAGCTGCAGCCAACCTCATATTCCAGGACACCAAAACCATAGCGGTTAGAGGTAAGTGAATTTTTTTCTTAAAACTCATGTTCAATGAAAAGCAGTCACACTGTCAACCTCAACATATTATTGGATGTCTTTATCTGGAATTAAGTGATCTAATGACGTGTATCTGTGAACAAGGAAGATTTATTATCAGCAGACAGTACTGCTTTAATGTTGACTGGCTTTAATCTGTGTGCATTTGGCCCAAAAGTAGTGCCTGGGATATGAAAAACCCTCAGACAGAATGCCAACCAAATGATCGGTGGAAGGACTCGACTTTGAAAAATGAGCATCACCTTTACATTCAAGCGAATTAAAAGCCGTTCTCTTCTGTCTCTCCTTGACAGACTTCTTCAAATCTCTTCTTTTGTCATTCTCGCCAAATCTGGATGAGTTCAACCCTGATTTATCTGAGTGGAGGCAGGATGTGGGGAGAGTAGTTAAGAATGCTGTTCTCCAAGTGAGTTATTTTCATTTAATGCCCTCTTCCTTTTCCTTCCACCTCTCCTGCCGCACTGTCTTTTGATTCTTCCTTTTCTATCTTCGTATTGGCTAGATGACTCCTTGTCTAGCTTTTTCTCGATTATTTCCTATATCCCTATTAACTGTGCTGTCCAATATTCTGAAGTCATTGGTGCGGCAAGAGAAGACCCTCAGGCCACCTTGTGATTCATCATTAGACGGGTGTGAAGACGTCTCTGCTTCCCATCTCCCTCAGGAAATTGACTCATGAGCTCTAATTCATTAATTTTAAAAGTCACACACAGTGATCTGCTAACTTCTGAGCATGGGAGCTTAGAAGGGACCTATTTATGTTCTAGTGTGTGTGCGTGCGTGTGGTTGCGTGCGGGTGTGTGTGTGTGTGTGTGTCTACACTTTCCCCACTGAAATGTAGATGTCAGTCACGATATTTTGCACAGCAACTTCTGACTAGTAACAATTTGCCACTGTGTCAATTGCAAGGGAATAAGGCTTACCTGAATCTTTCAACAATTAGCCTGTTACGGTGAAAGTGACATCTTTGAATACTGTAGACGAGTGTTTTTTTACAACCAACATAAAAATACAGTAGCATAGTAGGCCGAAGTGTTCATCAAAAACAAGACATGCACAGTTTGAATATTAACGCTGTGTCATACTTCAAACTGTCATTATAATCTTACAGTAGTACATGAATAAACAGATCTGTGAGAAAACTCAAGTCCTCTCTGGCCATAGCCTGCACCTCAAATTTATTTACTATAAACCATCCTCCAAATGACTCGCCCTGAAATGAGCCAGCAAAAGTCTGATCATTCGCGACTCGTATTAGGCACCTTGGTGCTAACAGAACTCGTGTGAATCGCTGCGCACATTTACCGACAATTTTACATGCATTACAGTATTATGCTGTCATTGTGGAGAGACATTGTCACTCAGACATTATCACTCAGCATCAAGGCTCTTTCCCTCAATCGGTGATATGAGACTTTTGAGAGGATTGACTCAATGACGACTGGAATGCGCCATCTAATTTTGCTCATTTTCAACCTGTCCAAGACCCAGCCAGAGAAATGTTGTTAGGAAAGTACATTAATATCGCCGTAAAAAAGGCATGTATGACCCTGGCCCGATCTGTAAAGGATCGCGGACTGAAAGCTCATCTTTCAGGGAGGAGCTCTGGGAGGTGGTGCGTAAGCCGTTGTCATCAAAACTGCTTTCGGCGGCCAAAATACAAAAAGCAATGGAATAATCAGATAGAATGGAATAAATTGAGTGCCTACTTTGCCTATAATATAATAATTGACCTACAGCCTCTCTTCCCCGAGTGGGTGGTGGAACACCTGAGGTAACAACTCAGGAAAGGAAGACCGGACCTTGGGTCCTAATTTTTTGGGGGTCTATGGGATCCATGGTCGGGTTATTATGACACGATCCGTAAACGGACCCCACATACGTAGACTCAAACAAAATAAGATGTATTTTGAGAAAAACAAAGGACCGAAAAAGTATATACAGAAAGCACTGGCAACACAGAATCAGGAAAAGCCCAAAAACAAAAAAACACTTGCAAACGGCAAGGTAATCTTGAATCCTGAAAAAACAAAATGGCAAAAGTCCAACTCCACAAAACTTAAATCATCCAATAATAACAAGAAATCCAAAGTTCTTACAACACAATAATCGATCAACGCAAGAGTGACTATAAACATGAATGTGGCGCCAAGAAAATATCTCTTGAGCAAATGTCAGGCAAGGTCAATAATCCGACGAGAGAACCCATGTTCTTGGCAGTGCTTTAATACATGGCTACATCATGATGAACCAATTGGCAACAGGTGTGCACGCTGGAAGAGAAGCCTTCCACTGCCACCTGCTGGAGAAACACAAGAACAGGATCATGACAGACCTACGAACAGTTAAAATTAACCTTGGGGTGGCTTGACAATGATTGCAAGACATGGGTGATCACTAAGCATTTCGTGTATTTATTTATTTATTAATTTTGGGGGGATCACATCTTTCTTTTCCACACCCTCAACCACATGTGCCAAATAAAACTTTTCAATTTCTTCATATGAGGAGAAGATGAAAATTCAGAGTGCTAACGCATCACAGGTCTGAACTTTTATACGTGCTGCATACATTTGCTGTTCACTGAGAGGGCCAGAGCGGTCCACAATTGCTCACACAGATATCTTCCAAAGACCATTAGTCATCGGCCTCATCGACAACACCGGCAGCTCTGCATATTGACAGGAAATGAAGTGGCTGGTGCTCTGGAGCAGCCAACACAACCTGGAGCTGAGCACCCTTACCACTGTAAAGACGGTTATGACCTCAGGAAACATCCTTTGCCACAGCTGCCCAACACTCAACTCAACTGAATTTACAGAGCACTTTAAAACAACCACCGCTGTATACAAAGTGCTGTACATGGAGCAAATATCATATATACAACAATAAAGCAATAAATCAGTAATAAAGATGGTAGAAGGCACCAAACAGTAAAACTAAGATCAAATCGGAGTCATGCTGAGTCAAAAGCCAAAGAATACAAATGAGTTTTAAAGATGGGCAGCGAGGGAGCTTGCAGGACGTTCAGTGCGAGGTCATTCCAAAGAGAGGGACCAGCAACGGAAAAGGCTCGATCCCCTCTGAACCTCTGCTTTGTTCTTGGTACCTCTAATAATGTTTGGTTAGCAGACCTGAGGCACCGGGCAGGTGTGTGGGGGCGGAGTAGCTCAGAGAGGTAAGGTGGAGCGAGGCCATCTAAAGATTTGAAAACAATAATAGGATCTCTAAAATGTATTGGGAGCCGGTGAAGGGATGCCAGAGTAGGAGTTATGTGCTCCCTCTTGCGAGTATCAGTCAAGAGGCGAGCGGCAGCATTCTGGACCAACTGAAGACACTTAATGGAGGATTGGCTGACTCCAAAGTAAAGTGCATTACAGTAATCCAGCCGAGATGTGACAAAGGCATGAATTACTGTTTCAAAGTACTTATGAACACGCCGTTCAACTGCCCGGTGTCAACTATCGATATTATCCTGTTCCTGGGGATTTCAGTCTTTCAGAACCTGATGTTGGAGGCCAACATCAACTCCATCCTCAAACAGGCCCAGCAGAGAATATACTTGGTTCAGGTGCTACGGAAACCCGGCCTGTCACAGGAGCAGTTGGGGAGGTTCTACACAGCACTCGCTGAAACAATTCTGTGTTCATCCATCACAATCTGTCTTGGTGTTGCTTCAAAGAAGGGCAAAACCCGACTGCAACGGGCAGTTAGTGTTGTCGAGAGGATCATCAGTACCTACCCTACCCTCTCTTGAGGACTTGTACACCACAATAATCAAGCCAAATGCAGGCACAATTCTCTTGGACACACCCCACTTTGGACAACATTGTTTCCAGTTAGTTCTTTCTGCGAGGGCACTGTCAAACAATGAAAAGCAAGACATCCAGACTGACACAACTTTTTGCCCCTGAAATTCCAAACAGTGGGAGTACATTTTTCATCCATTTGTGCTTTGTAAAACCTGTAAATCTGCTTTTTTTTCTGTGAAATGTTCGTTGTCATTTCTAACCATGAGCGCACCTGTCTCGCCATCAAGTTTTTAATGTCGGTCAGTTTTTCTCATATTCAAACTGAGCGTACGAAGCGGCTCATCTTGCCACATTTGAAGAGCCTTACACAATGGGCCTGAGTCTGCTGGAGCCATATTTTGGCCAATTCGTTCTGTCGTAAACAATGCAAAGAAAAGGGCAGCTTCTGATCATAACCTAAATGGATAGATTTTCGAGGTGCAGCCGAGGCATTGACGATGACGATGCTGATGCTTTGTGATGCTGACTCTGGTGAAGAAGGAACTGAGAAAAACACAAAACTATCCATTTACCCTAACCTGGTTGTCATGAGCTGTGGCTTTTAACCGAAAGAACGAGATCCCGTATACTAGTGGCCGAAATGAGTTTGGTCCGTGTGGTATCCAGAGTTTCTCGTAGAGATAGTGTGAGAAACTGTTAATCCGGATCAAGCCACTGCTCCAGCGCATCAAAAGGAACCAGACAAGGTGGTTTTGGCATTTGGTTAAGATGAATCCTGGTCACCTACCTGGGAAGGCGTCCCGGACATGTACCAACCGGGAGGGCCCCCCGAGGAAGACCCAGGACCAACAAGAGAGCCTGAGTCTCCTGCCCGGCAATTACTCTTAAACAGCATTTCTGCACGTTCATTTGTGAATGAGGTCAAATGCCCATGCACAACCTTTGGCCCTTTTGACAATAAGTCATGTTTTTGCTTGCACCGACGTCAATTTGTACAGCTAGTACAGTTGACTGTGACATCTTGGAAGAAAAAAAAAAAATCCAGCAATCACAAGTAATCAGCCATCTCGTTACCTCTGCGTCCCGCGTCCTAGACGCATAATTTTCCCGCGGGACGCACGGTTCCAAATAATATGCGTTTTTGGGACGCAAGGAAATTTATAAGTCAAAACAAAAAAAAACTACGGTACATCTTTTTTCCCAGCAACGATCGCAGTTTGCCAAACGTCGCCATTGTTGTTTTGATCTCGCATTCAGTAATCTCACGTGACGAGATTTCCATTCTCGCCAGACGAGATTGGTGATATCGGCAGACGATTGCCAAGTTGTGTAACGTTAAAACAAATGTTTCGAAAGTTGATTGCGGAGATATCACAGAGGAAGCAGCTAAAGTTGGATAGCTTTTTTGCGATAATAAGTTGACTTTGAGAAAGCCTTGCATCATTGGAAGCAGAGTAAAGAGGAGAATTTATGAACTCAAAGACTGAACCATGAGATGATATAAGAACCTATTTCTCAGCAAATCTTGTATGCCTGAATTATTACAATTTTTGCAGCATTTGTTTATAAGAAATACACCTATTATCAATGTATATTGTTGTTTGTGTTATTATCAAATGCAATTGAATAAGTAGACCATTTCAGAATTCTAAATTTGGGACTCTCCAAATGCACAATGGGACTCATACTTTTCTGATCAGCGAGTCCCTGGGACTCGCAGAGCTCAAACTGTAAAATTATCACTGAGTAATGTTTTTTTTTTCCTCCATCGGTTGACCCGGTCTTCCCCTCCACTTAATTTATCATTTGTGAGTAATGCCCTCTCCTGTCGTGCATCCAATGACTTGGTAGAGAGGCTAATATTTATTTTGCACAATTGATGTACCTTTGTCGCTGCTGCGATGTCTGTCCTTGTTTAAAAATAAATAAATAAATAAAACTCACCAAAGACTCAGAAAGGATTGCTCACCAATGAAACGTAATCCTACATTGTTATGGTGAGTTCAGTTTATAAAATGATTGGAATAGGAGGGAAAATATGATGAGGATAAAAGCAACGACAGTGAGTATATGAGTATTTTTTTTGTGTCTATTTATTATATGAGTACTTGATCCATCCATATGGATGGTACGAAATGCATCGCTGCTTGTATATTACCTTTCATTTCAAAGGTATTACATTTGGATTTGTCAAACATTTCAAGAAAAGACAGGAAATTATGAGTTCTATGCACGACACAGTTGCTTCATAAAATGCATCTTCCTTTCTCAAGACTGGTTTGCAGTCTGCATTATTTATTCTTGCTTTGATATAGGTGGCCGAGTTCCCAGAAGAACAGCTTTTGGTTGCTGTGTTCCCCGGAGTTCCAACTGCCGCTGAGCTTTTCCTCTTACCACACAAGAACCAGTCACATGACAAGAAAAAGAGTGAGGAGGAACTTGACCAAGTATGAGTGCTACCTATTTCATAATACATTGATAAAATGAGATCAAACCATGTTGTTCTGATTTATGTTGCTGCGTTTTTTAAACAGATTTCGAACATCATTGTCAGTGCACTGAACCAGAATCTGGTGGAGTTTGAGCTGAAGCCTGGCGTGAGGGTTATCGTATATAACACACAGCTAACACTGGGTAAGAGATTTCTTGTTTCTTTTTTGTTGTTGTTTTTGATTCATCTCATTTTCACCATCTTAATTTCTTTCTTTTTGTTTCCCTTCTGTTATTATCAGACCATTAGGTGATCAGCAATGCGAATACTTTGTCGCTGATTCTAAGATAAAATGGTTAAGAAATGAAGAAAACACACGGGGAAAAAAAGAACTACGACAAAAAATTTAGCTTTGGAGAGCAAACGCAGAGTTCAGAGATTTAAAAAGGCAATGTTTGTTATTTCCAAATATTTAAGTCAAAATACTTTGTTTTATGGTGTGCTGCACTCTATTTCCATTTTAACTCTACCCAACTGGAGCCTGAATGACAAACACATGACGCCTTCTCAAGTGCTGATCATCTGCTTCAATCATACTATTCGGGCAGGTCCGTCTATCAAAATGTGACCACGAGGAAAGAAGGGAATTTGTCAGGCCTGCAACTGCACAGCATTATTCATAGGAACCAAGAATAACAGAACGCACAATGATAGAGTGTGCATGTGAAGCATCTATGCAAATAAACATCTGCCTGTAATGACTTCCTTCAAATAGGCGATTTGGACATCTGGCAATTGAGTAAATAAATGCCGTCGGCTCGTGAAGGTGAGCCGTGGATAGCGCTGATTCTGAACCAGTGGGTTAAATGAGAATCACCTGATAGGTATCTCATGCTTTGGATGTGTCAGTTTTATTCTTGACTAAATGTCTCCTCAGTGCCTAAATTGTTCAAATATTGATTGGTGAGCATTCTAAACTCCGTTTTAATCAGAAATTGATGGCATGAAAGGACAAGAGTATTTTTCACAGCAATTTGGTAATATTAACCATTTCATGCACCCTGTAGCCTGATAACATGATAAGCTGTCCACTGTCGTAACCACTGTCCCTGAAAGGGTTCATGTAATATAAATATGACGAAAATCATTTAAATCCAAATACTATGTGGGAGAATGAATATTTTAAAGCAAATTGCCATTCTATTGTTTTATGATCTTCGAGCAAATACGCCTATTCATTTTATAGACGTGCATAAACAGTTTCTTCATGGGTTTTTTTCAGTTCAACTTAATTTGAGACTTTATTGTGATTAGTTGCCGGAATCGGAGGCTTTATTTTCATTAAGTGCCTTTATGTTGGACTTTATTGTACATCATGAAAATTGATTGCGTTGAAAAAAAAAAAAATCAACTGCAATTTAAGTAGAAACAAACATTTTTATTCACACACGAGGCCCACTTTGCCTGACTCGTTTCATTGGATCCCAACCCTTCGACCAATAAACATAAAAAAGAACATTGCACCCATAGAGAATGTCCAATATTACCCCCCCCCACACACACACTCCATTTTACAGTATTCACAAACATACACACAAAATATACACACAGGCAATGAGGGGTATGCAAAGAACCGTTTTAGAGCAGAAAAACTAACTTGTTGGACCTTACCTGGTAAAAGTAGTGGTGGACGGTCAAACCATCCGTTCTTAGGCAAGTCTACAGGCTGGACAGATCTCCAAGATTATCCAAGACCTCATCTATAATTTTACATATGGAGTCTCTCGTTAAGGGGAGGGGTAGCTGAGGATGCCGTGCCGGCCCGGGTAGATTGAAGACGGCTCTTGTCATCTTCACCATTGAAACCCTCGGTCAGAGAATGCCACAAGAGTTTAGAGTCAAGAACACGTTCTCTGCCGGTGTTCATGGAAGAGCTCAAGTTCAAGAGGTTTTCCGTTTGCTTCACATCGTGGGATAAATGGAACTCGGTGGTGGGCAGCAGCCTGTTGGGCACAGTGTGACAGAACCATGGCGACGTAAGCCATGTCAGCCAGCGACAGCATTTTCCTTTTGTCCGTGCTGCTTGTCCAGCAAGACATCAGAGGCGACCGTCCTTGCGCGTGCATGCTCCATGAAGAACTCCCGGCCATTGTTCTTGAGCGCTGCATGGTGGGCTGGGCGGCAGCAGCATTGGTGTGGAGGTCTTAGAAAACAATGTTGAAACACAAAAGGACCAAATACAAAACCACACCAGACATTGTGCTTAAACAACACTGATATTAATTAAATGAACCATTTCATGCACCAATAATGACAACCTGTAACCTGATAACAGGATAAGCTGGCCACTGTAGTAAGCGCTGTCTCTGGAAGGGTTAACCTCTCTTTCACATCCAAATGACCTCGCGCTTTCAACACATGCAGATGCGGCATTAATCCACTCAGTCTCTGCCTGGGGCAGGGCTGACCGGTAGGCGCCTGCTGCGTGGATGAATGCTTTTGCTGGATCGTCAGTCTCTGGGCCTTGCACTCGGTCCAACAGAATGCGACCGGACAACTTTTACAGCATCAGAGCAGATGACTAAATGTTTATTGAAAAACGTGTGCAACAAACTGCATAAACCAACAATGAGGAAAAACAGAGCAGATTCTCCGACACAAGCGTTGAAGCAGCTTGGGACTGCTGCTTTCACAGGTAACACGGCAGGCAGAACACTTTGGTGCTAGACGTGCACCACTTCTGAAGGATGAAACCTGCATAGGCGTGCACTATGGAGTCCCAGACCTCTTTCCAGCTACTCTTTGCCGGGCACTAAAGCAGACCAGCTATAACCCATTTCATTCTGAAGGATCCACCGGAAACCTTTGCCTTTATAGTTCCCCAAGTGCAGTGTACCAAGGAGCTCAGTCTTGTTGGTTGCATCTCCGTCCCAGCACCGCATCACGTTCAGGGCTCATCCTTGATACGCCTGGCCTCTGCGGATGCGTCCTGAAGCAGACAAATGAGCGGCCCCTTGCGGAAACCGACATGGACCCTCTCAGGAGAGAACATTTTCCCAGAAATAAAATGTTCTTCACCTCCAAGCATATGTTACACTGTCACATTTAAACTTGAAACGAACACACACATGCATCCATCCATCTATCCATCCATTTTCTGATCCGCTTATCCTCACAAGGGTGGAGAGGTGTGCTGTCTTCGGGCAGGAGGCGCAGGACACCCTGAACTGGTTGCCAGCCAATCGCAGGGCACACATAGACGAACCATCCGCGCTCCCACTCAAGGGACAATTTGGAGTGTTGCATTAACCTGCCACGCATGTTTTTGGACTGTGGGAGGAAACCGGAACACCCGGAGAAAACCCACACAGGCACAGGGAGAACGCGCAAACTCCACATAGGAAGGCTGGAGCCGGAATCGAACCCTGTACCTCCGCACTGTCGGGCCGACATGCTAACCAGTCGATCACCGGGTCAATCCATTCATGTTTAGCAAAATGTTCTTGACCCTTCATGCAAAATGAAATACAATTTCTATTTTTAAACTCAGTGATGTTGTACACTTACAGTGTGCAGTCTCTCTCCTGATTTCCCTTCACTGGCAGTACCCCCGACCCCTGGAAAAGATGAGGAAGCTCTGTAAAAGTTCCTCCCCATTCATTCACGTGTTACCTACCTGTACAGTAAAAACATTTATTCATTGAAGTAAATCCAATGTATTCATAAATCACAAAGGATACCATCATTTTAGCATACAATTTTCATTTCAATGTCCACTACTACCTAACGAAATCGCCACACACACAGATCAAGATTTGGATTCAAATCGTCTTGTACTTGGTACGTTCCTGTGAGTCGATTTGGTGACCACCATTTGGCAAGGAATCACATCTTTCAGCGAGCGGCAGAGATACCCCTTGCAAAGTCTTTATTTTTAGGGATTCGGAAAGCACTTCCTGTCATCCCCCGTGTATGACGTCATTGATTAAATTCCTAGATCAACCTCCCTTTTGTTTTGTTAGATTTAAAAAAAAAAAATTAACAATACCACCAGAGCTTTGAAGTTTTTGCTAAAAAAAGTAATAAAAATCATCATTGAGTGAAGAAAAATCTTTCTTTACTTGTTAGTTTTTGTACTGACATATCTGTATGAAAATGTTGACCTACCATTTGCATATACAGACATGATTTTGATCTGGTAATCACTGATTGTTTATATATGTGAAGTCTTATTAAACGTACATAATTAGGAGCTATCTCTGCATTTTGAAGTTTCCAGTAATCTGATGATTGACGATTTCTATCAACATCAATGCATGGTTTCCGATGAAATGTTTTGCTCATGATTCTCCCATTGTTGATTGGTCAGCCTGTGTTTTGTGAAAGTACAATGGTTTCATCGCTTTGCATGCCTGTGGCTGTTTCCAAGAATGGCATTATTTGATCACTTTGGGAAATAATCAATCGTCATGATTACAAAGAGACTTTTCGGTCATTCTGATTGAAATCGTTTTGACTTGAAGATCTCCGGTCATCTGTTTACATATGACGTGAGCTATTCCGTTCTGTGGTTTACATGCTCCACTCCGTGAATGAAATCAGTTGTGTCACAGCCACGTGACAAGCCGATTTCATTGTAAACATCACACGTTCATTTGTCTATTTAGCATAGTAGTTATGATCGTATTATCACTTTTATCAAAGTGACATTTTGACCAAAAAAAACTAAACAAATATGTTGAAACATGTTCTCCCACGGCAGAGGCGCTTAGGTTGGCGCTGACATTTTAAAGTGCGTAAACGTTGACGTCACTACGCATGCGCAGACCGGACGAAGGTTTCCTAGTCTGATTCTGAACCTCGTTCGGGCGGCAAAAATAATATACCACACCAACTGTTCATGTCGCCTGAGAGACAAAACGTTTTCAGTGACCTAAACGTTTTCATTTCAAGTGCAAATCCGATAGTTTTCCTGAATATTAATTGAAAGCTGCACGTTTATTTGACTTAGGAAGTGTGAATGTTGGAGAGGACGATCGCATCAGTCTTACAACTTTTGGCAACATGAGATGATTGGTCTAAACAGGTTTAGGATTTTTGCATCAACCTTAACGTAATTTTCCTGAATGTAGTTTTTCTCCAGGAATCATTCACCTCCCATTCATTTTTAACCGTAGATTTGTAAAGTTTAATAATACATAAAATGACGCTACTGTCGATATGCTAAGGGAGCAATTGTAAAATGACTCCATGTTCCTACAGCACCCTTGGTGGACTCCAACCCTCGACATAGGAGCTCTGCTATGCTCATGCTCTTATCAGTGGTTTTCCTTGGCCTTGCCGTGTTTCTCATCTACAAATTCAAGAGGTACTAACCTTGTGTGATTACTTTCCCCTTCTCCACAACAGAATTACGTTCAAAGCTCGAATGTGTATGTTATCATCCTGTATAATCCATTATTGATGGTCCCTCAGGAGCACGGTCTGGGCATTTGCGGTCAAGTCTGGAAACGAGATTTTTACATATCCCTTTAGGCCACAGGCACCATCCTTCCAGTATGTTGAGAAAACCATCAGTAATACGATGCAGTGTGTATAATGTAGTCCAAGTGCCTTATTTGAGCTTCAAGATATCCATGCGTTATTTCTCTGTGAAAAAAAAAGGTTTTTATGAACGAATATGGAATGCCTCCTACTAGTCTAAAGATTTCTCAAATTGAAAATATCTCAAATTGTGAGCTGGAATTGAAGTTGGACTTGATGTGGAAGGGGAAGGTTTGCTGGTGTTGTTTATTTGTTTTTTTATTTTCTTTCTTTATTGTTTTTTTTTTTTTTTTTTTTTTTTTAACTTCTCATGTGCCAGACTTTAGGTCCACTGAACTTCCCATGTCTCCTTTTGGCAAACTTTTAGAAAAATACCTTGGCTAAACATATACGCAGAGGTGAACCAGGAGAAGGAACAAGAGATGATTAGCTCCGTGGGCCAAGGTGACAACATGCCAAAAATAACACTGAATGAGTTCTCCTCATCCAAAGAACTCATGGAGAAACAACTGGATTCAAGGGTCAAAAGTAAGTGATCAACCACCAAAATGGATAACAAACATTCAGTTACAGTCAACCCTTATTCCACCCAGAAGGTCAAACAGTGGCTTTGAAGCAAACGGAGTTGAGAGTTGTAAAAACAACCGACAGACCACATGTTAAAATGAAACCAGAGAACCGTATTTTCTGCATTATAAGTTGCACCTTCAATGAATGGCTGATGTTAAAACTGTTTTCATATATAGGGCACATTGCATTATAAGGCGCATGGAATAGAAGCTATAACAGTGGCTGCCGTTGCATCCAATGGATGGTTCTACGCTCAAGGGAATACAATATACTGTAATACAATACAGCTCTATTTATATATACAGTAGAGCCTTCACAACCACCTGCAGCTGTAACAAAGCGATTAGAACTGGTCAAAAACAGGGGCATGAAACATAGAAATACAAATGGCATTACAAAACAAATGAGAGACACCCATCCATCCATCCATTTTCTGAACCGCTTCATCCTCACCAGGGTCGCGGGGGGTGCTGGAGCCTATCCCAGCAGTCTTCGGGCAGTAGGCGGGGGACACCATGAATTGGTTGCCAGCCAATCGCAGGGCACACAGAGACAAACAACCATCCACGCTCACACTCATACCTAGGGACAATTTAGAGTGCCCAACGAGCCTGCCATGCATGTTTTTGGAATGTGGGAGGAAACCGGAGCACCCGGAGAAAACCCACGCAAGCCCGGGGAGAACATGCAAACTCCACACAGGGAGGCCGGAGCTGGGATCGAACCCGGTACCTCTGCACTGTGAAGCCGACGTGCTAACCACTGGACTACCGGGCCGCCCCAAATGAGAGACACAATTTATGAAAACAATTGATTAAACAAAAAGGCACACAAACCCCGTAGGCCCACATCCACAAGGGGTGAAATATCCTTCAAAGTCTTACTTCCTTCGTTCAGTGAGTCGTCAACTCTGCTTTCGGTATTCATTTCACAATGGCTGTGCAGAGCTCACAAAGTAGTCATTTGTTTGAGTGTGTGTTGGTGAATGCACATGTCAATTAGTTTCGGGCAGAACCCATTTTAGGTTACAATTGTTTCCTGCTAATAACCACTAAGGAACACTAAGATGGAAACAACACAATGGGGAATATAAAGACATTGTAACCACACAAAAGGCGCATCGGACTATAGGGAACACTGTTAATTTTTTAGAAAATTGAATGCGATTAGGTGCACCTTATAGTGCGGAAAATACGGTACTGTACATCTTTAGTCTGGCATTTCACACAATCATGCAAAAGAAAGTACAGACTATTTAAATTATCAGTTGTGGCTGACTTTGTGGTTACTCAAAATAGCCAAGTGTACCAACAATACATACGGCACATGCATGAAGTGGACGACATACTGGAAATGACAGTGGTGGTCAGTCATCAATCAATTATCAACAATCAAATTCCACAATAAACTGGATTCATCATTTCCAACAACTTTTTCTTGCTCTTATAATTATTTTTATTTTTACTTAGTCAAAATGGTTTTTTTTGTTCCAATGTATCTTTACAAGGTGCATTTTATCTGACTCCACTTTGATCTTTTTTTTTTGTGACTGATTTCAAACAAAAAGTCTGTGGATATAATCTGCGACATGCATATGATATTAAGGTTGTTCTTTTTTTGGGAGGGGCGGGGGGTCATTGAAAAGCATCCCCACTTTTTTAAATCACTTTTTTGGGGGTTGTTCTAATACATTTGGAATCACATCCAGTTTTGGTCATCTACATTTGTGTCTTGTTGCATGTGCTTTTTGGATAACCACGGACGACACAGATGATCAAATATTCAATAGCAACTCACTCTTCAATCAATTTGTAAATACGATGATTTACAATAAGTAAGTGTGTGTGTGTGTGTGTGTGTGTATTTTTTTAAAATCAAGTAGTTGTACTAGCTATCATTTCTTATGCTTGTATTTTTTTTCTGTATCCTCTTGTCTTCTCAGGGGGAGTCGCAAATGCCCGCGAGAGCACAAGGGAGATTCCAAACTGTACTAGTGTGTAGAGCGTGTCCTTTACAGCAATCAAGCGTCAAGTGGTGTCTCTTTCAGTTTTGTAATTTCTCGACAAAACTACTGTGAATAGTTTTCTAAGAGACCTCATTTTTACAGCCGCGCATGGAAGTCAAGTTCAACATCCACGCAACAAATCAATGTATTCAGTGAGATTAGTTTATTGTCTGAAGACCAAACATCAAATCAGTTTTGTGCCTGTGTCAGCTAGGTAACACGTTTGTAAAGTTGGCTAAAAACTTTGCTTCAGAAATGATCTCTTGCTTATGTATGAACCACAATGTCTAAATATTTAACTAAACAGAGTATTACTAATGCATACACGATCAACTGTCTTGTATTTGCCATGTAGCTTTATAAAGGCCCATAGTGTGTCATAGCAAGCAATCCGACAAATGATGTGCTTTTAAAAGTCTGTGAAAAATTAAGTTGCCAGCTTTGTTTTAATAAGGTCATTGACCAGTGCCTGTTGCAAATGATTACATCTATGTAAATAATTAATGACTGTAAATAGTTGTTTTTCAGTCAATCATACCCCCCCCCAAAAAAAACAACAAAAAAAAACATTGACCTAGTTTAAGAGTATTGCTCTTCTTGTCATATCTTGAGAGAAATGTATATCTCTTTCTACACATTTTCATACCCTGAATTTTCTGGGAATTAAATGTACATTTGCAAAATTGCCATATTCAACGTTAATACTTTCATTTTGTATTGTGTATAAAATGTATACTGAGATAAATCTGCATTATTGCTTGTTTGCCTCTGTCGGTAAATGAACAGTTTGACTTGGTATCAGAGCACATGCTAATCCAAATCCGTTGTTATGGTTACCAGTCGTCCAAGTATTCAGCCACTGATGAGGAACATTCCATGTGTTATAGTTAGACAGTAACACAGTCATTTTAGAACGTTTTGTAAGAATACAGACCGTATTGGCCCGAATATAAGACGGTGTTTTTTGCATTGAAATAAGACTGAAAAAGTGCGGGTCCTCTTATATTCGGGATCTAAACATTATACCCATTCTCGACGCTAGATGGCGCCAGATATCATTGAAGCGAATGCTGAACTTGACTCCCCAGGCCACGAAGAAAAAAAATAAAAATAGCGGTCGCACGAAGAAGAAAAATAAAAAATAACTGTAAGAAGGAAAAGAGAAGAATAGAAGAGATCACAGAAAATGGAGAAACGTAGTGACAATCTGGAGAAAAGTGGGTCGAAGATCGGCCACGTTAACCGGCAGCTGAGGAGAAGTTATGATGTAATTACATTTCAAAAACCAGAACCCATTCATTTACGAATGTGATTGCATTTTCGATTTGAATGAGGCAAAATAACATGCTTTCTCTCTCAAATATATTGTTATAATCATTTGTTTCAGATGTATTGTAATTATTTTCTGTATAAAAATTAATTTGGTGTTCAAAAATGTTTTTTAAAAATTGAGTCTTGAAGAAGAGGGGGTTGTCTTATAATCAGGGTTGTCTTATAATCAGGGCCATCAATACGGTAATTATTGTTTTCTGTCAAAGCTTCATGCAAATTTCTCGAAAGCTAGCAGGAGCTATTTTAATTGGATGATACTGGCCCACGAACGCCATTGCTGGGGAAACAGGTAAACGCCTCTTGAATCAGCCCACTCGGTCATGAGCTCAAAGCTAATCCTTCGATGAATAAAATGGCGAAAAGAAAAACGTTGACGAGTATGGTACACTTCAGGACGAATGGACCAAAGGATTTGCCTTTGTGGAGGGAACAGGTTCTGCGGTGTGTCTGATTTGCAATGACAAAATACCATCGATGAAACAGTCGAATGTAGAGGGGCACTTTGACACACGCCATGCTACGTTCGCATCAAAATACGCTGCGGGAGACAGTAGAAAGGGACAAGGACTGAGCAGGCTGCAAGCTAGCCAGCAGCAACTCCGCGTATGGACCCGGCAAGCTGACTATAATTCCGGTAGTTTTGCTGGATCTTTTGCAATTATGAGGAACAGAAAACTATTCACATTAATGGTGAGTATTACAACAACATTATTTCAAAGTATACATTCGGAGGCTTATTATACTGACATTTTTTTTATCTCTCTCTCTCTCTCTACACAGCCATCTCGTTACCTCTGCGTCCCGCGTCCAAGACGCACAATTTTCCCGCGGGACGCACAATTCCAAATAATTGATAATAATTTGGGACGCAAGGAAATAAACGCAATGAAATTTCTCAGCCAAAGCAAAAAAAAAAATGGCAGGCCCAAGGATTTCACGGTGACGACCGTTACCGGTAGCGTGTCATTTCTGTGGCGTCATTTTGACGGTACCGAAAAATCTAACCATAAAAGCACACGAGTTGACTGTACGCAATCAAATCTCTCCTGTGTGATCAACGCGATTTCACTGTGCCTGTATGTGTGTTTGTGGTGTGGTGTGTGAGTGTGTTTCTTCTAATTTACTTTTGTTTTGTTTTCAGTGTTGGGGTGGGGGGGGGGGGGGGTGACAGATAACGTTAGGGTGATAAAAACACACAAAGGTCTACAAATTATGACATTTATGAAACAGTCTTGGTTATTCTATAATTTACTGGTTGTAGCATGGTAACTTTAGGGATAAAACATTCGGCACAAGGTGTAGTAATGCTAATGTTAACTGATGCTAGAACTCATGATGACATGTGTTAGATTCTTTCGTCAAATTGAGAGTAGATTGGGGAGAGGATGTCAAGGCACGTCAATACTTACCTGTATTAATGATTACCAGTAAATTAATCTTTGCAGTGTGAGACTGGAAAAAATACTCTGATTTTGTGGTATGTTGTATTCATGATGCCATATGAGTGCAACTTATTTTGATCCATTTATTTTTTTGAATAAACCTGGTGTACAGCTGCTGATGTAATATTCATTATTAATGCATAGTTTTCAAACATTTACCCTTGAAACATTATACTTTGGAGTTTCAGAATTCTTGATTACTGTTGTATATGTTAGTTGCTCCATTTACAGCACTTTGTGTGCAGCAATAGCTGTTTGAAAGTGCTCTATAAATACATTTGAGTTGAGTTGATTATGAATATGCGTCAAAATAGAAAAATGGGTTCCCATGATGAACATTTACGGAACCCAAAATTAGTTATCGTGGTTTCCCATTGGGTAATCCGACGGAACCAAAAAACGGTTACGGTGAATTTCCGAAATCCTCAGGCCTGCTACTGAATTATTTAAATTTTTGCAGCATTTATTTATAGTTGTATGTATATGTTGTTGTTTGTGTTATTATCATATGCAATTGAATAAGTAGACCATCTCTAAATGCATAATGGGACTCATAGTTTTCTGATCAGCGAGTCCCTGGGACTTGCTGGGGGTAAATTGTAAAATTATCACTGTATATATATATATATACACACACACGCACGCACGCACACACACACACACACGCACACACGCGCGCACACACACATGTACACACTCAACAATATTTTGAAACATTTATTGCTACTATACCTCATTAAAATCTGTGTGACTGTAGACGCGGTTAATATTTTGTGACACAGCAATCAACAATATTAAACAGTCACGACTGGAGTCAGTTGCACTGGCACGCCACAGCTGGGACGAAATGCCCGCAGTTGGGTCTTCAAACCTGAAATCCTGGCACTGAACCCAGTTAACCGGTCCTCAAACTGGACACTGCACAGGTCAACCTTATGTTGTCCTGCATCGACTGCAAGCAGCAGTCAACCAGACAAACTTTCCGGAGAAGGCAGTGAAATTCATGAGCTTTGTGCGCTGTTCAATGGTCGCGTCGTTTGTGGGACAAGAATAAAGCAGAAGCGGTTGCTATTTGGATTAATGGTTGCTGGCAAAAAGAAAGTGGTTCATCTTCCCCTCCTTCTAACTTTGAAGCCTCTTCGCCCATACAAGTGGTGTGAGTCACACAATTGCACAAATGAACACCTGCAATCAAACAACACCATTAATGTGGTGTCCGGTGCAAACGCAGCAAAATAAAAAATGTGTACTTCGTTACATTCCAAAACTGTGAATCATGTGTCAGCTCTGACATTGTAGAGGAGCTTAATCATGATGACAATTAGTTGCGAGGGTGGAACAAATACAGCAAATATTAATCATTGGCACCATATCTCATTAGCACAGATAGATCAGTACTTGGGAGAAAATATCTGCTAAACAAGCACCGTGATTTCATGTTTCTATTTGGTCAAGAAAAAAATGAAAGATATGTTGTCGTCAAACACAGACTTTGAAGCAGAAAAACAACTCCCCGCTCATTCTGCTTCTACCCACACCAAGGGATTACTTGAGTATGAAAACACTCTGTCAGCTTCATATTGGCTCCTCTAATTACATTTCATTTCATTGTTGTTATTATTGCTGGCCGTGGCAGATGAGAACTGGACATGAATTGAATTATTGGATTTAGCTATGCAAGATGACAAAGCTGGCACAATCAAAAATGGTTTGTCTTTTTTCACCAGGGAAGTCTGACAACAGTCTCGTTGTACTGGCGCTCAAATTAATTTTGTGCACATTTCTCTGCCTTTCACCTCATGAGCCTGAAAAAAATGTGCTATAAAAAGTAATTGAATAAAGAAAAAAACCAGTAGTAGCAATGAAAAATAGCCCAGATTTTTAATCATACCCTCAACCATTTATCCTCGCATGCCAATATAATTCTGATGTTTCTCCCCTTTGTCTTCAGACCACCCATGCAATGGACTCAACTCAACTTTATTTCTTGAGAACTTTAAAAAAACAATAGTAACTGTAACAAATTGAATTGTTGTGCATCACAATCCTCCATCCACCCATTATCCGAGCCGCTTAGCCTCACGAGGGTCGCGGCCATGCCGGAGCCTATCCCAGCTGTCTACGGGCAATGGGCGGGGTACACCGTGAACTGGTTGCCAGCCAATCGCAGGCCACACATAGACAACCAACTATTCGCACTGATAATTACACCAAGTGACACTATAGTGTTCCATTCACCTGCCATGCATGTTTTTGGAATGTGGGAGAAAACCGGAGTATCCGGAGAAAGCACGGGAGAAAATGCAAACTTTACACAGGAAGTCCGGATCCGAAATCGAACCCTGCACCCTTGCACTGTGAGGCCGACGTGCTAAATACTTGTTCACTGGGCCGCCCAAATGAAGTTATGTCGCACCTCCTGTGGTGGTCTCAAGGTATATGCAGTTGTGGTCAGACTCCGCAGAGGAGGGACCAAAAATGAGCAACTTCATGTTGAGATTTGTCCTAAAATGCCGAATAACGAAGGGGGAGAGGGAGCAAGAGAGAGAGAAAGGAACATGCACATTTCCAATGACTAGCAGAAGGGCACTGGGATGCTAAAATGTAATCTCACCATCACAGCATGCACGTTGTCTCCCGTACTGGCAACACAATGTAAACAACTGAGTTTTCTAAGAGCTATTTGTTAATCCGCTGGTCAGTCACCTCACATTCCCAATGGTGATCAATCTAAGAAACTGTTCAATTTTTTATCCCATGTAGTCCTCTCTCTTGTTTCACTTCATTTTTGCGCTACCTGTTATTCTTTTCCAGTCTAGTCACTTCATGGATTTAACTTGTTGCAGGTATTTTGGGGCCTGTTCATTCACCCCCACCAACTAACACACAGGAGTCATGCTCTGAGAGTTTCTGCTACCCATCAGAGAAACAGGTGTTCATCAGTAACTCATTAAGAGGTTAGTTGGTACCTGGCCTGGTTAGACATTACACTGATGGCCAAAAATACGCTTTCATCAGTGCTTAGTTGGGCTTTTTTTTTTTTGTGGGGGGGGGGGGGGGGGGTCATCATTTGTCATTCTTCAACATAACGGGCTTCAGTGAGGGGCTGACGGACCTTCAGTCAATACTGACAGAATAACCACCTCTAGTAATAAACATGGCTGAGAGGTCATTATTTGGTAATATAATTCACAGTCAGAATAAAATGCAGACATCCAGAAACTTGCTCAGCACATTCATGTTACATACATACAAACCTAAAGTAAAAAGCAGTGCTTAGAATTCTAAATAATTAAGAATTGTTTGTGTCCTTGTGTGCTTTTTAGATATGATTGAAAGGAGTGAGCCACTAATCGCAGGGAGCAAAATGGTATTTGTAACAATCACTCCGACTGGCTGTTAGCGAGCAAATGCCAATTAGTACATAAGAAATAAGCAACGGATTTGGGAGCCAAGTTGTCTGGGCCCCCTGGTTGAGAGACCAGACAAAGCAGGGCACAAAGACCCCTTATGACAAAAACGATATTTGGAGAGCGTTTTCCCTTGCCCGGACGTGTGTCACCAGAGACTCCTTTTGGATCCAGGCATGGAGGCTGGTGGTGAGGCCTGCACCCATGGGGAGCCAGAAGTGGCAAACACAGGAGCCAAATGTGGAGGGGCCAAGGTTGGGTGCAGAGAGAGCTGGGTGACAACCTTGGTGGTTCCATCCCCAGCTACAGAAGGTGGCTCTATGGATGTGGAATGCCACCTCTTTGGCAGGGAAGGAGCCAAAGCTGGTGTACAAGGTTAAGAAGGTACGACTCTGTGTAGTCTTGCTCACCTCCACACACAGCTTGTGATTTGGTACCATTCCTTTTTAGATGTGTTGGACACTTCCACTCAAGAGTTGTGCGTGGTGAAAAGTGGCAAGCCACCAGTTTGGTTACCTTACAATGGGGTTCACCAGAGTAGATGTGAGTGGAGTCTGTCTGCTTCAGGTGGGGAGGCAGGTGCTGACTGTTTGTGCCTATGGATCAAATGACAGTTCAGAGGAGTGTATGAGAAAAAAAATATAAATTATAAAAATAAATATTTAGAGTAGAAAATGTGAGCGTCATCTGGCGCAGTGCAAATGTACGGTCACAGTGCACTCCTGAGAATCATAGAAAGGAGGGTGTGGCGGCATTTTCAGCAGGGCTGACGTTCAGGACCGTAGTTGAGCGCAGCGTACTTGAGAATCCATCCATTCACCCATCCATCTATTTTTTTGATCCGCCTGACAGTCACGGGGTGTGCTGGAGCCTATCCCAGCCGTCTTCGGACAGTCGGCGAGGTACCGCTTGCACTGGTTGTCATGCAATCGCAGGGCACCTTGTGAGAATAGGCGCATCAGAAAATGGATGGATGGATGGATGGATGGATGACCGCAACAACGAAAACAGTGATCACTAAAATATTTGCAAAACATCCCAGGAGAATAATTTTTATGAGAAGCATTTTTTTAAATGAGGTCAATTTAGGTAGGTTTTTCATAACACTTTGGTTTTGGACAGGTAGCGGAAACAATAAGATGATTCAAAATATGAAAATCACAGGAAGAGGCTGGACTAAGCCAATTCTAATTCATAGCACCAGCAAGAATGAGTTCAATATTATTAGGGTCCAGCAAAAGTTACTTCAGGGCATGAAATAGACTGGGAAGAGTGGAAGGTGGTCGATAACAACCTTTTTAGATGAATGCCTTCTAGCATGGTCGAGTGGTTAGCGCATGGACCTCACAGTGCGGAGGTTTTGATTCTAGCCTTCCTGTGCGGAGTTTGCATGTTCTCCCCGTGCTGCGTGGGTTTTCGCCGGGTACTCCGGTTTCCTCCCACATTCCAAAAATGTGCATGGCAGGCTTATTTAACACTCAAAATTGTCCGTAGGTGTGAGTGTGGCAACGGATGGTTCTTCGTCTCTGTGTGCCCTGCTATTGGCTGGCAATCTGGCAATTGGTTCATAGTGTCCCCCGCCTACTGCCCGAAGCCAGCTGGGGTAGGCTCTAGCATGCCCCGCAAAACCCTACTTTGCGGTTTTTCACTTCCGGTTCTGATCCCTATTAACTGCGATAAGTGAGGGATCACTGCACTTCGAAGTGATAAAGGTCACAAAGAATCCGGTACGAGTTTAAGGTTTTGGCGTGTTAACAACCGACAGTAATGTTTTGTTCTGAAATCCTGAATTTGTTAACATCTCACTGATCCTCCTGGTTCGTTTGTCCAAGCAAAAACAGCACCAAGAGGACACGAGTGAGCCAAATAGGTGCCTACAGTGGGATCCCCATAATCACAGAGCCCAGCTAATAAATAGCATTTTTCTAGTCCAAGGCTGGACTAAAATAGTGTCGTGTCATCATTTACATAATAATCTTGAAACTTCTAATTGATGAAACACATCAAAGCATGTAAATGTAAAAGAAAATACATTGAGGTTGGATTTACTGGTGTTAATAACCTTCAGCCTTCAAAAGATCACATTCGTATTATGAATTCTGTGCAAAAATGGTCATTTGGGTTAAAAAGTAGGCTTTGACCTGCTGTCTCATCGGGTCTGCCTAAGACTTACACATTGTTTGGCATAAGTCACAACATATTAAAAATGAAATTTCATTTATGAGAGAAAACAAAAACTTGTGATGTTTTATACACTGAAATTAAATCTTTGTGCCTTCGCAGGCCAATTAATCTTTTTTATTCACATATAAAGACGAAGAAACAATTCTCAAGTTGCACAAATCTGATATGCGCAGCATAAAATAAGAGCATGGCATCGGATATCTTTCAAATGTGGAGACAAATGTTACCGGTAATATCTGTCAAAGAGCTGCCAATGTGACTGCAGCACAAATGTAATCAAAACACAAACAGAAAAATTTGCCTAAAATGGGTGGCCGTGTTCATTTAGAGTCATTACTCGATAAGAGCACCGCTACGAGTTTGCTCTTGTTGTCATCGCAGCTGATGGTGCAGGCACATAAACACTAATGGACACAAAGTGCATGACCGAATAAAAAAGATGGGACATTGGATGATCCTTGAACCCTTCCATTTTGCCTGATCTCATCCAACAAAAACTTAATGAAAATTCAAGGTTAACGGCCAGATGAATTTCATCAGGCAGCAATGCACAAATGTTCATGGCGTTGCAGCCTTTGAAAACCCATTTGTTGCGTGTTTGGGAGATGAAGTCACTCCGTGGCCATAAATGCTTTCCTCAGGGTTAGCCATTAGCGGCTGTCGTCCATTGCCAGCGATGTTGGGCGTCACTAGTCAAACAAACATACCTGTATTTACAGCACTTGTTCATGATGCTCCTTAAAATCAACTAACAATTTTTATTTTTGCTGTCCTAAATATGGCAGGCTGATTGAACACTCTAAATCGTCCTTAGGTGTGAGTGTGAGTGCGGAAGGTTGTTCATCTGTGTGTGCCCTACGATTGGCTGCAACCGGTTCAGGGTGTCCCCCACCTACTGCCCAAAGACGGCTGGGATAGGCTCCAGCACCCCCCACGACCTTTGTGAGGATAAAGCAGATCGGGAAATGGATGGATGGATATATACTATGTATGGTGGCCTAGCTGGTGGTTGACTGGTTAGCGTGTTGGCCTCACAGTGCAGAGGAGCAGGGTTCAATTCCGGCTCCAGCCTTGCTGTGTGGAGTTTGGATGTTCTCCTCGTGCCTGTGTGGGTTTTCTCTTGGTATTCCGGTTTCCTCCCACATTCCCTCAACATGCGTGGCAGATTAATGGAACACTCAAAATTGTCCCAAGTGGTGAGTGAGAGCACGGAAGGTTGTTCGTCTATGTGTGCGATTGGCTGGCAACCAAGTTCTGGGTTTACCCCGCCCACTGCCCGAAGACAAATGCGATAGGCACCAGCACGTCCTGCGACCATTGTGAGGATAAGTGAATCAGAAAATGTATGGATGGATATACAGTATACCATGTACCGGTACTTTCTTTTCACTCATACACAGCCACATACCACCACATACATTCACTTCCACAACCCACTCCAACTGCAAATGTCTGATGATTATTCAGTTTGAGGGCGGGCCTGGACATTTTCATTTGTCCTCTTTGACATATTTGATCATTTCATTGGTTAAATGTAATGAGATTATGGGTAAATCTAGTGACATCTTGAAACCTGTATTTATAAATAAATAAATACATACATAAATAAATAAAAGGTGTCAAATTTAAAGCCTCAGGGTTCAAAGGCTTGTCATTCAAAAAATACAGCAACTAGCTATGGTATTGTCCTGCTCGGCAATCTATGTTTTCTATTGTTCAGTTAGTCACTTGTAGAATTTTAGCGGCATCGGACATTAAAATGAACAAGAAATTGAAGAAAACATGGCTGTATACACAAAACGCTCTATATGATGGTAATTTCATACTGCCACCAGGTGTGTTTGCGTTTTGCTTTTGAGGGTTGTTTAGTGGGTCACTGTGCTTGACACTCCACTCTAAAAGGAAGATCAGAGAGATGAAACAGATGTCTTTTCACAGGTGTGTTCAACAAGGACGCTCGCCATCTGGATTGCTTGTGATTTTTTTGATCACAGATTAAATATGCACTTGCATCGTGCCTTGCATAGGGTAGTGATTACAAATCGACCAAAAGTGGTAAATCACAAAACCTTTTGGGATTTTTCTAAACCTAATTTGAGAATGGTAAAACCCGTGGCGCACGTCTGGCCTATGATGTGCAAGCTAGGTCGTTATGAGGTCAAAATAAAACCTGATTGAGCGCGGTGCGTGCGTTCATTTTTTTCCGTTTGTGTGTCCGCTAGCATTTCACCATTGTCCCTTGAACGTTTTGGTGGACAGATGCAAGGGGCATTAATTATGGACGACTTTTCCTTTTGTAATGTTTATTTGATCTTTTCATTCTTGTCCTTGTTTTGGACTTGACCTCCAAAGGTCTTGGTCTTGTCTTGGATACGCTCTTGGCTCGATAATATCATGGTCTCAGTTTGTGTGGTCTAGACTACAACACAAGCTAATACCTTACTAATGGGTATTTCATATAGCAATAAATTAAATTAATCTTATGACATTTGTCTGAAGTCTGATCACACCCTCGATATCCCTAGATAATTTACCTCACCATGCTTTTTCCAGTTTGACAAAGAGTTTTTTTAAAGCCATTAGCAGGTGGCACTTCAGTTAGTAAATTTTGCCGCACATTCGGAATGAGTATTTTTTAAATTACACCTCCAAGTACGACCAGGGATTTCCGGTGATCGGCTCAGGATGACTTTTCTGGTTACGAATGAACCTTCTTGTTGCCAGTACTCGCACGGGACACAGACACCTTAGAGCATAGGTGTGGGCAAACCAGGTCCTGGAGGGCCGCTGTCCTGCATGTTTTCCAAGTCTCCCTGTTGCTACACACCTGATTCAAATGATCAGGTTATCAATGTCAGGCTCCGCAGGCCTGATAGATCTTATCATTTGAATCAGGTGTGTTGCAACAGGGAGACTTGGAAAACATGCAGGACAGCGGCCCACGAGGACCTGAGTTTGACACCTATGCCTTAGAGGCAAGCAAAGTGTGTGGCCACCTGTCAGTGATTTGTTGATTTGTGTCACGTGCAGGTGCAATGCATCACGTCACTCAATCGCAATCAAAATCACTCAATCGATCCTCGTGAGACTTATCTAGATTGGTGTTTTGATAAACTGGAATGCACACAATTCAAAATGAAATAGTGTCAAGGCTGTAAGGAATTAGAAAGTGCAAATACTTGCGTAAAAAATATAAGGAGCAGACATGCAAATTAAGAAGGAAACAAAAAACTACTCCACTAAAATATAGAAACCACAAATTCTACTTAGTTAAGGTAAGAAAGTATTTTCACTTTGTTAGGTGACACCACTGAAGCATTACATCCCGTTATGACATATACCAGTGGTGTCAAACATACAGCCGGCGGGCCGGAACCAGCCGCCGAGGAGGTTCGCTCAGGCCCGCAGGATAATTTAAAAATGAAAAAAATGCATAAAATACATGGAATTAATATTTTTAATAAGATGCAATTCATGGATTATCCGATAGGGGGCACACTGTTTTCTTTTTAGTTTCTAAAGTGTAGGCAGGGATTAAATTTAAATTTTATATGCTCATGTATAAATGGTTTAAAAATTCATTTCTTTATAAATCCCATTTGATCTTAAAATGCATTGCTATATTTTTCAAGATCAATTACTTGTTAAAGTTTTGTGCCTTTGTACAATCAGTGGGATCAGTTGCAATTCATATATGTGAATGATAAAAGTAAATTGCACATTTGTCTCAGGAAATCTAAGGTGTTTCATTAAATGTTTTGTAAAAGATATGTTCATTAAATTTCAACATTTTCCTAATGTTCTTGTGCTTCACTATAACAAAACAAGGGACATACATGATATTTTGGTTCTTTATAGCAGAGTATGGTATAATTTTAATGGCCCGACCCACTTGACATCTACCGAGACCGTATGCGGCCAACAATGTGAAATGAGTTTGACACCCCTGACATACACAGTACACATCTCATAAAATCATGCTTCTGAGTATCTCAAGGCAAAGCTGTTGTAACTCTTTTTGCTGACGTGCATGAGTCACTGACTGTGCCCCTCTTACAGAATGAATTAACCCGATAGCGGATGATAGATGAGCTCAGCTTTCATCAGCTAGCCTCCATACATCACCCCATATACAGTAATACGGTAAGAGAAAACGTCATATCTTTTATTTTAACTTGTTTTTTCCCCACATCAGTCACTTCAGTCACTTTCAGCGAGAGTTTATTCTCACTGCAATTTCAGCAGATTAAAGTACATTACGGCAGTACACCGATTTGAAAAGCTCGAACCGAGTGATTCAAAGAATAGTCAAAAATTCAGCTAAAACCATTTGCAATGATGGTCAAAAATAGCTTGTAGCACTTGATTTTCCATTCCAATTGCAAAATATACATGTAAAATAATATGATTTGTTAAAATAACTTCAGAGTTGTTCTAAAACACAAATGTTGTCCAGGTTGCTATTTTCATCCTAATTTGTGTGCATCCCTTTCCAATTGGTAGGCTACCAAAGACCAGCCACACCTGCATGGGCACGTCCTTGACATGCTCTATTTCAATGTTGACTTTCATTTTTTTTTTCAAGATGGCTCCTGAGCAGGCAGCCATCGGCAAGTACTCTTCAAGAGCCCCGCTTTTATTATTGTGTTTTTTGTTGTTTTTGTGTTTTCTTTTGTCACATGGTGTTGTTATGTCGTGTGGACCTGATGTGGATTGTTTTCAGCATTTTTGGCCACGACATTCGTCAAAGAAGAAGAATCTGTGCAGTGCACCTATCCCAGCACTGATTTTGATTGGGAGGAATGTCGGCGCCATCTGACTGTGGTTGCTGGACAGCCCCCGGGGCACTTGTGTTTTTTTGCACCTGAAATGGGCAGCATTTTTCTCAGCCATGCTTTGTTCACCGGAAATGTCAGTGCTGTTGGACAGTGTGCGGCTGAATGGATGGATGGCTTGTGGAACCGACGATGAAAAGAAAGAAGCGTCAGCGCAGAGTGCCTATGCATATGTGGAACTCGAAGTCGCGGAATTGAAGCAGATTTACAGGGGACAGGAAATGTGAGCCAATCTCTTTTTCGTCAATGGATGCTACAGCTTCTTCTTTGCTTTCAAACTCAGCTTGTAGCAGATGTGTGCACATTTTCAGCATGGTGTCTTTGATCCACTAGTGAAAGGATACTTTGATTCATTCCTCTTTCAAGTGACTGTCAAGTCAAGTACAACTTAATCGTCAAATGCGCTGTATGTGCAACATACATCACAGATGAAATTTCTTCCCTCTCAACCAGACAACAAGAGGAGCCGCTGTGGGTGCCCTCTTGTGATAAAATAATACAAATGATAAAATAATACAACACAACACATAAGACATAGACAGTCATGCAATCTGTCTGTGTCTATTGTGTTTTGTTGTATTATTTTGTCATTTTATGTTAACTGTTTTTGGATGGCGGCGCGAGCACCCGCAGCGGCTGCTCTCTTTCCTGTGGTTGAGAGGAAAGAAATGTCATCTGTGCTGTATGTTCCACATGTAGCACATTTGATAATAAAGTTGACTTGAACTTGAATTTTGCAAAATACGTACAATATGGCAGCACAGTGAGCACCTACTTAGCACGTCCACCTGACCGTGCAGAGGTCATGAGATCAATTCCAGGCCCCAGCCTCCTTGGATGGAGGTGGCATGTTCTCCCTGCACCTGCATGGGTACACGGTTTCCTCCCACATTCCAAAAACATGCTTGGTTTTTGAAATTGATCGCTCACAATTGTCACAATTGAGGACATGTTCCCCCCACCAACTCATATAGTTCCAAAATGAAGTGAAGAATGCCCCATCCACAATCTGCAAAGTGTGCAGAGGTGCCCTAGATCCTCTTCCTGATCTGATGGATTGCGGAGCAGAATTATACATGTAAACAAGTAAATAAATAAAACTGACTGAACTCTACTTGACTTCATTCAAGGAATAGCTACAGTCGATAATAAGGCAGACCTCTCTACTGGGGGGTTTGGTTGAAATCCTACAAGTCTGAACTGCATGTGTTTCCTTTTCTTGCTTATTTGGTAGTTGAACCAACATTTTCACACCCCAAAAGTCCATATCATTGTTTTTTGTTGTTGTTGTTTTTTCCCCAAAAAATAGGCATGCTGAGCCTGTCTTAAATAACTGGCTTTTGACTGTAAATCCGGGATTTCCTGTCATGTTAAATTATGGCCTTTTTAGAGGAGATTTGACTTTTATTGCTTGGCTGTCAGCCAACAAAGTGCCAACAGCTCAGTACCTGGCCCTGGCCGAGACCCCTTATTAATTCACTCTCAGTATAGTGTCATCCTCACTGACATTTGCTGACTCAACTCAGCTTCTCTATTCATTATTCTGCCTTTCATTCGAGATGCAGGATGTGGAAGAAATCCTTCATCATAGATTTGTTTAAATTATTAGACTTGTTACCATGGCAAGAGATCTAGTCTGATTAGTTTAAGCGTGAAGACGCAGTTCTGTGTCAATAGCTAAACTGCCAAATGAATGTGAGCAAGAATGATGGGTGTTGTGATTTCGTACTTGTAGGAGCAGAGGCACAACAGCGGCAGAGCACAAGCTTGCTCATATCAGGGGTGGTCCTAAGCAGTGCGCTGGTTCACATGTGGTCAAGGATAGATGACATTGTGCTTCTTTGGCAACATAGGAAAGGACGGTACAGTTTTAAATGAATTGAAAGGATTCAAACACTAGTTGTTGTTTTTGAGAAGGATCACTGATGATGTTTTTCACTGATTTTGGAATTGCCCATTCTTGAATAAATTATGGAGATATGTTTTTTTCATGTTTGTTTACGTGAATGTAATGTTTATAATAAGAACACTGAAGCCCCAAAACGTGAAGTGTGACGTGGTGAGGGATCACTGTCTTACTATTAAAACGGAACATTTCATTTATTTATTTCATTCTTTCAAAGAAATGAAACAATAAGGGGAAGAAATAAATAAAAATGATTTTATAATACAAAACAAAATGTATTCAATCTACTAATTTAGAATTTAGGATGTATAATTTCTGATGCTAAATACAGTGAAACTCTTCTACAACGAAATCATGTTGCAGCAACAGGGGACTTTTCACTGTAGCAAATTTTATCTCAGACGTAACATTTCCCCAATGTGGGAAAATAAAGGTTATCTTATCTTAAACACGAACACACACAAAAACCTATATGTGTACTTTTTATTTTTATTCCAATAGTGCATAAGTATGAGCATACACTTATTTGACACTTCATATAGCCAGCGTAGAAAGAAAAATTTCGAAATTTATGATGAGCATTTACTTTCACTTCTATCAATTTCTTGCATAATGTCTTATTTTGCTTCCTCCATCTTTCTTTTTTATTACCTTTATCCTGTCTTCAAGCGTTAAAGCTTGTATTTTCTTAACTCCTTGGTATGCAAAGATCAGTTGTGTAGCCATTTTAGCAATGTAACATTTGTGCTGCGTCTGAAACAAATACTTCCAGTACTACTGCACACATGCAAACCAGTGTGGTTGCTTTTGCTGTTTCCGAACGAAGCAGCAGAGGGCGCTGTGGCATGCTGAGGTTGGATTAGACTTTTGCGGAAGGCTTGTTTTCGTTGTCATGAATCTCGTTGCGAGGCAAGAGCAGAGAAAAATACATCGTATAACAGAACAGTGGGACTTTACGTTGTAGGGGGAGCATAAAAGTGGGAATGGCGTTCATGCATGAAAATGTTTTCACACTACGGGTATTTTTGCCCATGTAGGTTTTCGGAGTAGAGGAATTTCACTGCAGCAGTATTTTTTTTTCTAAGTTTTACACATTTCTTGAAAATACAAAAGGATTGAGACATTTTAATTTGGTACCTAAGATTTTTCCACAAACTGACGCATTGGATTGAAACCTTCCCGTTGTTCTGGTACAGAAAAAATTTGTAAATTGGTTCCTCTTAATTTTAAATAGTTTCTCTTTTTTTAAATGTTTTACAAGCTACGTGGTAGATGTTGGTGATGAGTGTTGTACATAATTTTGAGAATCTTAAATTCCACAATTTCATTTAATTTCAAAGATTTGAACTGCATAAATATTGTATTAGTAGGGTCCCTATCTCCACTTTAACGACACGAAAAACAAGTTCCTGTAAACGAAACAGCAGTTCAGTGTCAGCGTTACCAACGCACCCCCCCCCCCCACACTTCAATGCAATGGATGAGACGTGGAGCAAGCAAACAAACTGTACAATAAAAGCAAAGTATTCTTATGAAGTGCATCTTCTTTATTACAGCAGTAGTTTGGGATACTTTTGCTTTAACGTGTTCTATATGGGGTTTCCATGCTAATGTTCCATCAATCATAGCACCTAAACATAATTTCCTTTGCGGTCAGTGTGACCTCCACATTCATATTCCTGCAACTAAAAAACATATATAGGGTTTGGCAATCATTTAAAGACAATCAGTTTGTGTTGAACCACTTCTTAATTTTCTGAAACTCACTCTCCATAACTTGTAGCCCATCATTTATATTTTTCCAACAAAAAAATAAAGTGGTATCATCCGCAGATAAGATATGTTTTAACAAATTAGAAACAGGTACAATATCGTTGACTTACAGAAGGAAAAACACTGGTCCTAGGACCAATCCTTGAGGTACCCCACACATTTTATTGCAGTAATTTGATAGTTTGTTGTTAATTTCAACAAACTGCCTTCTGTCTTTTGAAGAACTCTTGACCCATTTATTAGCAACACCTCGCATTATTTATGTAATTTGTTCTGTATTTCATGGTGTGGGGTGTCAAACACTTTTGGAACACTTTCCTTTTGCTTTGAATGTTATTATATGGCCTCTTTAATGATACACTTGTGACAGTTTTTTTTTTTTTTTTTTAAACATTAGTAAAATATGAGTGTGACACTCGAGGAGCTTTGCACAGTCTGTCAACTATGTTGGTGTCCTGGTGCTTTAAATGTTGCTGCGATAAAGAACTGTGGATAATATCCTTTCATCAAGGTAGGTTGGGACTGAAAACCCATTGCTAAATGCGGATTAAAGGTTGCATAAAGGCACCTTTCGTAAAGTTTTACTAAATATCCATATTTTTTTCCTATATTTTTAGAATCGTGATATTTTGGGTACAAGCCACAATTAGCTGTTCTTAGGACTCAAAAATCATTCACAGGACAAATGTCCCCTTTTTTCTCCACTATGCAGGAAATAAGGTGCTAACGTGACATTTTGGAAAAGTCACTGAATACGGCGGCACAAACTCAAAGTTGGCAACATGTCGCTGCTCTTGCTTGCACTGCATGGGTTTTCTCCAGGTACTCCAGTTTCCTCCCACATTCTAAAAACGTGCACCATAGGTTAATGGTGTGATTGTGAGCACCAATGGTTGTTCGTCTCTATGTGCCCTGCGATTGGCTGGCAACCAGTTCAGAGTTTATCCTGCCTACTGCCCAAAGACAGATGGGATAGGTTCTAGCTTGCCCGTAACCTGTGTGAGGATAAACTGATTGGAAAATGGGTGGATGAATGCTGACACATGCAGATCGAAACAAAAGCAGCACACACTATGTTTTATTTTGACTTAATAAAGACTGGAAGGGCAGGTGAAAAACTGTGGATAGGCCAGATGCGGTGGTTAAGTCTTTAAGGTCATCTACAACTCTCTTTCCATGTAGTCAATATGTCGATTACTCCGAAGATTCCAATTTTGGAGGCATTCGGAATAACCTGATGTAATATGGTGACGCATGGACGTTGTGGCGCATGTAGACAACATTTTGACTTGTTACTTTCGGACGTCAATAAAACACATCATAGTCACATCACTCACCAGAGGAATAAAGAATTCTGTATCCTACCACCTTTGGACAGCGTTTCCGAGTTTAGCCATGATTGTTTCCCGCTGCTCGTGTAGTTCCGGCGAATTGCGGGCCAGATGTACGGATTTATACTCACGTATATGTGTGTTTGTCTATGCACTATGTCAAATTACATGAAAGCGCAGCGGAGAAATCAATGGATTCAAGTTAAGCTTACTACGGCGAGGATGACGCACTTACTTCTTGTACTATGAAGACCAAGATTCCTTACACATGGAGCAAAAAATCATGGAGTGTGGTCCAATATTCAGGGTAGAAGAGAGGTAAGCCATGGCTCTTCTTATTTTATTTATTTAGTTATTTTTGATCACTGATGTGATACTGCCCGCAAAATGGGATAGAAACACTTGAGATACTATACATTATGCCGATGCATAATGACCAGTGGGTATGTCATGACTCTGTCCTGTCTGTCTCCAGCTGGTGGCATTGGAGGGTCGTCCCCTCCCGTTCGGCACCTGGTGCGAATAGTGTAATGTCATCTCCTCTCGCCTGTTACAAGGGACTCTAACCTTCAACTGCCCTCTTTAGTTCATGTTCTCTGGTGAAAGTGGTTTTAGCCTGACATTTTGTAAAGAACCGATCCAAGGACGTTTGCTTTCATCGGCTTTTGATAATCCTTCGAAAATGTCCAAGGCAAACATCAGCAGAGTGAGCGATCGCCCGACTGGTGAACACTTTTTTGAGGATTCACATTTTCGTAAAACTAGCGGAGACCTAATGGCCCGAGTGGCGAATGACGAGTATGCCACTTAAATAGACATATTTCTATCGACACACAGACACACACGGTAGAGGTCCCTCTTAGCCAATGCGATGCCAGGATGATACTCGGGAATAGCCAATGGCAGAGCAGCTATAAGTGTGTTGAGTCGTGAAACTCGGAGCTGTGATGGGCGAGCCATACTGTATTTTTACCTTTCGTATCTTGAAATTTCTCGCGTAACAAGAGGCAATATTTTCATGTTGAGGCGTTTTGTGACTTGATAATTTCGTATGAAGCGACTTTCATAAGTAGAGGTACCACTGTATTTTGAAATGAACAGCCAATAGGAAACCGTTGCATGCATTCGTATTCATTCTTATTTGCATGTAATGTAAGTGGTGGCACTAGTGCGCACGTTTATGGCCTTACATGTCAACGAGTAAGCGCTAAAATGAGCATACTAGTGAACTAGTGCGCACATTTAAGCGCTAATATGAGCATACTAGTGAACTAGTGTGCACATTTATGGCCCTACATGTTTACTAGTAGGCTTCGAAATGAGCTTCCTAGTGACCTGGTGGGCATTTTTTGGCATACATGTTCACTAGTACGCTTCAAAATGAGCTCACTAGTTCACTCGTATGGTAATTTTTAGGCATACATGTTCACTTGTAAGCTTCAAAATGAACTTGCTAGTGAACTGTAAGCTTCAAAATGAACTTACTAGTGAACTGGTGGGCGCTTTGTGGCATATATGTTCACTTGTAAGCTTCAAAATTAGCTCACTAGTGAACTAGTGGGCGTTTTGTGGCCTACATGTTCACTTGTAGGCTTCAAAATGAGCTCACTAGTGAACTAGTGGGCGTTTTGTGGCATACATGTTCACTTGTAGGCTTCAAAATGAGCTCACTAGTGAACTAGTGGGCGTTTTGTGGCATCCATGTTCTCTAGTAAGCTTCAAAATGAGCTCACTAGTGAACTAGTGGGCATTTTGTGGCATACAAGTCAACTAGTAAGCTTCAAAATGAGCTCACTAGTGAACTAGTGGGCGTTTTGTGGCATCCATGTTCTCTAGTAAGCTTCAAAATGAGCTCACTAGTGAACTAGTGGGCATTTTGTGGCATACAAGTCAACTAGTAAGCTTCAAAATGAGCTCACTAGTGAACTAGTGGGCGTTTTGTGGCCTACATATTCACGTTTAAGCTTCAAAATGAGCTCACTAGTGAACTAGTGGGCGTTTTGTGGCCTCCATGTTCTCTAGTAAGCTTCGAAATGAGCTCACTAGTGAACTAGTGGGCGTTTTGTGGCATACAAGTCTACTAGTAAGCTTCAAAACGAGCTCACTAGTGAACTAGTGGGCAATATGGAATAATAAATACTCAAAGGGGTTGCCATAAGACACTGAAACCCTGTATGCTTCAGTCGCCCCCTTCTCCAGTGTGTGTTTGCTATGTCCACTACTGTGAGGTGTGAAATGCAGAGGTCAGATTTCATTCACATGTGTGTACAAATAGAAACGAGTCTTCTTCTTCACATCCATTTGCTTTGTGCTTTCAGTGTGACGAAATGGACAAAAATTGTGAGATCTCATTCAGAATGCACATTATGTTCCTAAAGAGGTGCCACTAAGTTAGAGGAACACATCGCCAGTCCAATAACAACATGAGTGACATATAAAACAAAAGGAGGAACTTTAATCTGTAAGTGGATTCGATATTGTAACTACAGTACTTTACCCGAATGTAATGTTACCTGTAATGTTACCTGTATTTACATAACAGCATTTCCCTCCACTTGTGACTTCTGACAACAATCACCTCTGCAGATTCTCCTCTTAGACATACTACTCACCCTTTTCTTCACCATGGACCAACCTCTGCTACAAAGAGATGAGAGAGAAAGACAGAGTGGCTGCTGCTCTAGCAGGAGGCTAAAGGTGTGTTTGCCTATTCTCTTCTGGCTACCCAAATACAATCTGAAATGGCTTCAGATGGATCTCCTCGCCGGCGTCACTGTTGGGCTGACAACTGTTCCGCAGGCCTTGGCCTATGCAGAAGTAGCAGGCCTTCCCGTGCAGGTAAGTCCTATCTATAAAGTGGTATATCCCATTTTTTGATTAAAAATAAATAAATAAATTGGAATACACTTTTTTTTTTTTTTTTTCCACATTTGAAAACAATGGATATTATAAAACGGGCTGTTCGGTCCCTATACTGCCGATGTCAGAGTTTGGTTCGCATTGCTGGCAATAAGTCGGAATCGTTCCCAGTGAGGGTTGGACTCCGCCAAGGCTGCCCTTTGTCGCCGATTCTGTTCATCACCTTTATGGACAGAATTTCTAGGCGCAGCGAAGCGTTGAGGGAGTCCTTTTTGGTAGCCTCAGTATTGCATCTCTGCTTTTTGCAGATGATGTGGTACTGTTGGCTCCTTCAAGCAGGGCTCTCCAACTCTCACTGGAGCGTTTCGCAGCCGAGTGTGAAGCGGTTGGGATGAAAATCAGCACCTCCAAATCTGAAACCATGGTCCTCAGACGGAAAAGGGTGGAGTGCCCACTCCGGGTCGGGGAGGGGATCTTGCCCCAAGTGGAGGAGTTTAAGTATCTTGGGGTCTTGTTCACGAATGAGGGCAGGAGGGAGCTCTCAATTTACCGGTCGATCTACGTTCCAACCTTCATCTATGGTCACGAGCTATGGGTCATGACCGAAAGAACGAGATCCCGGATACAAGCGGCCGAAATGAGTTTTCTCCGCAGGGTGTCCGGGCTCTCCCTTAGAGATAAGGTGAGAAGCTCGGTCATCCGGGAGGGGCTCAGAGTCGAGCCGCTTCTCCTCCATATCGAGAGGAGCCAGATGAGGTGGCTTGGGCATCTGATTCAGATGCCTCCTGAACGCCTCCCTGGTGAGGTGTTCCGGGCATGTCCCAGGAGACCTCGAGGACGACCCAGGACACGCTGGAGAGACTATGTCACCCAGCTGGCCTGGGAACGCCTCGGGACCCCCCGGGGAGAGCTGGAAGAAGTAGCTAGGGAGAGGGAAGTCTGGGCTTCCCTGCTAAAGCTGCTGCCCCCGCGACCCGGCCCCGGATAAGCGGTAGAAGATGGATGGATGGATGGATGGATGTAATAAATCATCTGAGTGACATCCACTAAAAAAGAATGACCTGGTTTGGAGGTGGGGTGCGCCCTCGACCATTCAGCAGTCAAACACAGGCAACAAATAGACAAACAATCATTCACTCTTTCATTCAAATCTATGAGTAATTCATTAACCAAAGAAAGTTTTCGAGATGTAGCGGTGGGGGCAGATGTGACTGGAGAATCCGGAGAAGATCCACTCAAGCATGGGGAGAAAGTGCAAACTCCATACAGAGATGTTTCAACTTGGATTGGATTCGGACCTCCTGAATGTGAGGCAGAAGGGTTCAGCACAAATCTTACCGTGCAGACAGCATGATTATTTCTCACACAATCCCATTCCTCTTTGAAAGTGACAATCTCTGACTAATAATAATCAACAAATCATCTTCAAATTAAAGGATACAAGCATTTTGAAAAGAATTTGTTTTGTGGTCTTCATTAAAATGAAAAGGGTTGTGTGAAGTGTGTTACTTTACAAAAGAAATGCTAAATGATTTCTTGGATGTGATCATTTTGCCACTGCCAAAAGTGGAAAATAATAAATGTCGGTACTCCCCTTATTCACCTGTTGCCAGATAAATTAGGCCGGGGATTAAAGCAAATCATAAAGTTAATCAATAAATAAATATCTTCATTCATTTGACCAACAGTTTGCATGTTCTCATTCATGCATTCGTTGGGCACGCATTTGTGAGCGTGCTCTGTGTGCATTCATGTACTGCAGACATAGGCTCCAGAGTAGTGAGGATCAAGAAGGATGGATTTGACCAACAGTGGCCATTCATATTCTTACGCATTTACTGCTTGCATCATTAGCAACAAGTGAGTCAGAAGCACTCACGTTACTGCTGGCTGACTGCGCTTCCCTCGCAAAGTTCCTCCTCCTCTCTTCCTCCTGGGCAATCGGCCCCCATCAGGTCCCACACCCGGTACGACTCTCGCTGGTGCCTCGCAAGGTTTACACCCAGTGTGGGCCCCGGAAGGGCCCTCGCTTGATTATTGTTGAAGGAGGGTTGTGGGGTGGTTCCTCCCACTCCCCTCCGTTCCAGCGGGGCGAGCGCTGGGCGCCTCACCTTCCGGTGAAACCCCACCTCCTTCCCCGCTGGCTGGTGGGCATTTAGCCGTGTCTGGTGCCCAAGAGCCCCGGCCTTCCCCCCTCGCGCCACTCGGAGGCATCCCACCACGCGAGGACTTGCAAGGTTAATGTGTGTCTGAATCAGCATCATCATCATCAGTCCAGGTTCTCTTTGGGCCCTTTTGGTTTCACGCCAACATCAATAGGGTCAATGGTTTCAATCTTTTTCTGACATACACTCAACTTGTGATACTTGCTTTTGCCAGCTGGGCACTAATTGCTTGCAGCTCGCGGCTAGTTGCTGGTTGCAAACATGGACACTTGCGCCGTATCATACAATGACGGTGTAGTCACCAAGCGGTAATTTAGACTCTAAATTAGTGATTGAATATGATTTCGGATTGTCGTTGTGTAGATTTCGGTCGCAACTATGTAATGTAAAACTGCGACAAAGCAAGCCGAAATTTTGAAAAGATGAGTCAAGCACGCCACCACGTCAGTCAACTTCACAATAAAAGCTTACTAAGTCTATTGCATTGGCATAAATGTATTACAGTATTTGCTTAGCTTCTATTTTTTTTAAATTTAATTGTATTTTATTTTTTGACATACTGAATTTACTGACGGAGTCGTATCGGTTTCACAATGGACAAGAGAGAAATAGAACAAGGGAGGGTGTTTGTCATGATTCTGTTTGGGACCAACAGGTGGCGCTGTACGGTTCCCCTTGCAGCTGCACACCTGTTGGTCATTATGTAATTAGAAATAGAAAAGGACTCCCGCCCGACCACTCATGGCCAGGTCATTGTTTGCTTCTGTCTTGTTAGTTGCTGTCACGTTTTCAGTTGGTTTGTGTTTATCACTTTGTTTTTTTGCTTATGCCAAGGTTTCGTTTGCTACTTTGGATTCGTTTTGTTTTCCAGACTTTGTGTGTTCTGGATTTCGTATCCTTAGTATTTCAATACAATTTGTTCACCGTGCTCCTCCCTCCTGCCTACTTTTTGGGGTCCACCACCACCACCACGCAACGTGACAGTGCTGTTAACGCATATGAAGTCCTGGTCCGCTAGAGGCTAATATTGAGAAGTGCTGGTCCTCCATACAGCTGCATACCGGTCCACTTGAAGCACTGCAAATTGCCATGTATCAACTGCACTGAACTCAGTATTTAGTTCTTTCAAAACAGGCAAGCTATTTTTTATTTTTTTGTCCTAACACTGGGTCTTAAATATTTGGACATTTCTGAAAGAGGAGCGTGTGCAAAATTCTGGATGGAGAAGTGGGGTTTTCCATATCAGAACAAGAGGCGCAAGCTACTAGTTATCTTATAAACGAACCGGGGCTCCTTCCGGCCTGGCCGATCTCCCGCCTCGGTTGATGCTGTCTGTGTGTGGTATTTGAACATGCTTTCAGCATTTATCCACAAGCACACATCATGTATTTCGAAACAAACCTTTGAATTCCCTTGACATGTCTTTCATACAACGATAAGGATGGTCAGATTCCTCAGGAAATTAACCCTCCAATACTTATAACCATTCTGTCCAGTGATTTGTCACCATGTGCAGTCACGTCACCATGTGCAGTCACGTCTTTTGCGGCTGAGGATGTCACATCTGCTTAATCTGCTTACATAACTGTACCCAAATTACAATAAGTGCTTGCTTTACAGCACAATTTCAGGAATATGTAAGTGCAGTTTACTGGCATAAAGATATTGCCCGTATTGGGTAAGCACTCTAGGTAGAACAAAGCAACAAGTTAATTGTTTACTTCAGTTATGCTGGATAAAACATTTTCAGAGGGTGTACCGTATATGCTGTTATGAAATTAATTATTTCGACAAACTATTGCATAACCGCACTTCAGAATACAAAAAGTAAAAGCATCTGGTTATTTATCATGCATGGGTGAGAAACTCTTTCATGAACATAAGTGAATCTGTATTAGTTATTGTTAAATATCGCCTTCCTTAAAGAATACGTAATTTTTTTCACAAAAAACACAAACTAAAGACTGATTATACAGTATTATATTTTTTTCAGATTGTCATTTCAGGAGTAGAATTGAATGAACTGTTTTTGTAGCCATTTTAGAAGAAATGGCCAGCATCCTGAGGAGATTTTTTTTGGGCAAAATATGACTAGGCCATTATTTTAAGCGGGTGACAACATGAACGGTTCAATCAAAATAAACACAATAAATAAATAGATGAAAAAAAATGAAAATAAAATTAAGTTGGTAACCTTTCAAAAAATTATGTACAGTACTGTAGACTCACAACATATTTTTGTTGAAATTGTATCTAAGTTTGTATTGTATGAATAATATTATATATCTAATATTAAAAAAAATTATGATACATCATCTTGGACATACAGCATAAAAGAGGTTTTATACGCATACTGCATATTGGCATGTTGCACAATATACTTTGGTATGTGTCTAACACTAACAGGGGGAATGTTCAAACTACATTTGTCATCCTCTGTTGTCTTTTCATCCTGATATTGACTGATGCCCATAAAGTTTATTGACTCTGGGTTTGTCCTGTTTGAGGGCTATTTTGTGGAAGTAGTTTTGATTAATATGTAACATTTCAATTGAATTCCTCATCAGTATGAATTGTCAATGAACCATTTGTGTTTGACGAATGACTGTTTTGTATGACGTCTTGTAGAGAAATTCTGGGCTATAAATTCCCTCTCTCTTTCCTCACTTTAAACCATCACCACCAGCTCATGGACAGCTTGTCAAGGTAACAATGTAAGAAAAGCAATTTGCTTTTCATGCATAACAGCAAGACTTCGTGATTGCCTGTTATTCACATCTCGTCAAGCATTTTCTTTAAAAAAATTTATGAATTTCATGGTTTTTCTTTCTCTTCGAGGTCTACACATGGCCAGTATGGGGATGCCAAGAAGAGTATTACTGTTTCTGATTTTGCAGCTCATTACAAGAGGATCAGGTAAAGTGTTAATATTATTTTTATATTATTTGGTTTGATGTCCTCTCACACTCAGTGACAGAAGAATAGAAGTAATTCAAAGCAAATTAACCAAACTACAGTGTACAAATAACAATAAATGCTTTTCAGGAAGCTTATCATTATCATATCAGGCACTATCATTGTCATACCCACTTTAAATACCACACGGGTTAAGGCGAAGGTTACCATCGTTTTTGTTGTTGTTGTTTTTTTTTTATGTACTGTATGAGCAAATAACTGGCGTCAGTAGTAAAACTTAAAACGATGCAAAATTCAAGCTTTGAACTTTGCCTGAGTCGCTGATGGTGTAGTTGTACACTCGCCTGACTTGAGAGCAGTCACCGTGGGATTGGTTCCCACTCAGTGACAGTGTGGATGTGGATGTGAATAGTTTTTCATCTCTGTACGTGCCCAGTGGCTGACTGGCGACCAGTTTGAGGTGTAGTCTGCCTTTTGCCCGAAGTTAGCTGGGATTGGCTCCAGCATCCCCCGTCACCCTCTTCGGGATAAGCGGTATTGAAAATGGATGGATGAACTTTGCCTTCGGCTATGGCTCACCTTGGTACTTTTGTTCCACATTTACCATCCAACTATGGTCCAATTCCAAATTCTTTGACTGCAAAAATGTTCAGAGTTCCAAGACTGGCCTAACTCCAAACTACCCGAGATGCAGTCCACACATTCATCATACCCTGAGATTGTAGTTCACACCAAGATGTTCCATACCATGAGTTTTTGTCAAGTGAGTTGTCTTATTACGGATTCTTGTGGAAATTGTAATTAAATATTAATTACTCTTTTTAGGTTCAGTTGTTTCCATCTGCGAATTGTGCCATGAAGAAGCGACGTGCCAAGAGTCAGACGAAAGAGGCGACTCCTTTACCCGCTTGTCCTGCGTGTGTAAAGATGGCTTTGTAGGCGACGGTCTCACCTGTTACAATACCTTCGACTGTGCCGATGGCTCTTGTTGTAGTCAGGGTTACGAGTGGGCACCTGGCAGTGGCTGCGTGGACACGGACGAGTGCTTGCTCGCCGAATCACCTTTCACGGCACCTCTGATTTGCCAAAACACACTTATGAATGCATCGAGCCTGCCGCACTCTCCAGATCGGGCCCTTCCTCACAATCAGTCCGGTTCACGTGTGGAAACACATTGTGTCCAACAGGCATGGACTGCATTGGAAATAACAGGACAAGATGTGCTGACCCCTGCGAGGGCTACACTGTCCTGGATGATGACTGGCGTTCGACACAACATGGAATGACCTCACCTGCAAAATGTGACAAAAATGTTGAGTTTAATGGCTGGTTTCTTGGACAAGACAGTGCACATATTCCTGAAGGGTGTGTCCATGGATTTAAGTGTGGAACCCATATCACCATGTCACTAAGAGAACCTCATCCCACACAGTCTGATGTAATTGTATCTCGTGCTGTGTGTAATACCTGGAGTGAAGACTGCTGCCGTTTTGACTCAAACCGCATCCATGTCAAGCTTTGCTCTGCAGCAGCTTCCAGCTACTACGTCTACAAACTTGTGAAGCCGCCCGTGTGTCATTGGGCATACTGTGCAGGTACAAAGATAATAAACTTTTAATGGTCCGCCGGCGTAAAAGTTTTGTGGAGTTAGTCATTCTAACACAACTCTGTTGTTCTCAGCGGTGAATGAAACAAGTTATTTTATGACACCTGAACCTGATGGTTCTGGAATGGAGCCAACAATCACCTCTGAAACAACGACCCGTGTCATGGGTAGAACGACGGAGGCTCACAGTACCGGTACTTCAACAAGAAGAACAACAAGAACAACTAGGACAACATCTCCTTTCCCAACAACACCAGCGGGACCAGTCGATGAGGGGGAGGTCCGTCTGGCGAATGGTGGAAACAGCTCCTTCTCCGGCAGAGTGGAAATCTTCCAACGCGGGCAGTGGGGAACAGTGTGTGATAACATCTGGGACCTGGAGCATACACAAGTGGTGTGCAGGCAGTTGGGCTGCGGCAGGGCTTTGGCGGCCCCCCACAGGGCTCACTTTGGAGAGGGCAGAGGGCCCATTTGGCTGGACAACGTCAGATGCACCGGAAGTGAAGCAAAGCTGGGAGAGTGCAATCACCAAGGGATCGGGTCGCACAACTGTGGTCACCACGAGGATGCTGGAGTGGTTTGTGAAGGTACAAATTACAGCCAGAAATTACGATACGGCACTGAGGTTTTACAAGAACACCAACGCCAGAGGAAAATATTTGAGGTTGTTTCATTTGGCTCCACTTATCGTTCAACAAAATGATATGAAAAAAAAAAAGTTTCAATTTGTTAGTTTTCATGAACCACACAGTAAACGTTTGGACACTGACCCAAAGTTCTCCATGTAAAAAAAACATCCAAAAACGTTTTTTCTTCGCTAAGTTAGTCTGTTGTCTGTCTGTTGTGTTAGCTGCTTCACCCGTGAGGCTGGTCAACTCTGACAACCGCTGCTCTGGAAGAGTTGAGGTCTACCATAATGGACAGTGGGGGACTGTGTGTGACGACCTTTGGGACCTCACCGACGCCAACGTGGTGTGTAGACAGTTGGACTGCGGCAGGGCTCGTTCAGCACCGCCCAATGCAGCTTTTGGACGGGGCCGTGGACCCATCTGGTTGGATGATGTTCGTTGTTTTGGAAATGAAACCTCAATAGCAAGCTGCCGACATCTTGGATTTGGGAGACACAACTGTGGTCACCACGGGATGCTGGTGTTGTTTGTGAAGGTAACTTCTTATAGTTGGATTCAGTTTTGGCATCATTACACTGAAACCTTTAAATTAATGAACCCATGCATTTCTTTGTTTAGATGACCAACCTTCACTCAGACCTTCACACCTTATTTGTGGTCCTAACAAAATCCAAGTGGGCCTGAATTCGGTTAGCACAACAAGCGCTGGTTACAACCCACTTTCTGGCAACCTGGCAGTCCACAACTGTTCCTGGGTCAGGGTGCAGAGTGGCATCGTGTGGTACGAGGCCAACACTAAGGCAGATGCCTGCGGAAACACGCTGACGGTAAAAACAAAACAGAAAACACTACACCTTAACACATCTATCTGGTGGGTCTCTTGTTGTGCTGTCTTTTGTGATGCTAAGGACTTTGAGGATCTTGTTTGGAATGCAAAATTTTCTGTGAATGAAATGATATGATTACATGAACAGAAGGACCTCAAGGTCATGGTCCTTGACTTGGTTTCGAACATCCAGTCAACTACCGCATATTCACGGGTCGGCACACGTGAATTCACCTATTCGCAGATGTTATTTTTGTCACTCTTTTTTTTTTGTCAATATTTTTTTAGGGTAGCAATCCTTGTGTTTTTTTTTTTGGGGGGGTGGGGAAGCGGGGGGGGGGGGTATCCCTGCTTATTTGAGAATTTGGGGGGATATATTTATTTTTACATACATGCATAATGACTGTCGATTATATGTAGATTTCACTCTTCATGGGCTAGCCCGATGTTTATCATCGGCGAATTGCGGGGGTTTGCTGTACTCAGCTTCAGGGGATGAATCTGTGAAACAGCACTGATGACAATCGTCTCTTGTTAGTGCCAAACAAATGCTAATGTTCAAGAAGTGCCACAAAAGTACTTAGCCAGACTGAAGTCCTTGTTTTTCTTGAACTCTATCATTAATAACAAGGCTGTGATTGAATGAAATGTTAATGTTCTATCTCATGAATATCTGTCTTGCAGACCAACCAGACACACGCCATCTACTCCAACAGTCTATTCATCTACCCATTGAACAACGCATCCTTCTCTCTTCCTCTGAAACTTCCTTTCTCGTGTGCCTATCCCCTGGACACAGACAGCAGGCTGAATGTCGCCGTCAGGCCCTACCTGGAGTGAGTAGTTGTATCACCACTATGGCGATCTTTGCCGTGAATTAATTGATTCAGCTCTCGTTTAGGAAACTGTGATTTTATTAAAAAAAAACAGTGTTGTACAGTCATTGCATGTCTAGTCAGCGTTTAAAATGGGAAATAGTTTGACGGAAGTGCATTTCTATTTGGCTGCTTTTTCAGATAAAGCAAAATCATTTCTATGTTGTAGATATGGTCAATATTACTGGCTGTAAAAAAGTAATTGTACTATGCAGCGTCTAGATCTTCTAAATCAGCAAAGATTTTTATTGTGTTGTCAAAATTTATGTAAGTCTCATAAACGATGTTAAGAGTTGTAGATTAATCGCGAAGAGAGACACTTCCCTTGATTGATGATATGTACTCTTTCTTGACAGTCTGCAAGGTGCTATCGTTAGGTCGGGTGACAAAGCCAGAGCCTCCATGGTCTTGTTCCGCAACTCCAATTACACAGAGCCTTATCCAGCGGGTGGAGTTTTCCTTCCAGTGGGCTCACCATTGTATGTGGGGGTCTCTGTGGACAAAAGAGATCCCAGCTTGGCACTTGTTTTGGAGGATTGCTTCACTTCTCACTCCCCAAACCCTGCGACCCCTCAGCGATACACTCTCATCCAAAATGAGTATGCGTCTGCTCAGTTGCAATGACTATAGATTCATGACTAAAAGAGAATGATAACCAATGATGTCCCCTCGGCTGTTTTAGATGTCCCGCTGATCGCCAACAAGTGTCGGTGGTCGAGAGTGGCTCATCGCTTCGGGCTCGCTTCGCTGCCCTATTCTTCCTGCTTCAGGGAGAATACCGAGATGTTTTCCTCCACTGTAGCCTCAGCCTGTGTGACCGCAGGAGGCATTCTTGCATTCCGGTCAGTCATTTTCTCTATTCCGTTTGATTCACAGCATGGCAACGACTTATCCATTGTTTAATTACCACTTAATTCTGCTGTTATGCTGTTACTTTTTACATGCTTCCACTGCACACCTTGTAGCCTTGCACAAGGAGGGTACGACGTTCTGTCTCAGACCCTGCTCCTCTGATGCCACTCACCATTGGCCCAATCACTTGTAAGCATACTCACTCAGATGTCAGGCGATATGTTGACAAATTGGAATAGTTAACAAATTATGTTTTCTTCCTCTTTCCTTTTTATCTTCAGGGGAGAAATCATCTGAGCAACATCCGGTCAAAGAATAAAACTGTTTGACTGTTCAGTTATTATTCAGAAACTACAATAGCAAAAATGGTGAGATCTAGTTTATATAAATTACTATACATTGTATCATATTGTCAATTCAAATAATTAGCAAATAAAATAAAATAAAAAGCAAACATGAAATAAGTCTGCCTGTTTTCATTTTTTTCCCCATTAATAAAAACACATTTTGAATATCCAACTCAGGGGGGAAACACCACTACAGCAGCAGCTTTTCATTTGACAGTAGTGGTAGCACATTAGTTTTTTAGTCAGTTGCACAGGGTCAGTCAAAATGATCTGACACATTTGTCGGTTAAATAAAATGCAAATAAAATAAAGAAACAGAAATGTGTCAAAGGTGCAGATTTATGTTGTCCAAAAGCCAGAAACCACCACCCAGGCTACAGATGTCAACTCTTCTCTACTGTGTGTTTGACAGTGACGTGAACAGACATTGTAAGGGCATGTGCACTATTCATTTATATTCCAAAATATCAGTCACCAAAAATGGCTGCCATTTTTCTTTTGAAAGTCTGAATAAATACATTAAATCCCGATTCAAAATAAAAATGAAGAAAAGGGAAAACAATCAAAGATAGGATACCAGCAAGTCCAAACTATACACACACTGATCATGGTCTTATACTGTGGGATGCCTGTTGTTACTCTGTTGCTTTCCCTGGAATTCCTTGGTTATAGGCTGTGATGAGTAAATGAGTAATGTGTGTCTTCTGCACAAATAATGACGGTTAATCTTCAATACACTGACCATTAAGGGCACACATGCATTTGTTTTCACAATTTAAAACACATCCAAGGCATATGAATGACATCCTTTGCCAAAATATTCAATATTAATTGTTAGGTTAATGCTGGTAATCTGACGCTAAGAACACATCAGGAACAGGAAGACTCAGGAGGCAGGTATGGTTGTCTTTCTTGCAAGAAAGAGTGCACTAAAACATGTCTCGGTTCACAATCTCGGAGCAGCTCTCCAGCTGGCTCTGCCATGTAAACCACGTTTGTCTCCTTGCATTTATTGGAAGGGTGTCCCTGATACACGATCTTCTAATGGGTGTGGGAAGTATTTGCACATTTCACAACAGTTTCAGTCGAGGAGACTTTCAATGAGAACACACAGTTCATTCCTGAGGTGATCAGACGGCTCCTGCTGGAGGTCGGTGGTCCACGAGCACAGCTTGGGATGTCCCTCACATGGTGTCCAGGGGTTGGTTGATGTGGTCTTCTCACAAGCAGCAGTCATTTTGATCAGAAGCCGTTAACTTAAAAAAAGGATGTTATCTTAAAAGCGAGAACGGCAGCAGCCCGAGCTCTCGCGGTCCGACAAGTCTCCCATTATAAACCTACCCCATTGTAAATTTGGTATTTGCGAGGTCACACTCTGGAACCAAGGTTTTGTAGTTACACAGAGTAAATATGGGATAACAGAATTACAGTTATTCCAACACTAATTACAGTAATAATAACACAGGACGGCCTCTGGCTGAACTGAGACTGTTTGGAAGGGATGTCTAGTCTTATGGAGCTGAGCCTATGCTCAACCTGCCCACTCCAATGCAGGACTTGGAAGTTCTTTTTTACCATAATGACCAGGGGCAGAGCCTTGGGGTGTCTACCAGAAAGCTTAAAAATGTGAGTGCAAATTGCAAAGCACATTTGGATCCTCGTTTTCACACATGGAGTGATTGACTATCAATGTACCGTGTGTGCCACATCCGCATTACATCTGAACTCATTAGGTGTGCGGTGGGAAATTATCTAATTTCATTGAATTGGTCCAGAAATACTATCAAGTCCATCCATCCATTTTCCGAACCGCTTTATCCTCACTAGGGTCGCGGGGGGTGCCGGAGCCCATCCCAGCTGTCTTCGGGCAGTAGGCGGGGGACACCCTGAATTGGTTGCCAGCCAATCGCAGGGCACACAGAGACGAACAACCATCCACGCTCACACTCATACCTAGGGACAATTTAAAGTGCACAATCAGCCTGCCATGCATGTATTTGGAACGTGGGAGGAAACCGGAGCTACTATCAAGTCAAGAAACATAATTTGTCTTATTTTCACTCTTGTTGTCCATGTGTATAACATTTGTGATTTAAAAAAAGTATTCTATTATATTCATCTATCTATGCGGCCCCGTAAAAAAAATGTAGTCCATTTTTCAAGAGCAAGCTCTGTGTGGTTTTGTTGTTGTTTTTTTAGGAAAATTCTCATCTTAAAATGATATTAGTTTGCATTTTCAATTTCCTCAATTTGTTTTGGAGAAATCAGATAATTAACTACTCTCAAAACGGCCCTTTCTAGTCAGCAATATAGGTGGGCATTTTCTAAAGGTTTGCCATTTGTCGTCCACCCATCATTCGCCAGTCTGTCATTTTTTTCAACCCGAACCAACCTGACATCATCAGTTGGTCAGTTCATTTGTCAGTTCGTCCATCAGACATATGTCGGTCTGTCAGTCGGCCCATCAAATTTTCATTTGGAATGGTTTAAATCAGAATGAGAAAAAGTCTTTATAATGAAGTGTTTGTTTCAAAAACTGCCTAAGACAAAGAAATGACTTTGGCAGATAGTGTTTTTAGATTCTACACATTAATAAGTGTTGTGATTGGCCAGTGACATAGGAAGAAAAGCAGAATGATGAAGCAGTGGAAGGAGTCTCAAGTAATGCGGATATCACAGTTTGGGCAAAAAATGACTTGGCAATTATGCTAATTTGCTAACGATATGGAGTATTTGTCAAGTGCAAGATTAAAAAAGAGGCCACTATTGTTTAATGAAGTAAACTATAATTATCAAACAACCTTCTTCTGAAAGGCTGTACAGAAATCCAGAAATGTCATTTAAAATGAACCCCAAAAGCTCATGTCTGATATTCATTGATGAAGGTGAAAAGAAGCACATTTTGGCATCATTATAATTAGTTTTAGTCAGTTTTATCAACATAAGATGTAGTTTAAGTTACTTTTGTTTTTTTCAAAGCACTTTCATTTTTATTTGATTTCATTAACAGAGATGTTTTTTAAAAAATTCTAGTTAAGTTGTTAGTTTTTGTTAACCATACTAACCTTGTTTGAAAGTAATCTTAGCAGCGCAGTTATTTGTTATTTATTTTATATGTCGATTACTTCATAAAACATATTTTTGCTTATCTATCATGCTTTTTTTTTCTTCTTTTTTTTGTAGGTGCTTCGGGTGGGTCCTTCTTGGTCGTTCTTGCCTGGGGGTCCCTGGGGGTCTAGAAACGCCCCTGCCTTTATTCACGTAAATAAATACATTGTCCTGTCCTTTCACACACGCACCCCACAAATAAATATACTTGCTGAATTTTGCAACTTCGGCATCTCACAACTGGCGATAAACCAACATGTCCATTATTGTCAAGTCAGTCCTTTGCTGTACTGTTGCTTAACGCTCAGTGATATTTTCGACAGGGGCGTTTGATTGACATGTCAGAAGCCAATTAGAATGACCTGCTGGGAGGGACAATTGAGCAGCCACGGGATCCCATTCGGGGAAGGGCTTTCCCGTGTTTGGGACCAATTTCCTCTCCCTGGTAGACGTGTCCTACTCACAATAGTGATGGGATTTTCGGCTCTTTTCGGTGAGCCGGTTCATTTGGATCGGCTCAGTGAAAATAGTCGGCTCTTTTTGGCTCTCAAACGGCTCTTTTAACTTTAGCTTTTCTTTTAAATATTTATGACAAATTTAGCATTAATTTTGATAAATGACTTGGTGAACTAAATATTGCACTCTACTGACTGCAAATAGCAACAGTTATCAAGCAAAGAAAAGGGTTGTTACTTATTTTATTGAACATTAAAAAGGCTCCAAACAATAAACAAGCAACAAAATTAAACTTCAACCAACAACAATCAAACATGCTGCATCATAACAAAAATAGTGAGTAGTAACAGCAGCAGCGAACAAAATAAATAACATAAGACCATGCCTTGCCATTTATTTTAAATTTGCTTTCAACAAAACTAAATACTTCAACTTGGACGGGCTGATCCGGCTCCTTCTCTCAGTAATTATTTGTACCTACCAAGCCCCTCGCCCCTCCCCGTTTTCTTCCCGTCTCCCTCTCTGAGCACGGCAACTGAGCGACTGCCAAACCTTGCTTCAGGCACGTGAAAAAGAGCGACATAGAGAGGGAAAAAGAGAGCGAGTGCGCCCGCGCACGAGAGAGACAGAGAGAGAGAGAGAGAAAAGAGGGAAAATGACAGAGGGAGGGTGCCGGCTCTTATCGTTCACCTTCAAAGAGCCGGCTCTTTGTACCGGCTCGTTCGCGACAGACACATCACTAACTCACAAAAAGCTCTTGATTTTTCTCACCGACAGCCGTCGTCATGTCCAATAACAACGCCAGCAACAACTTAATCATCGCCCAGAGGGCCGCGAAGCAGCTCCGTTTGGAGGCCAGCATCGTAGGATCAAGGTACCAGCGGCCGACACGGACACACAAACGCCAAGAGAGCCACAAGCTAAACGACTGCTGAATGGCGGAGACAAACTGATAGTCTCGGGAATAAACAGGCGTCCACATTTCAGTTTTTACACAGACAAGAACCAATTAACTACCCCTGGTGGTCATCTGAGAACCACACCAAAATTGTTGTGCGTAATCCTGTTCAAAATGTGAATTTGTCGCTGGTTAGGAAGCAACCGTCAATCCATCCATACATCCAGATTTTAGTCACTGGTTAGGAAGCAATTAAACAGAAAACAGCGTTGCCTTTTCCAGCTGCTTTGGACACAAAGTAGGGCACAGCTCAACAATATGTATTCATCACTGTTTTGATGGAAAGCCCTGGCTTCGCTTATTAGGAGGAGGCTGGAGGAATGAGCAACATTTAACAAAAGGAATGGATTCATCCGAATGTAATCGTGCGACACGATCCATTGTCTATTTTCTCCTTCAAGCATCTCTTGTTATTTTCACATTGAAATCACTCCATCACAATTTCTTCTATTGGATGTGCCAAGGATCCACAAGCAGAAGTGAACATTTTTCAGAATCTTTGTCCCTCCTACGTGAATTGTTGTACCCGAACGCCTCACAGTATTTCACCATTGTCATCCGTTGGCTATAAAACAAATGTCTTTATTCTACCGTCACTCATCACCTGAAAAAAAAAACAATGATCTCCAACATGGCAGTAGCACTTATGTCCAGAGATTTGTGAGCTCACAGGAACGCTGTCTAAGATCACAAGCTAGCAAAAGTGCGTAAAAAAAAGTATTTGCTGCCTAATTATGTGGCAGCAGTCTCACAATGAAGTCTTCAAAGCTGCTAAAACTGAATATGCGTCATTTAGGTTTCCAAAATTGTGTTTTGGTTTGGTTTGATTTTCTGCAATAACTGTGACCAAAACAAAATAAGAGGTGACAAAATTACGGAGGCTTAACTAAGCAACATACCTCTGTCTGTCCCCCATCACCCCAAGATTGGACTTTTTCATTGAAGATAAACCTACGAAATAAAACAACCAAGCAAAGTACATTCAGCGTAAATGTGACTTGTATTTTTAATTATTAGCTATTGTTGGAAGGCACGCCATATCATGGTACGAGTGATAGTACAATTAATAAAGTTAAATATGAAATTGACCTAAAAACTAGACTCGAATTCAGCCTGAGGATGCATTGTCTAAATTGACCACTAGATGACGTCAGAAGAAATTGTCTATTGAGAGCTCGCAACAGGTCCATTTACAGAACACAGAATATAAATTAAATATGGTTAAATCAAACATACCAAAGCCAATGTTTTTAAAATATGCCTTAAACAAATGGTTAATAAAAGGTAATGCATAAAATGGGTTTTATAACTGGATTATACAGTTTTACAGATTTACTGTTAACTGTTGTTTTATTATTATTACTTTTCTTTCTTCTTTTTGAATGTTGTAATGAAATAACAACATGGTATTATTCATTTAGAGTAGTTGTGTACTGTGATAACAAATGCTTTGAAACTGCTTTGTGTAAGCGTTATTACCGGAGAACGTTATTTACTCTCGAATGATGTCTTCGGATGAGGGAACCAATCAAGAAAGACCTGTTGATTACATGGGAGTTAATGAATCAATATGAATTGTGTAAAGATGATATTCGTTTAAGCTGCATAAGGGTGATTTTGATATGTGTTGTAAAATGTGCAGGATATGTCTTTCACACCTTTGAGGGAATGGAAAGTACCTTACATCGGAACAATGGAAAGTACCGAAAAGTACCAGGGTAAATATAGAACAGCTGTTAAGTAGGTAAAAGGGCATCTGACAGATGGGGAGATTTGCTCATCTCGAAAGCGAAAGGAAAGAAAGGTGTGATAGAGAGAAAATAAATCAATAAAGGCATCATCGGACCAGCTGTGGGGTGACGCAACCACAACCATCTGTGGGGTGACGTAACCACAACCAGCTGTAAGGTGATGTAACCACAGTAGCAGATGAGGACACGTAGGTCATCATGACCCACCATCTGGAGGAGAGATGACCTTAGCCCTACATTCAGGGCTATAAAAGGGGTTGCGGAGAGAGACGCGGGGAGTAGTTCCGGGACGAAGAGTAGGGTTTTCGGAGGATTTTCGGGGCTCTCTCCCTCCGGGGAGGAGGCTTTTTCCTTCGACCCGTCGAAACCGCAAGCTCGACTCTCGACACCAGCGGCTCGGCTCCGACCAGGCACGAAGTATTTTTACCTTTTTTACAATTCTCTGTCTCAGACGAGAGGAATTGGACTCAGCATGGATCATCACATTTGTCTTTTTTCCAATTTTTATCCCAGGTAAAAGGACAACTAAGAGTAAGCTCAGACATTTGATTTTTATTAATTTTAATTTTTTCCTTTTAAAAGAGGAATTTTCCCCCATGCTGTGAAAAATACATACGAGATTAGGATACCACAATACTACTATTTCGGTAAGAAAACTAACCTAAGTATGCACTCGATAGAGCAACTAACAGAAGGATTTATATTCTATTTAATATTCTGGTCTTTTAATTAGATCTGATTTCCGATTTTCAAAATACAGAAAACGGGTGTTAGGCACGACCACTCCAGGCTCATCAAGATTATTTAATCGTATTTATTCATTTTACAACCTTTTTGTCTTATTCACTTTTTATTTCCATTTCAGTTGGTTTATCATCTAATTATTTGGATTTTAAGCTACATCATCACTTCGATGATTTTGTGATGTTCATGATCACTGTGAATTCCTTGCGAGTCGCGGTTTTACGGTTGATTAATGAATATTATCAGAATGATTGTCTTTTTGATCTATTTTAATAAACCTTATAAAATGTATTAACGTCCACCTCAGTCATTTCATGATTTGAATCATGTACCACTCAACCTCCAATAATGAACGAAAAGGCGCCGAGCAAGCGTTAACATCGGGTCGCGTTAACCATCCTTGAACGCGTTACTTAAAATATTTTGCTCCGGCGTGACTAACGAACCCGAATGGTCCTCACAAGGACTATTGAACTTTACCTGAGTCGGTAACAATTGCAACAGAGGAAAAATGAGAAAGAGCTGCTGTAAAAACGAAACGTCCTTATTACTTCTCCAAATCTGGAACGGTTACTATTTGGGAATTTAATAAGGATTCAAACCGGGTTGGTTTCGTAAAATTAAAGGCAGTGAGAACTCAGGCATGTCTTTCTCAGCATCGGCTTAGCGGAACCCTCGCCTCCCCGCGACTCCGCGTTGGCGTGGGCGAGGAGGCTCACTGGGGGTCCGGACCCTTAGTGGAGAGTCGATTCGGATTGTACCCGATCCAATCCAAGGCACTCTGACACTATATTTGTTGCAATGGCGGTGAAAATATTTCTCCATGTTGAACTGGTTGGAGAGCACTACAACAAATGTTAATTCATCGTGTGGGCTCCTTTAACTAAACATAAGACAGAAAAGACCAAACAAATTCATGTTTTGCATAACCCTGTTCAAATGGTTTATTTATATTTTATTTATATTTAGCTATTTTTGGTTTTTATGAGCAGATCCCACTTTTGCGATTGGATTATTCCAAAAGTTATTGAAAGTAAGTGTCACTGTGATTCTTGGATTATTTTACTGACTACATTTTGAACAGATAACTATTGACAGGACTTGAAAGCAATTTTAAACTAACGCTCCCCATAGTGACAGTATGTAACTTGTAATTTATCGATGGCTAGTCCAAGGTGTAGTCCAACGTCTGGCCGAGGTCAGATCAGCTCTAGCGCCCCGTGACCTGAACAGGAAACTGTTGTTGAAAACGGATGAACAGATGGATGTTATACGCTGCATGCAATCATACTCAATCATTTTGACCTCTTCTAAGCCGAGTTTCATATCATGGAATTTGCTTCCTTGATTTTATTGCATCCTGCACACAGCTGGGTCTGACACTGGTAATTTTATCACAGGTACCGAGTAATGCTATCAATCTGTTGATCTGCAACATTTGGTGAAAACACACTGAACTCCATAGGACCCCATGCTACCCAAATCCAGCCTCTGCTTGCCACCCCCACTCCATTTTATCCTCCTGCTCTCTTGTTTATCTATGCATTCAGTCTGAGAAAATCACATACTGCAGGGAATAACACATTGCTCTGAAAATCCCATTAAACTACATAAAAACAGCAAGTTCAAACCAGATCGGCTGCCTGGGGGCATGTGAGGCAGGATGGCAGTACTTGTCACCGCCTGGAAGCAGTCCACCCTGCTGCATCTTTGACTGGCACGGGTTGAGTCAAACATAACAGAGCCACATCTCCCCCTGTTGAGGGAAAAAAATACTGCTTGTCAAATCTCTGCATGAGATGTCGCAATCTGCGGATGAACTAACTGAAACACATACAACGAAACCTGGTGATGATAATCCCCTTGTCATCCTCAAATTCATTTGGAGAGCACACAATCATTCATCCAAAGCAGTCTTAATTATATCTCACTAATTGTAATTTATTTGACTCTTGTAGTCAACATAATTCTTGCTGAGGGCGACACGGTGGACGAGTGGTGCAGAGGTCCTGGTTCAATTCCTGCTCCGGCCTTCCTGTGTGGAGTTTCCGTGTTCCCGTGCCTGCGTGGGTTTTCTGTGGGTACTCCGGTTTCCCACCACATCCTCTTTATAGGGAGTTTTATTCAGACAGGTTAATGGAACACTCTAAATTGTCCCTCGGTGTGATTGTGAGTACGAATGGTTGTTCATCTATGTGTGGCATGTGATTGGCTGGCAACCAGTTCAGGGTGTACCTCGCCGACTGCCAAAAGGTAACTGGGATAGGCTCCAGTAGGCCCTCATGAGGATGAGCAGATTCAAAAATGGATGGATGGATGGATAATACATGAACAAAACTATATCAACAAGACTGGTGGTAACAATAAAAGCCCTCATAATAAAATGAATATATTTCCGCATTTAGAAATCAATAAAACATTCACATTTGGGATAGTTACAACATTTACATGACTAGTTTTTTTTTTGAGATACAATATGTCATTTGGCCTTTTTGGTTTGTGTTGTTGTTGTTTTGTTTATTTATTTATTTTTTTGCTTCGACTTGCAAACACAAATTTGGGATTCGAGCACAGTATAGCAGCAGTGACCTCAACTCACTCCACAAGAATCAACAGCTTTGCAGATAGTGGACAATTTGCAAAAAAATTAATAAAGAAAGAAAGAAATAAGATTTAATTTAATTTAATGCCACTTCCACTCGAAGTTAATTGTCAAACGAAATTTAAAACAAAGCACATTACTTGTTGTGTATTCAAAGCAACCTAAAAAACCACCATCAACTTTTCCTTTAAGTCCAGTAGCCTAAAGCGAACACATACCGAGAAATGTCACAGACGGGCTAACGAATGGCACCTATTCAGTGGTATAATGGTTCAAGGAATTGATACTTGAACACAAATGGTGGAGTAACACATGAAGATAGACAATATAACAATACTACTATGCACAGACATATATTCTTTATTCTCTGTGACAAACTAATACAGTATTATTGCAGGTTACTGAGTCACTTAAAGTAGTTGTGAAATCCTTTTTCACTCAATTCACTTGTGTCGAGATGACTGTATTATACTGGCCCGAGTGGCCAAGATGCACACACCAACAAAAGCCAGCCATTTTGAGAATTTTGCCTGATTATTGAGGGCCAACAGAAAATTGAGTTCTCGAGCTTTATAGGTTTGGAACCTACCAAAAGTGCGGTGTGCTGGAGCCTATCCCAGCTGTCTTGGGGCAGTAGGCGGGGGACACCCTAAACCGGTTGCCAGCCAATCGCAGGGCACACAGAGACAAACAACCATCCGTTCCCACACTCACACCTTGGGATGATTTTTAGTGTTCAATCAGTAGACGGAGAAAACCCATGCAGGCACGGGGAGAACATGCAACCTCCACACAGGAAACCTGCAGCTGGAATCGAACCTCTGCACTGTGAGGTTGACGCGCTAACCACTCGACCACCGGGATGCTCCGCTAGGTTCCATCCTCATAAAATATGGTATTTTATTTCACTGCTATGTGAATGACACTGAGATCTATGTTGCACTTAGCAAAAATGATGCATTCACCTTCAGACCACTCTTGTCCTGTCTCGAGAAAATAATAATAATAATAATAATAATAATTCCAATTCTGGTTTCCTTTCACTGACTCCCTGTCCAGTTTTGAGTTCATTTTAATTGTTAACAAATTTTTAAATGGTCTCAACCAGCCATACCTTTCTGAGCTCCACCACCCCTGGTCTCAGGTGTGTGGGCTAAAACCTCCCGGGGGTACCGATTAAGCGAGGCCTCAGAGGGGATCAAGCTTTTTATGTATCTTTCCCTTTGGAAGGACTAGCGATTAAATGTTAGGGAAGCCCCTTTTGACAATTTTTATTTCATGTTTCGGTCAAGTCGAATCAAGTTAGGAATCTCATAAAACGTAGACGCCAACAAGGTCTCCGTAACAAAAGAATAATTGAATATATAATTGAGCCGAGAACGAAGTAACATAAAGCGCTGGTCCAAACAGGGACCAGGGAGAACACGAAACAAATAATAAAAAGCGCTTCCAACAAAAGGCAAGGGAAGAAAACAAAAAACGAGGATACAAACGGAAAACAAAGTATCGAAATACACGCGAGAAAAGCCAATTCACAAAAATAAAAATCAGACTAGCAGAATAAATGGTACCGAGAAGCCAAAAGTGAAAACACAATGAGATCGATAGCAAAAAGGGGTCTATAGTGATGGGTCCAGCGACACCGATGCGTAACGCATGCGTCGGTCTCACAGAGCAATCCACATGTCGGTGCGTGTGCTGCTTCATTACATCACGTGATCGACACGTGAACTGCGTCGTGCTGCCTCGACACAGTCCAGGCTGCTTGACACAGTCTAGGCTGCGTCACTCAGTCCAGGCTGTGTCACTCAGTCCAGGGGGCGTCGACTCAATCCAGGGGGCGTCGATGCAGCAATAGCCCGCCACACAGTGTTTATAAGGAAGTGCGTCTGACGATACGATGCCGCCTGCCGAAACAAGCCAGACCTCACCCTCGCTCGAATACAAATATATATTTGGGCAAAAAGGAAAACACAGATTAGCAGAAAAACGTGTCCGTCTGACTTCGAGTGTTGTGTCGGCTGTCATATAATAGGATATTATTATATGAGAAGTGCTTTATGAAGGTTTGTACCGTACTGTACGTCATACTCCAGTTGATTGAGAGGTCCCGCCTATGAGGGGGAGTTCCAGGAAGTGACTGCGAGTGAGCACACCGCATGTTTGACGATTCTGCCACGTTGTTATTAAAAGTCACATAAAACGTAAACCTTGTCTGCCGAACATCATTACATCGGCTCGGCTAGCTTAGGTGTTGTCGTAGTTCAAAGCCTCTTTAATATGTGGCGTGGGTTGCGTCGGCGCCGTGAGTATGTGATCGCGCTCACGCGCACAGCAGAGAGCAGCGGACTCGGCTGCTGATGAGACGCGTTTCACTCGAGTGACGTTGCTACAGTGCGTGCATATTACGGAGCAGCTTCTTCCGGACAAACGCAAATTGTCCGCCGTGTAGAGCCATTTTGATCTCCTTTTGGAGAATAAGGTATTTATTCAAATCTCCTTGTCTCACCAAGTGCCTCTCGGATTTTTAACATGTCTTATTCCATTGTATGTGTGTGTTCTCCGCAGCGGGGAAAATAGCATGCAAGAAACGCAACAGACTGAAATTTAAAACACCGGAGCATCTTATTTTTCTAAATAAAAATTTGTGAAGACAAAGCCCACAAGCATCCTCATTCACATGATTTCCACATTATTGAAACACATTGAATGATACAATATGAATGCATGGATGTGAATGATATTGTATACACTTAATCATCAAATCAGTCAGTTTAGTCTGTCAAGTGGGTTGGCTACAGGGATTTTGAAGGTCCAGGAGGTGGCAGTGGTCAGTGACACAGTATCAACACAGTGTGTCGACACGCCTCATGAGGCCTCATAGACCCATCACTAGTGGTCTTTGAGCATGGAAGCAGCAAGGCATAAACAATACTCCGACAACCAGTAGACATCAGAAGAGTCCTTAAATACAGAGTCCCATAATAATAGATTGGCAGCAGGTGTGCAACCAGAAAGTCCGCTCATGGCACCTGCTGGCCAGGCCGAAAACAGAACCGTGACATTTTAAAACTCATCCTAAAATGCATTATTATTCTTTGGCTTTCGACTCAACATGAGATTCGCCATTCAATTGTTTATGGTGTCTGCTGTATTTGGAATTGATTGATCAATATTTTTGGTTAAGAACAATTACATGATTTGTGTTACTAATTTAGTGTTTTCACTGTTTCTTTTCTTGTATGACTGATTTTCAACCACACTTTGAATGCAGCAATGGTTGGAGTTATTGAACAATCACAAGACAGAGTCATTGTTGAAAATTGAGCGACGGAACTTGCAAGTTGCTGAAGACAACCATAAATCAGATGTGATCCTGATTTTTTAGCGTTCACACAGATGAGATCAGCTGCCCCTCTTCATGACTCACTCCTGCACAGAAAATATGGCTTATTAAAGTGTTTCAGTTGAGGGACTGAGATTTGTCACACGCTCCTATTTAATGATAGAGATGGAAGTCTCAGAGGAATGATCCGTTTATCAGCTTGTGAAGTATAGTGAGGGAATCTGGTAGCAGGAGGTTTATTTGCATCTCTCATCATCTCCCCATTCGATACCACGAGCCTTTAGTTGGCTGTGATAAGCTCCAGCTCACCCGTGACTCTTAACAGGCCAAGGAAGAGACTGAAAATGAATGGATGGGTGACTAAGGTCTCCTTGTAGGCTGTAGTTTATTGTCGGCATCTGTTCCTACCAAATGACTTTGCAGTCAGCAGCAGTTCTGTGCTGCTTGATGTTTTCCATCAACAAAACCTGCAGAAAATAACCCTCTGTGAATTATAGATTTAGATGATCAGCAGAATGCAAATGCACGGCTCAGAGTGTGCGTATGCTCCATTTCCGTATCAAACACAGATCAATTTTAAGGCTCGTCTGGATACTAAATGTGGAAATACAGGTGTGTGCGTAACATTTCATTGCAATGGTAAAACTCAGTCAATCGAAAAGATATATGATCTGACTTTGTTTTATTTTCGTGTCTCTATTAACTGCATATATGGAGCAACAACTGCAATGCCACAAAAAAGGAAAGCCTGATTGTCTTACTTCGAACAAATGCAGCACAAAAGCTATCCTTCTATCTATTCTTATTATTTTTTTGTCATATTAAAATGATTCCTTGATAACTACAGGGTCTATTCTCCTGCTAGGAATCACTTGTAATGAAACGAGGAATTTGAAAACAGCCTAATATGAATTTTAGGAGCTTGCAAATTGCAAAGAGTAAATGACATCTTACCCTTGATGGAAATTTGGTTCCTTGCTCATTTTTGCTCCTTGTTCCCCAAGGTATGGTGACATTTTTTTTGTTTGTGTCTTTGCCTGTATTTATCTAAAAGGTGACACATTTGTGCCTGCATTGTCTATATTTGTAACTTTTTTCTGCAAAAGTCAATTTCACACAGGAGAAAAATGAATTTATCTTTCAAATGATTGAATAAAGAAACATGCGTGTTTGTGTGTGTGTGTGTGTGTGTGTGTGTGTGAGAGTGTGTGTACCTCTTCTTAAAATAAACAGCCGTGTGTGTATGTGTATGTGCTCATCTGCATGTGTGCCTGATAAGGATTTTCAGTTTCCCACCGTTCGTAAGTACCTTCGGTTTCATGTCTTAAAAAAATAAAAATAAATGCATGGAGATAATGAGGGTGGTAAGTTCTCAAACAATGAAGCAGTCAAAGATTTATTTAGAATAATTAGCTCACCAGAAGGATACAGTCTAAGCATATGCATAATAGCGAGTAGGGCAGGCTATATTAGTGCAGGTCCAAGCAGACCGTCCTGAAAGAAGTGAGAAAGCTCTGAGGACATTCACAATAGTGAGAAAGTTAATCATTTTCTACTCCAAAATTATTCTATACAGGCATTAATGCAGAACAATAATTTCTATTTATCCATCTATCTATAAAGTGTATGTATTTATATCCACCCATCCATCCATCCATCCATTTTCAACACCGCTTATCCTGAACAGGGTCGCGGGGGGTCGCTGGAGACTATCCCAGCTGACTTTGGGCAGAAGGCTGACTACCCCCTGAACTGGTCGCCAGTCAGTCGAAGGGCATATATGGAGAAAAATGACCATTCACACCCACATTCACACCGTCACTGATTGGGAACCTATCCCACGCTTCCCACACACAAGTTTGGCTCGTGTACCACTACAGCTATACCATCAGTGACTGTGTGTGTGTGTGATGACCGGTTAGCACATGCCCCTCACAGTGCAGAGCTATGTGGTTCGAGCACCGGCCTTCCTGTGTGGAGTTTGCATGTTCTCCCCTATACAACGAAATCATGTTTGCAGCAAGAAATTTTTCACAACAGGGGTTTTTTCACTGTAGCAAATTTGATCTCAGATGTAAACACACACACACACACACACACACACACACACACACACACAAACGTATGTGTACTCTTTATTTTTATTTCAATAGTGCACAGGTATGAGCACACACTTATTTGAATCTTCATGTAGTCAGTGTAGAAAGAAAAAAAAGGGAAAGAAATTGAGAAATGTACGATCAGCATTCACTTTCACTTACATCAATTTCTTGGATAATGTATTTTATTTTGCTTCCACCGTCTTTCATTTTGATCACTTTTACCCTCTCTTCCAGTGTCAGAGCGCTTCTTGTCTTAGATGCTTGACATCCAAAGGTCCGTTTTGTAGCCATTTTAGCAATGCAAAGTTCATGCGACTGAATCGAACAATAACAAATACTTCCTGGACCCGGTGGCTTTTCTTTCCACCATCTCAGTTTCTCTAACTCGACCTCCCCTCGATCGCCACCCAAGACAGCGTTGCTCAGCTGATATCATGCAATGAACTTTTAAGCCAGCCACAGGATGCTTTGTAGTCCTCGATGGCCATAGTTAGCGCGATGGAACGCGCCTTCTCTCTAATTAGCGCTCCAGTTAGCGTAAGGTTTTTAAGCATAATAACAAGTAAAGCATTCGAGGAAACGTTCGTTGATTTGAATGTCCGTCGAGCCATAACCAATTTAATCTGAGCAGCTAATCGGATGCATTCCACTCTATCTTCCACGGATCTAGCTACAGTATCTACACATATAGACAGTGAGGTCCTTCTTGGCCAATCGGAGGCCAGGATGATGCTCGGTAAGCCAATGGCTGAGCAGCTATGAGTATGTTGCGTTCAGGAAACTCGGAGCTGTGACCGAAATAAATATCGTTCACTTTGTAAACCAGTGTGGTGGTTGCTGTTGCCGTTTCCGAACGAAGCAGTAAAGGTCGCTGTTGGATTAGACTTTGTTGTAGTGAATCTCTTTGCGAGGCAAGAGCAGAGAAAATGATTTTGTATAACGCAACAGGGTTTTTTTTCGTCATATGGGGGCAGGAGAATGGGAATGGTGTTAATGCATGAAGATGTTTTGACATCAGGGGGTATTTTCGCCCATGTAGGTTTCGTTCTAGAGGAGTTTCACTGTACACTCTAAATCGTCCCATGGTGTGAGTGTGAGCGCAGGTGGTTGGGTAGATTGATTGAACGCTCTAAATTGTTGCTAGGTGTGACTCTGCTTGGTTAAAGGACACCAAGGTTGCGACAGTGAGAGGAGGGGAACAGGGTGCAGTTGTCAATAGTGAGGTTAAAGTTGGAGGCTGTTTGGGTGAGGGACCGAGGATTATTAGCAGTTGAGATTTAGTGCAGTTAAGAGTGAGAAAGTTTGTTTGCATCCAGGATTTGATGTCTGAAAGACAGTTAGACAGGGTGGAGTGGGTTGTTGGGGTAAATGATTTGGTGGATATGTACAATTGGATGTCATCAGCGTAACAGTGGAACTGGAGACCATGTAATGATTTTCATTCCAATCACTTCACTCTGAGCACATCATCTCCACTATAAACAGTGTTAATGATGCACTGCTTGCCCCTCCTGAGACGCAAGATGGGGGACCAATAAAGTTGTATTCCATTCCATTCCATTTCATTCCAAGATGGGGGACCAGAATTTCCTCAAAGGAAGTCGTTTTCGATGGACGCGGCGAACTCCTCCCAGGCCCGCTATAGCTGCTTTCCGATTGGTCAACCAGTGATTGTCAGCTGGAATTCACGTCTCAGCCCGATAGGTGTCAAACTCAGGTCCTGGAGGGCCGCTGTTCTGCATGTTTTCCAAGTCTCCCTGTTACAACACACCCGATTCAAATGATCAGATCATCAGCAAGCTCTGCGGAAGTCTGACATTGAACCTGTTCATTTGAATCAGATGTGTTGCAACAGGGAGACTTGGAAAACATGCAGGATAGCGGCCCTCCAGGACCTGAATTTGACACCTATGTGAGACTCAGGGAAACTCCACAATGTGACAGGACTTGCAGGCATCCTCAGAATTCAATGGGTAACACTTTTCATCCATCGCGGGTGTGTCAGAAGCCTTGACAAGAGGATCGCGGTGTATTGAAAGTGTGTAAGGAAGTGTGTGCTAATAGGAGAATATGCCCCTGTGTGCATAACATAGAGGAAACAAAAACACACTTCACATAGTTCCCATTTAATAAATATGACTGTAAATGCATCAAGTACACAACACAGTTGAGGTCAAAACGCCATATCCATGTAATATTCTTAATCAAACAATAATAAAAACGTTTTTTTTTTTTACATTGTTATACTGTACTTTGCATTTATCTTTAAAAAAATCTTGCTAATTCTACAGGCAGGAAGAGATGATGGATAAGCGTGGCACTTAAAGTTTGCCCCACACCCCGTGTATCTTGAATCGGAGGCGAAAGTTCTTGCTCGGATGGACTGCCTTTTATCCAGCAAGCCCGAATATATTTTTAAAATAACCAACCACCTGGTAATACCTGGCAAGTATTTTCTGGAAAAGGTTACATTTATTTCTTTGGTATTACAAAGGATGTTTTTGTTTTGACTTTTGAGTCTAAAAACCAAAGTCCTTGTTATATTGCTTCAAATATAAACTACTTTGACTAATTTCTAAATGTTGATAAACAACACCAAGCTTTAACAAGGAGGACATTTTATATTTGATATTTTAAGTTAGTTACTGCAGTGGAACCTTAGATTACAAATTTCATTCATGCAATGACCCCATTCTCAAAACAAAACATTCGGAAACTGAGGTAATGTTACCTGTTGAAATCAATGGAAAAGCAATGACCTCTATTCCACCTACAGAATGACGTTACGTTTAACAAATTTTGATCGCCGTGTGTTAAAAAATAAACACTGAACCATCTGATCCATAATCGGTTGATTTAATGGGCCAACTGATTACTCAGTCGAGCCTTAATATTATTGATACCAAGAATCAATATCTGATCGATATTAGCACAATAAAATCGATTCACTAGTTTCAGGCTCACTTTTGTATGGCCCACTGCAGTTTTGTCAAACAGTCAACAGCCAGGTTGCTGCTTCTGTCTAGGCGCCGGGCAGGCAGTTTACTCCTGAAACCTAACGCCCTTTCTCTCCTCTCCCATCGTATATAATTCCATCTGCCGTGTGACTTAGTAGCACAAACAAGCACTCAAGCCGCCGGCTTGCATTCGCCCGCCCACCAGCACACACATAGCACATGCATTCGCAGAAATATGGAGCAGCTCTCTGGAGTTGTTTCCAAAAACACAAAAGCAAAACATTTGTTCTGCACAGTATGGCTTCTCTTTTAAAATGCATTGGAGACTGTTTAATAGTTTTCTCTTATACACAAATTATAAGACAGTTAAACTAAGTGAAGAGAAGAACACCGACAGGAAGAAATATTTTGTGTGTACTGAGCCCCTGAACACACATTGCATTTTCTGCCACCAAATTGTCACTCCATGTATATTGAAGGACACACCCTCACTGTGCTGGAACGCCTAGCACGGCGCAGTGTTTAGCCAACTTGGCTACCAGGTGCAGCGTGCCTTGCGCCAACACAAATATGATACGCCAACATTTTTGCATGTGCCATCTACAAAAATAGAGGTCAAAGTGCCAGATTCATGAAAACACAATCAAATACACATAGATTTGTAATGAAATGTATTGTCAGTTGAAGATTAATTCAAAATCATTCCACATTTATTGACAACAGTATACAATCGATGATTTTCACTGTTGCATCCATTGTTGTTGTATCCAACAATTTAATGTCTCTAAAATCAAATAACTACGAGTACCCTCAGAGGTTAATGACAAAACGTCCTGGTCATTTGCTCAAGACTCGTGTTCAAATTTCTAAATAATCCATCTGATTCAAGGTCACAGGTGAGTTGAGCACGCACACACACACGCACACACACACACACACACACGCACACACACACACACACACACATACACACACATACACACACAGAGCTGGTGAGCAGATAAAGACTTCCTGATTCATCTCATTTTCATTACCTCCTCCTCCTGGTCTTCCTACCACATCAGTACAGAGGGCTATTCTTCCGCTTGGTCTTTTGAAATTTAGGTATTCCATCAATTCAACATTCCTTTGGATTTTATGTTGTTGTAACTTTTGTAATACCATGTTCAACGGAAATGTATCCGAGTCAAATGCACATTTCATACATTTAATTTCGGAAATTTATTTGATCAAAACTGACACCCTGCCGGTAATAAAATTAATGAAGTACGGATTAGTACTAATTTTTAAAAGCATTTGTACCCTAATATATAGAGGTGCAATGATACATGTACTGTATCTGTTTAGAACCACTTTTTTCCCCCTTTGATCATTGGAGCTACAAAGCAGCAGGCAGCCTGTCTCGGCAGCTTCAGCCCACTCTGGAAGAGCTGTCAAGCCGTATTACAGATTGTCCATATTTTGTTACAGAATTCACAGAACACTCATGGTTCAATGCAAATATGCCAAATAAATAGCATTATTATTAGTATTACAGTGGTACCTCTACCTACGAACGTCTCTTCATATGAAATTTTCTAGTTACGAAACTTCTCAACAAGAAAATATTGCCTCTTGTTACGAAATAAATTTCAAGATACCATTGGTAAAAATACAGTATGGGCTGTGAGTCAATAATCCGAGTTTCCTGAACGCAACAGATTTAAAGCTGCTCTGCCATTGGCTATTACCTAGCATCATCCTCACATCCCATTGGCTAAGAGGGACTTCTACCGCGTGTACGTGTGTGTGTGTGTGTTGTGTGTGATTGTGTGTGAAGTGTGTCTGTGTGGGTGGGTGTGTGTGTGACTGTGTGTGTATGTGTGCGTAGATAGCAACCGGTTCAGGGTGTCCCCCGCCTACTGCCCAAAGACGGCTGGGAGAGGCTCCAGCACCCCCGTGAGGATAAGCGGATCGGAAAATGGGTGTGTCTATGCAGCGTCCTCGTCATTCGTCCCTCGGGCCATGGAGGTGTTCTGATAGTTTTACGTAAATGTGAATTACCCAGAAAAAGTGTTTACCAGTCGGGCGATCGCTCACTACGCTGAAGTTTGCCTTGGATATTTTCGAAGGATTGTTAAAAGCCGACAAAAGCAAACGTCCTTGGATCATTTCTTTACAAAGCGCCAGGCAAAAACAACTTCTGGGAGAGAACACGAACTAAAGAGGGCCAAAAATGATGAGGACGGAGTAAAAAGTTAAATGACCATCATTTTTCTTCTTTATTCTGTTTTTTAAATTATGCACAACTGTTATTGTGCAATAATCTAATTGTAACATGTATTTGTTACATATTTTGATGCATTTTTATGCTTTCATAAACATGTTTGTCTGAATTTTGAAGGGGAGGAAAATGGGTCTCTACTTTCAAAATTTTCTAGTTAAGAAATGTCTTCCTGAACCAATTAATTTCCTAAGTAGAGGTACCACTATATTATGATTCATAGAGTCGTCCTGCTACTGAGTAGTTTAGTTTTCCCTCTGCCTCATAAAATGCTTCAATTCGGCAAGGAGTAGGGACGAGGGAGGAAGACTTTCCCAAGCTGCGGAGGGAAGCGCAACCCAGCAATCCCTCCCTCATAATGGATCAAGTAAATGTAGGAGACTGCGTATGTTATTCACTTGATTTTCTGTTTTGTTGCGTTATTTTTGCTTTCCCGAGTGTCTTTTAAGTAATCGTTAATTTACGTTTTTTCTGAGGCGGTCTTCGAACGTCTCTCGAGTAGAGCGGCAGTTGAGAAGGTGCCGTAGTTCGACATCGACGTGTCTGAATTCGCTTCCGTGTGAAAGGAATTAATAAAGTGAATATTCTAAAAACCACCACGGCAGCTCTGTTTGCTTCGGAGCTGCAACATAAAAACTCCAAAGGCAGCGGAGATCTTCTTCGAATATTACCGCAACGTACATTAATTGTGGTCAGCGTGTTGTGTAATTCACATTCGGTGTCGTCGCTACTAGCTGCCTTTTGCACAAGCCGCTAATCATACAGTGGTCATGTCAGCCAGCTGGCGACGTCTCTGGCTCAGGCAGGGCTGTAGCTCGTCATTTAGGGCTCCGAGACAAACACTGTCAAACTGCCCACGCGCAGCCTTGCCCCGCACCACCGTGAGCTGAGGATGAAGAGTGGGGGAAGGTGTGCCAGGAAGGTGCTTTGAGCTGAGAGATGATCTCATCCCGTCCGTCTTCATGTCTTTTATCATGGGGAAGGTAGCGCTATCTAACTTAAAAATCGGCATGAAAACGTTTTGGGGTCTCCAAAAAAGCACTGATCAACAAATGTTTGCAAAATATTTGAATCAGAGAAACAACACACCTTTAATTGATATTTTTTGGGCGCTAATTCTGAATATTACCTTATGTTTTCAGCACTTCAGGTTTCCATAATAACAATAATATAATACTGTATAAGGCATTTTGTACAAGTCATGAGTTGAGGGTTCAGTTCAGCAACATTTGGAATTTTTTTCAGGAACAGAAATTACAAAGCATGGTAAAATCCGTATTTTTCAAGCTTTTCGAGGTCAAACTTAAACACAAAAACTATCTCAAAAACCTTATGAACTTATAAAAAACTTGGGTCCAAAATATATTAAGCGACATACCAAGGATTATCTAAAAATTAAAATGTGCTGTTTACCTTTGATATTGAACTGTGATATTGAAGTATCAAACCGAACCATCATTTTTGTGTATCATTGCACCCCTAACATACTGGAAATGGATGTATACAGTAAATACTGTACATTTTTACAAGTGGAATAGCATCAATTAGGCTTTTATATCTGTCAGATTGGAAGATGTTCATTCGTGTAGCTTGCTAGAGTAGTGCTCTATTCATCCTGAGCGCCTGCAGAGCAATATACGGTACATTTATTTGGCAAAAATGAACCACAGCAGGTCAGAACATTAGCCTGAAGTATGCAAGAAGTCATTTTTCTAATGCTTCATGAAGAAAACCACACCCTGATCTATTGATCATAAATAAAATGTTACAAATAGAATGTATGTATTGTGCCATGTTTTTGTGTGCGTGTGTTTTTTTGTTTTTGTTTAAACAATACAGCAGTGGTAATGCTGTTGCCGTGTAGCCTATTCAAATTTAAAGCAACATTTTTTGTTTTATGTAACACTTTTTGTCATTGAAATACATACTGTACATTATTAACATAGATTGACATTCATGATTTACAAATGAGCTGAAATCCACTTCAAGAACAAATATATATTCCTATAAATAAATAATTCACTGCCGCTCTTTGTTTCGCATAGCATATAAACAGTGTTCTCAGGTACGCAAAACCAAAACATTGCCTCTTGTGACATTTGTCACCCTTCTTGATCATGCTGTCATTGAATTGCTGGGGTGGCTTGTATAAACCACAATGTAATAAAAATAGAATTTATTGGATATATGTTCAAAGAAAACTAAACACAGTTTTTCCTCTGGTTTGTAAGAGTACACTATGTGTCAGAAAGGTCCAACATGCACAGGTGTAAAGCTGAAAAACAGAGTACCAAATTGCTGAAAGCAAATATATGATGCAGCAGTAGTGGTGTTCCATTCCACAGTTTAGACGACGTACGTGGGGAGTTCTGTGGAGAATTGTACATGAACATGAGGCTTATTACATCCTAGAGGAAACAAAGCAAAAATAATGTAAATTTTTCATGAAAATTCAAACATGATGATTTGGTAGTATTGCCATTTCAAGGGACATTGGGATAAGGTGAGAGTTAGCGCATGCTATTTTTAATGTCTTGGCAGCAGTAGCAGCAATGACAAAAGAGAACTGAAAACATAGCATGTTAATAAAAAGTAGATTCTTTCACATTAACACCAGATCTTCTAGTTTAAAATGTTTAACATGATCTCCAAAAATAAAAGATTAATTGAACAATGGAAAAATTGTACAATGATAGGACTAAGAAAGGCCAACATCAGATTTACAGTCAGTTTGTTTTTTTAATTTCCTGGTATGCATTGTGTTTTCTAACTATACTTCACCATATTTACAATTTCATATGTAAACCTGCGGATTCCCGTGAATCAGATTGACCAGCATCAATCAATATATCCCCATTTTTGCCTTTATTGTGGCCCACATACTCTTTCTGTAGCAACCTGTGTGTTCCTTTACTGACACTGTGCAGTTTGAACCAGCTCAAAAGAGCAGTGTGGACATATTTAAAGTCTCTCTCTCTCTCTCTCATTTCATTGAGCTACATTACGTACGAAGAAAGTGGGATTACTTTAGTTTTGTCACACTGCGGAATACTTCCAAGATGCAAAAACATCATTGCATTACCAAGAATTACATATTATACTGTATATTATAATATCATCCATGATTTAATATGCAGTACATTGGATCCCGCTAGTAGCCCATGGTTAGGACAGTGCAGAGGACCGGGCGATGGGCCTCACGACATTCCAAAACATGGCAGGCTGAATCACTCTAAATTGTCCCTAGGTGTGAGTGTGAGCGCGTCATTGGCTGGCAACCAATTCACACTGCCCGAAGACTGCTGGGATAGGCTCCAACCCCCCGCGACCTAGTGAGGATGAAGCGGTTCGGATGAATGAATGATATTAGTCATGAATAGGGACCGGGCTGGCCCACGAATGGCGGAAAATTCCGGAACGCTCATTGAAATACATTGGAAAAATACATATGTATATTTGAAGAATTAAAAAAAAAAGTTTTTGTTCAGATTAATTTGGTTTTGTTGCTTCGTGCCCCTTTTGTCTTCACCTGTTTTCGTCATCCAGGTGCCTTTGTGTTGAACCAATCAGCTACCTCGACCCTTTGTGTCTTGTGTCCATGTATTTCTCGTTTTCTCGCCACTTTGCATGTACGTATTTCGTTCCCCGGGTTCTGTCAGTCTTTGTTGTATCATTGTGATTCTGTGCCCCGCCTGTCATGTTTTGTTTCTGTCATTGTTTTTTTTTTTTTTTTTTGCTACTTTGGTTTTCTGTGGATTTTCGGACTTTGTTTGTGTACTTCAGTTCGTTTTTCCAGTCTGCTGCAATTTTTTCATTTTTTTGTTCATATATTTTGTTAAGTCCACCCTGCTCCTCCCTCCTCCCACCGTTCAGTCTATCATTTGTATTTCATTCCCTAGCAATGAGAATCGATAAGGAATCAGATCGCTAAGTAGAATTAAATCGGAATCGCTAAATTCTTAACAATTCCCTTCCCTAGAACACAAAGCGCCGAAACCACACCCCGCTTAATTGTCAACTGTCACTCAAATAAAAATACCTCTTTCTTATGCTGACAATAGAACAGCTTGCATGAATGTAGAGCTCGCTGATGTTCGGACCAGCTCTTTTACAGGGCACAAGTCCACCCTGCGTTCTTTTATTCCAACAGCTGTGAAATGATTCTCAAGGAGTTTACAATTTAATACAAACAGGCGTAGATACATACAGTTGGAATGCCAGCGCTGGGAAAGCATTCTCTTCGAGGAAAATGTGCAGCTTCTTAAGCTGGTATCTCACTAAACATGTTTGAACAAGTTCGTAATTTCTTTGTGTCAAGAAAACAGCTTGCAGCAAGTAAAAAAAAAAAGGCAGGTTCACTTGAGAGGACGGAGGTTATAAAACCCCCTCAACGAACATAAACGCACACAAGTGAACATAAACAGATGCGCACACACACACAGACACATACGCACACACACATTTTGAATTCTAGGGTTATTTTCTGCATTACCCGGTCTTATGCGTGTCACGTGAATAAGATAGCTTAATGTTGAACACTTATCCAGTCTGCGTTGGCTATTCAATAAAAATGTTCAAATAGGGTTAACACAAGATTATTCTGCTTGCCGACTCACCGACAGTGTTTGCAATTAGTCAACAAATCGGATCATGTGTAAATCTCAGCATATCATAAGCAGCTCCTCTTACTTACATAACTATCATTATCTTACAGCCTGAATTCTTTAAGGTATGTTCAATTTATCGTAACTAATCGTAAAGGTTTAAAATTATTGTACATTCTACTTTGATCGAAATTTGTAGGTTTTGTACCAGCACATGTGACATGTTTATAAGTTATGGTGCAACTTCAATTGAAATTTAGCCGTGAATGTTTTGTACAATTTAAAATGGAACCAACAACTACTGTGTACACTATGCACGCTTGCACTATGAATATTTTGAAAAGCATCAATTAATACAAATAAAAAACATTTAAATATATTTCACTCTTCTCAAGTGTCAAACTTTTTTTTTTATTGCAGGAGAGTAAAATTAGGATAAGGTACAGTGCTCAAGAAAACTACAAGGATTTTTTTTTAATGTAACCTTTTTTTATCCAAAATACGTTTTACGAGTGGTATAAATAAAAACAAATAAAAACATTCAATTGATAACAAAAAAAAAATTCTAAACTAAAACTGAAAAACAATTTCTAAATGGTGAGAAGGAACTTTAATTTTTTTTTATTATCTGTAAATCATAATACTGGTTTATGTATGTTTAATTATCCGTTACCGTGGGGTGGATGGGGTTATAACAAAGGTCATGTTCGAGAGGGAAAAAAGCGTTGCACTCGAGCACACACGTGGTTTCCCCAGCGCTGGAGAATGATCCGCAGGGCGGAGGAGCCGTCCACCCGAACACCGACGTGAGTTCAGGGGCCCTCCAATAAGCGGCTGCCGGTTAGAGTGGTGGTGGTGATGGTCAAGCTTGGTGACTGGGATGATGCATATATATTTGCGTTTGGTAAAGGTGGCAGCCCTCGCCACCCTGTAAAACCGCTGATGCTCATGATTAACCCTTTTAGGGACAGCGGTCACTACAGCGGACAGCTTATCATGTTATCAGGTTACAGGTTCTCATTATTGGTGCATGAAAGGGTTAAAACAGAACTTGAATCAAGACAAAAACATGTGTGTATGCGTGTGAAAATATATGAGGATGAATTGAAAACAGCTTGTAGGTAGATTTGAGTGTTTTTGTAAGGGGAACGCATACAGAGATGACTGAACATCACTGACCATCGTTTCCCCTCCAAGAGAAAAATTCCATCTCAACACTGAGAAGCTCAACGGCTAATCTGCATCAACCAGTTTTGTCCCAGGCCCTTTTGTTCGAAGCTGTTCATTTAAAATGTCATGTGATGCCATTTTATCAGAATCAGAATCATCGGATCATTTTATCGAAGGAAATAATGTGTGATATTGATGGTAAAATTCCTTAGATTTGACAGATGGCTTCCTGACAACTGTTTTGCCAAACTCTGATGTTCACTGTTTTTTGTTGTTTTTTTTTTTAAATTTGAAAGCAATGTTGTCTGTTTTCTGTCGCTCAGTGCATAGTACAGGAGAGTTTATGTGACAAACACATTGCTGAATATATTACTGGATATGTTTGACGTTTTCATTGATGTCAATATCCTTTGCATAGCTCAATGATTTATCATTTGATCCATGGCATCCAAAGCATCTATCGGGATTGACAGTATTTTGTTCATCACCACAGGGAGCTAATGTTGCTGTGTGTGTGTGTGTGTGTGTGTGTGTGTGTGTGTGCGCGTGCGTGCGTGTGTGTGTGTGTGTGTGTGTGTGTGTGTGTGTGTGTGTGTGTTTCCAGGCAAAGACAATCACCCTCACTTCTTGACTCTACATTTAGACACGAAGCCACTTTTCTTATCACACCCACCCTTTCACTTACTAGGATAAGGGACAATAAACTGTATATGCCGTTGAACTGTGAAAGAATCTGCTTTTCATTCGAGATAATGGCGAATTATCTTATTTTTGAAATCACAATATAATAATCTGCTGAAAGTACATTGCTGCTGCTTGCCTTAATATTTTATACTACAATTTTAGTTATGAAATTAAATATATATTGACACAAAACAGGTTGGTTAGTTGGCAAAACACACTGCAGTGTTCACTCACTTTTTGTGGGTGATACGTTCCAAGCACCCCAGTAATAAGTGAATTTCCGTGAAGTAGATGTTGACCTTTTTTTTTGGGGGGGGGGCACTACAAAACGCCCCCTCGTGGTGCCTACCCTTCTAAACACTTAATTTAACTGTTAAAATGGCAAAATATAGACTGAATACCGGACTGCTGATTATCTGTGATAAGCTGTTGTTTTGGTCTCGGTTTTTGCAAAACAAATTTCCTTGAATAAAAATTAAATAAATACATAAATAAATACATAAATAAAAACTACATTTTTTGATGGTCCAATTAAGAAGTAAGAAAAGTAGCGCGAAAATGTGCCAAAATAAGAAGGTAAAACTGCATTACATGAAATTATGATCGTAGATGAAAGTCTGTGTTCAAGTGAATCCACAATAACTGAACTGCTAAGTAGTGAGGGAACACTGTATTTCATTGAAGAACATTAGATCAAATCTGATCCGTCTAAACTTTTCGGGCTCTATATTCATAGACAGGGCAGGTGTACGCGAGCGTCAAATCTGGTACATATTGATTTTTGTGCCAGTGCAAGACGTGTTTTGCGTGTTTGGGAATTTGGCAGACGACTTCTGCGCCCTTGTGGGCGTCCTGCGTCATGATGGCATTTAATTTGAGAGCCTCCGATTCACTTGAGAATTTGGAGCCTAAAAGTAGATTGAACTTTACATGTGCTGAAACCACATCTAAGTAGAACAAGTTTGTCACAGGTAGTGTAAAGCGATTCTATTGACTCTGATTGAGGTGCAAGCAGACAGATTCTGAGCGGATGTGTGGATGTCATTGTAGACACAGTACTTCATTTATAAATACGACTACAGCATGCATCGAACTCTCTGAATCATTATAGAAATTAATTAATTGAAATAAAAATGTTTTCTATCACAGTGGTGGTTTATTATCTATCGCCCAGGCCAATTTTAAATTACACAAGGTTTGTTCGCTGTCCCTTTTAGACCTCCTTTGAATGCTTCGAGCTCCTGCATGGATTCCAGCAAATCAGCAGCTTCTGCCATGTCAAGGACTGTGCGCTGATTTTAAAGAGAATGACCGGAGCCACTTCCATTGGTTGTGAATCAAGTGAGCTATGTTCATGGTCATGCCCACAATGGCTGGCTGTGAAAATAGAAACAATTGGAGAAGCCCGCCCCTGCTCACAATTAAACTTGCACTGGGCACAAATATAGAGCCCTTAATGTTCACAGATGTACTGTTCATCATACTCATTTAGCGTTTTAGTTTCTATGCCCTCCTGGACTGGACCATTTAAGTTCTAAAAAACAAAACACACACACACACGCACACACACAAGTGAAGGATGAGTTTCATGATGGAACACAAACATAATTACAGAGGTATGAAAAGCGAAAAGAAAAATGAAACGCCATCAACAGCATGTTTACCAATGAGCCGTGAGTTAAACGCTGTGTCCAAAGTCTCCAAAGAATGAACCACGTCCCGCTGTGAGTTTGGCGTGGCCTCTGTTGGATTAGCTGGACTAATCATTTCTTGTTCCTTTTCGTTCTGCATCTGCGCATAGACGTTGAGGCCTGGGATCTTCCTTGAGAAAAGATTTACATTGAGGCAAATGGATGAAGGGTGTAGCCTAACTGAATTAACAAGAGCGGGGCCACTGCAAGTGTCTTCACCTCACTTGTACTGCTCTCCTATTTGCACGCCAGCTACAAACCATTTCTTTCTGAAATACGTGTCATGTCTCAGCAATTACTAGTATAGGTGATAAGGTTTTGCTCTTTTCTTTTGATTGTCTGAATCGTCATGATACCTCCTGCCCTATTACTGTGCAACACCACATTGGTGAGCAGACATTTAACATTTGAGAAAGGTCAACTGCCGACATTAAAAGGGCTTACGATCGATAAACTATGACGACGGACTGACATTTAGACCAAACAAAAGACTTCCAAGTTATTTTAAAATATGTGCGAGGGGAAAAGATGATTCCCCTCCATCAAATTTCGCAGGAGGAGGCTTTTGATGGGCGGCTATCAAAACAAAATGGAACCGAGCAAGATGCTTTTGTTGACAAAGCTATCAAGTTCCCCAACTACAAGCTACAAAACCTTTCACTTGCTTCCCTTGTGGTGTCCTCATACTCATAGTATTTCGGAAAGATTTTACCTCTTGAATTTATAGATGACAAAAACAGCTAAACCCACAATCACAACTGACAGCAACATCAACATGGCAGGGGTGTTGTGGTTCCCGCTGCTGTCCACTAGTGGTGCTGCAGAGAAAACAGAAGACAGAAGTAACCAAATGTCGCTACAAAAACAACTTCAAACACAACCTAGCGAAACTAAGTGTTAGCATACCAAAAATACTGTAACCTTATGTGGTAGCTTGACTTACCAGTTGTTCCGTGATCAAGCACATAACTTAATTTACTTGTACATGAATTAAAATGTTCTCTTTGAGCTAAATTAAGAAGAATAAGAAAACCTTTATTTGTCCCGCACTGGGGAAATTTGCAATCTTCAGCAGCAGAAATGAAGGGATGGGGGGGCGGGGGGTAGAAAGAAAAAAACAACGTATTGCATGCACAATTAAATGTTCCAGAGAAAAATAGAGCTGTACACAGTACAGAATGCAATACAAAAAATGAAAAAAATCACTAAAATATAAATATAAGCATACAGTATATGCAACTGCATGTATGCTGCGTAAGGTGGCTGTTTTGAAATGCTATTAAGTATGTTCCAAGTGCCCCAAAACACACACTGTGAGCACACTGAGCTGAGAGTATTTTGGCAGGCCACCGCGCCCTCTCCAGATGACCAGCCCGCGCAGCAGCTCCACTGGGCAAGGATGGCCGTCTTTCTTTGGCAGGGGTTCCATTCCAAAAACAAACTTTGCCATAAAGTGGCACTCTATTATGTGCACAGCAGTGACTGATGGGCATGCTGTATTGCTGAAGCTGTAGGAATGGAAATGTACTGCCAAGCAGAGCATTTACAGCCCCACAGAAGAGACAATTGAAGAGTTTAAACGCAAAAAACCCCAGACAGTTTCATTTTTTGTGAATTGAATGTTTCTTTTGTTGTTTTTTATTTAAATTTATGGTTCCAGTTTGAAGGTACTAATTCGTATTGAGGATATTCAAAGTTTTGTATTCATCAATTAAGATTTACATTTGCAAAAAACAAACAAACCCAAAAACAAACAACTTTTATTACATACATACTGACTGCCATTTAATAGAAAATGTGTTATTTGTTCCGTCTATCCCTATAATCGGCTGGCATTGACAGATTAAAAGCTCCATGATTTGGTTTTCATCCATCCATCCATCCATTATCTATCAATGATTTTTTTTAACCAATTACGTAAATTTGATATTTTTGTTATTTAAAGGAGTTTACAGTATTTACAAGTATACAGTGGTTACATTTATTGCAGGGCAGCATCCCATTTAGCAGAGAGGCACACATACTTGCAATAATTCTTACTCTCAACGTTTATCGTGTTACTAAATGGTGTAAGTCAATCACACATAGTTGGTGTTATTCAGTCATTAGGGCAGCATGTAGAGCACATAATACTGTACATGTTCTCTGTGTAGATCAGATACATTTCCAAATACTTTCTGGATGCTGACTATTAAACTGCTTAGCAGTGATTTGAAACAGGCACCACAAAATAGTTTTACGCCAGTGGCTGTGTCATTACCTGCCGATAGGTGTGCTGCGTAGACTGTGACCTGGACCCCAGGTCGCAGGGTGAACTGAACCAGATTTTGATTCAAGGCACTCAGCATCATCTCAAACAACTGTTGATACAAAGAATGAAACTTAGGTTAATCTAAACCCTAAAATGTTATGTTTGATTTGATGTCTTCTGTTGTTTTCTTCATCAGCAGAAAAACCTTTGGGTGCTGAAAATGTTTCAGTGGGACTGTCTGCTTTGTGAGTTTGTGAAAAACACCAAATCACCTAAAATACATGTATCAGTATAACGTTTATTTGATTTAAAAAAAAAAAAAAAAAGCAAGAAATAAAAGATTGAACAAAGTGTCACTAAAATATATGTTGACATTTATACTTATGCTCACATCAACCTCTGAAATACTGTGTCAAACTGGCGTCTTCCTCTCAGGTGCTCCCTGCAGAGCTTATGTCACTGCATCAGAGAAACGCTGCATCCATAGCGTACAAAATATTGGTGCAATATTTGTAGACATTTTTGTGGGCATAATTAGAAATGTCCCGATAAATGTTTTACACTTTTTGAGTTTTAGACTGCTCCCCCAAGTGCCAGTTTATCGCAGTGTGCTCGGCTCTTTTTATTTACAAAAGAGTACAGTGATCCCTCGCTATTTCGTGGTTTGTTTATCGCGGCTTTAGTGATTTTTTTCAAACATATAAAAAAAATGTTTTTTTTAAGTCCGCAAAAATCAGTGTCTAAGTGTTGTTTACGATGCGTGCTAGTGTGTGCGCGCGCCTGTGTGTGTGTGTGTGTGTGTGTGTGTGTGTGTGTGTGTGTATGTTAGTGCACTCTGCTCAAGCGCGAAGGTCCACGTGGGGCACGTGTGTGTGCGCGCTGGTGCGCGTACGTGTGTTTTGCTGAGAGAAAGAGAGAGAGAGAGAGAGAGAGAGAGAGAGAGAGAGAGAGAGAGAGAGAGGTTTATAAGAACAAAAGCAGGTCTCTCATCCTTAATTGTCGTAATTGACTAATCATACGTCAACACGTCTGCCGCACACGCTGGATTGCTGGCCTGTGTGTGTGTGAGTCACACACACACACACACACACACACACACACACACACACACACACACACACACACACACACACACACACACACAAGCCAGCTTACATCAATACACTGACACAAAACTCCTGACAGTGAAGCTTTTGTAATTTTGATTACAAAAACGATTTTCTTCATTGGATGATTTTGCACATTCGAAACAAACGGAGTGGACTACTGTGACTTAGAGTAACTCATGTAGTCATTTATGCTCCTTTGTAGATTAAATTAAGTTCTTTTATGGTCCTAGTACCTGACCAAGTTCGTAAATCTAACTATAAATTTTAATAAGCAGAGTCCCTTTACGATTACAACCTTGAATAAAGATTTATTGCTGGATAGGAGGGAAAAAAAGGACCTTTTCCATGCGGTTAACCACATGCAAGTGAACCAAATTGATTTCCTTTGCAATTTCATATTTCACTCACTCGCACGGAACCTTTCCCACAGAGAGCAGATCAAAAATGATTACAATCAGTTATTTGAATGAGAAAGTCAAAGCTTCTCTTAGTCCACCTTCAGCCAGAAGTGATTCAGTGATTTATCCATCAATCCGGACAATATCTATATCCCTGCTTGGCTCATACAAGATGAGCCACAGGAGTTTCAAGATCATTCGCCTTGATGGTTTTCTAATATCTCTCAGGTTTATTTCAATGAGTATAATGAAATCATGCAATAATGTACAAATACTGACATCTACTGGAAGAAGACTGAAGTCACTTTTTGGTTATTATTTTTCAGGATTCAATATCTGAGTTGACCAGGCTGAAACAGTATGAATGACAATTATCTCCTAGTGTATAACAAGCTGAAATCAGCCTGCCAATACAAATACTGTCAAAAGCTAGGAAAAAGAAGGGCCGATTTGGAGACATGTTGACAGACAAGGATGTAGAATTTCTAAACCAACATTCTTACCTGATTTAAATAAGCAGATTTCGTCTTGTATCCCCCTTCAATTTGCTGTTTGTCAAGCAGGAGGAAAAACTCTGCTGTTGTCGGCAAACCTGGGAGGATGGTGACGAGTAGATGATCCCCATTCACACCCGTGGCCTGGTGGGGAACATATTGGAGAGAAATTGAGGGTACGTTGATAGGCATAATTCCACTGGCTAAAATGTATGTGTCCAATGTTTTGGTGTGTTTTAAATGTCAATCTACTGAAGGAGGGAAGTGTACATGCATACGAATTTGATTTCCAACTAACAAGCCATTCAATCATTTTCTATTGATTTTATGAAATCATACTTGCTTCATATATTGTCAATATCTCATGTATACATGAACTGAAAATGCGAATGTTTTATAATTTCGCACCTCAGTGTAATTTAGATATTGCAAATTGTGTAGCTAAGATCCAATGTGTTTTACATTGTGGCAACTGTGGTATACAGTTCCCAAGCTCTGTCATTTCCTATAGTCTGGAGAGGCTGTGAAGGCAACAGGAGTGAAGATGTTGGAGGGCAGGAGTGAGGAGTGAGTGGACTGGGTGTTATAAGCTATGAACCGGTTAGTGTTGTTGTTTTGGTGTGGTTATGGCCAATATTAACCTTTCCTGTGCTCTCAATAAAGAGTTTACTGCAAGCTCGCCGCTTGGCCTTATTGCTTTTGCAAGATGTTGCATTGAAATTTACTCATTACATTTACTCATTCTTGTGCTTGTGCTGCAAATAATATATTTGCTGTTGTTGTGCAAGTTAAAGATTTGTGTTTTCATCTTGTTATATTTTTTATCTTAGATGTTCATGGGTATTCTGCCGGACGTTAATAATAAATAAACAGACATAGCCGCTGGTAGAAGGATACGCGGTGTGTATTTTATGGGCTCAAAGTGGAATTTTGTCAGAAGAAAATGTGGGGAAATATGATGCAAATGTATTGCAGAGTTGCAGGAAGGTGCAACAAGCAGCCAATTAATAAGGCAAACTCTGTACTTCAATGCCTTCTAGATTTGAACTTTGCCTCTCGCTTGACAAGCTGCAAAAGCATTGAACTGAAACTGCCGCTTTGCGGTCGGCTCACATTTGACATTAAGGCTTTCATTGCGCAACTTATATGGCTTGTGTGGCACTGCACACTGGCGTGGGCAAGAAAGAGCCTTGTAATCCAAATGGTCTGAAACTATAAATTTCCCCTGCCCTCTCTGTCTTGTGATCCATCATCATGAAAGTCAGATTCACTCTGAAGGTGTAAGCGAGGTCACGCTGCAATTGCAGACTGCGAGGCCTTCAGTCAGGCTGACAGTATTTAAAAAAAATAAAAATAAAAATCCATGACAGGAGCTACTCATTTTTACCTGGATAAGCGAATTCTTAATGACTTGGCTCACATCCCGCCTCCATTCTGAAACATCAGGGTTGTGGTCGTCCAAGTTTGAAGAAAAGGCCAGCAGATGAGACTGGAAATATTCTGTATGAAAAGGAAATTATGTTCACTTTTACCTTGTCATAAGAGGCCATCTTTGAGATTCCATTGTTCTGCATCGAATTCTATTTTGTCTGGTTGTGTTTGAGATTAACAGTTTGAGTTTTCTAATATCCAAGTAATTCGACAGCGGCTTTCACATTGCTTGGCATGATGCCCGATTCAGAGATTTTGTAAAATCAAATGTAATCATGTCCGTGTTGTGACACATATGCACACAATGTACAAGTCGAGTCACATCCACAAACAAAACGTATGGGACACTGTTTACGGAAGTACACATGGCCTAAACGGGGGAGTGGGACAATTCAGAAAGACAGAGGAACAAGATGGGAGGAGCTAGAAATATTTTGGCGAAATGAGCTAACGCACGATCTCATTTCAAGGAGACATATACTAAAGATGACCTCACATCATTGTCCCTCGTAACAAATAAAACTTCAGCGTGGATGAATTGTTAAGATCACAAGCATCCACTTTATGTTTCATGTTGCAGGTGGGAACAATTGAAAATCAAATATAAAAATAACACCGTTACTCACATTTTGTTTTGCAGTTTCATCAACATTTATCAATAGTCTCCCAAAGCACACTGTACTGTCCATGCGGAGCTTCTGCTTTTGATGATGTGGAGTACATATCTTATTTATATCCATACATGAGAGAGGCCCAAGTTGGATTTGAAAAAATAAAACAAACAACAACAACAACAACAACAAAAAAGAGAAAAAAACTAAACGGGATTGTATTGCATGAAAAATGCATGGAAAAAATTGATAGATGTCACAAGGGGTGTGCAGAGACGTTTGGAGGGTCAGATCAAAGTTGACATAAAGGCACAAGGTAATATTTTTATTATTATTGTGGAACTAACATAATTATAATGTGTGCACAAAATGCCAATTTGTGGACATTCAATACAACTTCATAGCTCCCTGATGAACAGTTGATTAAACCCATCGAGAGCTCATTTTATGGAAATGAGAAGTTAGAGGAACAGGCAGGCACTGGGCGGGGATATCGTAGTCAGATTAAAAGTTGTTTAGGCTGGAAATAAGCTTCAGAGACATTCTCAAAAACTCAAGATGTTTGATACCACCTTTTTTCAGATCAATAGCACTGAGTCTTCAACTCTTGAGCACCGGTACTTACCGATAAAGATACCAAGTCACCGATACCTCCAATATTTTTGATGCATAAAATTTCTGTTATGACAATGTCAGATCAATTTAAAGAAATACATTTCATTTAGTTGTGATAAAATACATAACAGTGAATCTGCAATAGAGAATGTAAGTCCAAAATAAAAGAGATTACTTGAATTTTGGATTCAAAGGTTAATGCCTTAACAAACAGCAAAATAAAACTGACACCTTCCTGAATTCTGATCTTTCTTCAAAGTACATTTAAGTGAAAAATAATAAAAGTTTAAATGTTAACTGTTAGAATGACACTATGCAACTGAAAATGCACACGAATAAGTAAAAGCTGTGTCGCCAGTATTGAGTTCATCAGGAAAAATAGACCTTAAAAATGCAATCCATCCATCAATCCATTTTCTGATCTGCTTATCCTCTCAAGGGTCGCGTGGCGTGCTGGAGCCTATCCCAGCTGTTTTTTGTGCATTAAGTGGACGACACCCTGAAGTTGTTGCCAGCCAATCGCAAAGCACACATAGACGAACAACCATCCGAGCAATCACATCTAGGGACAATTTAGAGTGAACAAATAATATACGGTGCATGTTTTTGGAATGTGGCAGGAAACAGAGTACCCAGAGAAAAGAACATGCTAACCCCACACAGGAAGGCCGGATCCGGAATCGAACCCTGCACCTCAACACTGTGAGGCCGATGTGCTAACCAATCGACTGGGCAACCAGGTTTATATATATATATATATATATATATATATCCATCCATCCATCCATTTTCTGAACCGCTTTATCCTCACTAGGGTCGCGGGGGGTGCTGGAGCCTATCCCAGCTGTCTTCGGGCAGTAGGCGGGGGACACCCTGAATTGGTTGCCAGCCAATCGCAGGGCACACAGAGACGAACAACCATCCACGCTCACACTCATACCTAGGGACAATTTAGAGTGCACAATCAGCCTGCCATGCATGTTTTTGGAATGTGGGAGGAAACCGGAGCACCCGGAGAAAACCCACGCAGGCCCGGGGAGAACATGCAAACTCCACACAGGGAGGCCGGAGCTGGATTTGAACCCGGTACCTCAGCACTGTGAAGCCGACGTGCTAACCACTGGACTACCGGGCCGCCTATATATATATATATATATATATATATATATATATATATATATATATATATATATCCATCCATCCATCCATTTTCCGAACCGCTTGATCCTCACTAGGGTCGCGGGGGGTGCTGGAGCCTATCCCAGCAGTCTTCGGGCAGTAGGCGGGGGACACCCTGAATTGGTTGCCAGCCAATCGCAGGGCACACAGAGACGACAAACCATCCACGCTCACACTCATACCTAGGGACAATTTAGAGTGCACAATCAGCCTGCCATGCATGTTTTTGGAATGTGGGAGGAAACCGGAGCACCCGGAGAAAACCCACGCAGGCCCGGGGAGAACATGCAAACTCCACACAGGGAGGCCGGAGCTGGATTTTGAACCCGGTACCTCAGCACTGTGAAGCCGACGTGCTAACCACTGGGCTACCGGGCCGCCCATATATATATAATATTACTGTCCATCAACAACAGTGAAAAAAATATTTTGTCACACGACAGCTCCTTTAACAGCTCTTTTCAGGGAATCAAAACAGAGCAATATAAATTTATAAAGTGCACATCTAAGGTAAACTAGTACTCAGCCTATAGTGGATTTAAGCCATGGTTGCATACTTCGTTTTTCTCAAGTTTGCTTTGAACACAGCAGTCAAGCTATGTTGATTCTGTTGGTCTTTCTTGCGCGGAAGTCTCTCTATGGTTTGACATCATTTCGGATAACTACACTTGGTTTGAGGCACAACACTAGAGACGTTTTATTTTCAGTGTGGTCGCTACCACTGCACCGTTGAACTCTCAACGTGCCTCAGCGCACCGTCACTGTCAGACAAACACAGAGAAGCTCCACCCCCTTTATTTATATGGACACGGAACACGGTAACCTTCCACACAAAAATAGTTCTAAAAAAGTAACAATCGTGTCAGTGGCATACATCGTACTCAACAGGCTACCTGCTCTTTATTCACCAGAGAGAGGCTCATCAACCTCGTCTCTTATTTCTCTCCCGAAACAGTGTCTTCTCCCGCTTGGTGTACCTTAGCCTTCTCCGCTACGTACAATTTCTGTACATAGCTTGTAATGGAGGCTCTCGCTGGCTATCCGTAGTGGAGTCGTTAGATGCAATGCGAATGATTTCAGCTTGAGTCTAGCTGTGGACAATGTTTACAGGCTTGCATGCAGTAGCCATACATTTAGCTATGGCTTCAGCAAATTTGTTCTACGTCGTGTTATCCATTTTCTTCATTTTGAAATTATCACTAGCTGTCTGTCTTAAACGAGGGCGTGGAGTACTCACATGAGCTGTGTTCTTGGCCATTCAGTGGTATTTCAGACTCGACGTGCTATGATGATAGCTCAGTTTACGACTGCAAAACATACAGGTAACTCTGGTCTTGCCAGTGGAACCATCTGACAACTTTTTAAAAGTAAACTTCCTATTCATAAACTCTTTGTATCCGTTTTCGGTGTCTGGCGCTGCCATGGCTGGCAAAACAGACATGGGCATGGACCTGTGCAGCACGCTTGTTGTTTTGTTTCCAGTTTATTTATAGAGCAACGTAACATCCGCTGTGACGTGTTGCCACATTATTCTCGCAATAAAAAATTTAATCACGTTAAAATTGATTTCAATTAATGCCGATAATAACACGCTAAACTGACAGCTCTAATATATATACAGTACAGTCAAACCTTGGTTTTTGAACGTCTCTGTTCTCGACCAAATCGGTTTTCTACCAAAAATTTCTAGTTTTTAAATGCCTCGGATGACGACCGAATTTCGGTTCTCGAACAAATGTGTTCAATAAAGATGTTTTTTTTTTTGAAAAAGAGTATGGTTTCGGTTTTCAAACAAATCGGTTTCCGAACAGCCTTCTGGAATGGGTTATGGTCGTGGTATGGCTGTATATATATATATGTGAGAGAGAGAGAGAGAGAGAGAGAGAGAGAGCTCATCATACACATTAAAAAAAGTAATAATGGCATTTTTGTTTCATGTTTAATGACATGTTTCTTACAACAACAGAATCTCAGAAGCATTTACAAAGTTGGCTCACCATGGACGGAGATGGCCTTTTGCTCCTGCAGAATAGTATCCCCTGCTGACACCTGCACAGTGACTGTGCTGATGCCTTCCTGGGAAAATGTACATGTCACACTTGCCTCAAGAGTGATTATGGGCTGCTGGGAAAATAAAGTCAGGGAGAGAGAGGAAGAGAGTTGAGAAAGAGTCAGAATCTCAGGGCTCCCATGAGGGAAACTTAGATAGAGCTGGTTCACATCTCACACTGCTGTTATATTACACTACATAGACCTTAGCTCTCTTACACACACACACACACACACACACACACACACACACACACACACACACACACACACACACACACACACACACACACTGCATAGAGTACCAGGGTACCAGCAACTCCTTCATGTCATCTATATCTCTATATATGTTTCCGAGCCTTCCTGTTCATGTTAATGACAGAAAAATTATCTCAAAACTTTTCCCCGCCATTAATGTGAGCAATAACCTATGAAAGTTAATCAATGAAAAAATCTGTATCATCCAGTTTCTGCTCCGCTTATCCTCACAAGGGGTGCGGGGCGTGGTGGAACCTGTCCAATCTGTCTTTGGGCAGTAGGCGGGGGACACCCTGAACCGGTTGCCAGCCAATCGTAGGGCACGCCGAGACGAACAACCATCCGGGCTCACACTTCCAACTACTGACAATTTATAGTGTTCCATTAATTTGCCACGCATGTGTTTGTAATGTGGGAGGAAGGACTACTTTTTATTTGCGCCGTATCTTATTTTGAAGGCATTTTTAAATGTTACCAAAGCGTCCACAGAATGTTGCGGCCAGATAGGAAGTTCCTCGTGTCATGATTTGTGTTTATTATTATATTTAACAATTACCACACTTTTCATGCAGGTCATATCAGATTATATTGTATTTATCCAGCCTTAAAGGCTGGTCCCTATAATCCCTATAATCCCTATAATACAACTAATATCGTTTGTTGTGATAAAGATGAATTGTTCAAAGATACATTAGATAGAAAAGTACATTGAAAATATCAATTGCAAATTAAATTGCAATCACAATTTCAATAATTTTTTTTTCCCATAACCAGTCAACCCTAATTGGAAATGAATCCAACTGACTGCTGGCAGTGTGGACCAAACTCTGACATGACACTGAAGAGCCCCAATCATGCCCTTCCAGGTCTCACTGTCATTGCCCACGTGAGATTTCAAGACAAGGACAATTAAGTCCCAAGCTGGAGCACTCTCAGCAACCCCTCCAAACACTCCTACAAGGACTTGTGTTTGGTGCATAGGCCCAAGCAACAGACAGGCCCTGTCCCCCCACCTGAAAGCTGAGGGAGGCTACCCTCTCATCCACCAGTGTCCAACCCCTCTTGAGGGAATTGTTCCCGACAATATCTAGCCGGAACTTCTCTGCTTCACACACCAGCTCGGGCTGTTTCCCTGCTTGAGAGATGACATTCCACATCCCTCAAGTCAACTTCCCAAGTCAGGGACTGAAGTGCCACGGTCCCTGCCTTCGGCCACTACGCAGCTCACTTGGCCACTCCCATAGCTGGTGAGCTCATTGGAAAGGGGAACACACTTTGACTTTTCGGGTTGTGCTCAGACGGGCTCTGAGAGACAAGTGCACAGTGACACCAAAAAAACACCATGTACATACAGTGTAAACACATACTCTACAGTAGTGGTGTCAAACATATAGCCCTCGGGCCTATTACATTTAGATTTTATATGCTCGTGTAAATGGTTTAAAAATTCCTTTCTTTATAAATCTTGTTTCATCTTAAAATGCATTACTATATTTTTCAATACCAATTACTTAAAGTTGTGTGCCTTTGTACAGTCAGTGGGATCAGTTGCAATGCATATATGTGAATGATAAAAGTAAATTGCACATTTGTCTAACGATATATAGGATGCTTCATGAAATGTTTTGTAATATATATATATATATATATATATATATAAATATGGCTGGTGCGTTTGGCTGCCACTGCTCAACACGTATTGTGTTTTATTGTTTTTGTTCCTGATTGTAAAGTGTCCTTGGGTGTCTTGAAAGGCGCTTATAAATAAAATGTATTATTATTATTATTATTGTGCTTGTGCCAAAACAAAGGAAATACATATTATTTTGGTTATCTATAGGAGAGTATTGTATCATTTTAATGGTCCGGGCCACTTGACATCTACCGAGGCCGTATGTGGCCCACCATGTGAAATGAGTTTGACACTCCTGCTCTACAGCATTATGACCAGCCGTTGATTTTTTTCGGAAGGGTTATTTCAGACAAAAACAACTAAGTGTTTTTCAGAAATTAAAATATTCATTGGCAAAATCTGCGCAAAAGACATAATCTTAAGAACCTGTATGCTGTAAAATATTATCTATAAACAGAGGATTCAGCACAAACATTCAAGCGCACTGCACATATTCAGTACCTCGGTGCTATTTCCAATCCACCAGATATAGGTAATCGTTCCCACTAGGTTAGGCCGCAGAATTGCTGTCAGGTTCACTTCCTTATTCTTCACAGCCACAAAGGGTGCAGAGAGATGGATGGATTCCAGCTGACCTACTTGGGAACACAGATACTTTTACATAAATTGAAGGAAGATGCATCAATGTTCTAAGAAATGTATTGTGTTCTAAGAATTGTGTATGTTTTATTTCTGATATAAGTAGCATCCCTGGCCTGTGGTGTATCTACAGCACAGGTGTCAAACTCAAGGCCCGGGGGCAGATCTGGCCTGCCACATCATTTTACGTGGCCCGCAAAAGCAAATCACAAATGTCAACTTCTACCATGATTGCTAAAATCTGGACCAAAATTTCAACTTCTCATATGTAATAAATAAGAGAGATATTTTCAAGCATTTTCTTGTTACCAAACCCCTCATTACAGTAACTTAAACAATCATTGAATCAACCATTATTCTTGACTTCTTTAAATGTTTTCAGTCATAACGGCCCTCCAAAGAAAACAGTCACTTCATTGTGGCCCGCGACAAAAATGAGTTTGACACCCCTGATCTGCAGTATGTGGCACATTGGACTCGGTTGGTAAATACTGTCGCACCATATTTTCACTGATTGTGACAATCAATCAATCAATAATTAAAAGACCATGAAATTCAATGAAAAATGTGATCTCCGGAAAAACACACATTTGTAAACAGAAATATAAATCTATGTAGAACTCACATGTTATGTGTAGGTAGAGAATTGCAGTGTCTGTTCCGAGGCTATTTTTCCCTGCTGCAGTCACCCGATAGATGCCTGCATTTTTGTAGATGTGTTTGATCCCTTCCTCAATGGAGCTCAGATTGGAATATGTCAGAGCGTGACCATCACCGAAATCTAGTGTGATGCTTGTTCGTGCTGCGTCACCCTGGAAAGAAGAGACAGGACATCTGAAGGTCTGGTCCGCAGTGTACAACATTGTCTTGATACCCTTTTTAGGTATGTTGCACTCCTGTCTTCTATCAGGTAATTAATAGTCGCACTCCCGCCAGGCTTTTCTGTAGAGTGAAATCATTTGGGTTTGACATCAAAAGATGAATATGAGCCAAGATCCAGATTTCACCACGGGTTGCGACACCCTCCCGCTAAACTGTGTCACCTTGAGAAGGACAAAAAAATAAATACTGAAATACAAGAATTAAAAGTTGAAAGATTACAATAAAAATACATTTATAATATATGTATATATATATATATATATATATATATATGGGGCGGCCCGGTAGTCCAGTGGTTAGCACGTCGGCTTCACAGTGCAGAGGTACCAGGTTCGATCCCAGCTCCGGCCTCCCTGTGTGGAGTTTGCATGTTCTCCCCGGGCTTGCGTGGGTTTTCTCCGGGTGCTCCGGTTTCCTCCCACATTCCAAAAACATGCATGGCAGGCTCGTTGGGCACTCTAAATTGTCCCTAGGTGTGAGTGTGGGCGTGGATGGTTGTTCGTCTCTGTGTGCCCTGCGATTGGCTGGCAACCAATTCAGGGTGTCCCCCGCCTACTGCCCGAAGACTGCTGGGATAGGCTCCAGCACCCCCCGCGACCCTAGTGAGGATCAAGCGGTTCGGAAAATGGATGGATGGATATATATATATATATATATATATATATATATATATATATATATATACATACAGTCAAACCTCGGTTTTCGAACGACTCGGTTCTCGTACAATTCGGTTTTCGAACAAAAATTTCAAGTTTTTTATGCCTCGGATGACGAACAAATTTCGGTTCTCGAACTAACTGAGCGCACTTGAATGCGTCGCTTCACTCCTCTCGGCTTCGCTACCTCGTGTAGCGACGCTGCACGAGGAAGCGAAGCCGAAAGGAGGTAGCGAAGCCGAGAGAAGTGAAGTAACGCGACCGAGTGGAGCGGCGCTCCCTCGGGAAGCGTCGCGACACAGGAAGCGACCACTGTGAGCAGACGTTTTTATATTGTTCAATAGATGTTTTTAAAAAAGCAGACGTGTTTGGTGAAACGCTTCCTAGTGTAGCGTCGATTGTGAGCAGACGAGTTTGCATTGTTCAATAAAAAAAAGCAGACGTGTTTGGTGAGACGCTTCTGAGGAGGAGTGAAATCCCCCTCTTTTCAGAATGGTTTACCCCAGCAGCACGGTGGGTGTGCGTGCTTTTGTTTACGGCCATCCGTTTTCAATGCAGCGGCACATAATGAACACTCTGGTGTCCGCTGTCTCATTTTTATGCAATAATCATACAGCAACAGCTTCCTTGTGTAGCGTCCATTGTGAGCAGACGAGTTTGTATTGTTCAATTCAGAATTGTTTTTAAAAAAGCAGACGTGTTTGGTCAGAACTACGTGATATTGGACTGTTATTTTTGCATCGTGTATCAGCCCCTAATCATGGCACCAAAGAAAGCAAGTGGTGAACCTGGTGAAGAAAAGAGGAAAATAGTGCGCAAAACTATAGAATTTAAGAAAGATTCAATCGCGAAATATGAGTCAGGTGTGCGTGGGTCTGTTGGCGAAGGAGTTCGGGATGCCGAAATGCCCCGCCTACTGCCTGCTGACAGCTGGGATAGGCGCACGCCCCACGACAGATAGAGAGAGAGATGTTCCTTCAATTTTTATGTTACTATGTTAATGCTAAAATTGGTGAAAATAAAGTATATTACAGTTTGTTTGTACAGTATTTTACATATTATCTGCTCTCCTATTACATTTGTACAGTTTATGGTGTGAAATTGTAAAAAAAAAAAGTGGTTTAAAAAAAGTTGTTTTCTTGACTTGGAACGGATTAGAACATTTTACATTGATTCCAATGGGAAACATGGTTTCGGTTTCCGAACAATTCGGTTTCCAAACAGTCTTCTGAAACGAATTAAGTACGAAAACCGAGGTTTGACTGTATATATATATATATATATATCCATCCATTTTCCGTATAAAGCCTAAGCAGTCTTCGGGCACATTTGGTTGCCAGCCAATAGGGCACACAGAGACGAACAACCATATGTGTGCCCATGCCATATATATATATATATATATGATATATACCGGGCCGCCACTATATATATATATGTATAATGTTTTTTCAAAGATGATCAGGATAGAAAGTGCAGCCATCTCATTAACTCTGCGTCCCACGTCCTAGACGCATTATTTTCCCGCGGGACACACAGTTCCAAATAATGTGCGGTAAATCTTTTTTTCCAGCAACGATCACAGTTTGACCATCGCCGCCATTGTTGTTTTGATCTCGCGTGACGAGATTTCCGTTCTCGCGAGACGAGATTGGCGAGCTCGGTCTTCACCTCGCAGGAAGCAGACGATTGCCAAGTTTGTGTAACGTTAAAACAAGTGTTGCGAACCAGTGTTGTGAAAGTTTATTGCGGAGATATCAAAGAAGAAACAGCTAAAGTTGGATAGTTTTTTGCGATAATAAATTGACTTTGAGAAAGCTTTGCATCATTGGAAGCAGAGTAAAGAGATTAGAATTCATGAACTCAAAGACTGAACCATGGAATGAAATAAGAACCTATTTCTCAGTGAATCTTGTATGCCTGAATTATTAAAAATTGTGTTGATAAGACATAAACCTATTATCAATTTATATCGTTGTTGTTTGTTTTATTATCATATGCAATTGAATAAGTAGACCATTTTAGAATTCGAAATTTGGGACTCATACTTTTCTGATCAGCAAGTCCCTGGGACTCGCAGGGCTCAAACTGTAAAATTATCACTGGTAAAGTGTATAAGTAGTGATGAGTAAAATTGGTTTCTTTATCTCTGGTTTCTCTTATCATGATGGAAGTTTTAGGGAAGAGCGAACAATGACTCGAGACTTGTTAAAAGATTGACGTGCACAGTCGGTCCTCGTGCAGTACAAACTTATTGAGTATCTCAAAATAAGTGTTTAATATCAGTCAATATTGATAGTTCATTCATTGTTTGCCTTTAAAAAAAATACAATGAACTGTTTTTTTGTATCGGTACATTTTAATGTGAAAAGATGGTACTCCAGCAGTGCACTGTAAACGTTTATTTGCATTAGAAGCTGCCCTAAAGCAGTGTAGTTAACCTTCATTCAATGTTGTTGTCTTCATGAAAGATGAACAATCACCACAGTCTGAGGTCAGGAGTGCTCTTGATGTCTCTATACATTGCCGAATAATTCATCTTTCAATCTACCCTAACTTTTTTCGCAGTTCCTGCTGCTGAAAAACCTCCCCGCAACACGATACTGCCACTACTATGCTTCACTGTGGGCAGAGGTGGCTATTCCGTCACTACTGATGGAATTCCGTCAGTCCATCACTCTTGGACTCCTGTTTTCCTGACAACTGATGAATGACAGATAACTTTAAAAAAAAAAAATGAAGGACTAAGCAATGCCGGAGGTGGGGTTTCATTTGCCAGTCTAATCTTCTTTGGGTAGCCAATTTATGATGTAGATACACTGATTCTAAGTGCACTCCATTTACCATTTTAATCACGTTGAATTTTTCATCAGTTTTATTATTGATGGACTGATGATAGACGGACTGGCACATCGATGAAATTAACTGATAGAAGTGCGGTCAAAATTAAGTAGGGTTTGTCTCTGAAAAAATGACGGACTGACGATGGCGGATTGCTGCTCAGCCTGCTGGTAGCAAAATGTTATATATTGTCCACCTCTGACTGTGGGGATGGTATTGGCCAGCTGATGAGCTGTGCCTGGTTTCTTCCAACCATGATGTCCGACAGTCACACCAAAGAGTTCATTCTTTGTCTCATCAAACAAGAGCAACGTTTGTCTTTCATAGTCTGAATGTCTTTCAGGTGCCTTTCGGCAAACTCCAGGCAGGCTGCCACGTGCCCTTTAGTGAGAAGTGGCTTCCATCTGGCCAATCTACTTAACGGGCCTAATTGGTGGACTGCTGCTGAGATGTTTTGATGAAAGGTTATCCTCTTTCCACAAAGTTTCCATTGGGTTCTTGGTCAGCTCCCAGACAAAAAATCCTTTTCATTCCTGTTTCTTCCAATTCTGGAAGATGGAGGCCACACTGCTCATTTGCTCATTGGGATCTTCAAAGCAGCAACATTTTTTTTCCCGTGCACTTCCAGTATCTGTGTCTTGACATAATTTTGTCTGGGAAATCTACAGACCGCTCCTTTTACTTCGTGCTTGGTTTGTGCACTGGTATGCACTGTCTACTTTGGGACTTGATAAAAGTCATAGATGTGAGGGTTTTTAAAATAGTCTCCAATCAACTGAATTTGTGCCTCAGCTCAATTTTAAGCTTGATGGCAAAGGCTGTGAATATTAAGTCCCATCGGATTTCTTTTTAAATTCACCAATAATTCAAGAAATTAATTTGTTTTCAAGTTCTTACCATTGAGTGTTGCATCTACATTTCTGAGGGGAAAAAATAATAATTGAAGTCTTTCATCATTGATTATTTTAAATACCCTACAGACAGTTACTTATTTTGCTCCATATTTTTGATGCTACAGGTACTCGAGTATTCACACAGCACGACCCCTCCCAGTGAGTAGTCTTGAGTGGCGCCGTTTGCAACAGACTCAGTGAAGTATGTATTACCACAGACAACATTGACAGTACATAAGCGAAGGCCCAACCTTGAGTACGTTGATGCCGCAGCCATATTGGATGTGGCAAAGTAAAGTGATTTGTGAAAATGCCGCATTCACTTACTATTTGGAGCAATCTTTGAGCCACTACTCGTGGGATTTATATTTAGTAATTGCTTTTGATTGTATGATGTCATTCAAAAATTACAACTATAATTTGACAATTTAATGATGGCCACATCAATTATGGCGAACATGCTAACATATTATTTGGAACAGGTCCTCCAGGTCAAGGAGATGTTTGCAACAGAAATAGAAAGGAAAACTTTCGATGTCCAAAGTTTTGTGGCTCCTGTGGTTTCTTTAATGGAATGGGATCAAATGCCGAGTTGCTGACCCCAACTTCCCTCCTCGCTTGCTGTACTGTGATTGTGCCAGGGATGTTTAAACGTGTAATGCAGTAAACTTAACATTGTTCACTGACCGAAAACTGACCAATCTTTACCAAAATTTATGTTGATGTCTGTACTTATGATCACGGGTGCACATCACTCATGTTCTGCTCTGCCTTTGCTTTTGTTTTGTTTGCAGCATCAGAGGGAGTGTTGGGCGTGACCCTTCAGCGGTAAACCTGTCTCATCTCATAATCAAGCTTCTATGTGTTGAAGAACTGACAGGCTGCCTGGAGGCTGTCGGATTATTTGACATCTTGCTCAAATGTTGTTTTTCTCGATCTCATCAGTCATTCTTGTTACCTTAGTTCCACATTTTTATTGTCATTGGTTTGGCATTTGATCTTTCATTTTTTCGTGTGAAATGGGGTCTTGTCATTTTGTTTGTTTTCTCAATATAATACCTTGCCTTTTGCAAGCCCTTTTGTTGATTCCTCGTTTTTTCCTGGATCCTTCTGACCGGCGTTTTCAGTTTTGGACTTTGTCGGTTTTGCGTTTTTTGATAATAAACATTTTAGTTCTCGCATTTTGTCAGTCTGCATTTTTGGGATGCAAAACATTATTCGGTTTATTTCAAACCTGACAATAACTGGTATGCAGGTACGCATGCGTAACAGAAATGACTCATGCGTAACGCCATGTACATCACAACACACCTTTGCATACCTGCACACACTGCCATCCATCCACTCTCTCATCTGCTCAAGCGTGACAAATGAGTCAACCGTACAAGATGCCCCCCAAAAAAATCCAAACAGACTTTAAGCAGGTGTTTTACTGTTTCAACACTAAAAAAAAAAACGGCCAACCAACTATGAGCCGAACAAGAGGCCTTTTTTTTGTCTCCAAAACGTGCCATGGCTTCAAGCAAATGATGAGTGCGCTGAAATGTGGGACAAAGATCGCCGCCCACATCCAGATCTAGCTGATAAAACAGGTGCATTTGATAAAGGCTCAAAGAATTTCAGCCGTCCTTTATTTGACAACATGAAAATAGCAAAGAGCACAGCATATAGCGCCAGCAGTTGCTGATAAACACACTAGCTGAGAAGAAATATGCGATTGTCCCTTTGCAAGTTGGCGAGACAGACTCAATGATGAACAACAGCAAGCTATGTGTAATATTTTTTGACTTTCATAAAGCTAAGCATGCACGTCCCATGTCTACTTATTCTGAGGACATTCCCTTACTGAAGCGGCTTGGAGTGGATGTCGGGGGTGTGTGACATTCCTGTGAAGGTGGCGCACCGATAAATCAGAGCATCGCGCAAACCATCAGCATTGAGTGGACAGCCAAGCTGCAGTCTTCTGAATTTTGGGAGCTGCTTTTTGATGGACATCACAAAAACTGAGCAGGAGATCGTTTACATTGAGTCAATGTCCAGTAATGGAGAACTCCTCTCGGACTTGCTTGGACTAATTGAACTGGGTGCTGATCAAACCGCACAAGCCATAAATTGAATTGAATTGAATTCACTTTATTGTCATATGTGCTGTACGTGTGTGTAACATACAGCACAGATGAAATTTATTCCCCCTCAACATAAAACGACGGAATAATGAGACTTTTTGAAGAAAGAGGTTTGGATAAGTGGACCGCTAAGTTGATCGCTGTGTGCACAGATGGGGCTGCTGTTAACGTTGGTGCGAACAACGGCATGGTGCCGAAATGTAAGCAACTCGCTGCAGTTGGAGTCTCCCTGGTGCACATTTTGTGCCCCGCGCACACACTGGGGAGCTGTGCAGAGTCAGATGATTGCAGTGTGCCTTGCTGTGAGACATTTAATCGCTCTGTGATCAAGCTGCTGCAGTTTTATTTACAGATGGGTGGTGCAAAAAACACTGTTACACTGAATAAATTGTGTGAAGAAAATGGGATCACTTTTGTGAAACTGGGTAAGTTTCATAAAGTCAGTTGATGTGCATGGAGGCATTAAACACTGCTAAAAATATCAAGACTATTGCCGGCCATTAAAATACAGCTGGCTTCAAGTGATACAAGTACATTGCAGCGTATCTGCACAGGGTTTTCAATGTTTTCTGGTCGAAATGCTTGACACTGGTTACATTTTGAAGACCTCATCATTGAGGTTTCAGAAGGAAAGATTGACCATTGGAGAATGTAAAGATAAACCAATGGTGATCATTGCACAGTTCACACTTCTGCTTGATAATCGAGGTCACCATTGGATGGAAGTGGCTAAATGAGAAAAATGATTCGTCCACAAAATACACACTATTTAGGCCATTATTGTGACGTTTTAAGAACGTCAGTCGAGAGGTCCACATCAATTTTGGTGATGGGTGATTGCAGTTTTGTTACACTAAGCGATGAAAGTCTTGTTATGCTTATGTTAAACGAGACTGTGCCAGTTTATCGACTCTACTACACAGACTATTTAACGGACGTCATGCCACATTACACAATGGCACACAAACACCTTGTAGATTCACAATGCAAAATGTGCGCGATTGATATATTTGTTGTGGAATCTGACTGACAGCCAGATCAGACTGGCTGTCAGTCAGACAAAATCAAACCATTGTTCATTGAAATGTTGACAGTTTTAGTGATAAGCAACTACTGTGAACATGAGTATTTCCATTCATCTATCCATCCATTTTCCGATCCGATTTATCCACATAAGGGTTGCGGGGGTGCTGGAGCCTATCCGAGATGTCTTCGGGCAGTAGGCGGGGGGCACCCTCAACTGGTTGCCAGCCAATCGCAGGGCACACAGAGGCGAACATTCATCCGCGCATCACACTCACATCTAGGGACAATTAAGGGTGTTCCGTCAACCTGCCATGCATGATTTTGGAAAATGGGAGGAAACAGGGGTGCCCGGAGAAAACCCACGCAGGCCTGGGGAGAACATGCAAACTCCACACAGGCCGGAGCCAGAATCGAACCCTGCACCTCTGCACTGTGAGGTCGACGTGCTGACCACTGGACAACCAGGCCGCCAACATTAGTATTTCACAACACAAAATTAGCGACTATGATAAAGTTAAATAAAAACGCACACACAAAAAAATGCTTGCTTATTTTGAAAAATCCATGCCCCAACTGGAGGTGACATAAGCATCTTGAGCGGGGAAGGAGGGATTGTGAGAGATCCAAAGAAAAAGTGGGGATAATATGGTTGGGTAGAAGCAATGTATCGTTATGAACGCGGATGCCTAAATCTGTGTCAAATGTACTACCTGGCACAGTAAAACATATTGTTTCGTTGTCATGGAGATGGCATCAAACACGAAGATAAATGAGTGGGTGAGGGAGATAAGGGGGGCTCCAATGTCCGGCAGCATCGACATCAAGGATAGTCCTTTGAAGGGGAAAAGTTGTAGTTTGCAGTATCAATTTGAAATATCTCCTTTGTGATACAGGCAGTCCAGGAACTTTTCTTGGAACAGCTTTATGATCATGAGTATAGTTTGTGATTGTGAAGAAGTGCACTGCATCAAAGGCAATAGCTATTAAGTCTATGAAGTTGAGAAAAGGTAGTTACCTGTTCCAGAAAAATGAGAAAGGTGACATTCGTGCCCAGTACAGCTGACAGTGTACCATCACCGGTGACCAGCTGGAGCCCTTTAGGGGCTTGCATTGGACATTGATGCCTCTTGGCTGTGTAGTCCACAATGACTCCATCTGTACAGTTGTTTGAGACCACCTTCCTGTAGCTAGTGTTGGGGGACAAAATAAATACGCAAACATGGGTATGACTGATACAATGGCAAAAGCCTAAAAATACAATTATGTCATTTTAACATGAAGCAAAAATGGAATATGAATTATTGAAAGTAGAACTTTTTTTTTAAATGCAGTTAGTCACCACACCACAAGGTTGATGGTAGATTAAAATAAATCAGGCCTTAATTCCTTTCACATCTTACAGATAAAAGCTAATGAACAAATAATCAAAGATACATTTAAAAACACTGAAGGAAAATATGTGAGTTTCTAATTCATCCCTCAATTGTGATAAAAACCACAGGAATATGTATATGAATGATAGATGGCAATATGTATCTGATATAATTGTGTCTTTAAAAGGGCCAAAATTATTTATTTTGCATGTGAATGAACTGCGTATGATGGCAGCGGTGTCCAAACCTTTTTTTTTTTAAGGCCACATGCAAAAAAATGGAAGGGTTGAAAGGGCCACTTGAAAATTAGCCAGCATTTTGAAACACGCTAAAGTCAGCCAAGAAAGCAGTTTTACATTGTTTGTATTGTCTAGTTAGTTCATCAGCTTTCTATTAAAGGTGTTATAAAGGAAAATTGTTTTTGGGGTGACAGCCTATCTATCTGTTATTCTAATAGATCCAGCTGTGCACTTAACAACAGCCGGATCGCATCTCACCCCCCACGCCTCCCCACAAAAAAATAAAATAAAATGCGGTCACAAGGTAACCAGTTACTTGAAGATCACCACAAAGTGGAAGAAACTATTTTTGTCTCTAAAATTGAATAATCTTGATTCATTACAGTGTTTTGAAGTTGAGATGTGTTATTAGTTGAATAATTTATTTGATCTTCAAATATAGAGAAAAGTTCGACAGTATTTCTCACGATGCCCACCATCATCTTTTTTAAATAACCGTGTGGCCCATGACAAATGTCATTTTTAGTATTAGAAATTTGATGCCAAGCCGCAAATGGCCTGCAACTAGTGGGAAAGGATGGAACAACCTTAATGATGATATGAAAGGGTGCCAGAAAATTTTGGAGTTTAAACGTTTGTTTAAATGTCAGGTTCTTGAAAAAAATGAGAAGAAGGTCGATGTCTTGATGATGTTTTGTGTTCATATATTTTGATTTCTGAGTGATGTTTGATTTAATTATTCTGAATGGGTTGATCATGTAAAATGGGAATTTGAAATTAAGCAAGGGCTTTAGCCAATACCTTTCCGGTCTATGTTTTTAGATGACGGATCGAAATAAATTGTCATTCATGAATTCATTCACAATTACTTACAATTACAATTACTTTACAATAAATTCATTGTTCTTGTGTGTGAGCTTTCTGTGTTATGACAGAAAACATGCATTATTTTAAAACAAGATAAAAAAAAAAATGTATTTCATACAGAGCTGATTTTTTGTTTTAAACATATATTTACAGTCTGTCTTTTGTAAATACAAGCGCGCCAAAGTAGGAGTTACAATGAATAACATTTTCTTTAACAGAAAATCCAAACAACAATTCTGAGTTGAATTGACAATAAAGCGCCTTCAAATACTGCTGTCAGCTTCCAGCTGCCAAATTCACAGTTGACTCCCTAAATCTTGCCTTAGGAATATCATCGCTATGCTGCCATGATAATCGGTGAGCTTGCTCACGACCAGCTGGCGCTCATGGATGAAGTGAATGGCATCCAAGAAAAAATGGAACATTGAAATAATATACTGTTTACATGTTTGAAATGACATTAAAATCTTCACATGCTCCCAAATAAAATTTGAACTATGGTGAATCTCTAAGGCTCTCAAAAATAATCAGAGTCATCCAAAATGTATTTAACAAAAAATACACACAGGAGTACCAAAAAGCACCAAGTCGAAGTAATCAAAAAGATCCTGGAAATCCAGGAAGCAAAGTCAAACAAAACGATAACTAAACAAAACATGACAGGAGCACACATATGCCACAGCTCACAATTGACAGAATCCAGGGAACTAAATACAAGCAAAGTGACAGACAACGAGAAACACCTGGACAAGACAAAAGGGTTGAGGGAGCTAATGGTTACACACAAGGGACACTGATAACGAGAACAAGTCAAGAGGAATCAAAACCAAACGTAACCAGACAGAAACATAGCCCCCCCTGACGTCCCAGCACCCAATGGCCGGACGGGCGGAAACAGGGCGGGATGGCGGGACACAACACATGCGTCACAACAGGACCGGAGGGCAACGGCACCCTTGTAGGGAATGGAGGGCACAGCAATCCTTGAACATTGCCTCGCCGGGAACAGGGACGGAGGGCGACGGCAACCTTGATGACCAACCTGGCCACGAACAGGGACGGGCGACGGCAACCCTTGAACAGTGGATCTCCTTGCCTCGCCGGGAACAGGTACAGGCGACGGCAACCCTCCTCGCCGGGATGACGGAGGGCGATATTGCCTCGCCGGGGACAGGAAAGGGTGGCAGTGCCAGGCCTCTGGTCAGTCTGGTTGGGTCACAACAAAGGACCCCAAAAGGCAGGGAGGAGCAGAGTGTATGCAGGAAAGTGGTTAAGATTGCACGATTGTCTGTGTCTAATGTGTTGTGACGAGACAACGAGAAACACCTGGACAAGACAAAAGGGTTGAAGCTGTTACACACAAGGGACACTGATAACGAGAACAAGTGGTGAAAAAAAGGCACATGAGGAATCAAAACCAAACGTAACCAGACAGAAACATAACAAAAAATAATTTGTCCATTTTATGTGCAGCTTCTTGTTGCTTTCAACGTGTGCACATTCATGACATCTTTGATGGTGAAAGTGGATCTCCTCTTTCATCTATAACTGCTTCAGACAACAAAGTGCAGGAAAGTGGTTAAGATTGCACCGCATGTGATTATTTTGCCATCTTTTCTTTTGATGGTGGCGCGGGCACCCGCATTGACTCCTCTTGTTGTACATTGTCTTGAGAGGGAAGAAATGTTCATCTGTGCTGTATGCACATACAGCACATTTGACAATAAAGTTGTAGTTGACTTGTACTTGACTTGAGCAGAGTGCTGGAGCCTATCTCAGCTTGACTGGGCGAGAGGTGGAGTAGACTCTGGACCGAACGGAAGCCAATCAAGGTCATACGCTTTCCACTTTTGCATTAAACTATACGGTGATCTCTCTATATCGCACTTCATTTATCGCGGCTTCAGTACATCGTGGTTTTGGAGACCTCAAAACAAAGGTCGACCGCCATCGTGCACAAGCGGCCTCAGTCCTGCAGTCCTTGTGGAGACCGCTGTGGCGCCACCGGCACATACCCCGGGCAACAAAGCTCAGATACTACAATGACTCAGTCATCTCCGTCCTCCTATACGTCTCTGAAACCTGGCCACTGAATAACTCTCCTGCGGCCAGGCTTGATGGCTTTGACTCCAGGATTGAAGGTATCTCGTGGAGCCAGCACGTCACAAAGCAGGCTTTAAGAGACAGAACCAAATAGCCACCAGCCTCCCATCTCACAGAAATGTCGCGAATGCGATGGTATGGCCATGTCATCAGCCTGCCGCAGCAACACCCAACCAGCACCATCTTTTTGTGGGTACCAGCATGTTTACAATATGTAAATAGTGCACATATTTACTTAAATCTTTAATTATAAAATCTATACAGTAATTAATATTCATCAGCATTGCCTTCTGAGAGAGACAAAGAGACTTGTGTTACTCTTCACTTTACGCCGGTCTGACCGTGTAGCCGCCGTTAGCCTCCAGCTAGCTGTTGGCCAGCTGTGCCCGTGCAGCCGATGTGTTTATGATAAGACAATTAATCGGTATTAATGAGGAGGAGGAGGTGCCTGAGAGATGTGGTGCCCAATCACCCCCTCTCTTTCCCTCTCGCTTGCTTGCGCTCAATTTTGCTTTCACTTATTTGACACTTCATATAGACAGTGTAGAAAGAAAAAAAGGGAACGAAATTGCAAAATTTACGATCAGCATTCACTTTCACTCACATCAAGCCGCGATAAATGAAGCACGATATAGCGAGGGATCACTGGATGATAACCATGTCGAAAAACATACTTTCCATCTATGCAGTTGCGGCATGGAAAAATAAGTGATCCTGGCTTGAGTTTAAGGTTGCATACACCATGTTGTAGGCTGTTTTTGACGTAGCCTGCATTTTCATGCAAATAGGGTTAAGGCAGTGTTTTTCAAAGTTTTTTGAGCCAAGGCACACTTCTTTCATTGAAAAAATCTCGCGGCACACCACTAGCAGAAAATGTGAAAAAAACGTTGCTTATTTTAACAATTAACATGTTATATGTTGTGTTGTTACTTTAACTGTTTTTAACATTGAAGAATGACGTTATAACAGCTTGAATTGGAATCAAATGAGCACAAAGAAAACAGTATTTTATAATCGTTCATATTGTTTCACTGTCGTCCTGCATTCATGCGGGACACATTCGCTTGTCTCTAGTGGTCGAAACACAAGGCAATTGGCTAGCTGTTGCTGCTCCCTATCGGTATGGGAGGGTACTACACGATTACGCGATTACACAATATTTTCTGGGCGATAGACCACACAGGCATACAAATTGGATATTTTACCGCTGCACACCTGACAATGTCACCAGTGTGCTGCGGCACAGGGTTTGAAAAACACTGGGTTAAGGAATACCACCATTGCAATGTTGTGAAATGCTATGTAGGTGTCAGTAAAAGCTGATGTTTTGTTACCCTGCACAATGGAATCACCAAAAAAATGAATGCATTTATTAAACGGTTTTATGTTTTGTGTCTTTACAAATTGTGCCCGATTAATTTCTTTGAGTCAAATACATTCGATAAACCCAATCCAGTTTTCATCTCAAAGGCCATCAGTTGAAAGAGGAGATAAGCTCAGATATAAAGAATAAACACAAAGTATTGTGGAGTGGATTTTGAATGATTTTAAGAATTTTCTAATACATTTTGGTTGTTAAAAAGAAAAAGTGGCAAATGTCATTTTATTTGCTTCTGCTGTAAATGATCTCTAGTTAATAATATTTTTCTTTTGATCATTGCTATTTGCTGTTTTGATTTACAGGAAAATCAAGACTTTTCTGTTTCAGTCAACCATTTACAGGGAGTTTCGTTTTATTAGGTTTCACGGCTCTATTAATTTAATACTCATTCATTCATTCAATAAAGTTGGTCACATCATTAGCATCAGTATGTATCCTCCAGCCAATGACCCCTCTGTGTTTGTTGGCCCTCAGACACTTTAACGTACAGTATCTCGAGCTCACATTTAACCAAAGCCTTTGAATCAGAACTCAGCATGTGTTTACCCAGTGCTGTTCAAGAAGGTCATCCCTGTGGTACAACTCCTGGACATCACTGATGGATGGAACCAAAAGGCAGGAGTACACTTGCCATCCGTCCGTCGGTCGTAGCCATAATCACTGTAAAGATCCAAGCAGAAACAATTTCATTTGGAACAGACTCACTGGCCTCTTTTCACAGTGTCTGTTTTGGAGAGGTGATTGAAGTCAACCTGTGAATTTACCTGTTTTCGGTGTACAAAAGTAGCTGGGGTGCACAAAAAAAACTTTTTTTTCCCAGACAGAGTATGAGTGCACCAATGTTTCAGTACTCAGGGTACTGACACTTCACAATGTTTTGACATTTTGATGAAAATGTTACATTAATCTGAATCCCTTTTTCTGTGTGTGTGTGTATATGGTTAATATGTCGACCTCACAGTGCAGAGGTTGTGGGTTCGATCCCAGCTCCGGCCTTCCTGTGTGGAGTTTGGATGTTCTCCCTGGGCCTGCGTGGGTTTTCTCCAGTTTCCTCCCACATTCCAAAACCATGCATGGGTGGCTGATTGAAGACTCTAAATTGTCCCTAAGTGTGAGCGCTGATGGTTGTTCACCTCTGTGTGCCCCGCGATTGGCTGGCAATCGGTTCAGGGTGTCTCTTGCCTACTGCCCGAAGTCAACTGGGATAGTGTTATGATTTTGTTTTGGTTACATTTGGTCTGGTTCCCTTTATGTGCCTTTTTTGTCTCCCCTTGTTCTCGTCATCCATGTCACTTGTGTTGAACCAATCAGCTCCCTCAAACCTTTGTGTTTTGTCCAGGAAAGTTTCTTGTCTTGCGTGTATTTAATTCCCTGGGTTCTGTCAGTCATTGTGTGTCCATGTGCTTCTGTCATGTGGTGGCGTGATGATAGGGGGACGCCAAAAATCAGGAAGACAGGAAGAGCAGGGTGGACTGAACTAAATGTATTAACAAAAAACACTTGCAGGGTACACTGGAAAAAAACTCAATCAAAAACACAAACAAAGTCCTGAAAACCACAAGAAACCAAAGTAACAAACAAAAAAACCTAAGACAGGAGCACACACCTGACAGGCGAGGGATCACTGTAAGTGAGGGGTATACCAGGGGCAGATGAGGAGAAGGAGGGTGTGCTCCCAGTGTGTGGGGGTTGGAGCCATTGTCTGGAATTATGACATTGTCAATTTGGTGCAGAGTTTTAATGTCAATGTCTTTAACTTCCAAAACCAGATGACACAGGGCGACTTGATGGCAGAGGCGGAGAATGTGAGGAGGAAGTGTTTAGGTACAGGGAGTCCATTGGTAGAGTACAAATTTAGATACCATCAGTCTGAGTTGTACTACTCCTTGAATGCTTGTCAAACGTGATGGAATGCAGCCTTTAAGGAGCAGCGCTGAGGGAATATGGTTAAAAAAAAAAAAGCTTACCATTCGAAGTCAGCCTCTGTGCAGTCACAGGGACCTGATGACATTGAAACTGAGTACAGCTTTCCCATCACACACCTGGACGTGGGCTTCAACTTTCTATAGACTCTTTTCACTCCCATCAGGCAGGGGTCCCCCTGTGGGTCCATTTCAAAGAAGTACCAAGATGAAAGACACATATTTTTCCAACTGTCACCTCTGCCATGAATAAAAACTTGGGCGATCTCATTCATGTATGTATCACACCATGGGGAAATGCAAAATTTGGATTAAGATTTACTGTGGAATGTCATGCATATCTGTTTTGGGGATTATGCTATCTTTACACACCTCTTGTGATTCTGATTGAGTTACACGAGTTTTTTAAAAAAAAAATTATTTTACACTGCACTGCTCCTTTTAGCACAACATTCTGTCTTTGTCCATTAGGTGTCAGTAGTGAAATGTTTAAAGATTCTGGCGACTTACACAAATAGAAAATTCAAGCATCTGAACATGTCTATGCCATCTTTTTCATGTTGTAAGTGCGATTGACCATTGGTCCATACGGAAGAAAGGCATTGATTTGAGTTTTTTTCTGTGCTGCATATCGATCATCAGCTTCTGAGCATATGGATGCTGAGATTGAGCTATCTATAAATGGGAAAAAAAATCTCCAGCTTGGCTTCGGGTGTGATCAGGTTGACGGCTTCCCGTGTTTGCAGAAATAAAGATTTACTCAGAGCACATGCCAGAGACAACTGTATACATATTCAGTGTTTGGAAACAATAGAAATGCCACAGTTTGGGGTATCTCACTACAATGTGAGAGTTGATGGTGAAGGTTTAGCAAAACATTGTTTTCATCATTTACGAGGCTGAGGAAAAGCCTTAAATCTGACTACGATGCATTGCTTCGCATAAAGAGCTTTCGCCCGGACCTGAAATGATCTGTCTGAACACAGTGTACTACATATCAAACAAGATTGTAATCATGATTGTATCATTTCTTGCAATTTCATTTCATTATAATGGTCTACACCGTGCAGCAGTCAGTGAGTGTTTTGTTGTTTTCCAAGCCCCAGTTACTCTCTAATGGCAGTATCCTATCCTATCTATTGTATCATAATTTCCATGCATTGAACCTGAACCAATTCCTTATTGAATGCCCTGTGTAAAAAAAGAAAGAGCAAAAAAAAACACAACCCCACATCCATTCTACATTCCTGATTAAACTATTTTAGACCACTTTTATAAAGTGGTCCAATCAGTAGCGATTGACTATCACACCAGGAATCACAACCTTGGTTTCAGTGTCACATCGTTTGGTTCACATTTGGCACAGGCAGTGAATGGCATGCTAAACATAAAACTACGGTACTTTTTTTTTTTTGGGAGGGGGTTCAACTAAAATAGATTCAAAACATGCAAAATGTAATGAAAATGCAACCTGCTAGCAGTAAATTCTCAATAGTTTTCCAATACACAAAATATTGTACACGAAGAAATAAAAAATAAGGAATTTTGCATCTGAAATTCTTTAATTTTCAGGAACAACCAGCTTCTTTTCAGGAAATTAACAATCCGTACAAGTGCACAGGCTGAATTATTGCATACACACTAATAGCATTGGTTATTGCTTTGGCTCGTTCCGCAGAGCTTGGGCAAGTGTGAAAACATGTACCATTACTCTACTATACACATTTACAGTACTATCAGTCAGTATTGCTGTGCTGGCATGATACCTGATTGTGAAGGTGCCACGTCTGATAGTCTGCCTCTGTGCATCTCCTGTTGAAGATAGACCTGAAGTCTATTTTCACCAATTGCCACTCCGAGCGATGACTGACGTGGCCAAATATCCTAGAAAAAAAAAAGCCACACATACCTCTGATGATTCTATAAAAAGATGCCGACTCATACAGCCAAAAGAAAAAAAGGAATATTTTCTTTACATTACAATTTCTTAGGCATTCCTATGTAAATAAGAATACATACTACGTTTGTATGTAATTTTATATAGATAAACACACACACACACACACACACACACAGTGATCCCTCGCTACTTCACGGTTCACTTATCGCGGTTTCAGTGCATAAGTACTTTCCAAAGTACTGTATACAGAATGGGCTAACCACTCGACCACTAGGAAGCCCTTGACATGATACAATCAAAAGAAATAGTTTGGTATTAATGGAGTAAGTTCTTGCTTGATGATACGTCTCCAGAGACTGAGTGAATGAGGCACATTCACTAATAGCATTTAGCCACATCCAATGCAGTTGTGGTGTCAATGTTCTCAATAAGCTTCTATGTATTGACTAGGCATGCTATGTGAATATATCCAAATATATGGACCAAAGTAAGTGATGTGTTCAAATTGCTGGCACACCACAGAGATAGCCTGAGTGATGAGAGATGGCGGGACCAATCCCTTAATCTTTAAAAAGACACAATTTGGCACTACATGTTTGCCTTTAAAAGCAAAAGCTCTGTACTATTGAATATATTTAATGTGGACGCTCTTAACGGTGCGTCCACTATGCTCGCAAATGCAGACAACTTTTAAGTGTGTGCTGGTAAAAAATGTAATCCTGTCTTATTAGCGAGAGTGCGTGCTTTAATGCTCCTACCAGTGCTGGTGGGGCGGGGATTAAGTGGAGCTGCTACAATTCTGTGGGTCTATCAGACTGTGCGCACACGGCAGAAGCTGGTATGTGACGTGTGTCATGTTAAATTGTTCCTGTATAAATTAAATAAATATACTGTATATCCAAGTCTGGATGTGTACTTTGTCGCGGCTTCCATTTCAATGGTCTTGACCCGCTCTGCGTTTTTGGTGACCAAGTCTGCACACTTGTCATCCAGTGTTCCAATACTGAATTAGAAAGACTATTGGGTACTGCTGTTGTCGAACACAAAATGCATTTGGGCTGTTTGGATCTCCGACAATCAGGTGATCACATGGTATTGTGTATTTTGCGGGCTGATCACTTGGATCACTCGTGCGATATACAAAACATGCAAATGTTTCTGACTGAATATTTGTATTATCATTTGTACTACACTCAACATTTGTGGTCCAAACGAATAGTGCCGTTACTGGCGTGACATGAGGCATATTCAGATACATGTGGACATTTTAAACTCAAACCAAAAAAATAAAATCCCTGAATGAAGGAAACGTTGATGGCTAAAAATATCGAAACAATGAGGGCCTTCTACCAATATAAAAGACTTGACCTATAAGAAGAATACCGTATTTTCCGGACTATAATTCACAGTTTTTTTTGTAGTTTGGCTGGGGGTGTGACTTATACTCTGGAGCGATTTATGGATGAAATTACTAACACATTATTCTATCATTTCACGTGTTATTTTCACATTAAACCGCAAGAGGCCGCTCGAGACCTGTATTGATAAACCCACAATGAGTCTGATGTAAGCGACATAGAAGAGGAAGCGCTGCATCTTCCACCTCCGGAGTTGCTTTAAAGTGACACAGAGGATGAAGATTCCATTGGATTTAGTGATTTGGAGTGACATTGATGGTTTGGTGAACTTGTTAGCATCTTTCTTTATGCTATAGTTATCTGAATAACTGTTAATATGTTACTTGAACATACCAGGCATGTTCTCAGTTCGTCGTCCATGCGTCATGTAACGTTAGCATATTGTACACTATTCAGCATGTTGTTTTCTATTTTTTTTATTACCTTTAAAGATGACATGTCTGTTCTTGGGGTCGGATTTTATCACATAAATTTCAAGCCAAAATGCGACTTATAGTCCAGTGTGACTTATGTATGTTTTTTTTTGTTCTTTATTATGCATTTTATGGCTGATGCGACTTATACCCAGGAGCGACTTATAGTCCGGTAAATACGGTAATATTGGAGGTGAAATCACTTTGCTATTTTACTTAATTGCAATCACTGGTCCATTTTGTCACTTACTGGGTGTAACAATACCTTAACAGATTGCCTGACTTCCATCATTCATTCTAGCGGGTGGGGTGTCAATGCGATTTCATACTAGCCAAAGGCTAAAATCATAAACAAACAAACAAAAAAAATCCTTTGGTGGTCTAAGAATTTTGTGAAGTCCTGGATTATAAATGAAAGTAATATAAAAGAATAAACAATGTTCAATATTTTTTTCTTTGCAAATGTTTTTTGTTATTAAAAGCATTTAAATGAATTAGTATCCTTATCATATTTTGTTTCACTAATATATGTAAAATTTAAAGTTTAGATTTCAGTTGTTGTTTCACTGCTTTTTACTTGGCTTTTAAGTTATTGCCATGGTATCGTTTCTTTTTTTTTTTTAATCTTCGTTTAAAGATCTACATAATAACTGACCCTTTTTATCAGCCGCTGGTTGTTGCAAAGTTCTTATTACAGCAAAATATTTAGCACATACTGTATATCTCGTCAATCTTAAATTATACCAAATGAGACAACAGAAATGAGCAAATATGGTCACATTGTGCCTTCCTCAAAAAGCAAGCGACCGAATCCTGTGTGGTGCGACCAACAGAAACCGTTCATAGCACCAGTGGTGCCAGTGCAAAAGTTAGCGTAGGGCCCTGGTCGCACAAACCCACATGAAAACACAAAGAATGTTGTTGTTTTTCCTCCAGGGGGTGTCCCACGAGCTTAAAACACGCAAAGACTGGAAGCACGTAACATGCCGCACGTCCATCCATACATCCATTTTCCAAATCGCTTATCCTCATGAGGATCGCGGGGGGTGCTGGAGCCTATCCAAGCTGTCTTTGGGCAGTAGGCGGGGGACACCCTGAACCGGTTGCCAGCCAATCCCAGGACACATATAGACGAACAACCATTCACGGTCCCACTCACACCTCGGCACAATTCAGAGTGTTCCATTAACCTGCCATGCATGTTTTTGGAATGAGGAAAGGAAACCGGAGTACCCGGAGAAAACCCACGCAGGCCCGAGGAGAACATGCAACCTCCACAACTTGGGGCCGGAGCTGGATTGGAACCTGATACTGTACCTTTGCATTGTGAGGTTGACACGCAAACCACCGGGCTGCCCCGCCACCCAGAAATGTTGCCATGCATTTAGTCCTTTCATCTGTACTAGTGAGTACCTCAGCCAAACATGTCAAAGGAACTTATACAAACTTTGTACAGCAAGACTCTCCAAGCAATTTTCAGCCCCCTGTCTACTTTTCACTGCAGGTAACTCATTTAATACTGTAGATGCATGAGGATATCTATCAATTACTCAAAGACAATTCCTCAGGTTTTCTCCGGGTGCTCCGGTTTCCTCCCACATTCCAAAAACATCCATGGCAGGCTGATTGGGCACTCTAAATTGTCCCTAGGTATGAGTGTGAGCGTGGATGGTTGTTCGTCTCTGTGTGCCCTGCGATTGGCTGGCAACCAATTCAGGGTGTCCCCCGCCTACTGCCCGAAGACGGCTGGGATAGGCTCCGGCACCCCCCGCGACCCTAGTGAGGATCAAGCGGTTCGGAAAATGGATGGATGGATGGATGGATGAATTCCTCAGTAATAAATCCCATTCAAAAGAATGGGATTTAAAATATTTTTTTTCAGGAATTAAATGAATGAATACACCCATCCCTAATGTAACAATAAACAAAATTACACATTGTGTTGAAATCAATTGCAGTGGCTGGGACAACCTTGACGGAAAGATTCATTTTTTTTTTCCCCACATATTTGGCTGATTGGAGCCTGCCGATAAACGATCACCTTGAGAAATTTCAGCTGACTATTCTCACCCTCATGCTCAGACACAAAATTAGAAGAAAACAAAAACAAAAGAATCATGAACAAATTGTGGTACCGTTTGATTTCAACGTCACTCACAGTAACCAATGGATTGAAATGTCAATGGATCAGTGTCACAATGTATCTGAAAAGGTTTTATTATTAAAAGCTTGAGCAGATATATTACTGGTACTGACATCAGTGAGTTGCTGGAAAAGCAATCATAAATGTACTTCAACAAATGATAATCTAAGCAGTCATGAGCAAAATAATAATAATAATAATACATTTATTTAAAAGCGCCTTTCAAAACACCCAAGGACACTTTACAAAATAAAAGCAATGTAGGAATCAAATGAATATTTAATCTCCAGCTATTGTGTGGTGAGTTTCTTGGCTCTAACTTGTCATCATCCATAAAACATAATTAAAGATATGCTAATTGAGGCTGATGGATTTTTGAAAACACGTGTTTTTCTTTCTTTTAGCTGTGACATGGTGCCGGAGAACCCATTGTCAGTGGAAACCCGACAACATCGTCGCCAACTGTGTTTTCTCAACATTGAGAAGGTTGTGAGACGCTTTCCGCTTAGTCATACCAGTTTTGCATCGCAGGGTCTTCTAATTGCATTCATACCCCAGCCATGTTCAAACCTCCTGCAATCAGGGACTTGCGCTGTGCCATACAACACACACCACACACCCTGAGCTGTTCTAATAATTGTGAACGACAGCAAGAGGAGGGTTTATGAATGTGGTTCTGTACACAATGACTCATTGCATCAGATCAACTCTCTTTTGAATGCAGTTCAAACTTCTTTTTTTTTTTAAAGGAAGGCTACTCGGATTAAAGGTACGGCTTTTTCGTGTGCTTCACATGAACAGTCATGCTCTTGCTGTCTGCCCAAATATTTTGCAAGGTGACAAGACCTCATTTTGAAAAGAGAACAGTAAGGAATGATGGATAACCTGGAAACGGATGCAAACATGTGTTACCACGTACGCCGAAAACACATTTGTAGTTTCTTGTGATGTGTGGTGGATGGATTGCTGTGATGGCAAATCTTCACTCACGTCATGATTAGTGTCTCTTCGCCAGGCTCTCCCAGCACACCATCTACGAACAGAGGTGTATTGGTGAAGCTATACTTGTTCCACTGCCGTCCTTCGTCAAAGCTCAACCTGGGAACACAAACATCAAATTATATTTGCGGCCCACACTGGCTACACAAGCTAATGACCCCAAACGGTGTCTCATAACTTGATTTCATAGTCTGCACAGGGCTCGGGTATTACAAATGAAGATCGATCACTGGCAGTTAGACAGTCTATACATTCTAAGAGTGCAATCAAGGTGCAATCAAAAAATAATTCAATGCAGATTTTTTTAGTGGTTTGCAAGGAGTTCACCCCATTATAATAACGTCCCCCCTGGTTATACAATAAACTCATTAGTTTTTGTTTGATGAACTTCATACTTTGGGTTTCATCTCTCGGAGTGAGTCATGCAGTGACTGATTGTGTTTCTGTCATCATGACTCACCACAAGTGTCTGATGGGGAGTGGAGTATGCCTTATTGCAACCAAGGCTCCTCCTTGGTCAAGATACAGCACTGCGTACTCTTCATTGAATATCTTCCGGGCCAGAGAGAGAGAGAGAGAGGGAGTGAGAGAGAGAGGGGAGAGAGAGAGAGAGAGAGAGAGAGAGAGAGAGATTCACAACCTAAGGTATTTTATTTTAAATCTCCACAAAGTACTAAATATGTTCTACCGTCTGTTTCGCATATATAGTAACGCTTGTCTGTAAACTTCCAATAAGACTAAATTGAATGGAAACAGGCCCAACTAAATAAAAACATCTGGACCTGAATTGAGCTCAAAGATGGTCACCAACCCTGAATGCTGTGAACAATTACTCCTCAGATTTAATTTGTAAAATTCTGACGAACACCAATAAAAAAGTTAATGAGGTATAAAAGGTGTGCTTCGATGAATATTTACAGAAATTGCTACATGTGCTATGTTGTACACTGGTAACTTGAATGCATCGAGAACTTGTAGCTCCGCAGAATTTTGTGTCGCTTGGCTGATCTCTGATTCGTGCTCTTGTGGCATAACCGTTTGGATTTACAAAATTTTCCCACCAAAACTAATAATGACTTTTGATGGTCTGCTCAGGAACCACAAAGCCGTGACTATGCGGAATACATGTACCGTTAAGTTACGTATTGACAATATTTTTGTATTCTGTATACCGTTACAAAAACATATCATCAGATGACAGGTGCATTCATTAAAAAAAGGAATTATTACTCAGGATTACATTTTCTACAAGGACAGAGTAACGCCATTGTTTATTTAAAAACTCAGCACAAGTGGATAAATTGTCAAATCATGTTGCTCAGCGGGCCGCCGCGGTTCCAGTCACTTGATTCGGCGTTGCAGAGCAAACAAGTGTAAATAGACAGTCGGGGACGCGGGTGAACTGGCCATGTCGTGCGGCTCCAGACATCCACACGCGAATGAAAGGAGGAAGTGGTGATGCTGTTCGGAGCATACTCACTGAAGTACCAATTTATCTTCAATCGCATTTCCATCCAAAAGTTTGAGCGGTCAAAGTCTTGCGCTGATCGAAATAGGATGCTACCCCAATGCGTGCACCATAAAGTAAGTTTCACCTTGAGTCACAAATCCTCCACAGATTTATTATTTAAAACCCTATTAATAATAAAAAACAGGTAAACTTGGCACGGTATCACAATTACAGGACTTGTGTATAAATGTGTGTGTGTGCGTGCCTGCGCGATATGGCTGGGGGGAGCGAGGTTTACGTTGCCTTAATAAACTTAATTTGTCGTCTTTTTTTTCATCCATTCCACACATTATGTCAACAACAAGCAAATCGACATGATGGGATGAATAAAGTATCCATCCATTCATCTACCCATTTTGCGTTAAAAAATATCACAGCACACCACCAAACAAAAATGTCACTTAAGAGGAAACCCATGTCAGTTCTATACTTTCTGCTATCGAAAGGAGGATCATGAATTAGTTCTGTTTGCCTCTATGAATCATTGGCATAGACAAACAAGGATAAGTTATAAAAAATCTTTTTTTGGGCCAATAAAGTGAGGTTTAATAATTTCCCACAGCACACAAGAGCTCTTAAAATAATGTCCTCCAGGAGTAGCACACTGATCGAAGATCCATGATCGATCTACTGTATGAGGTTTGGCTATTTGCAAGTTATCGGGACTGGGCTCCACTATATACAAATGTACAGTATATTGTTGCAATTTTCATTTTGATTTTGTTTTTATTTGCATATTGGGTATTGGAGTCATCTTAAAGTAAAGCTCCCCTCTCCCTCCGATACTGGATTGTCTCATTTTCATAACATTAGCCTATCCAGATTCCTCCTGACATGTTTTGACCGGTGTTGACTTTTTTTGACCTGCCTTTTTTCTGTCACGTAAAACCTTTTACGATCCACCACAAAAAAAAAATAGAATCATATGAAAAGAGTGGCGAATAACAGCATATTTCGTGTATACAGCCCACCTGTCTCCATGTGTTTCCTGCATCTGAGGTGATGTACACGCTGACGTTGCTGGTGGTCAGCTCAGAACCAAAGGAACCTTTCATGCAAACATAAGACAACGATGTGAATATTCGCAAAGTGTGTCACAACTTCATTTTAGGCATGCGCCTCCTCAGCGGGCTATGGAGTAAGAGAATAAGGGAACTGACGTTATCTTTAGGAGTGAAACAACTTTATTCACTGTTTCACTTTTTATATTATATGATTTCCAATATCGATCCCATACGATATCAGCAGTAATCGAACACACTTTTATTTATTTATTTTTAGTATGAAATATTACAAGAGACTTGATCAAGTGGTACCATTCATCCATCCATCCATTCCATCCATTTTCCGAACCGCCTTATCCTCACTAGGGTCGCGGGGGGTGCTGGAGCCTATCCCAGCCGTCTTCGGGCAGTAGGCGGGGGACACCCTGAATTGGTTGCTAGCCAATCGCAGGGCACACAGAGACGAACAACCATCCACTCTCACACTCATACCTAGGGACAATATAGAGTGCCCAATCAGCCTGCCATGCATGTTTTTTGGAATGTGGGAGGAAACCGGAGAACCCGGAGAAAACCCACGCAGGCCCGGGGAGAACATGCAAACTCCACACAGGGAGGCCGGAGCTGGAATTAAACCCGGTACCTCTGTACTGTGAAGCCGACGTGCTAACCACTGACCTACCGGGCCGCCCTGGTACCATTCACACAAAGATCAATAGTTCACAACAGGAGGTATGAGAAAAGATGACTCATTTATCCCAAACATTTGGGTTACATAAATTCAACCTCAAATATGAGATTGAACTCCACTTGAATAACAATTAAAACAAAATAAATGAAAGGACCCTGGTAAGAAACCCCAATAAAGTCAATAACCACTTCATTGATTTAATCCAATGGTTTTGGGGGGGGTTTCTGTCTCATATCAGACCAATAGCCTATTTCAAGATCAGATCGGTAATCAGGATCAATCATTTTTTTAAATGAACTGTTGTCCGTTGATGTAACAGAAAGAAAAAAACAATCAGATTCCAGGAATATATAATACAAATGTAGGTTATTTTTGAGGATTAAATTTTAATGCGGAGAGAGAGAGACCGGTTTTAGATTTGAGCCCTGAACGCAAGCTTTCAAACGGGGCGGGGCAAACAACCTGTTCGGGAGTTGAGTAGAGAAATAGTCACAATATAACTCAATAGACTGGCGTTGCTCATCCGTGGGAAAGATTTTGTTGGCCATCAAGCAAATGACACCCTGGATATGTTGTTGATCTTAAAGCGGAGGGAATGGACAGTGATCGTTTGGATCAAATACGCTGCAGGTCTTTTGGTGGCGTGCAAATCTCACTTGATGCCCAACAGCTGGTGGCGGCTGAGTGGATGCAGTTTTTTTTAGGTTTATGTGCCCTCAATCAAAAACGGCTAGCCCTACTGTTGGAACAAGAGTGACAGCTTGTACAAATGCAGCTTCAGATGGACTCAATTCGACAGCCAACTCTTTCGCCTCTCAAACCTTGGACTGTCCTAATTCATTCATCCATCTGCTACCGCTTATCCGGGGTCGGGTAGTAGCTTTAGGAGGGAAGCCCAGACTTTCCTCTCCCTAGCCACTTCTTCCAGCTCTCCCCGGGGACATTCCCAGGCAGACATAATCTCTCCAGCGTGTCCTTTGTCATCCCCGGGGTCTCCTCCCGGTGGCACATGCATGGAACACCTCACCAGGAGGCGTCCAGGAGGCATTCTAATCAGATGCCCAAGCCACCTCATCTGGCTCCTCTCGATGTGGAGGAGAAGTGGCTCGACTCTGAGCCCCTCCCGGATGACCGAGCTTCTCACCCTATCTCTAAGGGAGGGCCCGGACACCCTATGGAGAAAACTCATTTCGGCCACTTGTATCCAGGATCTCGTTCTTTCGGTCACGACCCATAGCTCGCGAGCATAGATGAGGGTTGGAACGTAGACCGTCAACCGGTAAAATGAGAGCTTCGCTCTTTGGCTCAGCTCCTTCTTTACCACGACAGACCGATACAAAGTCCGGATCACAGCAGACGCTGCACCGATGCGCTCCCTCCTGTCCTCACTCGTGAACAAGACCCCAAGATACTCCTCCACTTCGGGCAAGATCTCCTCCCCGACCCGGAGAGGGCACTCCTCCTATTTCCGATTGAGGACCATTGTTTCAGATTTGGAGGTGCTGATTTTCATCCCAAGTGCTTCACACTCTTCACAGTGAGAGTGGGAGAGCCCTGCTTGAAGGAGCCAACAGTACCACATCATCTGAAAAAAAGCAGAGATGCAATACGAAGGCCACCAAAACGGACCCCCTCAACACTTTGGCTCCACCTAGAAATTCTGTCCATAAAGGTTCTGAACAGAATCGGCGACAAAGGGCAGCCTTGGCAGATGGATGGATGTATGGATGGAATACAAACTGCAACACAAGGGCTATATCAACCCCCGTTGCCCTGCAAAACTGTTCGGATATGATAAGGAAAATAGAACAACATACGCCATGACGAAGCAGCCAAACAGGACAGGTTTATAAGAGAATACAATCGCAAATTTTCTTTCCGAATTCAAAATCCACAACTATGAAATTCATCAAAAAGTCAGGCAAAGTGAAATTGAAGATTGAAAATTCCCATTCATAACATCGGATTTGTCTCATCATCATCAACATCTTTTTTTGTTGTTCACTGAGAAATGGATGAAAAGCTTGCTTTTTCCAAAAGGGTACAGTCCACTTTAGGTGGAAAATAAATCGTGACTTTTAGGAAAAACTTTGACATGTTTGATTCAGAGAGAAAATCTATGCTATTAAAAAGGCAAACAATATATACATTTTTAAATTTGATATCCCCCCACACTCTCCCATTGCTTCCATGTGTTAAGGCAATGTCCATACACCCATACTTTTGAAGAAAACTTGTGCATCTCCAGACACCTGCGGCACTGAGCTGCTGAGTTATTGACACTGAGGATTCATGTGCGAGTAAATATCACAGCTGTATGAATTCACCCCGGGGGGGGGGTCGGTGGTCTCATTTTCTGGCAGTTCTTACTTTTCCTCCAAAGTGAGCTACAATGAGTAGCCTCATTTTCTGGCAGAAATCTTGCTGGTCAGAGGCAGAAATGAAATGTTGGTGCTCTGACTTTCTCTGTGAGGTGGCACATGTTGCAATGGACATCTTATTATCTCTCTTATACTGTTAGCGAGTCCCTATCACAGCTCTCAGAGGTGTCTCCAAAATTTAAGGTATGAGAGAGTGGGGGGAGGGGGATAGATAGATAGGTAGTTTATTTTTAAAGAACTGCAGTACAGTTAAATCTCCAGTTGTTTGTATTCCTCGGATGAGCAATGGCCTGACACCCTCTTAACCCAGAACAATTGCGTTGTAAAATATAAAAGGATCCAAATACTCAACTCAAGTAAGACATTGGTTCATTTAGACCAGGGGTATCACACTCATTTCACATTGTGGGCCACATACGGCGTCGGTAGTTGTCAAGTGGGCCGGACCATTAAAATTATACCATACGCTGCTATAAATAACCAAAATATCATGTATTTCCTTTGTTTTGGTATAGTGAAGCACAAGACAATTAGGCAAATGTTGAAATTTAATGAACATATGTTTTATAAAACATTTCATGAAACACCTTAGATTTCCTGAGACAAATGTGCAATTTACTTTGATCATTCACATATATGCATTGCAACTGATCCCACTGATTGTACAAAGGCACAAAACTTTAAGTAATTGATATTGACAAATATAGTAATGCATTTTAAGATTAAACGAGATTTATAAAGAAAGGAATTTTTAAACCAGTTACACATACGCATATACAATCTAAATTTAATCCTGCCTACACTTTACAAACTAAATAGAAAACAGCAGATAATCCATGAATTGCATCTTATTCAAAATATTCGTTCCGTGTTTTTTATGCATTTTTTCACTTTTAAATTATCCTGTGGGCCTGATCGGGCCGGCAGGTGGGCCATATGTTTGACACGATTTACTTTATCCTTGAGGTCTTTTGAATTTATCTTGTGTTTTTATGCTGTTTATGAATTTTTCCCAGTTTAATTTTCTATTGAGTGATGCTATTAGCAGGCCATAGTGACAAGGAAAAGAATGCGTCAATAACTCACCTGATGCTACAATGATCCCAGGTGCTGAGTCCCTACTTGCTATGTTTCCAGATGTGTAGGGATTTGCAGAGACATGAAGATGAAGATGCAATGAGCAATATGGCTGTGTAAATAAACAAAAACAAAAACAGTCAGAGGCCTATCTCTTCAAACTATCAAGCATAACCAAAAGCAGCACAAAATAAAAAAATCCCCCCAAAATGATGCAACTCTTTGGGAAATAAGCCAATAATCCCATGTCGGTCATATGCTATTCCGCTGGGCTCGCCATTAGTTTTGATTTGGTTAACCTTTAACAGCACCATTCTCATTATGGCCGAGCAAAATGCCAGTGATGCAGGCCATGCGGTGACAGAATGTTTAGGGGTTTATTAAAACGTTGACATTTGCTGACAAATTGCCGTATAATATGGGTAGAAGGCAAAGCTTGTGGCAGAACGGGACACTGAAGAAAGAAGAATGACTGTTGGTGTATAAAGCTCTTTCTGATCTCCAAACACATACTCATCAGGAAATGATATCTAACTATATCAAGACTATTTTTCTCATTCATCAGGGTAAGCCCCCCAAACAAAGATGTACATTTCTAAGTGTGAAAAGTAACAAAATATTCCCAGTTGCTTTTAGAAATAAATTGATAAAAGAACATCTATTGCATTTTTTTTTTCAGTTTTGCCACGTTCCATCCACAAATCTTTAATGGGAGTTTTGCTTAATGGACTACATTAAACCGGATGACTTTTTAGTTGACCTGGCTCAGAACACTTTGCCGGCCACCTCAACAATGGAGGCACCAAACATGATCCACTCAGACTCAATGTCACCTGCCTCGGCCGGGACGTGGGCAAAATTCTGCCGGAGTTCAGAGATGAAACTCTTTCTGACTAGGGATCCTGCCAGACCTTCCCAGCGACCCCTCACAAGAAATTTGGGTCTGCCAAGGTCGGGCCGGCATCTTCCTCCAACATCGGAGCCAACACACCACCAGGTGATCAGTTGACAGCTTGGCCTCCTCTTCACCCGAGTATCCAAAACATGTGGCCGCAATTCTGATGACACGACTACAAAGTCGATCATGGAATACGTATGTGTCAATGATTAATGTCCCTGTAATTTCATTGATTAAATATATTGTGCCATGCAATTCATTCTGAGAACCGAGTGGGCAGATCACATGACATTCCTGCGTTAAATTCATTGGTGTCAGAAAAATAAGGACAAATGCTACGGTTTTGGTTAGGTTTGGCTAAAAAAAAAATTCATCCTCATGGAAATCGTTTGAGAATTGAGCAAATTATGGCTTATTTTCAAAGGACGTGCATGGACTTTACCTTCTATGAGAGAGAACGCTCCCACTGGCAGAGGATTAGCTTTAGCATCTAGATTCATCATGCTCAGCTCAGCAGTTGGAAACCTTCAATGACCGCGGAGTTTCAGACTAGGGGCGGGGGGGGGTTTCTGGACTTGGACCAGACATTCAAGATTTGCCGCGCTCCCTCGTGTCGCGTCGCTACACAGGAAGCGACCATTGTGAGCAGCCGTTTTTGTATTGTTCAATAAAAAAAAGCAGACGTGTTTGGTGAGACGCTTCTGTTAGCGCGAGTGAAATCCCCCTCTTTTAATAATGGTTTGCCCTGGCAGCACGGGGGAGGGGGTGGGGGGGTGCGTGCGTTTGTTAAACGGCCGGCATTTGTCAATGCAGCGGCACATAATGAACACTCTGGTGTCCGGCGTCTCATTATTATGCAATAATCGTACAGAAACAGCTTGTGAGCAGACGAGTTTGTATTGTTCGATTAAGAATGTTTTTTTAAAAAGCAGACGTGTTTGGTGAGAACTACGTAATATTGGACTGTTATTTTTGCATCGTGTATCAGCCCCTAATCATGGCACCAAAGAAAGCAAGTGAAAGTGGTGAACCTGGTGAAGAAAAGAGGAAAATAGGGCGCAAAACTATAGAATGCACTGATTGGCGCTTTCATATCATTTGCTGCGTTGGGTCTATCTCGGTGACAGACAGAGACTGCTGTTTTCTTCCCCGATCAAAACAATGTTGTCTTCTACTGTGATCAAAACAGTGTGCCCCCTAGCGGGTAATCCACGAATGACATTTTATTTAAAATATTCATTCTGTGTCTTTAATGCATTTTTTTCACTTTTAAATGATCCCGCGGGCCGGATCGAACCTCCTTGGGGGCCGGTTCCGGCCCGCGGGCCGTATGTTTGACACCCCTGCTCTAGCTCGTCCCAAGGTGTGAGTGTGAGCCCCAATGGTTGTTGGTCTATGTGTGCCCTGCTGACTGGCAAGTATGATAGAGTGCACCCCACTCACTGCCCGGGATACGCTCCCTCGTGAGGATAAAACGGCTCAGCTAATGGATGCATGGAAGGATGAATCAATTAATTAAAAACAAATCAAGAGGTTATTTGATTATTTATTCCATTTCCAACGCCACTTGCCTAACCCTAACCCACTTACAGGGAGCTGCTCGAGCCCATCCCAGCTGACTTCTTGAATTGGTTGACAGTCAGTCACATATATATAAACACGCACGTAGACACACACACACACACCCACACACACACATACACATTCTCTGTAGTATGTGTTTAAGAAAATTGTGTCACTCTCGTTATGCTTTCATGACATTTTATGATCCATGTATGAACCTATCCAGGTAATTCCAAAAGGTATTACACACTTCGCAATGTCTGCATTCCCTTCAGCAATCCAATGCTTGATAGGTTTATTGACAACTCTCAATGTGCATACATTTGTTTGTGAATGATTGCTTGTCTATGCTCTGCGATGGACTGGTTACCAGTCCACAGTGGACTTTATTGGGACTAACAGTAAAAGAAAATGGATAGACTGATACATAAATGCAGAGACTCACTGGCATACAGTGTATGCTATTGCCTCGCAGGTCTTTGTTTGGTGCCTGTAATAACCTCCAGTCTCTGCCTCTGTTGTAGGTAATATGCGTCTTGACTTGCTTATCTGTCTTTTTGTTGGCCAAGAACATGCCTTTTATTCCTGCCACCTGTAAAAGCAGAAGAAAAAAAAAATCAAACAGCTCAGAGACAAAGCCAAAAATAAAAAACAACTTGGACACGAGTAAAAGTGAAAATGAAAGCAATTACACTGGAATCAAAATCCAAAGCGCCAAAGCAACCCAATCACACCCGCTTGCCTCTTTTGTATTACCAACGAGACCAAAGATAGCCACAAACACTGAGTGGCAAATGATCGACTGGCTGGACATTTGCGCATGCCCAGTGTGTTTCTAAAATGTTTCTGATTGCTTACTCGAGGAGTAGCTTGGGGATACTGAGTCAGAGGCAGTTGCACCAGGCAATGAAACTTTACTTTTACAACTGGCACGCACTTCAATCTGCCCCAGAGGAAGCATTTAGAATATTTTACATTGCGGGTGGTGACCCCAATCAAGACAGTGAATTTGATTCCTTAGATTGAGCCAAAGTAAGACATCCCTAGCTTCTTTATTATTTTCTTCTTTTTTGATTAAATTGTTACATGCTGTTGATTTGTCTGTAAATTATAGCTCTGTTGCATCGGAGGCCCATAATTAACACTAATTTCAGTTGAAAAACATTTTTGAATGAGGTTCTAATTTTATTTGTGTTAAAAGTAGCATTTGTACAAAAAACTTTTTTTTTACATTCACACAATGACAGAAAAAAAGCATCATGTAAAAATGTTTGCTCTTATTCCAAAAGGAATTCAAAATAATTTTGGAAAAAAAAATCCTTCATCGTATTCAACCATCATAAATAGAAGTTGCATCATAAAAGAGTTGCAGTCAGAAGCCCCCAAGCAGCACACCTCCGACAATGTTGATGAACAGAATTGCAATACATTAATGTACGAAAGAAGCCCACCACCAACGAGGATCATTTATATTATACAGGTAGAAGACATAATTCAAAAAGTAATAAAATATGTTATGTTTACCTCATATAGATCAACCATGACGTTTCCTTCGGGGCCCATGCTACTGACAACGTTCTCCAAAGCCAGAGTGTAATAGACACCTGATGTGTCAGACACATACAAATTATAGGTTTCATTCTGGTTCCACTCCTGTACTGCTGCCACAACACGGTTTTCGTCTGTGCTGATGACATGCAAGTCCTGCAAGAAAGATCAACCCTGAGGCTAGGGTGCAACGTTGCCAAAAACGCCCGAAAAAAGGTGCACCCAAAGTAAATTTGTACCTGTTCTTGAACAATTTATGAAATATTCAAAATGTTATCATTTTGAATGTTTCGATATATATATATATATATATATATATATATATATATATATATATATATATATATATATATATATATATATATATATATATATATATATATATATATATATATATATATCGTTTTGTTTTGTTTTTTGGGGGGGGGGTTGCTTACATGCTTTAATTGCTTACCTCCATCATCTCCATTGTCTTACTTATTCCTTGTCATTTGTCTGGCTGTGCTTACCATTTGTTCATTCGTTGATCAATGTAATCTATGACTTGCTTTCTGTGGCATTTTTATCATGTGTGTTCATTTCTGGTTTGCCGTTAATGTTCTTACCATGCTATCTTGTTTTTCACGTGTTATGTGCTTCCTTGGTTTTATTTTGTAACATTGCTCTGTTTTTGGGGTCCGAGATTTGGCATTTACACCTGCTTGACAATGTCCATCTGTAATGGCGTTTTAGGAATCACGTCTTATTATTTTATGTACTTTTGCATTTTATTTTAATTTCGGTGTGCAAGGATCGGGCTGGAGACGAAGTATGTTTGCTGGACACTTCTGGCAGCCTAAGAGATACTTGATCGAAACATGAGAGAATTAACTGTGTTCTCATTGGCTGTTCAGTGAGTATTGCCTGTTTGGACGGCAATTCGAGGAGATTAAGGGACTTTGAAAAGGTTGATGGACAATGTTATGTAACTTGAAAACGTGCTACTTACACACATGCTTCATTCTTAGATTGTGGCTATTGTTTCAATGACCACTACAGTATTAAGGACTGTGGTGAAAGGATCTTACCCCCACACAAAAAGAAAGGAGCTTGTAATCATTAGAAATATATGCGTTCCACCATAAATTAGTATCATTGTAATCAGGTAGAAACTATGCAGATGAGGCAATGTTCTTTTCGACTGCCTATAAAGCCATGGAGTGAGCTTTCAGTGCCTACAGCTTGGTTGAACCCCCCCCCCCCCAAAAAAAAAAAAACGCTAACAGTGACCAATTGTCAATGCATATATGACAAACCAAGCTAGAGGCACAATGAAGAAAGCAAAATTAATCTCAATACACTGAAATATTTTTGGTTTCCATGTGTTAAATGCTTAAACACAGCATTCCACTGCTGCTCTACTCAGTATGTGAAGCTTATTTGTAAGAGCCTTTGAAGGAAGAGGATTGGGAATTTATTGAACATGTCATAAAACTGACAAGCCGGTATCTGGCATTTTCCATGGGATAACATCATTATATTCATTGAGATATTGTATCTTACTTTTTGAAATAACCAAGCAGTGTTGGTTACCTTGGGCAAAGTGTACTTTGGCAGTTTCATTGGAGTAAAGACATCTCTCTTCGCAGACACATAGTAGATAGGCTTCCCTGTAGTTGACACCTACAGGTGAACATTGCATGAACGGGACAAAAAAGAAGAACATGATCAAATTGTTTGGAATAGTGTGTCTTCAAGTATTCACGTTTTACACCGCTACATTGTTTTGAACTGTGATGCGGGTTTGGACAATCACCCACCTGGACAAACACATACTCATCTTGAACCACCAGAGAATTGGGGTCAATGTAGCCAGGGAATGGTTTGCCCTTGTTGGCATCTGTGCAGTTCTGCAGCTTGCAAGTGACATAGAGTGCCTCTGCTCCCAAACACACACAAACACAGAAGGCATCAGTCGTGGTGTTAACCGATGAAGATAGACAACCTTCCCGTTAAGCCAGACGGCCTTTACCGCCTTTCCATATTACTCGTGTCAATAAATCTTGACACTAGTTGGAGGTGAAGATAGATGACCAAAGAGGCCAATTGCTTTCTTCGCCTTCAATTGAAGTCCGTCGAGAGTCGGGCCCCACATGCGAGCATATGTGCTCGCTCTCTACACATGATCAATGGTGATAGTTTCTAGCATCTGATTGTAACATCAGACACAATAAATGTTGTTTTGTGGCCTTGTACTGTATGATTGGCCTTTCTTTTGTTGTGCTGATGTCAAAGAGAGGCATTGATTTATTTTTCCATAATGCTTGCAGCAATACTTTTCATTTGGCTCTGCCTACCTGGAAAAACACCATCACTGGAAAAACTCCAGACTTTTCGGTAACTTGGGCTTTTTGTTTCATGTCAAATCTCTTTTTTTTGTTTTAATTGAAATTACATATGCAAATTCATGCTTTAATGATTCTTCACGTATCTTGAATAATGAATGGTTGAAAAAAAAGGTAAATTGTCGCCTCAAGGCGTTATTTAATTCAAGTTGTACACGTTATGTGGCTTGTTAAGCCCTGGGATCATTTTTCTATACAGACAGTTATTGCGGACTCGTACTACTATGTTCAGAAATGAAGCGGCACATTGGCGCGGGACCCAAGAAACCATCCGTAAAAGAAAGCAAGTCCAAAGTGTGGGATCATTTAGAAAAAGAAAATAAAGTGGAATGTGTCGAAGCATCAACAGCATACCACAACAGAACATATATGATGATTCCACACCTGAACCGAAAGCATCCAACTCAGCTTTAAGTTACTTTGTGTCTGTGGTGCTTGTTAGATAAACAGTGATGTAAGCTAATTTAATATAGACTGCAATCACTGCTTAGAATGCATGGAGCTTGCAGTGGTTACAGGCTCATGCCGGCATGGTGAGATATCATGTTAGGATGTGGAAACTAATTTGTATTCAATTGCAAGAGTAATAGCCCACCCCCAATAATTGCTTTTCACACCCGCGCTCATCTCGTCTAACACTCTCCCACACACATGCATGCACACACAAACATATCCTCTTTTGTCCCAGTGTAATCGGGACACCATATGCTGTCGGCAAGCCATTATTGGACATAATAGGGTATTCGGTAGTGCTGGTGAATGCTGCAGATGCACAAAACTATATTAAGATTTGAACTATAAAGTCAGTACAGGGCCGAGAAGACAATAATTATGTTCTTTTGTTCTGAAGTTAAAACTAAGGCCTATATTAGTCTTTTACAATTTGAATTGCATTTCATAGTTTTATATTTACAGGTTATGTACAGTGCCATGCAAAAGTATTTGCTCTTTTCTTCAGTACTTCTTAATTGTGGACACAACAGTTTTATTAAAACAATAAAAATAAAAATACAATAATGTAACAGTGAAGTTGAACGTAGTATATAGAATATTTGAATAGTTTGGGGAGGGATCCTAAATCAAAGTGTTTTTTTTTTTATCAGCTGCTTAGTGAAGAATAAAATGTTTTCACATTGATTAGACATTTACCAGGATATAGAAAAGAATAACTGATTCATAGCGCATTACATACGCAACGTAACTGAATATGCTTCACATACTGTAATTATAAGTGCAACAATTAAAAACAGTTACAGGGATAAAAAGATGTAGGAGCAAAGTTAAGAAATAAAACAGCTCACTTAAAGGACTAAAAGTGCATGCAGTGTAAGAACACGATTTTAATTGAAAAAGTGAAAACAATTTGTGTCACCATATTCTAGTACTATGTTAGAAGGAGTTTGTTTGCGATAGTCATGGCTAGCAGTATATCAGACAGGTACAAAAGCCACCCTCTTTCTCAAAGAAGCGACAAGCCTGTCTGGAGTCGCTCCAATTTGTCAAGACGTTTGAGGAAACCCATCGATCGCAATATAAGCCAAGAATGAGCCTGGACTTCGCAAAGCAAGTGTGTCACACAATCACACAGAGCACAGCGCCCCACCCAACTGCCACTTTGGAAAGAACTGGGAAGTTCCCGAATGAATAAATGCTCATCGGATATAATATTGTGAATTAAATACGGCGGCGATACACCCTGGCCCCACGCCCGAAGCAGCAGGGCCCCGCGGGGAGGGTCGGCAAGGGTCATCTCTCCACTTATCAGGCGCCCCTTTGTCTCCGCAGACCACCGCGAAGCCCACAATTCGAGCTGCGGCCGTCGTAGAGGACCCTCTCTCTGCCGGTGCCATGAAGACCCGGCTGCCTCAGAACCATAACCCTCTTTGCCTGGTACCCAACCCGGGTTAAATGTATACACACCGCGCTGTGTATAGTTTGCATTTTCAAAAAAACAAACGAATCAGAATTTGTACCTGGAAATTGATGTCTGGACTCTTAAAAGGCAAGAATATGTCAATACACACCTGCGTTATTCCCCTTCTGCTTCAATAGATAGTTCTTGAATGATCCAGTTGGTTTTTAATTTGTTGGACAATGACATGTCTTCCTTTCAGAATAGTATGAGACAATTCGATTGTTGGGGGTTGAATTTCGACAAATTGTATCGGCACATAATATCTCAGTTCATTCATTCGAATACAATTCAGAAAGTCATGATTTTTTTTAACCCACGTGAGGGGGATGGTGTTGTTTCCCTTGGTTTTCATAACATCGTAATGCATGCATTATTTTTTAGATTGTCATTTTGAGGCCCCAGACTCGTTCATTCATGCCGACCATTACCCTTGAGCAAACTGGCAGCTTCCACCTCATCTCTACTTTATCAAATCTCCCAGAACAGTACAAAGACATACTAGAATGGAGTACTGAACATAAAATTCAATTACTCACGTCCTTCAGAGATGGTGGTTTCCAGGTGAATCAAACCTGGCTCCTTGTCCAAACCCATTTTTGACCTGAAAGGTGAAAAATTGTTTTTTTAAAAATGAAGCGCATGCCCTCAATGCAAATGTAACGTTACATTTTTCAGAATTAGACTTTAAGCTATAAATTCAATGAAATGATCAACATAATTAAGGTGTCCATCGATAACATGGAAAACAAATAAATAAATACAAATGTTTACTCTGTGATACAAATGTACAGGTCCTTCCAAGGTCCGTCCCCACCCCAAAATATTGCGGACATTTTTTTCCTGACAACAGGAGAGGGCAAGCCATTTCTCTTGACTGCCGAGATGCCCGCAGACGGAACAGAATATCATCATTATGGCACATTATCCTTATGGCACTTAATGTGTTAAAGTGACCAGAGGATCACAGCAGAAGCAAAGACTGCAAGCACGTGGCACAGGAGAGAACTCGGAGGAGGAGATAAATGGAAGCAGAAAAAGAGGGCATAAAAGAAAGACAATATCTTTACAAGTTCCATACATTTTATAACATCCAGAATATGAACAACCTGAGTTTGTGTTCAATTTGAGTGGCAGTAATAATACAAAAATCATAACTTCACAGTATTGAATTCCATGCATTTACAGTAACATTTGGCCTACTTTTCATGACCATCAGGCGCACTTAAAAGTCTTAGAATTCCTCCAAAACGGACGGGGTGCCTAATAATGCAGCCCGTCTTATGTGTGCACCGAGGTCCAAAATCTGTGAATGTTGTTGCGTGACTTGACTGACTGATGTGCCAACATGCTGCTTATATAGAGGAAAGGCGAGCATGACTGAGAACAGCATGCAGATGTTAAAGGGGCAAGAGTGCGTGTGAAAGAGGATGCTAAAGGCAGTGGGCGTATGTGCCTTGTGCATAACAATATCAGTTTGGCTAAGGACCACAAAAACTGGCACATATGAAGAGAGGGGCTTATGAAGCACAGTTTAAACTCAAAGCTATCGGTTACGTAGAGGACCATGGGAATCGAGCACCTGTTCAAGATCAACAAATCCCTGGTGCTTTCGTTTTATGAAAGCTTTCCATTCAGGCAAGGACTACCATGGCGAAGCAACATCCGGTGGATAACAAGGCTGCCCATTTTCGGCTCCTACTGCAAGAAAAAAGATTCCGACATGCACATCCAGCCCAACCACATCACCAACATGGACCATGTGCTGCTCACTTTGGAAGTCCGGGTGAACCACACTGTAGAGAAGAAGGGGACCGGCTCGGCAACGATACGCAAAACGATGCAAGAGAAGTCGGCTTTTACTGTTGTGCTTGGTTGTCATGGTCATGGGCAGAAACTGCCACCAATAGTGATTTTTAAGAGGAAGACGCGGTGTAAAGAAACGTCTCCCCCCGCAGTTGTCATTAAGGCCAATAAAAAGGGCTGGATGGATTCAGAGAAAATGAGAGAGTGCCTGAGTGAGGTGCACATAAAGATCTGTGAATCCATGCACGACCATCTCACAGCCGCTGTGAAAAACCAAGTTAAGCAAATGAACCATCATTCCGGATTGACAAAGTAACTCCAATTGCTTGACATTGGTGTAACCAGGGCGTTCAAAGTGAAGTTGCGAGTGGTGTGCGAGCGACGAATGACAGACACGTTCCTGCTTGCACTGTTGTTCGAGCTTTCAAAAAAGATGGCATAATTTCCGAGGAGCCGCACGGCAGCGAGATTGACTCTTGACAATGACGAGAGGAAACCTGGCAAATTTGATGGATGCCTTTATGGATGAACCATTGATCAAAAAAATAATGTGAGTACAGTAGAATAAAGTCTGAACAAATTCCATTTCGCTCCTGCTGCTTTTTAAAAAACATACGCTAGCCTGCTGCATGCTACTGTACTTTAATAAGCTAGCGTATGTTTTCCCATGCATACAAGTGATGAACTTATCCAACTACCCGGTGAGAGTGACGACTTTGGCTGTGTATTTCCAGGACGAGCAATGCAACCGTCCACACTGGAAATTACCATTACATATGTTTATCCATGATTATGAGGGCTGTCCAATACCTTCTTTTCAACTTTTGTTGCTCGGCGGAGGTCAATACTGTACTCTTGTCCATGAAAACCATCAGCTTGATGGGGCTCTACGGAAGTAGCAACCAGACTGCTTGTGCATTGCATGCATAACTGCGTATGTGAGGATTGAAAAATGATTGATAGAAACTTGGGTCACACTTTTCTGTCCCCAGAATGATTTTTTCAAAAAGATCATTTTACTATTATTATACTGTCAGTTTATCCAAACCAAACAGTTTTCACATACCGGTACATGGGTTTTTGTTGTTGTTGTTGTTGTTGTTTTTTTCTTTAACACTGGTTGACGGTATTAATATTTAAAATGCAGGCTCTACATTTCGCTGCCTGGGCTAAAACCTCCTGTCACAATGTGGTAAATATACCGTATTTTCCGCACTATAAGGCGCACCGAAAAGTCTTACATTTACTTAAAAGCTCACAGCGCGCCTTAAAATTCGGTGCGCCTTGTGTATGGTCATTACGGCAGCCGTCGGAAAGTGCTCTTCAAGAGCTTTGCGTTTTTTTTAGTTTTTTTGTTGTTTTGTGTTTTGTTTTGTCACTTTGTGTTGTTGTTACGTCGTGTGGACCTGATGCGGACTGTTTTCAGCATTTTTCTATAGAATGTATTTTGTAATTCAAAATTGACAAATTTTAAATTCTTGGGTAAATTGTATTAATTTATTTTTTCATTTTAATTAACATTTATCCTAAAATAATAAGCAACTAATTTAAAATTATATTTGGCACTGAAAACGGTTTTTATATTGTTTTGTTCGAAAGTAGCGCCGTAAAAATATAGATGTGTAATCACCAAAATCAGTACATTTTCTTTGTCAAAACTAGGTTCACAATAGAAAACACAATGGCTTTATATTTATCAAAGTCCTTACAGTCAAAAAACTATTTTTGAGTTGAGATTAAAAACAAGCAAAACAACTGCCAAGTGAAGTTATTTAATTCTCTGCCATTCAGAGTTTAATGCACAGTTAAACCGCCCACAGTTTGTTGGACACAGATCTCAACACTTACCAGTAAAAACGATTTGGAGTCACTCTCTCATGCACCATTTGCCACCTCCTCCCGAACTCCACTGAGCTGTAGAGCTGTATGCAACACAAACCAACCAGAATGAGCATGGAAGTATTTTACAATACAGTAAAAACCTTCTGAAACAGTGTTTTGGGGTAGCATCTGTGCAAAAAAAAAGTACATCTGGTTGATATGTCAGTTGGCAGGAATGCACAATCGGTTTTAAACTGCGAGTGTTGGCAGAGCTCTCTTGTGGGAATACATGAATATAGTTGACATTTTTCAGCGCCCCCCCCCCCCGCAAAAAAAATAAAAACAATTATGGTGTACGGCATCACAGTCGTTAGTATGCCTGCTTCAGAATTCTGAAGTTTGGATTTTGAATCTCGTGTCCCCACGTTCAGTGTGGGCAGCATGAGTTCTCTCTGGGCATTCCAGCATCCTTCCAAATTGCAAAACAAGCATGCTAGTTTGATTGAAGACTCTAAATCAGCAGTCACTAACATCCTGCCCAAAGGCAACCAGGTTGCCCCCACGGAGCGGCTGTGTTACCGCACCCGTGGTGGGACATTGTGATTTCCTTGAAACTTTGCAGAAGTGATCATTTGAAAATGTCAAAACTATCTGAGATTGATAGAAGCAGTGTTGTATATTTATTTGGGCTGCAGCTAACGATTATTTTACAAAGCGTGATGAAAATCTATTCTGTTCTGTTTATCACTTTCTCAATACGTATATCGATGAATCAGATTTAAAAAGTAAGCTTTCATTTTTGTCCCTTTATTCAAAAACAGGACAGGGCTTCACATTGACAATGCACAAAATGTACAAGCATTAATGAATCAATCTTCAGTTATTGGTTTGGTCTGTTGCGTGTCAGAAAAAAAGGGCAAACATGTCGATCTTTTTTTTTCAACGGAAAAGCAAATCTTTTCACATTCAATTCAATTTTGATTCAGCACCAAGTCTTCTTACGTAGAGCTCAACAGAAATTGGAGATTAAGGGATTATTAAAAATTATTAACCATTGATTCCATAATTTAGGAGTTGTCTATTATTTGTCGCAGCATGATTTCATCTGTTCCCATGCTATTGTGTTGAAGCATTCACATAATTGTTTTTTTTCCCCCACAATAATCATTGTCGTTAATCAGGAATAATAACATAACATTGAAGGTAATGTAAGCAAATTTTGGATTTCAGAAGTGTGACTCACACTGGTAGCCCTTCAAATGAATCAGTACAATATCCAAGAAGTGGCTCGCACTTCCGAAACATCTGGTGACCCTTTCTCTAAATTGTCGACAAATGTGAATTAGTGTCAGAATGACTGTTTGTCTGTATGTGCCCAGGGATTGACAGGCGACCAGTATCTGCAAAAGTTTGCGGGGGATCGATTTAGGCTCGACCACAACCCTCATGAGAACAATTACAGTTCACGGACGCCAAGCAAATTAAGCACTTTGACAGCCGTCTGTCTTAACTCATGATGTGAATATATATATATCCATCCATCCATTTTCCGAACCGCTTCATCCTCACTAGGGTCGCGGGGGGTGCTGGAGCCTATCCCAGCAGTCTTCGGGCAGTAGGCGGGGGACACCCTGAATTGGTTGCCAGCCAATCGCAGGGCACACAGAGACGAACAACCATCCACGCTCACACTCACACCTAGGGACAATTTAGAGTGCCCAACGAGCCTGTGAACATGCAAACTCCACACAGGGAGGCCGGAGCTGGATTTGAACCCGGTACCTCTGCACTGTGAAGCCGACGTGCTAACCACTGGACTGCCGGGCCGCCGAATATATATATATATATATATATATATATATATATATATATATATATATATATATATATCGTGGATCACTTGCTTTCAATAACTTATTAGAACTGAGGTCAAGTATAACATTCGCTGTAATAACGGGTTCATAAGATTATCATTGACGATGGTGAATGAACATTTCACTGTGATTGGCTGGCAACCAGTTCAAGGGTGTAACTCGCCTACTGCCTGAGGACAGCTGCGATAGACTAGAGCAGAAGTGGGCAAACCGCGGCTCGCGAGCCGCATGCGGCTCTTTGCTTGGTTCCCTGCAGCTCCTGGGCTTTCACACAACAATTGTCAAAAACGCCTCGGTGATGGCGCTGCCATTCAAGCAACGAAATAGAGGGTAACCAATCAGATGACTGAATCAACGCTCATGCGCAGACAACGGTGCTAAGTGCTAAGTAGTCAGCGAATCACCTCTGTTTTTAAGGAATTGGTGCCCAATACGTCGATCGCAATCGACCAAGAGCCAGCAGACTGGTCCCCAGTCGATTGCGAGAGGTGGGAGGAGGGAATGCGGGGGGGAAGATTTGTGTTTGTGTCTTAAGGTTTTATTTATGTTCGGGCGCTCCGGCTGTTGCTCGTCATGGTGTGCATGCATATGTGCGCGCGAGTGCATGGTCGTTTGTGTGTGTGGCTCTTTGCAGTAACACAGTAAAAAAATTGGCTCTTAGTCCCTGACTGGTTGGCCACCTCTGGACTAGAGCATGGCCCTCATGAGGAGAAATGGGTTTTTGTTTGTTTGTTTTGTTTGGGGGATTTTGGAGGGAGCAGGGCGTGAAGGTGTTTTGATTGTGATTATGTTATGGTGATAAAGGCACTTCGTATGAACCCACACAGTGATTGAGACTTTATATAGACTGCTAAGCTCAGCAATTTTGCCCTTACATTTTTATTCCTTTTTTTAAACTAAGGCAATGCTATTCCATGAACCAGCATAGACAAATCTGTTTACTTTGTAGTGATATATAACACATAGCTCCATTGAGGCCCCATACTTAATGTTGTCACGTTACAAGGTGGTGGTGGACCCCAAAAAGCAGGCAAGAGGGAGGAGCAGGGTGTACTTGACAAATTGTATTAAAACAGAGAAAACTAAATCCAAAACAAAGTCCAAAGTGTCAAACAAAAACCATGACTGTAACAAACCTGACAGCAGCAAACAATGACCTGACAATGAGTGGGCGGGCGGGAGTCCTTTTATACTACTAATTACATAACGACCAACAGGTGTGCAGCTGGAGGGGGAGCCATACAGTGCCACCTGTTGGTCACAAACAGAATAATGACAAATGTGAACACATTCATTTATGGGTGACAGATATGGGACTCTCCATTGAATAGAATGACATTTTTTTTCAAACTCATTTTTTTGGGAGAGGGGTGGGGACTCTTAGTGAGTTTCTAAACTTAAAGTGCAAATGATTAGTCAAGGACTAGCGGAAGCTTTTCTCTTTCCTTATCTTTGAAGTAAAAAGAAAAAAAACTACATTTAATCTCTCATTTTATTATTCAGATATGTACATATACATATATGCCCTTTACGGAACTGTCCCATATGTCTGAGCTTTGAAACCAACACTGAGGTCCATGGCAAGTTGCTTGTTGGACAAATTCCAAAATATCAACAGTATCCCATTTATGTTTGGTCCACCAACAGTCCAAACAAGATGGGAAATTACTTTTGGTAATGGTTATTTATGAGCCACATTAAGGGTTGTGGTCAATTCATGGATGGATTTCAGTGCAGTGATTTAGAAGAATAAACACAATTTTTCTGCAGCATTATGCTTTTTTTTTTAAAGAGTGAAAATTGTATTTATTTACGTTTATTGGCTCCTAATGATATTTACTTGCAGATAGACACATTTGACTGACAAGCATTTAACTGTCTTTTAGATGCCCTATTGGTGATGATTAAACATCAGAATCAGAATTTATCTTTATTGGCCAAGTATGTAGAAACACATAAGGAATTTGTTTCCGGTAGTACAGGCTACACTAGTATCAACGGCAGTATGAAGTATGAAGAGAGCTGGAGCTACAATGATCATTGCAGTAATACTGTTCCAGAGGGGTGTGCAAAAATGCAAAGAGCCACTAAAGATTTGGGTTTGAGGGAGTTCATGGCGAGATGGAAAATCTGTTTGTTTGAATGTCTGCTGGTTTTGGTACGCATGGATCGGCAGTGCTTGCCTGAGGGGAGTAGCTGGAAAAGGTGGTGGGCGCATGGATCGGCAGTGCTTGGAGGGGTAGCTGGAAAAGGTGGTGGGCAGGGTGTGGGGGGTCTAGTAGGATTTTCCGTGCCCTTGTCTTGGTTCTTGCGGCGTGTAAGTCCTTAAGAGTGGGTATTGTGAGTTTGTTTGGTTTTTTTTACATACCAATAATTTTATCCATTTCGTGTTCATACCGATTAGTCCTTGGATTGAAACATTAAAAATTCCATTGAACTTTTTTTGGAACATCAGAGCACTTAACATTACTTTTCTCAGTTTGTGTTTCTGTGACCTTTGTGAGTTTGTCAGTTTTTTTTAATGTGCCGATAATTTTATCTGTTTATGTAGCCCATGTGTGCTCTATATTGAGCAGATTTGAGCAAAAAATGCCGAGAGGCTGGGCAGGTCGGAAATAACTTGGCTAATTAATTTTACGGAAAGATAAGTGGATAGTCAAGCAAGTGACAGTGACACGGTAGAGAGCAGGAGGCAGAGTAGAAGGAAGGGTTTGAGTTTTACAACCCCACAATCTGTGAGTGTCCCTCAATCAACAAATGCAGCATCACTGCCAAAAAGAGGTGAGGACATTGAAAGGGAAGCAGTTTTGGGGTGGCATTAAGCCAATGACCTGGTGAAACCAGAGTGAATATCCTGCAGTCAATTGCTTTACAATTATCATGAACAATTTTGCAAAAAATGTTTTACTTGTTTGTCTTAATGGACTGAATGATATATGCTTGCTTTACCCCCAGTTTCCACTTTCCTGTCATGATTTTAACTAGAGTTGCATAACAACTACAGTATTTTGTGATTTTTTTTTCCTGCAGTGATGCAGTCTGTCCTTTTAGACGTGAACACCCTTTGGTTTGTACTGTGGACCTCATGAACCAGTAGCTTATTAATTTCCCTTCATGGCAGATGTTTCTGAATAACGTTATTGAGGCTGCATGAAAATATTTTTTCTCATATTTTCAAGTACTGTGGTAGTCGTGATATTGGTCTGTAATTTGGGAACAGATGTCTGTCCCCACTTTTATAAATAGGAATGACTTTAGCTGTTTTCATTTTTGATGGAAAGATACCAGATTTGAATGACAAGTTGCATATGTATGCGAAAGGTCGCACATGTTCTGTACTCTGTTTTACTATTGTCATATCATAAATAATCTACTTCAGATTAATTAGAATTTTTTTTGCAATTCACATGTGGAAATGGTGACTAACTGATATTAATTAGTACAGATAAGGCTCCTTCGTGGCGTGCAACAGCAATGGCTTGTTTTCCTTTTGATCTTGGCTAAAAATTCCACAAATTTGAGCGCATTAATCACCACGGTATCATGACCTTGAATCGAGATTCAAAACGAATAGGCAACAGTGCCTAACCACTTTACATCACTGAAATTACAATAAAAAAATCTGCACAAACACATAACAGTGAAAAGTACATTATTCTGGTGACTCCTTTACAAATGGGAGTGTAAACTGAACATGGTGAACCCACACATTTTATAAGTCATACTACCTGGAATTGTGTACTACAGGCCACACACCACACTCCCGCCAAAGTGCCTCAGAATGAAAATGCTTCTCAGTTTGCCCACAACCCTTGTGAGGATAAGCGGATCAGAAAATGGATGGATGGATGGATAGTGAGCCAATATCGGCCCTCCAACATACACAACATGCATGATTGTGCTTATGCTAGAAGAACATAAGTGATGAGTGCATGATTGTTTTTTTGACTTTTCACAATGCTCATAAACCGTAATCCTCAATAAATAATCATGTAAATCAGCAGTATATTCCTAGCATCATTCCTAGGGTGGGTGCCCAATCCTTACGGTAACAGCAATGGCTGCCCTAATGTGACGTCCTTCCCTGTAGAGTGTGCAATCAGCACAGCAGCAGACATAGGGAGAACATGCAAACTCCAAACAGAGGCCGGATCTCTGCACTGTGAGGTTGACGCGCTAACCACTCGACCACCGGGCCGCCCTAATGTGATATGTGAATCAGAATTACAATCTGGGCGGCCCGGTAGTCCAGTGGTTAGCACGTCGGCTTCACAGTGCAGAGGTACCGGGTTCGAACCCAGCTCCGGCCTCCCTGTGTGGAGTTTGCATGTACATTCCAAAAACATGCATGGCAGGCTGATTGGACACTCTAATTGTCCCTAGGTGTGAGTGTGAGTGTGGGCGTGGATGGTTGTTCGTCTCTGTGTGCCCTGCGATTGGCTGGCAACCAATTCAGGGTGTCCCCCGCCTACTGCCCGATATAAGCACCCCCCGCGACCCTAGTGAGGATCAAGCGGTTCGGAAAATGGATGGATGGAGAATTACAATCTATATTGTCAACATCAATTTTCTTGAGACCACGTATACCGGTTTTGTTTATCCATAATAGCTTGAGCAAGGTAACCTTGACTTCAGCCAGAACAAGGATTTATTCTTTACGCACAAAGAGATGAATAACGAACCAAGATTCTACCTTTTAACACAATATGATGTGGGATTCGAGACAGCATAAGTCATGTTAAACTAAGACAACAAAAATGGTGTCATTAGATCAGACTTTTTCGCTACATCCAACACAATTAAGGAATGGAGATTTTGATTTAAATGTTATCATATACAAGTCGCACCTAAGTATGTCCCAGGACCAACCAAACTATGGAAAAAGTAGTACTTCTGGAAAAATGCAGCAAATATGATTTGACGTGTGTGACTATAACTTATAAGATCCATTTTACATATGGGTGATAGCAGCGATTTTGGATTTGATCCAATGTTAAGTAATACAGAGGCCAAATATCACAAGCCAATATCAAGACCGGACGTGATTTTTAAATTAATATTTTATACAAAGAAACAATGTGCGCACTCACATCAATTGGGGGAGATCAGGGGGTTGCACAGAACATCAATTAAACCAAAAGACTAAATTATTTTGTTAACCGTTCCAGGTCACTGTGTGGTATAATACACCACGGTGCACTGTTAAATATAGGCAATGCAGTTGTTTTACTGTTTTATTTGGTTAATTAGTACGTTATGAATGTTTGCTTTTCACCAAATTAAATGTATAGCATTCTCTCACAATGCAAATTAAACAGTGCACCTTTCTTTCTGTAAGTCTGTGCCGCCATATTTATACAGGCTGGATAATTATGGAAAATACTGTCATTGCAATTTTCTTTCCCCACAAAATTGTGATTGTGATTTGATTTGGTCTTTTTTTTCAGTCTTTTTCTAATGTATTTTCAACCATTCATATTCATTCCAACAAACAATATGATATGTATTATACACTATATGATACTAAGTTAACGGCAAATAAAGCATTCATTAATATGAAAACTTGCTGCAATTACAGGTATTAACTTAATAAATAGTTTGATGTACGCTTTGGTAAGTGTGCACCATAACATTATTTGGCCACACAAGTGTGGTGTAAAGAATCTATATGAGGCTGTAAATCAATCAGCCACTAATGTGCAGAATGCGACAATAGTGCAAAGCTTTACGTCCTACATATAACTTTGTTCCACGAAACATGACATGTAAATGCAAACTGCACTTCTCACTAGACGGAAAAATTAATGAAACATACATAAAGTAGGGGGCGGCCCGGTAGTCCAGTGGTTAGCACGTCGGCTTCACAGTGCAGAGGTACCGGGTTCGATCCCAGCTCCGGCCTCCCTGTGTGGAGTTTGCATGTTCTCCCCGGGCTTGCGTGGGTTTTCTCCGGGTGCTCCGGTTTCCTCCCACATTCCAAAAACATGCATGGCAGGCTCGTTGGTCACTCTAAATTGTCCCTAGGTGTGAGTGTGAGCGTGGATGGTTGTTCGTCTCTGTGTGCCCTGCGATTGGCTGGCGACCAATTCAGGGTGTCCCCCGCCTACTGCCCGAAGACTGCTGGGATAGGCTCCAGCACCCCCCGCGACCCTAGTGAGGATCAAGCGGTTCGGATAATGGATGGATGGATGGACATAAAGTAGGTCTGAATATATATATTAGTATAGTAGCATCACACACGATAACGGTTAGCAAGTATTCGATAATGCCTGTTGATGACCTCACAGGCATTACAACTCTTTGGCGTCTCATCGTTCAAATGGTAAATTTACATATTTTTATCAATCGTTGGGCTCATTTATGACACTCATGGCCGAATGTATCATCTTTATGTCTGACCGCTCGACCACTTTGCAAGGATTGCATTCTAATTTGTCAGGGTTCAAGTCGCTGTGTGTGTGTGCTCAAACACCAGAGACACGTAAATCAAAAGTCAAACAAATAAATACGTGGGCAGAGACACATCCGACAGCCATCTGACAGTGTTCCACACACACGCGCGCTCCGACATACGGGGGGGCAGCTAAAACATGACACAATACACAGCAAAAATAGCCCGAGAGAGATTTTTGTTCACACACTTTGTTTTTTTGTTTTTTAACTTGCAAGGTGAACAAAAATCAAGCATGTTATAAATAGTTACCTCTGTGTCTTGTGAGATGTAAAACCTACTGAAAGCGAGCAGTTGTGCCTGCTGTGAAACCCCTCCACGCCCCCTCCTCCTCTTCTCAAGTCAGCTTCACAACGCAATAAAAGTAAGAGTGGGCGGGAGCAGATGCCAGTGCTTATGTGCAAGCAGAAGGCGTCAGGAAAAATTTGTTTGTATTTTAGGAAATATATACAAAAAGTAGAAATGAAGAAAATAAAGGGAATTCTTTGAAACTATCGATATATTAGCTTGAAGATTGCTACAGTGAAACTCCTCTACAACGAAATCATATTTGCAGCAAGACATTTTTCACAACAGGGGGTTTTTCACTGAAGCAAATTTGATCTCAGTTGTAAGTACACACACACACACACACACACACACACACACACACACACACACACACACACACACACACACACACACACACACACACACACAAACGTATGTGTACTCTATTTTTATTCCAATAGTGCATAAGTATGAGCACACACTTATTTGACACTTCATATAGTCAGTGCAGAAAGAAAAAAAAGGGAGAGAAATTGCGAAATTTACGATCAGCGTTCACTTTCACTTACATCAATTTCTTGGATAATGTCTTTTATTTTGCTTCCTCCGTCTTTCATTTTGATCACTTTTCCCCTCTCTTCCAGCCTCAGAGCGCTTCTTGTCTTAGCTGCTTGACATCCAAAGGTCCGTTTTGTAGCCATTTTAGCAATGCAATGTTCATGCTGCGTCTGAATCTAACAATAACAAATACTTCCTGGACGCGGTGGATTTTCTTTCCACTATCTCACTGTCTCTAACTCGACGTCCCTTCGATCGCCACCCAAGACAGCGTTGCTCAGCTGATGTCATGCAATGAACTTTTAAGCCAGCCACGGGACGCTTCGTAGTCTTCGATGGGCATAGTTAGCACGATAGAACTCACCTTCTCTCTAATTAGCGCTCCAGTTAGCGCAAGGTTTTTAGCATGATAACAAGTAAAGCATTCCAGGAACCGTTCATTTATTTGACTGTCCGTCGAGCCACAAGCAATTTACTCCGAGCAGCTAATCGGATGCATTCCACTCTAACTTCCACGGATCGAGCTACAGTATCCACACACATAGACAGTGAGGTCCCTCTTGGCCAATCAGAGGCCAGGATGATGCTCGGTAAGCCAATGGCAGAGCAGCTATGAGTATGTTGCATTCAGGAAACTTGCAGCTGTGACCGAAATAAACATCGATCACTATGTAAACCAGTGTGGTGGTTGCTGTTGCTGTTTCCGAACAAAGCAGTAGAGGTCGCTGTTGGATTAGACTTTGTTGTAGTGATGAATGTCTTCGCGAGAAAATGATTTTGTATAACGCAACAGGGTTTTTTTTCATCGTATGGGGGGCAGGAGAATGGGAATGGTGTTAATGCATGAAGATTTTTTCACATTAGGGGGTATTTTCGTCCATGTAGGTTTCGTTCTAGAGGAGTTTCACTGTATTTAAAACTGAGCCCTCTGGATCGAAATATCGATACCTTGGTATCAATCCACCCATGCCTAATAGGTGTGAGACAAGTATTGTTAAATTGGTAAAATTGTTTTATATATGCACCTCAAAGTAAGTAGACTGTAACTATCAACTCTGCTGAAATACCTTTGTGACGGGATTTGGCAACTGCTTAACTTGAACCCCTGCTGTTCTGAGTGATACACTTTTGTTGAAGTCGTCAAACAAGGCTGAACCAATTCCCTTACCTTTTGCTCATGACTGTAAGCCAGAATCCAGTCCTCTTGCTCGGGATGGAAGAGCAGGCTCAGGATATAGAAGTTCAGCCGGTACTTCTGGTATGTTGCTCCTTCATCAGAACTGATCAGAAGACTGTTCTCCACTTCAGTATCTGTTAAGAGCATAATCTTTGGAAAGAATGAGACATTGCACAGAATGTTTTAAAAAGGAAGGTATCCGCCCATCCATCCATTTTCTACTGCTTGCGCTTGTTCGCACATGTGCTTGCACACACGCGTGCATGCGTCTTTCCAGCTTGCCATGGGCTCATAGAATGCCAGTGGCCATTTATAGTGATAGTTGACCTCGATGCATGTGAATGATGGGTGTGATGCCCACACCATTGGACAAGCTCCGTGTGGACATCATTTAGGAGTAAACTAATAAAATTTAACATCTTCGTTCTCTTTTTTTGAATGTTGGATAAGGGGCATGCTGTAGCTGTCTTCGGGCAGTAGGCGAGGGGGCACCCTGAACTGATTGGCAGCCAATCACAGGGCACACAGAGACAAACAACCATCCGCACTCACACACACACCTAGGGACAATTTAGAGTGTTCCATTAACATTCCAAGTATGTTTCTGGGATGCGGAATGAAACTGGAGTACCCGGAGAAAACCTACGCAGGCACGGGGAGAACATATGCACCTGCACGATTGGTTGGTAAACTCCACACAGGAAGGCCGGAGCTGGAATGGAACTTTGCATGCACTGTGAGGCGGACATGATAACCAGTCCACCACTGTGCCGGCACAACAACAGTATTAGAGGCATATTTTACACTGTAGATAAAAGTAGTTTAAAAATCTAAATGAATTTGCTGAGTAACTCATTACTTTTGCAAGACAGTAACTGAGAGAGTAACCCATTCACTTTTGGGAAGAAGTGACTCGAACTAATTACTTTTTAAAGTAAGGTGCCTACGCTGGCAGGAACCCCTCCAACATGCCAACAGTGAAACATACAGTATGACCTCAGTGGGTGTTTGCACTGGACTGTTTTTAACCTCAAATCGTAATAAGAATGCACTTCAAGCTGCCTTCATTACATTAAATGAGTAGGAGTAATCAGGCATTTGCAGTCTTAAATTACACAGCACATACCTGTACATTGATTTTGTGTGTATTTACTTTGATTTTATAAAAAATTTTTGTTATCTGCTGGTCAGGCAGCATCTCAGCCCGGGACAGAGCGAGACTGGAGCGACTGGTCAGGCTGCGCCCTGGACACTCTGGAGGAGGTGGGTAGCAGGAGGATGCTAGCTAAACTAAAAGCTATGATGGACAGTCCCTCCCACCCCATCCAGCCCATCCTGACAGCTCCTTCAGCCAGAGACTGTTACACCCGCGCTGCAAGAAGGAGAGATACCGCCGCTCATTCCTACCGACTGCTGTCAGGGTGCTAAATAAACACCCGTGAAAACCTGGACTCACCCCATCCATACACTCTAAATAGCACAGCCACCTTACGCAGCATACATGCAGTTGCATATATGCTTATATCTATATTTTATACTGTATTTCATATTGCATTCTGTACTGTGTACAGTTCTTTTTTCTGAAACATTTATTTTGTGCATGCAATACTTCTTTTCTACCCCACCGCCACCCTTCAATTCTGCTGTTATAGATTGCACATTTCTGCAGTGTGGGACAAATAAAGGTTTTCTTATCTTATCTTATTTTATCCTATCTTATATCACTCCATGACACATCTTCAGGTGTGCATCTCTGTTCTTTTTGATAACAAATGAAAAAACTGATCACCTGATAACAATCGGTAAAGTATTGGCAAATGCTCTACTGTATTTTATGAAAGCAAGATACAGTATATAGAAAACAATGACAACTCAAATTAAATAACAGTACTTCTTTACATCCGCTTGATAAATTGAATGATATTAAATGAAGATGAATGCAGAATTAGCAAGTGGCTGCCTGTATTACTAAAATATAAGACGGGGATCTGTATACTCATGTGGAATAGCCTTCTTTTTTTTTTTTTTTACTGACAGCACATCATAAATAAGACTATGGCTGCTTGATTAGCTGAATATTCATTAAACACAAGCTAACGCTGCCATTCTGTGTGCCTTTAAAGCACATCAAAGCAAAAGCTGTCGTGGACTGTTTATCTTACTGCTGCATCGTTGAGGTGCTACCAGATGTTTGAGCTTGTGGATGAAACAAACACAGCTCTTTTGATGTTTAGCCATTTACGGTCAGGCTAATGGGACACTGCCTAACATTTTAGCTTAGCCAGACCACTTCCACACCTACGAAATGGACTTCCTGCCTTTCCCCCTATTTGGGTTCCTTTCTCATTTTGAAAACGACTGAATTAAGTGCCGGGATGGCGCTACACCAGGGGTAGGGCTACTATAACTCTGGCTACACCAATTTCCATCAAAAGAAATTGGTGTATCCAGAGCTAAGCCTCTCCAGCATTTAATTTGATGTTCTAAATATACATATTCAGTTTTTTTTTCCTCAGCCCCCTCATGTATCGATCAAGCCCAATTTAGCCCTTGGAGAGTGAAATTCCTGGAGCCGCGCTTGATAGAGTGTACTGTATACTTTATGTCTTTTACATGGTACATATCGTAACTAACTCATTCACATAAAAAAAACAATGTTTACCAGTTGCAGCATCTGGATCTTTGCAAAAATTTAGTAATCCATCGGTGTGTGGGGAAAATGCCTGTTTATTTTAAATGAATAGCAAATCATGTTGTCACTGAATACAACCATTAAATTGGGTTACTTGAGGCTAGATTGACTTGGCAGTGATTGGACACAGAGAGCAATGCTACTAAATACTTTATCTGAGCATACACTTGTATGTGAAAAGTCAAAATAGAAGACACTGTTGGTGCAAAACTGGCAGGTAGAGTTGCTGTGATAACAATTGTTTAGTTTTTTTTGTCACTGACACAATAACAAGGAAAAGATGGTGAGTTTGTCTGTAAGGACTAATAAGTGATACGTGAATAAAGCCCATCTAGACAACATCATCCATGGCGGCAATACACTGCGGCACAGCCGGGATGATGAATTACTCGTGCAAGATGTGGAATATCCAGTACCAGCGTGTCTACAGAAGTGGATCAACATATTCCAGGGTCAACGCATCGGAGTCAACAAAGGGCCTGCCCGGAGGAGGAGAAAGTGGGGGAAACCAAAGTTGAAATACCTTGGCTCGAGATTCAAAGCCCTCTGTTACCTTTTATCTTGCTCATCAACGTTAGGTCACTCTGCAATAAACTGAACGAGCAACATGCCAACATGTCATACATACAAGGATGTGGGATTGATCTGTGTCATGGAAACGTGGCTTGACAAGACAATTTCGGAAACTCAGCTCTCCCTCAGTGGCTTGTCCAACCGGGACATCGTGAACAGTTGTTCAACAGTTGAACAGGGGGCAGGATCTGTGTGTACACCAACCAGGCTTGAAGCAGGACAGCCGCTGTCATTGACTCTTGCTGCACAAGTGATGTGGGAATGCTTGCACTGTCTTTTGGGCCTAGGGACCTGTCCTGTGAGTTAGGCCAGCTCCCGTTAGTTTTGGTGTATATCCCCCTTGTCAGGCAACGCGGCATGAACACAATATTGCATCTTGTGTTCAAAAGATTGAGACTGCCTTTCTTCAGTCACCTGTTTTTGTTCTTGGGGATTCTTGCAGATTATTCACACCTATCAACAGTATGTTACATGTGCCACCAGGGGCGATAAAACAGATCCAGAACCACAATGTTGTTCAACTTGTTCCAACATGCCAAACCAAACTACAGAGAGACGGCGTAGTTAAAAAGACGGTCCGACAGTGTGATGAGAATGTCCAAGAATCACCTCTGGGCTGTCTTGATTGTACAATGTTGAAGGTGTTCACAGAAGGCCACACATTAGAGGAGGCTACTGATGTAGTCACATCATTCATTTCTGTTTGCCTGGATATGTTGGGCCCCACAAAAACCAAAAACGTATTTTTAAATAATAAGCCTTGGCTAACAAAATCACTGAAAACAACTCTGAATTAAAAGAAAATAATTCAGGAAATAAACTTGAAGGTAAACTCATGCAAAATAGATGCACTAGAGATATTAACATGGCTCAAAGAGCTTATGAGGACAGGGTGGCGAGACTTTTTAACTACGGTAAGCTCAGGGATGGTTGGCAGAGTGACAAAACCCTGGACGGTCTCTGCTCCAATTCCTCATCACGAGGCTCCGTGCAGAGGTGTGTGTCTGCATGGCCGAAGATCTGAACTTTTACTGCAGGTTTGATCAGTGTGATTACACACAGGAGAGGGAGGAACTATCTGATAAATTCATCTCTCGACTTCAGTCCGCTGAGAACCTGAAGCTGTCACCCGTGGATGTGGAACGCACACTGCAGCAGCTCAAACTCAACAAAGCTGGCAGGTGTCTTCTGCTCACTGTTCAACTGCTCTCTGGCCGAGCACACCATTGCCTCCATCTGGATGTCCTCCATCATCTGCCCCGTGGCAATCTCAGCTCCAACGACGATGATCGGCCTGTGGCATTAACATCCTTGGTCAGCTGCAGGTTGATGTGGGTCTGCTCCCTGACCTACTTCCGTTCGCATACCCTCTGCACGGAGGTGGGGATGGGGCTGTGCTGACTCTGCTGCACGGTGGCATCCCCCCCTGGAGAAGCCCAAATCCCATGTCAGTTCAGTCTTTGTGGACATTTCGAGTGCATTCAACACCGTGCGACCACACCTCATAAGACATAAGCGGTTTGGGATGAATATCTACCACCACTTCATCCTCTGTGTCCTGTCCTTTCTCACAGGGAGAGATAAGAATGTCAGGGTGAATGGTCACTTTAGCACCACCAGAATGATATCCACCGGTTACCCTTAAGGTATTTCTCCAATTCTCTTCACACTGTACGCAAATGACTGCAGGAGCATCACCCTTAAGATAACATTTCAAATACTCAGGTAGCACAGCCACTTCACCGCACCCTCACTCAGAGTTAATAATGAAACAATGGAATAAATATCATACAAATATCTTGGCTCTGTAATTGACCTTAAACTCACATTTCATCTGAACACTGAATATATTTTCTCAAAATGCCCCTAGCGTCAATTCTTCCTCCGTAAGCTCTGCAACCTTCAGGTTCACCATTTCATCCTCACTGCCAATGATAAATGTTTTATTGAATCTGTATTCATGTTTTATATCATCACCTGGTTTGGGTCAATTACTCTTGGAAATGGAAACATGCTCAATAAAATCATACAAATCTGCAGTAAAATTACAGGTCAAGAGCAGCAGTCACTTTACTGGCATTTACAATAACAGACTCATAATAAAAAGGCACATGGATATCAACTGACACTTCACACATCCTGCATTCTCACTATGTCCTGTAACTATCAGGGCATAGGTATCTCCCCTGAGAACTAAAAGAGCTGCCTCGACCTTTCTCCCCACCTCAATCTGTTGAGTTGAATCAATTTTTATTGTATTTATTTATGATTTGGAAAATATAAACCCCCGGTGCCTGTGTGGGTTTTCTCCGGTTACTCCGGTTTCCTCCCATATACACAAAAATGTGCATGGGAGGTTAATGGAACACTCTCAAGTTGTCCCTAGGTGTGAGTTTAAGCATGAATGGTTGTTTGTCCATGTGTACCATACGATTGGTTTGCAACCAATTCAGGGTGTCCCCCACCAACTGCCTGAAACTGCAGGGTTTGATTCCAGGCCTTCCTGTGTGGAGTTTGCATGTTCTCTCTGGGTTTTCTCTGAGTACTCGTGCATGCTAGGCAAATTGAACACTTTAAATAGTCCCTAGGTGTGACTGTGAGTTTGAACGTTTGTCAATGTGTGATTGGCTGACAACCAATTCAGGGTGTACCCCGCCTACTGCCCGAAGACAACTGGGATAGGCTCCAGCACGCCCGCAACCCTTGTGAAAATTTGCGGATTAGAAAATGGCTGGATGGGATTCAAATCAATTGTCTTGACCTGTCAGCAATGAAATTCCTACCTTGAAGTCACACTTCGGTTGCCTAAGTGCATGATTGTGAGACCGGGGTGTTTGCTTAAGATCTGAAGATCATTTCTTTCTTCTTTTTCAAACCAATGATTGAAAGAGTCATTTTTTTTAATTTGTATCCAGAGCAGTAAAAACATCCAAATGTTCTCAATAACTGCCTCTAATTTGTTCTGATCAAAATAAAAAATATTTTTGGGTCATGTTCTCACACAATAACACATATTTAAATGCTTGCTTGTATAACTTCAGCCAAAATATCATTGTTTATTTTACAACTAATGGTCTCTCAGTCTTCTGAATTCAAAACATACACTTTGTGTCAAATTGTATTTTCACTTTGATTTTGAAATGTTGGTAAAAATTCCCTGGTAAAATCTGAAAATACCCACAGGTTAAATCAAGTTGCCCAGTAAAGAGGAACGATACTCGCTCAGGTGCAACATTTGCACGTGTGAAAAAAAAGTATGTTCTTCAAAAGGTTCTTAGGCACCATGTTATCAAATTTTCACCCCTGATAGTGGTCCTGGAACTCAAAAATAGAAGCTATTTTTACCCCGTGACGGTCTAACAAGCAGATTGCTAGTTGTGTAGAGCTATTTAAATGTTCTTTTTTTTTTGGTTCATTGTAAACTTAGACATTTACGATTTACAATTGGAGTGTAATAATTTTGACAGCAAAGGTATTTAGAAGAGTCCTGGACCCTATGGATGTTTTCAGGTTTTCTATTCTTCATCAAGCATCATCGTGCTTAAAATGGCAACAATTTTCAGTACTGTATAATTATACAGTAAAATGACTCATGACCACCTACAATACTTTCATGTTATCAAACAAGATAGAGAGTATCTTGAGAGTATTTCGAGACCACTAAATGCACTATTCATGTGCAAGTGGTCCTGTGTAGGTGGTGGGCAATGCTGTGGAGTGATCATGTTCCAAGTGAGTCATCATTTAATATTGAATTTTGAGTGGAAATAAGAAGGAGTTTAAAAAGCCAATTGGTAGGAGCAAAAGCACAACTGATTTTTTTTTGGGGCACTTTTAGAGTCATTGAATTCATGGGATATCAAGTGCAGCACCAGCAAGCTCTCTGGAAATGCTCATGTTGCTGCCCCAGAAATAATAATTAAATGCATTGCTTGACACTAGCATAAATATAAAATAAATAGTGTTACCTTTCTTTTGTTGTTTGGGCTCACGTACAAATAACTGAGTATTGTCTTTGCGCCAACTTTGTCATTCAGTTTCTGGTATGTTGCTCCATAGTCAGTTGACCTGAAATTTGAATAGAAAGGTCGGATGAACATTTGAAAAATGACTTGTTGCAATTAACAGTCCCCTTGATAGCAGGGTATGACACGGGTTAAGGCTCTGATATAATTAAGTCCCTATTGAGCTGAACACATCAACAGGATCTCCCGCCGGAGTGCAGTGGCCGCATTTTAATGGCCACCGTACTCACTTTCTCTGATTTATTATTAGAGACAAATAATATGTCCTCCGTTTGAGATTTGAATTTATATTTCCAGAATTCTGAGAAGTAATAATGCTAGCGGGGGGGGGGGGGGTTAGGGTTAGGGTTAGGGGGGCATAAATATAGTTTGAGCACAGCTCGAGAAGGTTCTAATGTATACATTTGTGTTCTTTATCTGACAGTCAAAGGCCTCTCCTTAAAGCACAGAGAAAACTACAAATGAGAATGGCCTTGAGTCAAACAATTTGCAAACTGACCCCAGAAACATTGACGTTATGCACGATGCAATTCATGACATTTTATTGTAATGAGCATCAAATATTAATCCCACTGGTGTTTTTCACAACATCGAAAACACAAGAGGACAAGAATAGGAAGGTATGTGCCTTGTGATTGACTAGCAACATATTCCAGGTGTAGCCCACCCTATGGACAACATTTGCCAGGGACCCTCGACAGGTATAAAATACTGATGAATGACAAAAGGCATCTGTATATCTATCTGTAACTGGCGGCAATATCGAGTCATTGGTTGCCATGACAACGAATATATGAATATATATATTTTTGATGTTGTTCATTTGTAAAGTGATATGTTTCTATGTGAATTTTCATATTGTTTTATTTTCATATGTTATTTGGGATGTTTTGTCAGGAACCACTTCCGGGTCACGTGCCGCGGATAGCAAGGAATTAGAAAGATCGAGAAGACAACTTACGAGAGAGAGAGACAGACAGAGAGAGAGAGAGAGAGAGACGGAGAGAAATGATATCGTCTGGTCAGCGTTATTCAAGTTTATCTACTTTCGGTTTTACAAGGTGAACACGGTATGTGTCTGTTTTTGCTTATTTATTAATGCCTTGTCTAAGAGAATATTGTAATGTTGTAATCGGAGGCCAGGATGATGCTCGGTAAGCCAATGGCAGAGCAGCTATGAGTATGTTGCGTCCAGAAAACTTGCAGCCGTGACCGAAATAAACACCGTTCACTATGTAAACCAGTGTGGTGGTTGCTGTTGCCGCTTCCGAACGAAGCAGTAGAGGTCGCTGTTGGATTATACTTCATTGTAGTGAATCTTTTTGCGAGGCAGGAGCAGAGAAAATTGATTTTGTATAACGCCACAGGGGTTTTTTCGTCCTATGGGGGCAGGAGAATAGGAATGGCGTTAATGCATCCATCCGTCTGGAGGCTTCGGCGCGCAGGTGCTTTCCATCCCGCGGCAAGCTATCGGCTTCGGCGCACATCACGCAGCTAGCCACGACCTTCTCATCCTGTAGCAGCTAAAGGTTTCGGTGGAGATTAACCAGAGTTGGCAAAGGCCTGTACAGCTTCCAGTGGCTCACAAAGTAGATGGATAGAACATAAACAAAGATCATCTGACTGAGGAATTAATGAATGTGAGTTCTTGAATGTGTGAAAATATCTATTGAATGTTTGATAAGTGCCATCATAGTTATTATTGCTGATTGCAAATGTAACGGTAATGAACAGCATTGATTGAATAGGATTAGGGGCTGTAACTCAAATTACTTGGTTTCTAAAAATCTATAAAGTCAGGTTCTGAAGTTTTGAAGGCTCCAAAATGTATCAAAATAGCGACAGTCAGTGTGATAAAGGTGCAAGAGCATGAAAATGTGGAAAGGCAAAAATAAGAAAATCCTCTCGTGAAAGACATTTAACACCTAAAATGCAGGAACTAAAAGAGAAAGAGTTCATTCAAAAGGTAGACAAGTTGAATGCAACATATGAGAAATGGAAAAGTCATGTTAGAGAAACCCGAAGAAAGTTAAAACAATGGTGCCCTGAGCAAGACATGTACGACATGATGGATGTGGTTGAGAAGCTTGAGGGTGAGATAAAAGAAATATATGACAGTGTCCGAAGCCAGACAATACCAAGTCAAGAATTACGGAGAAAAGTTGATGCATGTGTAGCGGCATCAGCAGACTTACTGCAAGTAATGAGAATCCGTCTAACAGAAGATGAAGAAGATTTTGATGCTGTGGCAGAAAACGCAAAATTACACATGCTGCTAGATAATGAATATGCCAGATCCATATATGGTTCCACCGCCTCCAAAGTTACAGCACCCAGTGCCAACCCTTCCGGGCACATGTCAGAATCACCGAGCATTTCAGTTAAGCGGGCCAAAATGGCTGCTCTTCTGGCTGCGAAGGAAGCTTAGATTGACATGGAAGAGGCTATTGAAGCCCAACGTCAGCAGTTGAAAAAACTTGAAAATCGGAGAGACATTGAAGTAATTAAGGCACAGTTAAGTGTGTATGAAGAAGAGGAAATTAAGGAAAGGAATGGGACAAGCAGCCCCGTCCGTACACACCAAAGAGAACGTTGCATTTCCTTCTTCTCATCACGCCCCACGTCACGAACAGCAAACTGTACAAAATGAGACAACCTTGGTTCAGACCTTACAGGAATCATTAGCTCTTAGTCGTCTTCCAAACCCAGAGCCTACAGTATTCTCAGGTGATCCTCTGAACTTTATAGAGTGGAGTACAAGCTTCAAAGCTCTGATAGAGAGGCGATGCTCAAACCCTGCAGATAGGCTGTTTTATTTACAAAGGTACATAGCAGGGGAGGCAAAATCTTCTCTTGAAGGCAGTTTTTATAGAAGAGATGAAGAAGCCTATCAGCAAGCATGGGATCGACTCAACGCCAGATATGGTAATTCCTTCATTGTGCAGAGAGCTTTCAGAGAAAAACTCAATGGATGGCCAAAGATGGGTGGGAAGGAATATATCAAATTGAGAGAATTCAGCGATTTCCTCCAAACTTGTAGTAATGCTATGCCTTACATAAGGGGTCTGCAAGTTTTGAATGACTGTGAGGAGAACCAGAAAATGCTGTTGAAACTACCAGATTGGGTGACATCCAGGTGGAACCGTCATGTCACAGAGCAGCCAGATGAAGGTAAAGATTATCCAAGCATAGCTTGCAATCCAGTGTCGTCTCTGTACGCCTTAAGACAAGCTACTGAGATGACAGTAAAGGGAGGTAGGCACCCAAAAGCAAACACATTTGCTACAAAGGTGAGGATTCCAGATTCGCAAATCTCTACAGCCGATCAAGACCCCAATGAAAACTATTTGCAAGATGCCGAAAATCCAGGCATATGCATATGCTGTGGAGAAGAACACTCTCTACATAAATGTAAGATGCTTATGGAAATGACTTCAGAGGAAAAGAGAAAATATATCTATGAAAACAAGCTATGTTTTGGATGCCTGAGAAGAGGTCACAATTCTAAGGAATGTAGAAATAGAGCCATGTGTGGAGTTTGCCGAAAGAGTCATCCAACCGCATTACATGAAGATCGTTCTCCAACGGAGACACCCTCAGCACAAAACACCACGGAAGAAAGTACATCCTCACTATCTTGTTGTGTCAATGGAAGTGATGGTAGGAGTACATCAATGATTGTGCCTGTCTGGATCACAGCACCTAATGCAACTGATACGGAGGTCCTAGCATATGCGCTCTTGGACACACAAAGCAACCACACGTTTGTCGATCAAGAATTATGTGCAAAGCTTAAGGTTAACATGGACCCAGTTAAACTGAAACTCTCCACGATGATGGGAAAAGACTCAGTGATAAAGAGTGAAAGAGTTTGCGGACTTAAAGTAAGAGGATTCTCCTCAAATATTTCCATCGACCTACCTCCAGCCTACACAAGAGACTTAATTCCCTTTGACCGCACACACATTCCTACCCGCAAAACAGCCACTTCATGGAAACATCTGGTTGACATAACCCAATAGATACACCCACCGATGGATTGGAGTGTTGGACTATTGATCGGCTATGACTGCTCCAGAGCCCTGATTCCAAGAGAGGTCATTCCTGGAGGTGACTATGAGCCTTATGCTGTCAGAACTGATCTCGGCTGGAGTATTGTAGAAAGAGCAGCACAATGTGTAAATGAAGGAGATGAGACAAGTCTTTGTCTTCGAGTATGTGTCAAAGAGTTACCACCCAAAACACCATCAGCCATCATTGAAGTTTTGAAGTCTGATCCTGCAAAAGCAAGGGAAAAAAGCATATCTCAAAACGACGTTCTCTTTCAGCAAGTCTTAAAAGGAGGCCTCCAACAAAATGAGCGCGGCCATTGTGAAATTCCTGTTCCTTTCAAACCACAACCTCACCTACCAAACAACAAAGTGCTGGCTTTGGCACGACAGAAACAATTTAAAAGAAAGCTGGACAGAGATGACAAGTTCAGAAGTGACTGTCTGAAGTTTATGAAGAGTGCTTTGAAAGATGATGATGCAGAGAATGTGGACTCCAACTCGAAACTCGTAGAATACCGGAAGGAGGTGCACTTATTTGGAGTGTCATCTTCCCTTGGCTGTGCCAACGATGCCATGGAATGTCTTGCCATCCATAATGAGAAACAGTTCCCCAATGCAGCTAGTTTCATGAGTAATAATTTCTGTGTTGATGACAGACTGATAAGTGTGGAGTCAGTTGCGGAGTTGAAAGACCTTATTGAATTGAATTGAATACACTTTATTGTCATATGTGCTGTACGTGTGTGTAACATACAGCACAGATGAAATTTCTTCCCCCTCAACATAAAACAAGAGGAGCCGCTGTGAAAGAAGCCCAACCTCCGTGTGCAAGAGGAGACATACCCTTCCACAAATTCCTTACCACAATCGAGGTGATGCCTGGGCCACTAATGGGAGATCCGGAGCTTAGGGATACACAAGAGTTTGAAAAACAAAACAAACTGAGTCTACAAGCAAATTTGAAATTCAAGAGCCTCCATTACGACTGTCAAGATAAAGATAGACAAGTGCGAAAAGTAACTTTACATAGGAGAACGAAAGTTCGGAAGAAAGGGAGAAGTTAGGTAGAAAGTGGACCGCCTCAATAAGTCTTGCGTCGTTCAGAGCCTTACAGAGTTAGTTTTAATCAAGGTAACTAAAGGAGAAAGCATCAGACATATTTAAAAAAAAAAAAAGGTGTCAAATATTTCAGTTAGAATCAGTATTTTCAGAACGATGTAAGTTCCATTGTTTGTTTGAATGACATATTAAATTTGTCTGATTTATTAAGGACACATCAGAACACGGGTGAAATTACTGTTGATTACTTTCAAGTGTGTAAAGTAATGTTTTATTTACAAATGTTACTCCAACAGTAATTTGGTGGGAGTGTAACTGGCGGCAATATCGAGTCATTGATTGCCATGACAACGAATATATGAATATATATATTTTTGATGTTGATTTGTAAAGTGCTTTGTTTCTATGTGAATTTTCATATTGTTTTATTTTCATATGTTATTTGGGATGTTTTGTCAGGAATCACTTCCGGGTCACGTGCCGCGGATAGCGAGGAATTAGAAAGATCGAGAAGACAACTTACGAGAGAGAGAGACAGACAGAGAGAGAGAGAGAAAAAGAGACGGAGAGAAACAATATTGTCTGGTCAGCGTTATTCAAGTTTATCTACTTTCGGTTTTACAGGGTGAACACGGTATGTGTCTGTTTTTGCGTATTTATTAATGCCTTGTCGAAGAGAATGTTGTAATGTTGATTGTTGTTTGAAATGTGTTTTAGTTTTCACGGTGTTCCACGATTAAACGTTTTTGGACATCAGTGCGAGGAGTCATCCTTGACCGGGGTAGATACACTATCTATTGATATAATTAACCAACAGTGAATATTGAGTTTGACACACCCTTGTTCAAAGACCATGTTTTTGTGATGCAGAAAGAGAAAACATGTCCACGACTGATGTGACCTGTCACCTGTAAAGCTCACCTAAAAAACAGCAACAACAATTTCCATTTTATTTTGAAATACACACTGATTGGATGGTTGGACAGTGATTGGAATGGATAAGCTGAACAGTTGATGCTTATGCAATACATTTAGATTTTTTTATTTCCCAATGTGCTCAGTGTATGAAGATCTTTTTGCTGCCTTCTACGCTGTCTAAATGCCAATATACAGAATATTATGTTCATGCGCTTTTGACCTGGTGCATGCTTTTTTTTTTTTTATTTTTTTTATTTCCTGTATCCACTCATTCTGCGGAAAGGTTGCAAATGTCCCCATTGTGGCACTAATACAGATTATCTTCTCATTTTCGATCGAATTGTGGTCATCCTTGCAGGCACTGCATTTCTCTCAAAAGGCAATGTAAGCTGCTTTTTTTCCTTCAAATACCAGTACTAAACTACTAATCTGGATGTTGAGGCTTCAATTGTATTTACATCAATTGGTTGCTCTAATAAGCACAAAGTACCGTAATGCCTCTTTCACAGACACATCACTATATAAAGATGCTATATAAAGATGCAATTTCTGTAAGGAACTTGTAGTTTGGTTGTGTAACTCTACTCATTTCAATGCAGTGGCAACAGACAGCACACACATAAAGTACACCATGTGCTCATCAGCGTTCAGCTAGTTTGGCTGTACAGTGATCCCTCGCTCTAACGCGGTTCACTTTCCGCTTTGCTGTTTCACAGATTTTTTTTAGTGCCCTTTTTTTAATGCTTTTAAACAGTGAATTGCGTTCTGCATCCTGATTGGCTAAGGCACTGACCGACGTGAACAGTCTCCGCACCATTGTCTCTGTACAGTTTGCCAAATTTACCTTTGCAAATTGTTGGTCTTAGGTTTCATTGTATCAGTGGCGGATGCTGGTCTGTCAAGGAGGGGAAGCTCAATTTCGGCCTACATCATAAAATGTGTTCGTTTATTTACTCTACTCTACTCTCTGTTCATTTTCAAAAAAATGAAAAGGAAAAGGATGCCTTCATCATAAGATCATTGGCTCATTTCGCCGTCAATCAAAAAGAGATTCAGCCTCAGTGAGATCATCCAATCATCATGAAGAAAAGCTGAGCTTCTGCACGCCCACTGTCCATAGTCTCCCAGAGACACTGAGCGTCCAATGGGCGGGACAAAACCAGCATTTATCCAATGACTCGTCTCGTTTCAATGCATTGGGACAACCTAACTTGAACTCTCTAGACGCCCAGCGTCCGCGTGGTCGACGCTCAACGTCCACACAGTTTATAGCACAGTGAAGCTGTGGGAATGAATGAGAAGAGAGTCGTGTCGTAACCAGTAATAAGAAGCTGATTTGGAACAAAAGTTGAGCGCGTTGTAGCGCATATTTAGTCAATGACATGTCCACACAATTGTACGTATACACATATATTTGATCACTTACTTTTTGACATTTTAGGGGAAGCTGAGCTTCCCCTGCAGTCTTAGAGCAATCGCCTCTGCATTGCATACGTAGTTCAGTATTTTATAATAACTGTTAAAAATAAACCTGACTATCATGTATGTAAAACTTTATTGTCAAATGTGCTGTTATTCTTTTTGGAACATAACCCCCGCGATAAACGAGGGATTACTGTAGTTCCTTTTTTTCCCTCTTATAACTACTACAAAACCACTCAATATGTTTTGAAAAGCATGGCATTAATTTAGTAAATGGAATTGATGATGGGTAATTTTGTAAGGAATATATAAATACCTCTAAAATGTAGCAAAGAAACTCCTTGGGTGATTTCAAACGTACTGTAGCCGTTATTTGCACGAACATTCCTCTCACACTTAACTTCGGCATCAATAAATAGTTTTGCACGTTCTTACTGTTTGATAGCCCCTCCAAACACAAAAGCAGACATAATCATGCTATGCTTGCAAATTTAGTACCCCGTTGCATATATCACTGTCTGCTTTCCATGATGAGGATTCAATTTCCTCAGGGTGACTCCACAATCATCAACACACTGGTCCATGGGACAGTGTCATCAGGTTATTGATATCAGGTTATTGATCTGCCCCTTAGGGGATTCTGTCGACAAGCCATTGAGGGTATGACTTATTCTCAGTGTCACAGCAACTTTCACAGTTGACTGTAACAGTCGGAAGTCATCCGATTCCAACATGATGAAATATGCAATAAATGAAAAGCAGTAGCTTCATAGGGGCGGTAATTCTACTTGAAAGTTATCCAACTAGCTGGCGACTGTTTATTTACCGGTCGTGGATATGTGAGGGTGCACTGTGACTTTGATATAAGCTTGTGAAATGGAGATTAATGGAACTGAAATATGTAATGTGATTCTCTGACCAAAATGTGATCATAAAAGAAAAGACACCCATATTCCATTTGTCATACACTTGAACTCACGGGGCCCTCTTTTCGTGAGCAGCGCGAGTCGAGCGCAAGGTGTAGTCTAACCGCACGCATGGGTTGACTTTTAATTTTCTTGTATTTTTGGTAGACAGGTGCAGGTAGAAAGGGGTGTTTGCAAGTGATCGAAGGTCTGCTGGACATAGAGGTTGGAGTTCCCATCTGCCAATGGAATTTGCCAGACGTTTCCAGAAGATCCAAACAATATATTTTGGCTCAGACAGGTCAGCCTGGCATCTTTGCCCTACCATTGGCCCACAGGAAAACATTTAGTTTCACACTGTTTCAGATCATATTTGGCATTCAATTCAACATTTGCAATATATTTTTAACTGTGCTCAAGCTAATTGGAAAATTGCCTAATTTATCATTCTGTACACTTATTCTACAATTTACTGTCTCTGATAACACTGTATCAAAACGTTTATCTACTATTTACCTACTAAATACGGTGGCCCCGAAGTTCAATTCACAAAAACAAAGAGTAAACACAACAGCTGTCACGGTTCTGTACCGTTTGTGGCATCTTAGGGATTCTCCTCCAGCGTCGCACCTGTTGGTCATCATGTCATTAGCTCGATTCTTTTAAAAGACTGCCACACCACCCACTCACTGTCATGGTTTTTTGTTTGTTTGTTTGAGTTTTGGGGGTTTCAGGACTGTTTTTATTATTGATTTAGTTTGTTCAGTATGTCCCTCTGTTTTTGTACATACATTTGGTTCCGTACATTGTGCTTCTCCTGCGCCTCTCCCCGCCCCTCCAGAAACTTCTTTTATTGACACTTTTTTAGTCAACATTTACAAACACACAATTGGCGTAAAACAACGTGAGCAGGAACTTATTCCGTGTGATATCATTTTTTCTTGTTTGTTTTTTCCAGAAATAGGCGCATCCAGTTATTCAAACATAGTTGCTGCCATCAAAGAATATTTTGATTCTGGAAATACACAGGAGGCAATATTGAATATGCTCAGACTCATCACAACATTCAAATAAATCAAGGCGCATTTAAATGTGGTCGGGCTGCACAGACGGCAAATCTGTTTTACTCTCTGCAACAATAACATATCAATCAGTAAACTGAATAAAATACCACAAAGATAAGCTTTTCTAATAGACACAATTTTGAAATGGAGATAAAGGAAAATGATGAAAAGATGATATGAGAAAAAAAAAACCACCAACGGGAACACTTCGGGAAGTATTAGAACAGTTTCATACATATGCATAAATGTACTGGTCCACGTGTTTCTGTGTTACAAATCACAGATATACAGTCGACGAGAGAAGGTCATAGATGTGCCTACGTGGATGACATGCTAGCAAGGATGACTGTCCAATCAAAGGTCATAGAAATCATCCACATTAGCTTAGCATGGCATTAGACATGTAAATAAAAAGGATTGTGTCATATCCATGGCTGTTGTTTACTCGGGCGCTATCTTTGGTACAGTATACAGTTGTAATTATTTTTATACTGTAATTTTTAGGTCAGAAAAAAAGAACAACTGTATTGGGTGTTTTAAGGCCAAAAAAGTACCTTAATTAATAACACCCGTCTCACCCCCCCCCCCCCACCCACACCCCCAACTCGATTATTAGATAGAGGTGCCACTGTTTTTGCAAATACTGTACTCTCGCATCATTTGACATTGCCTAACATTCTTTTTTCCAGTCTCCAGGATGTAAGCTCAATAGTATTATACAGTAATGTCTGGATGTTATTGTTACATTGGCCAATGGCTGTGCAATGGTTTGTGGGGATGGGAGTGAAATATGTAAACTTTAATGTTCTATCTCTAACAGCAAACTCATTGGCTCTTCTTTGAAGTATCAATAACTTACCTCCACAGCGAGCTTTCGGTAACACTGTTGAGGTTGAAATCAAATAATTTGGTCAGCATCAAAATCACCTGCAAAACAGAACACATTGTAATGAATGGGACAGAAATGATAATAAATCTTTAAAAACTGGAGCATATGACTGTCACGTTGCAAGGTGGTAGTGGACCCCAAAAAGCAGGCAGAAGGGAGGAGCAGGGTGAACTTGATGAGTTGTATAGAAACACAGAGAAAACTAAATCCAAAACAAATTCCTAAGAACAAAAAGAATTCAAAGTATCAAACAAAACCATGACTTAAGCTAAAAAACGATCCAGAAACATGACCAAACACATAGTGATGGGACGAGCGACACTGCTGCATCAGCACAGTGCCGAGAGCTCAAGAGTGAAACCCCGTATCGGTGCGTGTATTGCTTTAAGAAACAATCGCGTGACCAATACAGGAACTGAATCGTTTGAATGTGCTGCGCCAAAGTGTGTTTATAAGGACACAAACTGTATCAACATGTCGTGGGTTTGTTGGCTGGAGTTTTGCGAAATTATGGATCGTTCTAAGATGTTTTCCCCAGTGTGGAATAATTTTGATCTTGGTAAATCTTTTTCTCCTTTGAGCATTGTTTACTGTTGTATAAAATGTTTTTTACGGTGGCGCATTGCACCCACTTTATCAGTTTATTAAGTGAATGACCGGTTGTACATATGATAGTCAGTTAAAGAGCCTTACAGTTGCTTTATTCATTTTATCTTATGATTGCAAATTTCCCCAGTGCGGGACAAATAAAGGTTTTCTTATTCTTATTCTTAAGATCCTCCATAATTGAAGTCCAACGCTGCCTGTCAGAAGCAAACACACCCAGAAACCAAGACCCTTTACAATATTGGAAATGGAACCAGAAAACATATCCACATCTGCATCAACTTTCATTTAAAACTCTCTGCTCACTATCGTCATCTGAACCATGTGAAAGAATATTTTCTGAGGCTGGGGAGCTGGTGTCTAAGAGGAGAAATCACTTTTTTGTCTTTTATTTCGCATGATTTAACAAAAATTTCTACATCAGTTAAAAATCTGAATTGTAACTCAAATTTGCTGTATTTTACATACCAACTCAGTTTAGCATTTACACAAACAAGGAATTTCTTTACCTGCAATGATTTTATAACTACTGCAGGGGTCACTATTGGGTGACCAACACAGTGTCAATACAGTGCTGACACAGTTTGTGAAGTGGGTCAATACACTCCTTGGAGGTACCATCGTCCCATCACTACAAACATACATGGCAGCAACAAAGAAACAAACAATGACCCGACAATGAGTGGTCGGGCGGGAGTCCTTTTATAATACTAATTACCTAATGACCAACAGGTGTGCAGCTGTAGGGGGAGCCCTACAGTGCCACCTGTTGGTCCCAAACCGGAAACATGACAATGACAAATGAGGTCCCATTGGAATAAATTGTCTGTTTTAATGCTGTGTATACTGAGATCCACCCTTTTCGAAAGTTAAAGCTACTTCTTGGGAACTGATGAATGCAAATGGCTACCACTTTGATGCACACTTGAGAAATTTGAAGAAATTTGCTAAAATGACCTTTATTATAATTACTTAATTATTACTTAATATTATAATTACTTAATTACAGTATATTCATCTCTGTGAAGACAACAATCATGTCATTGATTCAACAGATCCATGTCAATATATAAATACTATTTCCAGAAATCCCTGCAGGTGTTTACATTTTCAAATGATTATTTCAACAACATTATTAGGAAATCACAATGTCCTTTCATTAGTGTGTTTTTTTTTGTGAAATACAGTACTCATAATGTCCTTGTTGACACATTAGATACCATAATATAATATACTATATACTCCAATAATACTATACTATAGTATACATTATTCTTTTGGTACAAGAACAAACAAACCATCCAGAAAAAAATCTCTCTCTCTCTCTCTCTATATATATATATATATATTCATTCATTCATTTTCCGAACCGCTTGATCCTCACTAGGGTCGCGGGGGGTGCTGGAGCCTATCCCAGCTGTCTTCAGGCAGTAGGCGGGAGAACCCTGAATCAGTCGCCATCGCAGGGCACACAGAGACGAACAATCATTCACGCCCACACTCGTAGAGGATTCAATCAGCCTGCCATGCATGTCTTTGGAATGTGGGAGGAAACCGGAGGACCCGGAGAAAACCCACGCAGGCCCGGGGAGAACATGCAAACTCCACACAGGGAGGCCGGAGCTGGATTCGAACCCGGTACCTCTGCACTGTGAAGCCGATGTGCTAACCACTGGACTACCGGGCCGCCCTATATATATATATATATATATATATATATATATATATATATATATATATATATATATATATATATATATTATATATATATATATGGTATCGGGTTCGATCCCAGCTCCGGCCTCCCTGTGTGGAGTTTGCATGTTCTCCCCGGGCTTGCGTGGGTTTTCTCCGGGTGCTCCGGTTTCCTCCCACATTCCATGCATGGCAGGCTGATTGGGCACTCTAAATTGTCCCTAGGTATGAGTGTGGGTGGTTGTTCGTCTCTGTGTGCCCTGCGATTGGCTGGCAACCAATTCAGGGTGTCCCCCGCCTACTGCCCGAAGAATAGGCTCCAGCATAGTGAGGATGAAGCGGTTCGGAAAATGGATATGTTCACTGTGTGGAAAAAAAAATCGTATTAAAAACCGTACACACTGCAGCAGAATTCTTATTTAGAGCTATTGCTCTGTTATAAAATGTAATCTTGGCACTTGAAAAATAAATAACAAATTATGAGGTTGTAAAGCCGCCACGAGGGCCCAAAATATGATCATCTGCAGAATTAACTCAGCATGGCTGGTTTACAGAACAGCTGAAAAGTTCAATTGCTAAAAGTAGAAATCACTCTTTGAGGTGTTCTGAGTTCTTTCATATTTCACAACGACCAAGCATATGCAGTTAAAGATGAAACGAGACTTCAGAATGGTAAAAGTGTAAATTTAGGCTCTACATGACTGATTAGACAAAGCAAGTGTCCCTTTAACCAAGTCCATTTGTTCAACAAAAAGAGGCCCTTTGTATATTCATCCATCCATCCATTTTTCGATCCGCTTTACCCTCACAAGGGTCGCGGGGTGAGATGGAGCCTAGCTGTTTGGGCAACACCTGTGGTTGCCAATTGCTCCCGCTCACATTCATACCAAGGGAAAATTTTGAGTGTTTAATCGGCCTGCCATGCATGTTTTTGGAACGTGGGAGGAAACCGGAGTGAAGCAAAGGGAAAACTGGAAGGCCGGAGCCGGAATCTGCATTGTGAGGCATCGACCACCGGGCCGCCTTAGTACATGCACAATGTCAGTTTTGTGTGCGATCTACCCAAAATTTTACACACTTGAAGCAAAGGCTGTCAGTCATGTAGTACATCAATGGATGCCATTGTTTACTTACTTGGCTATTGTACATAGCCTGTCAGTGAAATGCCTTTCTATCAAGACAGATTCAAATTATCTCTTTGAAAGAATGCTTTCCCATACCTACATTACTAAATACATGAGCATTCTACATTTTTTGAACATCTATTTTTGATCAGAATTCAAGTGCAATGTAAAGATTCTGTTTACCACATGAAAGAACCTTCAATGATGAATGTACCTTAACACTTTGCGCATAAAAACAACATGAGAATATGCCGCGGAAACAATTAGTGGCCATACTTGTCCAAAAACAAACAAAAAAAGTATGGTAATGCAATATATTCCCTATTGTTCATGATTGCCCTTTCCAGGGGCTGTCTGTTATCGAAGCAGTTTGGAAACTGTCTGACTTGAGTGACTTTGTGAAACACTTCCACCAGCATGGGATTCCTGCGAGTACAAGCTTGACAGATGCACCTCGGGTAGAATTACATTGCTTGGTTGGGGACCATGTGATATTGCTTATTAACGCGTGAGGTAACATCTGCAGTCCCCAAAACACTCAAAACGTGCAGTGCATTTGGACAGCTTTGAGCTATTAAAATACGTAGTGGGTATAACAGCGTTAGTAAAGGGTGTTTATTAAGAGTGATTGAGGAAGAGCATGTTGTCAGTGTGGGGAGAATTGGCCTGGGGAATGAATAACCTTAAATGTCTAGACGAAACTAGGCGAGACCTTTGCATGCTAATGACTGACCAAGTGCTTTCAGCTGCCCAGCTGGAGGCTAAATTGACACTTGGCTCCACACAGCTTCTCACATCCACTGGATTCATTCATTTTCTCCTCCACATTCGTCTTTCCAAGTTATCCTGATGTAAACTGGCATACAGTGGAACGGTTCAAATGGTGAATGGGCTCTCACTTGTATTGCACTTTTCTACCTCGGGTACTCAAAGTGCTTCACACTGTTATCTCATTCACCAACTGATGACGCAGCATCAGGAGCAACTGGGGGTTCAGTATGTAGACAAATGCCCCAAAGGTTATCCAATTAGGAATCTGCCCGAATTGTCTTGGCCGAGCATCCACAGCTTGCATTTAAAGTTGCACAAACCTCCAGAGTTCAAATCAAAGTCATCCAGGGGTGTCAAACTCATTTTTGTCGCGGGCCACATTGCAGTGGCCGTTTCCAGTATAAACTGAATGAAACCATATAAAGAAGTCAACTACTGTAATGAGGAGTTTGGTAACAAGACAACGCTAACAATATCTCTCTTATTTTGGTCCAGATTTTAGCAGTCATCGTAAAAGTTGACATGTTTGATTGGCTTTCGCGGGCCACATAAAATGATGTGGCGGGCCAGATCTGGCCTTGAGTTTGACACCTGTGACCTAACGCATGATGTTAGCAAAGGTGGGCGCGCCGGTAAATGTCGTCAATCGCCAGCTGCCGGGACACACATCCGTCATTGTCAATCCGTCATTATTTCAAGCCGGACTAAAGTATAAAATGTCAATCTACCATCATTATTTTAACTGCACTTCCGTCATCCCTAAATTGGGTGTGAATTTGATTAAAATGGTAAATGGAGTGTGCTTATATATCTACATCATACGGTGACTGACCAAAAAGCATGGCAAAGCCTCACATTCACATATTTGCAAATTGAACTATTGAACTGTAGTGTACAGTGGGAGGCATTCACCAGCGTTCATTCCGCTGGTGGCTGCCTGCTGCTGTTTTAACTTCTAGAACACCCCAAATTTTACTTTAAAGTTTAAAATGGCTTACTTTAACCAGGATTTTGTTGCGCATTGTAGCCACAGGTAGAATCCAATCGAAGTTGGTTAAAATAAAATCCTTCAACCGACAGGCATCAGCAGCATCCTGAAGCTGAGAAGACATTCTCTCTGGAGCAAACAGCTTTCACTTTGTGCCATGCGTGATGTTGTGAGGGAGGCTAACGATAGAGCAGGGGTGTCCAACTCATGTTTGTCGCGGGCCACATTGTAGTTACGGTTCCCCTTGGAGGGCTGTTTTGGGACACCATATAAATGTTAAATCCCCTCCACATATTACATACACAGCGCACAACAAATTGATGAATAACTACTTAAATCAGAAGTCAAGAATAATGACTGTTATTGTGGATTACATGTGACAATTTTAAATTTTGGTTCAGACTTTAGCAAGCATCATGGAACTTGACATGCTTGATTTGCTTTCGCGGGCCACATAAAATGATGTGTCGGGCCAGATCTTGACACCTGTGCGATAGAGGTTTCATGTACTACCAAGATGGGCTGCATTGACTGAACTGCTGCAGCAGCCTATCCCAGCCTACTGAAAATAAGGTGCCTGGCTTATTGGCGACCCATACGTCAATGTTGGTGTGGAAGAGTCCGGCAAATTTCTTTAAGTGAATGTCCAAGTTGTTTTATTTGTTGGTTTTTTTTGTGTGTCCTTGTGTATTGTAGCATGATATGTATGTAAAATATGTCGGGAGTCGAGGACACTGCAGTAGATTGGCACATGGGACAGTTTAAAACTCAACATCAGCTTAAAAAAAAACAACCTGCGCCATAAATGTTTTTAGGAATGTGGGAGGAAAGCAGAGTACCCGGAGAAACCCACGCAGGGTCAAGGAGAACATGCAAATTCTACACGGGTAGACCTGAGCAGCAATCAAACCCTGCACCTCTGCACTGTGAAGCGAACACGCTAACATGTCAATCACCATGCCGCAGGCCGTAAATAATGTCATCCTAAAATCAACATATTGTATTTCCTCTTTTTCAGTAACATTAACGATACATTTTAAATGTAAATGGAATACTTTGAATTAAAGTGTCCTTGGGGTAGCTCAGACATACTTCATGGGGTTGATATTGGCGCTCACATAACTTGAACGCTGACGAATTGCCTGTTAGACTGTACATTATCTATTACCCAAATATATAAATATATATACTGTATATATATATATATATATATATATATATATATATATATATAGTAGGCGGGGGACACCCTGAATTGGTTGCCAGCCAATATATATCATATATATAGCCTGCCATAAAGTGGGAGGAAACCGGAGCACCCGGAGAAAACCCACGCAGGCCCGGGGAGAACATGCAAACTATTTTACAATGCTAACCACTACTACCGGGCCGCCATATATAATATAATACAATCCATGAAATATGTTTTTTAAATGTAGATCAGAAAATTAGGTATGCTCAAGGTAATAGCTAACATGTACACAATTTTACATTACAAGCAGAATTGTTTAACCATATGTCAAAATACATTTTTAACAATTATCTATCGAGCTGAAGAATGATGATGACACTTGCGCTTTTTTTCTTTTTTCCCAAAATTTCCTTTGGAGAAAATGTGCTCCAAAAGCCGAAAGGTCAGAGATCATCTTGCGTGCGGCAATGGACTGTATTCATCCATCGTTGCATTTTCAACGTTCACAAAGATGGAGGTTTTACTGCTCTCTTGTCCCTTGTGGCTCGTATATTTGCACTCAATGTTTGAGTGGAAATGCTTGAGTTTGCACCCTGTAAAGGGAATTGCTTTGGGTCTCATGGCTGAGTAAAAGCAACTAATGGGCGGATGTATAAGACTCTGCTTCATTAGTTGAAGGGCAGTGTGCATACGGGCCCTTCTGTCTCACACATATGGAGACTACGTGGGCAGTCCTCAGTGAGAGGTCCTGTCAGATGGGCTCCCACCGGAAAGCGGATAGACCATGCCAATTAGGCTGGCGGGCTTCTCCCATTGTGAATACTGTACTACGAAGAGCCAGCAGAGACGGCCTGGAGTCGGAGCTACCCTACCCAATGTGGCACCTTTGGCGAGGTTTTATTTGGTCCTCCGCTCCCTTTGCGATTTACAGTGCATATGATTCCAAAGAAATGGAACAGCATTGCTCTTATAAGAGTTCAAATTAGAAATAACACCCCATTTAGGAGGATTTTTTTTTCAATAGTTATTACATTTGAAAATATAAAAATGAGAAAACCTAATTGATAAATGTTTACTATGCATCAGGTATCAGGTGTTTACATGAACCGAAAAGGTTTAATCTCCACAAAGGCTTAAGGCAACTCTAAGCCACAAGGCTCCCGAAATATCCATCCATCCATTATCTGAACGGCTTCTCTCCAGAGGCTCGCGGGCGTGCTGGAGCCTATGCCAGCTGTCTTCAGGCCGCCGGCAGGTTACATTTAATTAAGTTATTAGGTTGTCTGTTCATCCGTGTCTTAAATTACGTTTGTGTTACTAGTAGCTGAATGTGTCACGTGTTTGATTTATGTTGCATTATGTCTCAAATAAAACCTGACAAAATGGTGACATCCCCGTCAGTTCCAAAAAAGCATTTGTTTAAAGCTTCTAAAAATACACCAACTTGCAGAAATTACATCTTAAAGGGCATACGAGAGGATTGACATGGAGACAGTTTAGACCAGGGGTGTCAAACTCATTTCACATTGTGGGCCACTTACGGCCTCCGTAGATGTAAAGTGGGCCAGACCATTAAAATTATACCATACTCTGCTATAAATAACCAAAATAATGTATTTCCTTTGTTTTGGTCTAAAGAAGCACAAGAACATTAAGAAAATGTTGAAATTTAATAAACATATCTTTTACAAAACATTTCATGAAGCTTCTTAGATTTCCTTAGACAAATGTGCAATTTACTTTTATCATTCACATATAGGTATTATAACTGATCCCACTGATTGCACAAAGGCACACAAAGTAATTGGTATTGAAAAATATAGTAATGAACTTTTAAGATTAAACGAGATTTATAAAGAATTTAGGAGAGTGCTATTACATGTGTAAAGAATAAAGTATTCACGTGTCCTTAATAGCGTCTGCTGTGTTGGGTCTGTCTCAGTGACAGACTGAGGCTGCGGTTGTCTTCTTCTCTGATCGAAACAATGTTGTCTTTTACTCTGATCAAAACAGTGTGTCCCCCTAGCGGATATTCCATGAATTGCACCTTATTAAAAATATTCATTCCATGTCTTTTCCGCATTTTTTCACTTTTAAATTATCCTGCGTGCCTGATCAAAGCTCGTCAGAATCGGCCCGCGGGCCGTTTGTGTGACACCACTCGTTTAGACACACCATGCATGCCATTTAATTCCTGATCGTAAAACAGAAACAAGAGGGCACCTTGATATTGGTGGCAAGTATTGGCCACTGTCGCGAGGGCTCAAGTCCTTATAATCGTCATGATCTGCTGTCTGCTCTCTGCCTCCCCGCCCCCTTCCTCACCTGGGTCACCCGCCCCCTGATTATTTTGTCCCCACCTGTTTCACATCCCCAAACAAGCCCTATATTTATATTCTCCTCGTGTATCTTGACTCATTGCCAATTTGTTGATTCTACTCAGGTCACCTTCCAGCGTTTTTGTCTCATAGTCATCGTCATAGTCATTGTAAGAAATCGAACCTTTTTTTGCTTTTGACCCTGTTTTTTGCCTCATGCCTGTAGTACTTCTGCCTGATCATTTTGTCTTTCATGTGTACCGACCTTCGCCTGAATTAAACATTTTTTGCTCTCTCGAATTCTGATTCGTGCATTTGAGACCAAACCACCTGTACCTAGTTCGTGACAGAAATAAGAACGGCATTGGCCCGAAACCTGGCACTCGCCCATCCCTGATGTGGATGCTTGATATGGAAAAATAAGCACCAACATTTGAAGAGGAATGTACTGACGGGACCTTTAGAGATGAAGGAGGAATTGAACTGCTGGACATTTTTGATTGAAACTTCACCTTTCAAGGTAAATAGTGACAAACATGCATCAAAAAGTCGAAATCACTATGGTACTTTATCCCCCAAAATACCTTTGTGAACATTTACAGTTTTTAATGAACTGCAGCAACTGTGTTGCAAAACTACCAGTTAAACTATCAGACTTTGACAAACAGGCACTTTCTGCATGGAAACCTTGCTGTAGTCAGACTTTCTCCCCACAAATGTATCATCCGGAATAACAGCTGCGCACTGAAAATAAATCAATCACTTCTCTCTCTGTTCGGGATTTTTTTTTTTTTTAAGATATATTATTTTTATTAAAGAATTGGTGGATAATGATGGAGCCGTCTTCAACTCTGAAACCTTTATCTCAAAATACCAATTTGTAATTAGATTCAAAGAATATAAAGCAATTACACAGCGTATTCCATCAGGACGACTTCATCTCATGAACTCATTCAGTCCCAAAGACGTTTTTTAAACATCTTTTCAGACTTGGTCTAGAATTGGCTGGTACTGAACGAGTTAAGGGTCACCAAGTGGTGCCAAATCCTCCATAACTGGCCCAGATCTTTTTTATAAGAATTAATGTACTTGATTAAAAAAAAAAAAACAATAAAGTAAATCGAGAATCTCAACAGACCGCTTAAGGCACTCTACCAAAATGTAAATCCAAATGGAACTCCAAGCTATATCATATTAACTGGAAAAAATTTTTTTTTTTAAAACATGGTCTTTGCCATTTGATTACTGTATCAATAATACGATTAGGGAAACGTACTTCAAAAATCCTTGATAGGTCTTTTATCCAATCAACCAAAATGTCTAAACTCAGACACACTCGACCCAACTACAGCTTTTGCCTAAGAGCAACCAAATATTTTATCCACCTATTCTATTGCTTTCCTCTTACTGTCATGTTACGGAAAAAATGCAGAAATATCTGAAAAGAAATAAAAATAAAACAATTTTAATCATTCTTAAACATGTATTGACTCACTGTTATGGTTGGACCAGAAAATTCTAAAAAGGGTCAAGACTTTGAAACATTTTTGAAGAAATGTTGAGAATTCTTGTCTGACCGCGTTTGATGTTAGTTTGTTTTGTTTCCATTCTTATGTGCAAGCATTCTGTCTCGACACAAATACCTTTAACGGTGTTACATATTCAGGATACAGAAAAAAAATTAACTGTATTCCATTCCAGTTACAGAAAATAAACAATCCGATTAGAGCTACAGGTATATTTATGAACATTTTGGATTATTTTATTACATTTCAAATGCAGGGCGAAAGATGGTGCAGTCGAGTCATCCATCATCTGTTCTTAACTTCTTGGCCAAATTCCCTGACAACCACTCACAGTATAGCTCAGTGGTCATCCCGCATATACATTTGAATGATACAGGTCACTGGCTTTAGTACATGTTGGTTTTAGCATGGCTTTCCTGCCTGCAGTGTTATCCACCAAGACACTGTGTATGTAATGGGTATTAGTGGGGAATACATGAATCAAAATCCCAGAGCATGCTTATAGTAACAAAAGTGACCAGTGCCAAACATTTTTTGAGATCTACCGTTCACATAGCCAACCTCACGCAAGCGACCTGATTATTATTTTTTTTCTCAACACAGGGGTGGGGTTGTGGGGTGTATTGGACTGCCGCGGATGCGCATATGTCTAACCAGTCACATATGTGGAACCGGCGGTGTGTTACCAGCCAACTCAGAGATCGAACCGCGCCATGGCTCCAGTTTGGAAGCAGACAGCATTGACCAGTGATCTAAAATTCCAGGCTGGCGCATGAGATCAGCAAATTATTTGGAAGGACAGGAAATTCGGTTTCAAATACAAAGGTGACTGACTTTTTCTACTCCATATACAGAATATACAAATGTTTGTGGATGTAAGACCGATCGAGTCTACAAGCTGTACCATACAATAACAATAACACAACACAGTATATGATACTGATAACATGCACACAACACCCCCACCCCAAAAAAAAAATAAATATATATATATATATATATATATGGCGGCCCGGTAGTCCAGTGGTTAGCACGTCGGCTTCACAGTGCTGAGGTACCGGGTTCAAATCCAGCTCCGGCCTCCCTGTGTGGAGTTTGCATGTTCTCCCCGGGCCTGCGTGGGTTTTCTCCGGGTGCTCCGGTTTCCTCCCACGTTCCAAAAACATGCATGGCAGGCTGATTGTGCACTCTAAATTGTCCCTAGGTGTGAGTGTGAGCGTGGATGGTTGTTCGTCTCTGTGTGCCCTGCGATTGGCTGGCGACCAATTCAGGGTGTCCCCCGCCTACTGCCCGAAGACAGCTGGGATAGGCTCCGGCACCCCCCGCGACCCTAGTGAGGATAAAGCGGTTCGGAAAATGGATGGATGGATGGATATATATATATACACATATATATAAACATATACACACACACATATTTTTGTGGGGGTTCACACATATACACACTCTAATGTGTGAACCCCCTCCCCACAACGAGTTGAAAATTCCACACTTGTGACACTTAGGAAAGAGAGGCAAGCCTTTTTTTGAGTAGTTATCACATACCGTATCTAAAATAAGTCTTCATTGGGATTAAACAGCCTGTCAAAAGTAACTCCTTTTCCAGATGCTTCAAACTCCTGGCCTGTAAATCCATCGCATAAATAGCATGCAACTGGCCCGCATGGCGAGATGAAAAACCTGTTAAGATATTGTATTAGACACAAGTGTACATGTTCTCTAATCAAATGCCACAGGAGAGTCATTCAATGCAATACTCAGAGTCCCAGATTCGCCCCCATCAAAAGTAGCAATAATTTTATTGTTCATGACTCAAAATAATACCACGTAAACTATTCCACCATTAAAGAGGTGCGGTAACACAGTCAACCGTGATAATTGTGACTATTGATAAAAGCATGCTTGTAAACACCTCCTCCAATTCTAAAACACACCAAAATATACAGTATACTTTCACGGCTCAATGTCAAACGCTGATAAGACACAAACTCCAAATCCAATTATGCAATGCAAAGGCCAGCTGTTATGAATGATAGTCTACCTAAGATCATTCAGTAGCTCAGTCTACAGTACATGCAGCTCGAACATATCTGTGTGAACGGGTGTTCTCTGTAGTGAAAGCTAAGGCAACATTACAAAAGAGCCGCCTCACGACCGAATACCTGCAAGTCATCATGGGAAACATAGACCCAAACATACACTATACTAAACTGTTGCCAAGAAAGTTGCCAAATATCCAGTGCTGACAAATTGGCATACGAGGAGAAAAAAAAACTTGAATTGTTTTATTTGCTGAAAAGTATATTTTAAAAAATATATCGGGTTTTGTGTGAGTGTATGTGTGTGTATGTTTTTCGGGGGACAGTGGGCGGAAACGGTGGCGATTGGCTGCGATTAGCTGACTACCGAAGACTGCTGGGATAGGCTCCAGCATGCCCACGATCCTCAAGAGGATAAGCGGCTCGCATAATGGATGGATTTTTCAAATTATTTATATTTTGAAAATGTACAATTTTGACAGATATATTAATGCAAAGCAACATGTTTTTTGGTTCATTTTTTTAGTCAAAGGTGATTTATTTTAAATAATATTGAAACCTTAATACTGTATTCTATTCAGTGAAAATGTATGTTCGCAAACCTTTAGTTTTACTCAGATTAGAGCTGGGCGATCTGGTTGAAAATTACATCATTATATAAGTACATCATATTGGTCGATGTTGATCAATCTGGTTGTATTGTGATTTGATGATGGCGCTAAGGAGTATTTTTTGGCGCGCACTTCGTTCCGCACTGAAGGACAAGCTGGCTGTACGGGAGGAACCAACTAACGTGGAAGAACTCATTGCCATGGGGGAGAGACACGGCTTTGAACCATACTCATAAGAGTTTTCAGATCAACCTAGCAACATCGCAACAATACGATACTTCAACCAGTCACTTTCAGGTTCGCGAGTTTATTGAGCCACTCAGCAAGGAACTTAACTTGAGTGTCCCCCACCTACTGCCCCAAGACGGCTGGGATAGGCTCCAGCACCCCGCGCGACCCATGTGAGAAAATGGATGGATGGATTATCCTGGTTCGTTGTTGCCAGCATTTTTTTTGTTTTGTTTATGCTTTGTCAAAGCTTGTCATTAATAAGAAGTCAACGCAACTTAAAAAAATTCTAACAAAGTGGTCAGTATACTGATTAAACAAACACCTTTTTCAACATAATGTTCTCAATAGGGCTGGGCAATCAGGCAGAAAAATGGTTGACAAATATTTGATTGCAGTCAACACACTAATACTACTACTACTAATAATAATAATAACAGCAACAATCATAATAATAGATGGGTCATTTGCAATGGGTTTCTTCACCAAGTAGTTATGATTTGCTTTTGTGAACAAATATTTGACTCAATAAAATGGACAACTTTTTAACATGTATTAGTTTTTTGTGTGTTTTTTTCTAATGCATTTGGTCCCATTTTCAATAAACAACCAGAAAAACAAAACAAAAATTAAGTCAGTTAAGACAAAAAGTCAGCAGGGGATGAAATTATTATTTCCTCCACTATATGAAGGCATTCTAACAGAGTACTTTTCAATTTGTTTAATGGCCTTATAAAACACAAGCAGTGACCGCCCCAGTCAATGATCTGAAGTAACAATTGTTGACAAATGAGCCAAGTTCTGCAAAAACAAGTAAATCTCAATGATTATGCTTCAGTTTGGGTACTTTAGTGTTAAATAGCTGCTGCCCATTCTGGAATTTCATTAAAAGAAGTCCCCTTAGGCCCAACTCAGGATGATGGTAACTAACAAGCTCTTATGTTCTTCCATTACACCCTCTGTGTCCATTATACTGAAATGAAGAATCATTTTCTCATTATAAGCATTTGATTAAAGATGTCTGTGCCTGTTGATGACAAAAGAACCACCTCCTCCGAGAGCACTTCATGTTAGCTGACAAATCAGTTTAATCCGTGTACAATCGTCAGAAAACGTGTGTAGCCTCTGTTTCAAGGTAAGTGTACAGTATAAATTGTGGTTGCAGATGCCAACAGACAAGTCATTACTTTGGTTCAAATAATTATCAAGACGATGAGAGCGTCCGTTTTTCAAAGCATCCCCCCTCCAAAAAGAAACAGAAAAAGACTGTTTCTCCAAAGTGTCTGTATATCCCACGCATGGAGCTTTTGGGTTTTTTTTCTCTTTCATCTAAACACATAAAATGATGCCCTAAATGTTAAGAAATGAATTTTGATGTGAAAGTTCAACGCTGTATTAATACTCATTTACATCCTTTTAGGGAAAATTAAAATTGCACTTGATGTATACATTTAATTTATAAGTTTCTTGCACCACCTGAATATTCATCGCAGGAGCATTAGCACCCAGCCAGGATGAACACGATCGGCAGCCGTTTCTGCCGTTGTCTCTGCGTGGCCGCGGGAGGAGGTAAAGGTGGAAGGTCCGTGGCACAATTGTGTTAGCCCAGACACAGGCCCCGTCGATCCCCCACCGCAGAGGGGTGGAGAAGGCACGAGCCTGTCCGACAGCCGAACAGGCAGGACGCCGCGACCGAGGCCAACCGTGCGACGACTGACAGCCAAAACTCAAAAGACTCCCATGAATAAACCGTGAAAAAAAACGCTTTAAGTCATTCACTCAACCCGGAAGTGACAATGATACCAATGGTATACTTGTCTTTGCAGACATGCAGGGAGAGATTCAGAGGTAAAGAGGTGCACAATTGTGTTGTCAGTGTTTGGCTCAAAAGACTGAATCATTTAAGTCATGGATCCCCAAACTTTTTTGACCTAAGATCTACTTTGCGATCAACCAACCTCCCAGGATCGACCCGTCACCGCACACGCACACGCACACGCACACACGCAGCCTGTTAACTATCGTAGCTCATGCATAGCGTTTAAATGCTTCTCTCGGCCCTCCAGATTGCCATTCTTTGTCCGTGCCCTCGATGAATGTTTTCGTTGTACATGAAAAACCTGAGTGCATTGTAAAACATGAAGAATGTTTGTGTCATGTTTTTCCTCCCACAGAAACCATATTAAAACAAAAAATAAATGTCCCTCCCCCATCTTTTTCCATTTTCAAACATCTTTGAAAAAGCTACAGGGAGCCACTAGGGCGGCGCTAAAGAGCCGCACGTGGCTCTGGCGCCACGGGTTGCCGACCCCCGCTTAAAGTGAACGTGACCGACAGGATCACATTCTGAAGAGATTTGTTCTTTTCTCAATTAAATTCAGCTTAGCCCACAGACTTTTATATAAGTCTGGCATTGAAGGCCAGGAGCGGAAAAGGAAGTGCAGAGTCAGTCACTCACTCATGAAACAATCAGCAGCCAGTGTTCGTGTGGAGGGACATAACTGAACATAATGTCTGGATATTATAGTACAGCAATTGGAATATCACAAAGCGCATGAAATAGAACAAGGGAGGTTACTGTGGAGTCGTGTAAAGTCCCGGTACGCTGTAAAAAATCCTTATATGCTCGGAGTGAAAAGTCCTCGTACTCCATTGCGTACTGGCCCACTTCAAGCACTCGTCACAAAATAGCTCAATGAACCGCTGTTGGTCATCAGACATAAGGTTGGGGGGTTTTTTGGCCAACAATTAAATAAGGCACCTCACTGACTGGATATGTGCTGGTTTTATCATTGCCTCTCAGTTTCAGAACTGGCTCAAAGGAAATCGATGGTGACAGTTTGGGATCATATTCCTACAATTTTTCATTTGGCACTACTTTTTGTTACCATGGGATACTGTACTACCCAGTGTGTTGCCGATGCGGCGGGATCTTGAGTTGTAACAGTGGCACCTGTTCACTAAGAAAGTAAAAATATTCAGCCAACTATGAAACTCGTCTTTGCTGTCTTTAAAAAAGGAATGAAAGTGACAAATATATAACAGCTGACAAAATCATCACGGACTGCTTGTTACCATGGAGGAGCGCTTAAGAACTCTCAGTAAGTCTTGTCCTGCGCCTGCAACTCTTCAATAAATACTCAGTACTAAAAACTCAATTCTATCAATCATGAATCGCCCACGGCTTTACGATCTAAATGCCACATTACGAATATCAGCTGCTAAATTTGTCACAGGGAATTACTACCCCCCTTTTTTTTGGGCGGTTGACATCGCACATCAGTCACAGATAAATGTGTGTGCATGTGTGTATGTGTGTGTAATGTGGAAAGGTTTGAAAAACTTCTATGAAGTTACCAAACCTGTCTGTTTATCTAACTAACGTCTGTCTGTGACTGTCATTTTTTTTCATTTCTATTTGATTAATTTTAGTAACATATTTGATGTGACTAACATTCTTAACAGGTAACTGTATGTGAATAAATTGTATTTTATTGTCTAAAAATATACATTTTTCTTCATTATATACAAAAGGGCTTGAATATCCTTTGTGCAACTTCATTAGAGCAGCAAGCATTTGAGAAAGCTACATGATAATACAATTGGTTCATTGCTCTGTTAATGAGTTTAGACCCGCTAACTAGGAATGTGATGGATTTCTTTTTTTTTTGTAAATGTTTCAGAACAATCTCAATTTGTAATAGCCATAAAAGTGGAGCGTTTGGTCATTAGTTCTTTAGCATTTGACAGCTCTGCGTTTTGCCACCTAATCGCCTTCCCATTTTTAATTGGTTTTGAGGCCATGCTACACATTTTACGTCGCAAATAGCGATGTGAAATAGGTTATTTTGACCCCTATTTATAAGATGCAAATAGACAAGAGTGAACCCTCATTTATCAAGTGGGTTACGTTCCAAAAAGAACCCGTGATAGGCGAAATCCGTGAAGTAGTCAGCTTTATTTTTTACAGTTATTATACAATACTGAACTATGTATACAATGAAACCAAAGACCAAAACCTGTTTTCAGGCACAAGCATTAAAAAAAAAAAAAACTTTTTCAACAAATAACTAATAGTTTTTGGAAATACTGTAAAATAATATTTTTAATAGTCAGTACGAGGTTGGACACATTGTGACTTGTGCGTATTTCACCGTTTCTCTAACTTTGCATCTTCGTCGCTCCGCTGTAGCGTCTTTTTTTGCTGAGGGCTGTGGTGCAGGTGTCTTTTTCCGAGAGAAGAAAATAGTTATGGGTAATTGTTGGCACTCCTTTTTCTTCTGGACAAGAAGATTTTTACAAACAGACATGCCACCTTCGATTATATTTGAGAGCTGCAATGAACGGGTTCCGGCACTTCCCACCATTACGGTGTGCCACGACCGACTCCGGGTTGGCTCGGAAAGGCTTGGGATAACGGTGGCGCGGGCGGCCTGCACGAGACCGGGGCCCCTCAGGGCCTCCCCTGCGCTCTACAGTGCTCCTCTGCCCGACCTCGCCACTTCCCCTCGGGGTCTTGGGATGTACCGCTACGCACTCCGATCGTGGCCCCCGGCGCGGCCACTCCGCGCGCGCACTGCCCCCAGTGCGTGCCGGGCGCGCCGCGCCGCCAGAGCAGGGTCCGGCCCACGTTCACACGGGCGCCAGGGGTCCGCGGCGATGTCGGCAGCCCACCGACCCGTCTTGAAACACGGACCAAGGAGTCTAACGCGCGCGCGAGTCGGAAACCCAACCCGGCGCAATGAAAGTGAGGGCCGGCGACGGCGCCGGCTGAGGTGGGATCCCGGCCTCGCGGGGTACGATGTCTCCGGGCGAACAGAGAATAGGTAACAGGAAACTGTTCACGTTGTTCAGTCTCTTAGCCAACCAGGATGCAGAACACAATTCACTGTTCAAAAAAAGCATTAAAAAACTGCACCAAAAAAATCTGTGAAACAGCGAAGCCGCGGAAGGTGAACCACGTTATAGCGAGGGTTCACTGTATATCACTGTTGAGTAAGATTTTATGACTTGACAAGTGATTTGCTTAACCCAAGAGATGACTTGACTCTATGATTTTGCCACAGTAATGTGGGACTTAGATGTAAAGAGAGAGTGAGATCGATCCCACACTGCCTGCACACAAGTCAGGTGAGTGTACCGATACGCCATCAGCACGGTGATAGACCGGTTCGCACATCTGCTTCACAGTGCAGAGATGCAGGTTTCAAATCCGGCTCTGGCCTTCCTGTGTGGCGTGTGCATGTTCCGCCCTTGCATGTGTGGGTTTTCTCCGGGTGATCCCGGTTTCCTCCCAGCATTAATTGAATGCTCCAAATTGTCCCTAAGTCTGATTGTGAGTGTGAATGGTTATTTGTCCATGTGAGCCAAGCCAATTGGCTGGCAACCAAATCAGGATGTACCCCGCCTACTACCCGATGACAGCTGGGATAGGCTCCAGCACATCCGCGACCATCATGAGAAGAAGCGTGGTGTTATTATTGTGGTAACCTTGGTCCCCGCAAGTTTCCAAACTCGCCCCTGCCTGAATCATTGTCAGAGCCAAAACTGTACAACAATAGAAACGGTAAATTAAAACCTGTTTCAAAAACCACTTTTTGACAGCTAGGTATCAAAATAGAATATTTTTTCAGAGGTCACAGTTGAAAATCCTAATACTAAATCATAGGTACGACTCCTGAAGCAGTAAAACTTCACTTGTGGCCATTTTTGGCTGTTGTTTTGTTGATTACAATTAAGTAAACTGCTGTCTGAGCATAATGATATTTCCACAAAGGCAAAGCAAATCTTGGAGGCATCCCTGAACACTCCATTATGTTGGCGCAAAAACAGCATAAGATGATGTGTAATTGGATGTCTCCAAGGTGAAAAATGTCCCAGCAGCTAGAAAAACAGCTGGCAAATGTGATTATGAAAGTATCAAGGTGCAGAAAATCTGAATTAGCTCTGAGCTGTTGTTGAAAGCACAGCAGATGTCATTTATAGTGGATGAAATGGGGAGTGTTTTAATGATACTAATGAATGTTACTGATCCAGCATCAACAAGATGCTCGAGCTTCTAATAGTGCAATTTAGTCTTCCAAATCTCACACATTGGACACAATGACAAGCGTTTAAAACTCCATTAACTTGTGATGGCATGCTGTAAATTTGCAGGTTGGTTGATTGTCCTGTTGGGTTTTAGTTCTCATTCCTTCAAAAACAGTTTTTCAATTTGACGATGCAGAAAATGCACACACACGAATTAAGTACGATAAATGTTTCTGTTTTGGTCAGTAACATGTAAGAAAATTGCAAAAACGCAGATATTTGCAAATGTCTTATCATGGAAAAAAAAAAAAAAACACAAAGATAATCAGTAAGGATGGGTATCAAGAAGATGTTATTGGTACTACTACTATTAACGATACTGCTTATCGATCCAGTGCCTTAACAGTGTTCTTATTGGTATTTTTTTGGTTTAGAAAAAACACGATGACAAAAATATTAAAACACACAGTAAACAAACATACTTGTTTTGGCCAACCACATCAATAAAAAAACCAAATCACTCCTGTGCTCTTTCACATGAATCTAACAATTATTTAGTATAAAAGAAAGCATCAAAAGTTTTAAAATAATAATTACAAATACAATTAGAGATTAGATGCATAAGGCAAAGATCATTTTAAAGATGCTCGTCTGACAGTTTTAGCACCCATCCATCCATTTTCTGACCCGCTTATCCTCACAAGGGTCTTGGGGGGTGCTGGAGCCTCACCCAGCTGTCTTCGGGCAGTAGGCGGTGGACACCTTGACCTGGTTGCCATCCAATCGCAGGGCACACAGAGACCAACAAGAAACGGCACTCATACTCACACTTAGGGACAATTTAGAGTGTTCCATTAACCTGCCAACTATGTTTCTGGAATGCGGAATGAAACCGTAGTACCTGGAGAAAATTCACACAGGCACGGGGAGAGCATGCAGACTCGACACATGAAGGCCTGGAATCGAATGCTGACGCACTAACCAGTCGACCACCGGGCCGCCCCAGTTTTAACATAGATGACAACAATTTTGTTTATTTGCTTGTTTTTTTTTGTTTTTTTTATTATTTCATTTTCAGTAACTTTTAAATAACATATAAAATGAAACAAGCCGGGCCGGTGGTCCAGTGGTTAGCGCGTCGACCTCACAGTGCAGCCGAGATAACGGGTTCAATTCCAGCTCCAGCCTCCCTGTGTGAAATTTGCATGCTCTCCCCATGCCTGTGTGGGTTTTCTTCAGGTACTGCGGTTTCCTCCCACATTCCAAAAACATCCATGGCAGGCTGATTGAACACTCAAAATTGTCCCTAGGTGTGAGTGTGGGTGGTTGTTTGTCTAAGAGTGCCCTGCGATTGGCTGGCAACCAGTTAAGGGTGTCCCCCGCCGACTACCCGAAGATGGCTGGGATAGGCTCCAGCGACCCTTCTGAGGATAAGCGGATCGGAACATGGATGGATGATAAAATTAAACAAAGTTGTTGACTGCGTTTCAAAGAAAAATGCTTTGATTATTACGTGTCATGATTCTGTTCTTGTATGTCACCAGCAGGGGGCAGACGTGGGCCTTCCCTTCAGTGTGCACACCTGCTACCAATTTTCATTAGCCAACTATTAAGGACTGACAAGCTGCCTCCTGCTTGTTGGATTAATGACCTTGTGGCTACTTGTGGTCAGACCACTCGCTCTGTTCATAGTTGTATTTGTTGAATGTTTTTATAAGCATAGTCTTCGTTTCATTATTTGAGCTTGGGTTTTATTTGTAGTGATGGGAAAATGAAGCCTCATGAAGCAATGAGGCTTTCCATCCAAATGGTTCGTTCCTGGGCCGAGGCATCATGAGGCTTTATTTGTACTATTGCGCCATCTTGTGGAAAATAAATGTCATGACAGACAGTGATTAAAATGATACAATGGATTTGATGTAGAGGTAAAATCGGGCCAAAAAAATCCAGCCCCGACGCGGCCCGCTGGTATTTAAGCCCCACCCGGTCCGAGCCCGATCACTCAACTTGATATGCAGGCCCGAGCCCGAAGCAAACCGGAGATTTCATATTTTATTTGTGAGGATTCGGGAGGAGGAGAGGTGATTTCTGATAACAAAGCCTGTCTTTTGTAACGAAATCTAAGTTAAACAAGACTGTATAAACATTTACATCTCTTATATTTCTGTTTCTGAAGAGGTTACATTAACCGACAATTTCCTATCATTGGCGGATTTTTTTTAAGAGTGGACGGGAAAATTTAAGGCCGTCCGTCATTTTGACGGGTTAAAAATTGGGCCGTAAACCACAGCAGCAGTGCGTCCTTAAGAATCGAGCGGGCACTGTTAAGAGAGAGAAGCAGAGAGACAAAGACGAACAATGACGGCTGGATACTCGACAAGAGACTGGAAGGAGTTCTAAAAATTGTCATTGCAAGAGTTTAGTACAGTACGTGTTTTGATGAGGCGACTTCTGTTTTTTCACGAACCACGGTCTCTCGTGGCCAAAACAATTCAAGGCCTCGAAACAAAAAAAAAAACCAAAAAAAAAAAAGAAAGTCAGCGAGAGAGAAGCCTGACCCGACCCGAAGCAATGATTGATAATTCGGGTCGGGTCGGGCGGCCCGATCTTAGGAATCCCGTCTCCCGAGGCCTCAGACGTAGCAACGAGCGTTCCGAGGCTTCGGGCGTGGACACATGCGTAATCGACACATGCCTCGAAGCGCGCTTCGCAGATTTTTTTTCCGGTTTACTCGGCACACGCATCGGAGCCTCAGCACAGTTGAGCACATCACTATTTATTTGTCGTGTGAATTGGACTCTTGTCATTTCGTTTGGTATTCTCGGTTGAACTAATTCCTTTCTTTTGCAAGAGGTTTTTTTTTGTTAATGTCTTTTTTTCTTTTTTTTTTCTTTTTTTCTGGATCCTGATTTTCTGTTTTGGACTTTGTCGGCTTTGCATTTTTGATAATAAAAATTTTTTGTCATCGCATTTTGTCTGTGTCTGCTTTTTTGGGGATTTCGAACATTCTTCAATTCGTTCCGAAGCTGGCATCCAAACCTTTGCTCGCAACACATGACACCACAGCCACTTTCAATTGTTTCTTTGGGGGCTTTTTTTGTGGGTAGCGGACAGAAGTCGGGAATGGTGCATGCCGTTGCAGATCACACCAACTTGCCGTAACATAAAATGAATTGGAAAGACTGGTGGAAAAAGTAAAAGAAGAAGTGAAGCTAATTATTCTGTGAGCGACACTGCTTGGTCAAATTCTTCTCCTTTTCATTTTCATTGTGGTAAATGACTATGCGGTGCATCACAAACGGCACAGCAGTTTCAAATAAGAGTTATTCAGGAATCAAAGATAATATGAAAATAATTTACCTTTGTATCGCATCAGGCAGTTACCGGTGAATAGATCCTTTCTTTTGAAAGAATAACAACGTGACCTTCTTGCTAATGAGTGGCTTGCTTCTTCTGGTGTAGCTCATTTGTTCATAATTCAGCATTATCCGAACCGCGTGTCTTCACAAAGGGTCGTCGGTGCACTGGGGGCCTATGAAAGCTGTGCTCGGGGGTGAACAACGCACTACCTCACTTTACTTTACCACATTAGCCACAAGTGCCATTGTTTATGCCGTTGTATTGTCCATATTGTCTATATTGTTTATACCGCTCAGATTGTACATTATGTCTTTTATACAGTGTAGCTGCTATCTTCTCAGCTGTGTGTTTAATGCACAGCATGTTTGCATGCATATTGCACGGAGGAGTGAGAGAAAGAAATTTCATCTATGCTGCATGTCACATGTAAGCATATTTGACAATAAAGATGACCTTGATTCCTTGATTCCTTGAAGCCAATTACAGTTTGTTGATAATGTCTTTTGCAACCATGAGATTGCGGTTGTGTCATGTGGAACTTGCCAATGTCACTATTTGTTTATTATCAGGCCCAGAAATGAATCTGGAAATTAGCGCGGACATGCAGCAATGTATTAGCTTGGGCCAACAAAACACACCGCTCAGTCACATGTTAAAACACATGTGCTCACAAAATTGGGTGGGTACGAACAAAAGTCGCATCAAAGAAGATTTTCACCTGTAAAAAGTAGATTTGATCAGACACGATGCCGAGAAATGATTCCTGTGTTACAATCCTTTCTGCCGCTTTTTGCACAAGTAGAACAAAAAGCTACAATTTTCCTTTTTCAGTGATTGAGGATTAGGTTTTCTGGGAGAAAAAAACCCCAAAACAAAACACTCTTTTGAAAGGATAGTACGGCAATTTGTTTCATGTGAATGCCAGTAGCTTTTTAAGCACGCCATCCATGGCCTCCACAACAACTGAGGAACTCCATTATTGTCAGCAAATCTCTGAGCTGTGTTCAAGTGTTTGGCTGTGTTTTTGCCACCTGGGCAGATTATGTGTGCAGTCGATCAGCCAATGTCATATTGATGTTCCATCGTAATATGACATCAGCTAAGTTTGATGTTGAATCGACATTGGATGCCCACTGGGTTCACATTTTTACACACTGTCTGGGGTGTTTTATAAATTCAAGATTGAAGTGTTGTTGTTTTTCTTTGTTAAATTAATATCCTTGTGAGTCAGTTGCTTGATAATTTACATTGTTACACTGAAAATATGACAATAATTTGTTGAAGATGGATTTTCGACAGAAGAGATATTATTTAGAACGTTGTCATATTGAAGTGTGACTTCAAAATGAACCCACTATTATTGATTTTGTTTGTTTTATTTACTACCCCACGAGGCATTGTTAAAATTAGGGTTGCGCAATATATTGAAAATGTAGTCATTGTGATCATAGCAAATGCAGTGCAGAATCCAAAATATGCCATAAATTCATATGGAATATGCTTTGACCAATCAGATGCAACCTTAATTGCGCATCACCACTAAATAGGAAAAGGATATCAAGGGACATTACAAACACTAGAACTTACAAACACAAGAACTCAATCTAATAAGAATACCTTCTTATTTTTCCACATGTAAAAATAAATGTATTTAAGATGTCATTTCTTTAGCACATGTTAAATAATATCGACAGGGCAATATTGTTGCATATACAATATGCAACACATTTTAGCACCTACTTTAAATATATTAGAGTTAAAATGGCGGCACGGTGCTTGAATGGTTGGCACCCGGGCCTCACAGTACAGAGGTGCAAAGTTTGATTTTGGCTCCAGCCTTCCTGTGTGGAGTTTGCATGTTCTCCCAGAGCCTGTGTGGATTTTCTCTGGAGATTCCGGTGTCATCCAACATTCCATAAACATGCATGGCAGGTTAATGGAACACTCTAATTGTCCAATTGTATGATTGTGAGCGCAGATGGTTGTTTGTCTATGTGTCCCCTGCGATTAACTGGCGACCAGTTCAGGGTGTCTCCCGCCCACTGCCTGAAGTGAGCTGGGATAGGCTCCTTACACGCCCGCGACCCTCGTGAGGAAATGCGAATTAGAAAATGGATGGATAGAGTTTAAATGGACGGCCTCTCTGAGGATCATTTCAGTATGTCATGGCCGGACCGAATGTCCTTTTTTTAGGAAATCGATATGATGGTCACCCTACTCTTTCTACTTATCAATTGATGAGAAAACATTTTCACGATACCTTATAGTGAACTCACCAAATGGTCATTTACATGCATTTTTGTTTTCATACATCATCAACAGCCGCTCGGGCTGCTTTGATGCCTCTTTCACCTGTTTGCTGATGTGTGAGTTGGCACTCACTCACAGGCACACATACACACTGGGGCTGGAACGGCTTTTGAAATTGGCTCGCATGTGTCCGGTCACTTAATAGGCACGCACAACACGTTTTCTCATTTATTAAAGGGCCCCTGTGGTGTGTGAAGTACTGCAAACAAGTACTGTAGTAGTACTGTAGTGTTAATGCAAGCTTCGGGCAGGGGTGATTCCCAGGACCGGCCCTTCAGGAAAATTAACATATTTTCTCAAGATTCATGATGGCCACGCCCCAGTGCCTACCGTTTTTTACATGAGAAAAATATCACAGGGAACCAGCGAACAATAATTTCAAAGTATCACGACTGAAAAATGGATCTTGTCTACCCTCAATTTTGTCACAATTGTAGCAACTTAGTGTGAAATCGGGTCTTGTTTATTGAGCACAAAGCTGATCTGACAGGACATCTTCTGTTGGATATATGGCAACATTTGGATACACAGGCTCATGGTACCTTTTGCGTTCTACACTTCATTTTTCTGCCTGCCAGAACGTCTATATCACCAGCATATATGTCTAATGATTGGAATGTATTCAAACAAAGAACAATATAGACATTCAACAATAATAATGATGATAATAAACATAATTGTGCTGTGAACATACTGTGATCATTCTTTGACTTTTACCGTGAAGGCAAAATTGCCCCAAAAAATATTGGATTTCCCAAAGAGCCATTCCAGCCTTGGAAAAAATATGTGAAAGAGGATATGAAAAAGATCATAATGACATCTCATTTCACTCTGCATTACAGATCACAGGGGTGTCAAACTCATTTTTGTTTTTTGAGTTACATCTTCCCTTGGAGAACCATTATGACAGTGAAACTGAATAAATGTTTAATCATCAAACCGTATAATTACTTGTACACAACAAATTGATGGATTACTAGTCAACTATTTGTTGTTTGTTCAATTATTGCTCAATTGAGTGTAAACAAGAAAACAAAATCGCAACATTTTTGCATATGACAATCATTTCAGTACAGATTTTAGCAAGGATCAGTGAAGTTGACACACATGATTTGCTTTCAATGGCCACATCAAATAATGTGGCGGACCAAATCTGGCCCCCTGGGCCTTTAGTTTGACACATGTGCTGTATCTGTTGTTAATAGTGTCATTTTTATTTCTATTTTTAAATCGAGAATATTTTATTGTTCTACATTTCATTGCGATTTCGATGTTCACTAGAACTAAGAATTGAAAGATAATTGCACTTAAAAATGGATGCACTTTAATTATTTTTGCTCAAACATAATCACTACATCAGTGATAAATATGGAAATTAGAGGTGACTTTTGGAGTGGTGCCAGTTTGGGGCGAGGGGACTACCAAGGTGCGTTACAGTAAAGCGCTGAGGGTATCGTCTGTGATGCGTGCGTGTATGTGTATCTATGCGAATTTAGTATGAATAAAAGGGCTTTGTCAGCCCGCCACCATATGCCCACTACCCTAGTCACCCCCCCCCCAAAAAAAAGAGAATTAAGAAGAAATAAGGCTGAGCACTTCCAGTAATTCTTCCAGAGGGACAGGAAAAGACATAAAAGACACTTTGTGTTTATATCCTCCTTCAGGATGGCATTACGGCAATTAGAAAAGATTAAGGTCTTAGAATCTAAAAAGAAGAAGTCCGAAGCATTTTACCAGCAAATGTAATCCCTGCTTTAGTGAATCAATTTATTGAAAAGTATCTCATTAGGGAACAAGCAACAGCTCGCAAGTGCACTGTGAAGAAGCCACTGATGTGTCTCACATTAACTTTCAAGTCATGGATAACGTGGCTTTTGTCCAGAAAAATCTTTTGCCCTGAAAGCTGCCAAGGTCAAATCTGATGAAAACATGATGAAGCAGCAGTAAATCGGTCTTCTTCCTCTTCTTCTTTCCTTCCCCACACACATATATGCAAATTTACAGTAAATGTACAGCACAGACAAAGCTTGTCGTGTCTACAGAGTCTGCTGTATGTACAATATGCATTTCATTTTTTTTATATATATGTAGTACACCCTGAACTGGTTGCCAGCCAATTGCAGGGCACACACAGACAAACAACCATCTGCACTCACACCTAGGGACAATTTTGAGGATTCCATTAAGGTTGCGGGTTTCTATCTGGGCTCTGGCCTTAATGTGTAGAGTTTGCATGCTCTCCCTGTGCTTATTTTGGTTTTCTCCAAGGACCCCAGTTTCCTCTCACATTCCAAAAACATGTACACTATGTTAGGTTACAGTATTTGAATACTGAAGTGTGAAAAAACGGAAATGATTGTTTGTCTATGTTAGTCTATACGTGCGTACCTACGATAGGCACGTGAAGATGTATTAGCCTCCACTTCCCAATCAATCAGTATCACTCCCTTCCCCTCCACCCCCAATCTAACGCCCGGGAGGCAGGCTTTAACCCGAACAGTAGGAAGGAGGTTGGGTTGGCAATTCAAGGGCTTGGAGTGGCTTCTGTTTTCGGTAACCTCCATGACAGAAGGAAGAATAAAACAAGAGAGTGACAGGGAAAAGCAGTGAATACGGACTAAGAGAGGAGGAGGATGGAAGTTGCTATTGGATTCGTTTGATTTTTGAATCGAAAAATGACATAAATGAATGACAGAAAACTGATGAGTACAAGTGGGAGGGAATGGAGTCTGGCTGATGTGAGATATTGTCAAGCAACTCGCTGCTTGACAATATCTTAGTGCCTTGGAATTGTCTTCATTTTTATGGATGAGTGTTGTATCGTAGGTAAATTTTGCTTGAATTTTTAGTGATTGAGATGGTGAATGTTCATCTCCTTGTGTATAGAGAGTCCGGTTACCTTATGGAGCCATTCATGTTGACGTCCTTTAGATTTTAACTGTGGCAGAGCAGGGATAAATCACGGTGCGGATGTGCTGAAAGCTACTGATCTGGCTTTTAATGGTGAAAGCATATTGAGAGGGTGATGGATATTGTTATTGTCGTATGTAACAAGTTCATTCGGGGTGGTGAGAGAGCCTGAGCTGGGGAGGCTGTCCCTAAAAGAGGAGAGCGTATCTGGGATGATGTTCTTTAGCTTCAAGAAAGTCATAACATGGGGGGGAGTGACTTTGGAAACAGAAACAATAACACAGACTTGTAGCCTGATGTTATGTTTATAAACCATATTTGGTGACCTGTCTTCATATTTCTAAAAAGAAGCACCAACAATGGAAAAACTCTCACAATCAGATGCTTATGGCTATACAATAAGAAAAAAATCTGTTGAATTAATAGTAATTGTGATGTCAAGTGTAACAGTAACATGTATCGTAGGATGAACCGTCAATATTATAGACCACTAAAACAAGTGAGTAAGGGATCACTGTGGTAAAGGCAAACATGCTATTCTCAATACAAGTCAGATAACGGGAAAATTAAGCCCTTACCGTGTCGAATTTACACTAAAATATATCTATTTTTAGAACAGTCATTATTTGATGTTACTTCTTTGCTTAGTAGCATGAAAGTGCTAAGTTATCAATCACAGATCATTTGCCTCATTCAGATTTCTCGACTTGAAGTATATAGAATGCAGATGATTAATTATGCCCGTTTGTTTTTTTTGTTGTTTTTTTTTTTTTGTGGCCATCTCTGGCAGTAATCGAAAACTAATTTGAACTTGGACAACTCAACCCATGCTGATGACTGATGTTTTATTAAGGTGGTCGATTGGTTAGCATGTAGGCCTCACAGTGCAGAGGTGCAGGGTTCAAGGTATTCTGCTCAATCCATCCATCCATTTTCCGAACCGCTTCATCCTCACTAGGGTCGCGGGGGGTGCTGGAGCCTATCCCAGCAGTCTTCGGGCAGTAGGCGGGGGACACCCTGAATGGTTGCCAGCCAATCGCAGGGCACATCCACGCTCACACTCACACCTAGGGACAATTTAGTGCCCAACGAGCCTGCCATGCATTCTTCCAAAGTACATACTGTACCCCTGCAAGCAAATTATGCCGAAACCACTTCACCATCTTATCTTGCATATCAAAAAGGGAACGACTGAAGAACTATTGTGACATTCTAATATTCATGAGCACTAATTGATGTTTAATTTAAAATGCAATTTCTCTCTCTCGCTCTGGCTGTCTCTCTCTCTCTCTTCTCTCTCTCTCTCTCTCTCTCTCTCTCTCTGTCACTCTCTGTATATATATACAGTATATATCAGTGGCGGATGCTGGTCTGTCAAGGAGGGGAAGCTCAATTTCGGCCGACATCATAAAATATACGAGAATTCTACTCTCCGTTCCTTTTCAAGAAAATGATCTGTGACCCTGTCATACCAACAAGGTGTCTTTTCCAGGGACTTAACTAGTGTCCTGCTGCCCGTTAGGACGGAAACTGTGGTGATATAAGTCAGTCTGTGAAGACTAGTTGTTTACAACAAAGAGTGTCGCTAAGCTGATTAGGAGAAGTCTCCAGCTCAACTCAGAACAGAATGCGAATTGAAAAATTGCTCACACGGATGCCTACACTAAAAGGTCGGTGATTGGCTCATTTTGATGTCAATCAAACTGGAACACAGGCTCAGACAGATCATCCAATCTGATGCAGAAAAGCTGAGCGTCCGGTACCCGCCCACTAAGATCCAGTCCCAGAGACACCGAGCATCCGTGGGCGGGACAAAAACCAGCTTGTATCCAATGACTCGTCTCCGTTCAACGCATTGGGACAACCTATTGTGAACTCTCGAGACGCTCAGCGTCCGGGCAGTAGATGCTGAGCGTCTACCGTTTAAAGCACAGCGAAGCTGCAAGAATGAATGAGAAGGGAGTCGCGTCGTAACCAGTAAGAAGAAGCTGATTCGGAACAAAAGTTGAGCATGTTGTAGCGCATATTTAGTTAATGACATGTACACACAATGAAATGTACATTCATATATTTGATCACTTATTCTTTGACATTTTAGGGGAAGCTGAGCTTCCCTTGCAGTCCGAGAGCAATCACCACCGATATATATAAAAGAGTTTGCATGTTCTCCCCGGGCCTGCGTGGGTTTTCTCCGGGTGCTCCGGTTACCTCCCACATTCCAAAAACATGCATGGCAGGCTGATTGGACACTCTAAATTGTCCCTAGATGTGAGTGTGGGCGTGGATGGTTGTTCGTCTCTGTGTGCCCTGCGATTAGTTGTAATTAGATTACTGATTCAGGGTGTCCCCCGCCTACTGCCCGAAGACCGCTGGGATAGGCTCCAGCACCCCCCGCGACCCTCGTGAGGATCAAGCGGTTCGGAAAATGGATGGATGGATGGATATATAAAATGGGAGCTAGTGCTTACAGATGTCTACCTGACCTTGACAAGTCTTCTGGAACAGGAGAAAGAAAAAAAATGGAAATGCTGTCCCACTGCCAGTCCTGGTTAATACAGTGGAGTGATGAAGTGCTTCAGGTCGCTGCCAGTGCCCTTCTATAATGACAAAGTTGTGCAGCCGCATAACTATGAGCAGAACGCGTTTGAAATAACTTCTATTATAGCTTTTATTTCCAGGTATTTACATCTACAGCTGATACACAACTTATAAGATACTATACTGTACTGTAAGACTCTTTGAAACAGTAAAAGCATTAGAGCAGGAATAGCCTTTACAAAGACTGAGAAAATAAGATTAGATATTTTGTTGCAAAGGCTTTTCTTGCTGCGTCAAGCCTGTCTCCCATTGACATAACAAAGGTTTTGCATTTTTCTTTTGTGATGCCTTGCCAAGCTTACACCACAGCCTTTTTCTGGGGGTAATCCCTTCAGTCTCCACTTTATTGAAAATTGACGCTCTAGAGCAGTGGTCCCCAAACTTTTTTGTGTCACGGACCAGTTGAGACAAGTACAGTGCCGTGAAAAAGCATTTGCTTGCCCCCTTCCTAATTTCTGTGTTCTTTGCATATTTATCACACACAAAGGTTTCAGTTCATCAAACCCATTTTAATACCACACAGAGACAACCCAAGAAAATAACAATGGCAGTTTCTAAAGGCCAACTTAATTTATATAAGGCACAAAAAAAAATAACAATCCAAACCGTCTTGTCCCGATATGAAAACGCAATTGCCTCCTGAACCTAATGATGGGTTGTGTCACCCTTGGCAGCAATTACTGAAATCAAATCTTAATTGGTGATGAGTCTTTCACATTGCTGTGGAAAGATTTTGGCCCACTCTTTTTCGCAGAATTGCTTCAACTCCACCATGAACTGCCTGTTTAAGGTCACATCAGTCACATCACATTATCTCAATTGGGTTCGTATACAGACTTTGACGTAGCCACTCCCAAACCTTAATTTTGTCTGTTTTTAGCCATTCAGAGCTGGTGTGTTTTGGATTGTTGTCCTGCTGCATGATCCAAGAGCGCTTGAGTTTGAGAGCACAAATTGATTGCTCTCTTTCAGGATGTTCTGGTAGACAGTGGAAGTCATTGTCCCTTCAATCACAGCAAGTTGCCCTGGTCTTGAGGTAGAAAAGCAGCCACAGATCATTACACTGCCACCACCATGCTTCACTGTTGACACGTTCTTTTGAAAAAAAATGCTGTGCATATTTACTCCACATCTAAAGGGCTGCATATCTTCCAAAAAGTTCACTTTTTGACTGATCAGAATACAGAATGTTTTTCCAAAAGTCATCAAGATGTCTTTGGGCAAATGTGAGACAAACCTTAGGGTTCTTTTTGGAAAACAGTGTTTTTCACCTAGCAACTCTCCCATGAATGCCATTTTTAGCCAATGTCTTTCTTATGCTGTAGTCATGAACACTGACTTGAACTATCCCAGCTGTCTTCGGGCAGTCAGCAGGGTACAACCTGAACTGGTTGCCAGCTAATCACAGAGCACACATAGACGAACAACCATTCGCATTCACAATGACACCTTTGGACAATTTACAGTGTTCCATTAATCTGCCATGCATGTTTTTGGAATTTGGGAGGAAACCGGAGCACCCGGAGAAAACTCAAGCAGGCACGGGGAAAACTTGCAAAGGCCCCACTGAGGCCGACGCGCTAACCAGTCGAGCACCTCACTGCCACTGGTACTGACAACATAGATAATTATTGTCATGTTCTGTCTGTTTTGCTTGTGTTTCTGCTCCAGCTGGAGTGTAGGGCTTTTCCCACCAGTTGGCGCACCTGTTCCACGTTTCCCAATGAAGCCTCACCAAGTATTTAAGGACTGCCAAGTTGCCAGGTCTCTGTCGAATTATTGACCTAGCTTTCTGTTGTGCCTCCAGTGCTGTTTGCAAGACCTTTCAATATCATTCATAGTCGCTCTCGTGTTTGTAGTAATGTATTATTCGGGTTTTTTTGTTGTTGTTTTGTTTTGTTTTGCTCTTGATCTTTTGTTTCGCGTTATTGGACTCTTTACATTTCATTTGTGTATGCACTGTGTTTTTCCATGTACTTTGCCTTTTGCAAGGGCTTTGAGTATTAATACCTTTTGTGAAAACCTTTTATCCCAATTTACGTTTTTGGGATCTACTGCGATACAGGTGATTCCTGATCGTAACAACATAGTGGTATTTAGTTGATGATAGGGTAATGGTACACTCGCCTCACTTTTGTGTGGGCAGCGTGGGATCAGTTCCCACTCAGTGATGGTGTGTGTGTGTGTGCGTGTGTGTGTCTGTGTGTATCCATTAGCTTTTCTCTTTTTGGCAAAACTTTGGAATTTCTAAGGAGACCATTAGTCATTTTAATCCAAAAACAACACACATTAATTTTCTGAATTCTCCCACCATTTTTGATCATGTGCTGCCATTTTGATTTTTTTTAAATGGTGAAAGTTCAATCAAATGTATGGCATTGCAAATATTTACACATTTAGGGTTTCTCTGTATTTATCTGGTTCAAAGGGATGTTTAAGGACTGCTATTCATTCTTAAATTAATTTTCCCGTTATCATTTTGAATGTTTTGAAAATCGCAAAATTTCTATGTAGGATACCATTACAATCCATTTTCAACACCGCTTATCCTGAACAGGGTTGTGGGGGTGCTGGAGCCTATCTCAGCTGACCAAGGGCGAAAGGCGACCACAATGTGAAAAACCATTCTCTCTCTCACACACACACAAAACAGAACAGGGGTCTCCAAGTCCGGTCCTCAGGAATCCCAATCCTGTTTTTGATGTTTTGCTAGCTCAGAATGACATGATTTAAATGAAGGATCAGGCTTGTGCAAAACTTGTTTATGACCTGATCATTTGAATCTGGTGTGTTGGAGAAGGGAAACATGAAACAAGCTGGATTTGGGCTCCTGAGGACTAGAGTGGGAAACTGGTCTACAGTATATGCTTGTATTACACTTTTCATTGAGCTCTCTGCACTGTGTAATAAAATTCACATGTTGGGCCCTATTTTGGTAGGGTGGCACCTGTGCGCTCTTCTTCCAACGCACAAAGTCCCAAACGCCTCATAACGCCCAATTCTACCCGTGCAAATTCTAGCAAAATACGAAAACAAAGAAAACTGCACCTATGTGCACAGTTAGACTACTCAATTTTCTGTTCATTCCATCAAGAATGTTCTGTCTTTCTGTAATTTGAAAATCCATTTGAGCTATTATAGGAGGGTGCCATACATTTGATTGGAACTGATTATAATTTGATTTCAATACTGATAATCCACTTACCGTGTGACATACTGTAGGTACATGCGGGAATTGGTGGCTGTTGGGTTTTGGACAAGTCCCCTAAAGTTGACAAAAAGTATAAATCATGGCTGTCAAAGATACGACCCGGGGGGGTTCGATCAGGCCCGCGGGATAATTTAAAAATGAAAAAATACATAAAAAGACACGGAATTACTATTTTTAATAAGATGCAATTTATGTATTATCCGCTAGGGGGCACACTGTTTTCTCTTTAGTTTGTAAAGTGTAGGCGGGGGTTACATTTAGATTTCATATGCACATGTGTAAATGGTTGAAAAAATAATTTCTTTATAAATTCCGTTTAATCTTAAAATGCATGACTACCTTTTTAAATAATAGTTACTTGTTCAAGTGTTGTGCCTTTGTACAATCAGTGGGATCAGTTGCAATGCATATATGAACCGCTTAATCCTCACTAGAGCCCATGCTGTCTTCGGGCAGTAACAAATTGGTTGCCAGCCAATTCCACGCTCACACTCATACCTAGGGACAATTTAGAGTGCACAATCAGCCTGCCATGCATGAAATGCTCCACACAGGGAGGCCGGAGCTGGATTCGAACCCGGTACCTCTGCACTGTGAAGCCGACGTGCTAACCACTGGACTACCGGGCCGCCCGCAATGCATATATGTGAATGATAAAAGTAAATTGAACATTTTTCTAAGGAAATCTAAGGTGTTTTATGAAATGTTAGGTAAATGAAATGTAGGTACATTTCAACATGTTCCTCATGTTCTTGTGCTTCGCTACATCAAAACAAAGGAAAGACATGATATTTTGGTTATTTATAGCAGAGTATGGTAAAATTTTAATGGTCCGGCCCACTTGACATCGACCGAGGCCGTATGCGGCCCACAATATGAAATGATTTTGACACCCCTGGTATAAACCAAACTTTAATCTGACACCTCTTCAATTAAGACAGTTGGTTCCACTGAATGTACAAATGTGAGTTACAAGTCACTGCGTGGTTGACTCTTTTCTTTATTTTTTTTTTTGCTTTTTGTTGCAAGCAGAAAGATCCACATTCGAGTAAGCTTCAGGGATTTCACCACGAGATAGCAGCAGCTAATGTCACAATATCTTATGAAAGTACAGGTAAAATGGACATAAAAAGTATACACACCTCCATTTCGATGCCTTTGATTTGTGAAATAAATAAATGCAATCAAGATGAGGATTTCAGTTCATAAAATTTACATTTAAAAAAATAACAATTCAATTTATATATGTCATGGATCTAATCTGTTTTTGTTTTGATTTAATTTTACTGAGGTCACCTGATTATTTGCCTTGCTCACTCTACGCGTTTCAACTCTTTCCAAATGTTCTCGACGCTCATGTTCATGTCCCATGGTTTCCTAGTCTTTATACTTCTGATCACATGTGTATCATTTACGTTGTATTATTGTTCATAATCATTTTATTCTTGTAATTGGATTTCCTTGCCATTTTGTTGCAAGTGATTATTTCTTTTATTTTTTAACTTGATTGTTGCAAGAGATTTATGTTGATCTCATTTATCCTGGCTCTTTTTTGCCAGCCACTTTTGTTGTACTTGGCTCCTTTCAAGACGCGGCTTCTACTCAGGAGCGACTTATAGTCCAGAAAAAAAGGTTCAAAAATGTGTGTCCTCAGTTCCCAAACATTTACTGAATGTCATTTAATAATGGTAAACACAACCCTATCCCAGCTTTTTTGGAACGTGTTGCAGACACAAAAACAATCAGGTTTATCAGTTAGAATATTGAATATATTTTTGTGTTGAACATGATTGGCAAATCAGTGTGTTCTGTTGTATTCATGTTTACCACAACGTCCCAACTTTGTTGAAATTGTGCTTGTACTTTATATCCCCCACACTGAGTACAGTGTAATGCAGACTCTAATGATTTCAATGTTAATTTTCTCACTTCTGACAGTTGCTTTGCCTCAGAGTCACAAATCAATCCATTAATACAGGTAAAACAACACCACAGTGGGAAGGAACTGTGGTCATTAGTGTTGACAAATGAAAGGCCTGGGGATCCTCAGTAATGCATCTCCAACTGAATTATCTGCTTCAAACACTAATATATTTTTTTAAAGAAAAAAAACATTGTTGACTGCATTATTTCTCAGGATTTAACAGTCACATTTGTTTTTCACGAAACACAAAAACACACACACAAAAAAATCTGCCATCGCCATATCATTGGGAAAATAAAGTGTGACTTGAAAAGATCCTCGACATCACCAATTTAAAATGTACAAATGCACGGGACTTTTACAACTGAGCAATCACAAACTAAAAAATCCAAGTTGTCATCAACAAGCCAAACAATAATCCTTAAATATCAATGAGCACTTTTAATCATTCGTGTCACAGTGGTGAAAACGTCAGTTTGCAAATCCTTGTGATATTTCAGATAAATTTGAACCAGGGGGTGATGGAACAGAATTCTTGTCCAAAACACACTTTTTAAGATTTTTTGCATTTAATTGGTATTAAAAAAAAAAAAAAAAAAACACACTGTACTTTTATACGTAGCTACTGCATGCTGCAACCCGCCCCTCCAAAAAATATCAATACTCTGATGTCACCCAGGCCAGCTGGGTGACATAGTCTCTCCAGCGTGTCCTGGGTCGTCCTCTGGGTCTCCTCCCGGTGGGACATGCCCGGAACACCTCACCAGGGAGGCGTTCAGGAGTCATCTGGCTCCTCTCACGACCCATAGCTCGTGACCATAGATGAGGGTTGGAACGTAGATCGACCGGTAAATTGAGAGCTTCGCCCTTTGGCTCAGCTCCTTCTTTACCACGACAGACCGATACAACGTCCGCATCACAGCAGACGCTGCACCGATCCGCCTGTCGATCTCTCGCTCCCTCCTGCCCTCATTCGTGAACAAGACCCCAAGATACTTAAACTCCTCCACTTGGGGCAAGATCTCCTCCCCGACCCGGAGTGGGCACTCCACCCTTTTCCGACTGAGGACCATGGTTTCCGATTTAGAGGTGCTAATTTTCATCCCAACCGCTTCACACTCGGCCGCGAAACGCTGGAGAGCCCTGCTTGAAGGAGCCAACAGTACCACATCATCTGCAAAAAGCAGAGATGCAATACTGAGGCTACCAAAACAGACCCCCTCAACGCTTCGGCTGCGCCTAGAAATTCTGTCCATAAAGGTGATGAACAGAATCGGCGACAAAGGGCAGCCTTGGCGGAGTCCAACCCTCACTGGAAACGATTCCGACTTATTGCCAGCAATGCGAACCAAACTCTGACATCGGCAGTATAGGGACCGAACAGCCCGTATCAATGGGCTCGGTACCCCATACTGCCGAAGCACCTCCCACAGAACTACCCGAGGGACACGGTCAAACGCCTTCTCCAAGTCCACAAAACACATGTAGACAGGTTGGGCGAATTCCCACATACCCTCGAGGACCCTACTAAGGGTGTAGAGCTGGTCCACTGTTCCACGGCCTGGGACGAAAACCACACTGCTCCTCCTCAATCTGAGACTCGACTTCCTGACGGACCCTCCTCTCCAGCACCCCTCAATAGACCTTACCAGGGAGGCTGAGGAGTGTGATCCCTCTGTAGTTGGAACACACCCTCCGGTCCCCCTTTTTAAAAAGAGGGACCACCACCCCGGTCTGCCAATCCAGAGGCACTCTCCCCGCTGACCACACAATGTTGCAGAGGCGTGTCAACCAGGACAGCCCCACAACATCCAGAGCCTTGAGGAACTCCGGGCAGATCTCATCCATCCCTAGGGCCTTGCCACCGAGGAACTTTTTAACCACATCGGTGACTTCGACCACAAAGATAGGAGAGCCCACCTCTGAGTCCCCATACTCTGCTTCCTCCAAGGAAGGCGTGCTGGTGGAGTTGAGGAGGTCTTCGAAGTACTCCGCCCACTGGCTCACAACGTCTTGAGTCGAGGTCAACAGCGCCCCATCCCCACTGTACACAGTGTTAGTGGTGCACTGTTTCCCCCTCCTGAGATGTCGGATGGTGGACCAGAATTTCCTCGAAGCCGTCCGGAAGTCGGCTTCAATGGCCTCACTCTTCCCACGCCCGGGTTTTTGCCTCGGCAACCACCGAAGAGCTGCATTCCGCTTGGCCAGTCGATACCCGTCAGCTGCCTCTGGTGTCCCACAGGCCATAAAGGCCCGATAGGCCTCCTTATTCAGCTTGACGGCATCCCTTACTGCTGGTGTCCACCAGCGAGTACGGGGGTTGCCGCCATGACAGGCACCAACCACCTTACGGCCACAACTCAGATTGGCCGCCTCAAAAATAGAGGCACGGAACATGGTCCACTCTGACTCAATGTCCCCCGCCTCCCCCGGGACATGGGAAAAGCTCTGTCGGAGGTGGGAGTTGAAACTCCTTCTGACAGGGGATTCCGCCAGACGCTCCCAACAAACCCTCACAATACGTTTGGGTCTGCCAGGTCGGACCGGCATATTCCCCCACCATCGGAGTCGACTCACCACCAGTGTCCAAGACATGCGGCCACAAATCCGATGATACAACCACAAAGTCAATCATCGAACTGCAGCCAAGGGTGTCCTGGTGCCAAGTGCACATATGGACACCCGTATGTTTGAACAAGGTGTTCATTATGGACAATCCGTGACGAGCACAGAAGTCCAATAACGAAACACCACTCGAGTTCTGATCGGGGGGGCCGTTCCTCCCAATCACACCCCTCCACGTCGTTGCCCACGTAAGCATTGAAGTCCCCCAGCAGAACAAGGGAGTCCCCAGCAGGAGTACTCTCCAGCACACCCTCCAAGGACTCCAAAAAGGATGTGTACGCTGAACTGCTGTTGGGTGCAACTCCAGAGTGGAAGAGAGTCCAACCCCTCTCGAGAGAGCTGGTACCAGAACCCAGGCTGTGTGTGGAGGTAAGTCCGACTATATCCAGTCGGAACTTTTCTACCTCGCACACCAGCTCGGGCTCCTTCCCTGTAAGAGAGGTGACATTCCATGTCCCTAGAGCTAGCTTCTGCAGCCGAGGATCGGACCGCCAGGGTCCCCTCCTTTGGCTGCCGCCCAGCTCACACTGCACCCGACCCCTTTGGCCCCTCCCATGGGTGATGAGCCCATGAGAAATATATATATATATATATATCCATCCATCCATTTTCTGAACTTTATCCTCACTAGGGCCGCGGGGGGTGCTGGAGCCTATCCCAGCAGTCTTCGGGCAGTAGGCGGGGGACACCCTGAATCAGTTGCCAGCCAATCGCAGGGCACACAGAGACAAACAACCATTCGCGCTCATACTCACACCTAGGGAAAATTGAGAGTGTTCAATCAGCCTGTCATGCATGTTTTTGGAATGTGGGAGGAAACCGGAGCACCCAGAGAAAACCCACGCAGACGCGGGGAGAACATGCAAACTCCACACAGGGAGGCCGGAGCTGGAATTGACGGAGACCCGCTCGTGGCGACCTCTGGCACAGCGAAGGTCGACGTGCTAACCACTCGGACTACCGGGCTACCGTCCCCCCCCTATCCCGCCGCCGCCTATTTTGTTTGCTATACTATATATAGGTATATATATATATATCGCGGCCGCCGCCGCCGTCGCCTCCGCCGTCCTCCTCCGCCGCCCTCGGCGTGGTGCGTGTTTGCGCGGGCCGCTGGCCGCTCTCCGGTATATATATATGTTACGACTTTTACTTCCTCTAGATAGTCAAGTTTGATCGTCTATCCGAGGACCTCACTAAACCATCCAATCGGTAGTAGCGACGGGCGGTGTGTACCCCCCGCTCGCCGCCGAAGGTGGCGAGAAGGTTGGGTACCCGGCGGCGGGGTTTTAGGTGCCGAGGTCGGCCGGGTCGCGATGTCACCGGCGGGGAGAACTAAGTGTGGTAGACTAGGCGAACGGCGCGCGTCGACGGGAGCGCGGGCGCGCGGGGTCGTCGGGGTGGGCGGTCGGGGGTACGCGGACGGGCGCCTGACCGGGGGTGAGGGGAGGGTGACGAGTACCGTCACGCCCCCCGCCGCCGTTCCGCCGCCGCCGCCGCCGCCTATTTGTTTGCTACTTCCCGCTCCGGACTTCGGGTGAGGCCGTGGCACGCGCCGGGGTGCGTCCGCGCCGCCGCCGACGTCCTCCCGCGGGTCGGGCCGCGGGGGCGGGCGCGTAGGTCCGTGCGATGGGGTTCGAAGGCCAACGACCTGTGCACCTAGCCCACCGCCCGTCCCCGTATCTCGAACCCTCGGCGTTCAATTCGCTGCTCCGGACTTCGGGTGAGGCCGTGGCGCGCGCCGGGGTGCGTCCGCGCCGCCGCCGACAGGTCCGTGCGATGGGGTTCGATGCCCTCAGGCCAACGACCTGTGCACCTAGCCCACCGCCCGTCCCCGTAACACGTCGCGGCCACAATGATCCTTCCGCAGGTTCAGTTGTTACGACTTTTACTTCCTCTAGATAGTCAAGTACCTCTGCACAGCGAAGTCGACGTGCTAACCACTGGACTACCGGGCCGCCCTGTAAACGCTCAGCTGTGGCCAAATGTGTCTCATACTACCTGTTTTCAAGAAATGCAAGAAAGTGTGCAGGATTCGAATAAACACAGTAATAAAGAGATTCAAGTAACATTGAAGTATGTGTGTGTGTGTGTGTGTGTGTGTGTGTGAGTAAAGGATGTGGTGTTTATGTGTGCCCATGTGTAACATGTGGCTCTTTGCAGTAACACGGTAAAAAAAAAAACTCTCTGACTGGTTGGTTGGCTACCCTTGGTATAGGTAGATAAGAGAGGTGGATCAGAGATGAAAAAGACAGGAAGTCTTGATGATGTACAAACAAAAGTACGGATGCCATTGTTGCTCTGTGTGCTGAGCTGTTCGTAAAAAAAAAATATATATATAGCATTATTTCCTCATTATAACACCGAACCCTTCACAGTGGATCTCTCATCTTGTGCATCGAGGAAGATTGCGGCGACTTCAGAGAAATAATATGAATTAATCATTGCAGGATAGATTGATCAGCGGCACTTCAAATGCACCTTGTGGCCCCCGGCTCAGTGGGAAACACGTCTGTTCCTCGTGTCACTGCTGGTTTCCTAACGAGTCTTTATGCGGTCCACGGCAGCCTGCAGGGGAACGGCCCCTCCCCACTCGGCATACGCATCTTACTAAGAGCAGAGGTAAAGGAACTACAGGATTTCCTCAGGAACAGCAAGGGACATGTAAAATCTAATTACAACATAGATGGAGGGTTATGTCATATGGCAAACACGTTATATCCTACTGTGATATCTATTGTTAGAATGCACAGTTCTACAACAGGCTGTCATGCAGTGTTGTTGTGACACAATTTTGTGACGCACTGCCTTTAAAATTTCAACTTGGGTACGAAGGGTTCAACCTGGGTGCTTTTATACATTATTCACACGTGATTCTATCCTCATCTTCATCCACTTTCACACACATCAAAGGCGGTCACTTGAAGATGCCATGGTCATCTTGCTCACACAACTTCACATCCGTGGTGCTTATTCACATCAAACATACTGAAAAGGTGTGCATCATGATATTTCAAGCTTACCAGAGTTAACTGTAGGAATATATATGATTTTTTACAAGGGTGCACGTTTTCACGACCCATCCACCTCACGGAAGAACTCAGAGACTTGGGGCACATCTGGACAAGGTTGATCGTCGATGTGATGAAGTGTCATTTTAATACAACGGAATAAGCTTCTTTTCTGTTTTATTTTTGAGTGTTTTTCAGAGAAAGGCAATTTATCCTATCTTGCCTGTCCATCCTCCCTCTGCAACCGAGGCATCCTTCCGTCCTTAAATATTTGGGGTGGCTTGTTTGTTTGTTTATTCAACATATAAACAAATAACAAAAATTTGGTAGGAAGTTAAAGGGAATTACAATGAAAGAAGAAAAAAAAACCAGTCATTTAACACAGTTTACATGTTCAATGGAAGCAGTAAAAAACTTCTTTGTGTATTTTAATCCATGCACAAGGGTCACGAGGCGTGCCGGAGCCTATCCCAGCTGTCTTCGGGCAGGAGCCCGCCTCCTACCCTGACCTGGTTGTCATCCAATCGCAGGGCACACAGAGACGAACAACCATCCACGCTCACACTCACACCTAGGGACAATTTAAGATCGGCGCGCGAACCACTCGAGCACCGAGCCGCTCTGTGTATTTTAACTTTTTTTAATATTAAAGCTCAACTGTGAATTTTAGAAAATCCCCAAATGAAATATGTTCATGTCACAAGTAAAGCAGTTAAATAAAATACATGAAATAAAGCATGAAAAAATAATTTATATTTCATAATTTTCGTAATCGTCTTCCCAAAGTGAGATCCTGACAAGCGTCAAACCCCGAATTGTGACGGCTCGCGATGGAAAATGGACAAAGCCAGTCAGAAGTCGATTTGGAAAGTGATGTTTCAAATTCATCTGAGGGGATTCAGGTATTTGTAGAGTTGGAGGAAGAGGAGTGTTGTGTTGGCAAGATGTATGTTGGACCATACATGTATGAGCCAGATGCTCAAGATGCGGAAAACGTTATGCCCAAACAGCCGAAGATGGAGTGGACATTAGACTCATCAGGATTGGAAGAACGGCAAACTATATAGGCTGCGGTTATTAGTCTTGCATTATTGTTTGCAATTCGATGCTGTACTATGCTGTAAATTGTGCACGTTAGTATTACGTACTTGTTCCATGTATTCCCATAAGCACTGAGAGCACACATTATAGTGTGTCGGTGTCCCACATTGTCTTTGCTAAGGTAGTTCTGTTGTGTTGTCGGCCACATATTATGTGGGTGGGTGATTCCATCCATGCACTCATATAGTTTGAATGTTTTCCTGCAGGATTACATCCATGTACAGTGAAACTCCTCAACAAGGAAACCTACATGGGTGAAATACCCCCTAAATATTTTCATAAAATAAAGCCATTCCCACTTTTCTGCTCCCCATATGATGAAAAGTCCCCCTGTTTCGTTATACGAAATCTTTTTCTCTGCTCTTGCCTCGCAACGAGATTCACTACAAGGAAAACAAGCCTTCCGCAAAAGTCTAATCCAACCTCAGCATGCCACTGCGACCTCTACTGCTTCGTTCGGAAACGGCAACAGCAACCACCACACTGGTTTACACATGCGCAGTAGTACAGGAAGTATTTGTTGTTGTTAGTTTCAGACGCAGCACGAACGTTGCATTGCTAAAATGGCTACGAAACGGACCTTTGCAGACCAAGGAGTAAAAAAAGAAAAGCATCCACGCTTGCAGGCAGAATAAAAGTAATAAAAATGAAAGATGGAGAATGCAAGAAATTGATGTAGTGAAAGTAAATGCTGATTTTAAATTTCGGAATTTTTTTCCCGTTTTTTTCTTTCTACACTGGCGATATGAAGTGTCAAATAAGTGTATGCTCATATTTATGCACTATGTATTGGAATACAAATAAATAATACACACATACGTTTTATGTGTGTGTGTGTGTGTGTGTGTGTGTGTGTGTGTGAGTGTCTGTGTGTGTGTGTGTGTTTAAATCTGAGATAAACATTTGCGACAGTGAAAAGACCCCTGTTGTGAAAAATTTCTTGCTGCAAACATGATTATGTTTTAGAGGAGTTTCACTGTACACGTACAATACATTAAATCGAATGTTGTCATCAACAACAGCCAGAGTTATTTTTTGATTAGCACGCTTACCTTTTGTGCAAATTCGGTTGAGAAAACAGAGGTCTTCGAAGTCCTTGTAACAAAGAATGCTCATTGACACTGGCGTGAAATTCATTCACTTTGCGAGGTCACAACTGCAATTTCCAATTTTCTGGTCCATTTACATGCCTTATTCTTTTCTTTTGGCCACTCAAATAACTGTTTGCCTGAACGTGAACAGTGCATCGCCACACAGCGCAGAGGCATTTCGCCTAATAACGCGATAACAAAGGCAACCAACAGTTAACGGGGCAATCAACAATGCAGTACAATGGCTAACTGGCAAATTGGCATTTGACGTCATTTGCTGAAGATTGCAGAACAAAAACATTTTTCTTGTTAAGCGTGTTCCTATGGGTCTAACTATGAAACTGGGCATTTACTTTAATGTACTCTTTTTTTTTTTTTCAGTAGAATTTACCATCATTTTAACTTTATGTTTAGCAGGTTTAGTGCCAAATACAAGTAATTTATTATTTATTTATTTTTAAGTTTAGTGATCATTTATTGATGCCAAACCGTTTTTTTTTTTTAATGTGTACAATTCTTTTTCCACAGTCGTCAGAAGCTGTCTCAGATTTTTTCCAGAGCAATAAAATGTTATGTCATCAGCAAATAAGATACATTTAAGGAGTTTTGAAAGAGAAAATATCATTTATATAGAATGTGAAGAGTTTTGAGCCCAGCATAAACCCTTAAAACCCATCAGCGATCATCAATTGCTTTGATTGTTGAACTGCACATACTAATATCTATTATCCAAATAACTTTTTGTTCATTTATAAGCTACACCTCTCATGCCATATCTCTCGAATTTAGTCAACATGTACTATGATCAATGGTATCAAATGCGTTATTTTTGAGCTAGAAAAATCCCAATGAGCTCCATTACTGCTCATGAGGTGGTCAGTTTTTCCCTGAAGCCATGTTGATTTTTGATGTTTCTGACTAAAGTCATCAAGTCTGCATGAAAATAGTTTTTCAATTTTTTTTCAGTACTGTGGTAGTAGTGATATTGGTCTATAATTAATTAATTGATGTCTTTCTCCACTTTGATAAAAATTTCAACAGTACACCCACCCACCACCCAAAAAAATGCCGTGGGAGGGATGCGAATGGTAGAAGCAGATTATTTAAAGACCATCAGATAATTATTTTTTTTTCCCGTTTTCGGCCCGCTGGAGGATGTCACCGGCTGTTGATAAACCCTCCCCACAGCAGCTGTGGGGTGTTGTATTTAATAAATAAGTACACCCACGCCTCCCTGTGCGTCACCAGCACGTTCCCGATGCAGTACGGACGGTTGGGTGACCAGTGGCGCGTTTGAAGTGTTCCAAGGCCATCTGACCGAGACAGTTGAAATGAACCTTTGGTCATCTCGCATCGACACACACACACCCACACACACACACACACACACACACACACACACACACACACACACACACACACACACACACACACACACACACACACAGACACACACACACACACACAGCCAGCTTTCTTAACAGATTGAAATATTTAAAACTGTATAAATGTAGCATTTAGCTGCCAACACAACCATCGTCGGTCACCAGACTGACTGGTGATATATAAACGTTTTGGGACGGAAGACAAGTGCTCCTCCTCTTATCCGCTTGAAGCAAAATGGTCACTCCCTCCCGCATACAAACACGATGAACACGCACCAGATAAACGGTCCATTGTGACATTTCACGTTCAGTCTGAAGTCATGTATTGGCAGATTACGCACACAAGACAGGCTGGATGTGTTTCTGTCAGTCCGAATGGGAAATGGGCATCGGTAGGTACTTGACCAGATTAGGAATGATTACAGGAACGGACAAAAACAACAACAAGAAATAGCATGGCTACACAACGGCAGCTTATTAAAACATTATAATAAAAAACAATATAAAAAAACATTAAAATCATATTTCACACAATCGAGTTGTCTGGCCTTTTCGAGAAATAAATTTGCCACCTCTGACTTGCAGTATAGGACCCTGTGATCAGCTAGTTGGCCTAACACCCTACCCTAGGTGTCCACTCCCCCCACCCCTTATTTTATTTTTTTTTGCACTCAGAAGCAGTCGTCGTGGCATCTGCCTTGATTTCAAATTGAGCATGTATAGCGTGACAGTCATGCTGACCAATTGAGTTGCATGATTGCAGTGTGCAAAAGCGCAGTGACAAGCCTTGAACTGGAGCGTAATATTCCATTTGTAGTGCTCATGCGCACCGGTGCAGTGCTTACGTGCACCCCTGATTATATACTACCTTTGGCACGATTGCCATCTAAATTCTGATGAAATAGGAGTTATTTTTGGAATATGGGACGAAACCAGAGAAAATGGAGTGCACATGGAAAATATGCAAACTCCACACAGGAAGGCCAGCGCTGGAATTGAACCCGGTACCTCTGCACTGTGAGGTCAACGTGCCTCTGGTCCACCGAGCCGCCACAAATTTCTGTATATATTGTTTCACATTTCCCCAAAAAATCGCTTGAGTCAATTTCGTTTCCAGTACACCTCAAAAGTTCACAGCTCAATAAAAAGCACCTGCCCTGGTCACCATCTTACCAACCCCCGAATGGTGGTTATTTTTCAAACCCGGAAGTTAGTCGCCTGGCTCACTAAAACCCTGAAAACCCAAATATTTTTATTTTTTTATTTTACATTGTTTAATAAATCAAACTGAAGGAGCATTCCTATTTTTAATGTAAAAATATATTTATTTTGAACTGCGACTGACCAAATCTACTACTTTGTATTTAACCAAAGAAAAAATAAAAAGATGGTCGATGGAAATGTCAGTGGAAACATCTGGCAACTTTTTAAAAGTAAACTTTCCAATTGTATGTACACATATATTTGATCACTTATTTTTTGACATTTTAGGGGAAGCTGAGCTTCCCTTGCAGTCTTAGAGCAATCGCCTCTGATACACACACACACACACACACACACACACACACACACACACACACACACACACACACACACACCTCACAGTGCAGAGGTGCAGGGTTTGATTCCGGCTCCTGCCTTCCCGTGTGGCGTTTACATGTTCTCCCCATGCCTGAGTGGGTTTTCTCTGGATACTCCGGTTTCATCCCACATTCCAAAAACATCTATGGCAGGCGAATGGAACACTCTAAATCAGGGCTGCAAGCTCCATCGATACTTGGTCCGGTTAGTGACAATTACACTGATGGATTAAAACCCATTTTCACTCCGCGTTTAGGCTGTCATTTCTGTTGCCGTTTCCTGTCATTCGTCAAATGTCATCCGGCCTCCAGTGATGGACTGATGCCCACCTCTTCCACATTCATTCAATGAAAACAATGCTGGAGACGAAGAACAAAACATTTGGAAATATGGCAATTATCAGAAGCTAACGCTGATGATAATGCCGTTTCAAACGCTAACACTGCAGCTCTGCTTGCCTTTGGGCTTTGGCATGCATTGTCCAGCCTGGCTGACTAGTCATGGGCGGAGAAACTCAGTGTGGGAGTGGTCATATGTAAATGACCCAAATCATAATTTGAAAAAAAAAAATACATTTTTGGCTGCGAACAAAAGATGAACTTGGTAGTTTGACTTCCCACATGACTGGTGGTCTGACAAGCTAGAGGACTATTTTTATACAAGCAATGAAAAAACATGTTCCATAATACTGTACATCCATCCCCTTTGAATCAGAGAGTGCATTTTCAAATACTGATTAATAGCAAGGTAGCAGATCCACCCTTATGATCCCAGTATTTTATTATTTTGCTGGAATAATTTACGAGAGGACATTGGTTGTGAAGGGTCAAAAGTACTGGAGTGGAGAATTCCATTTGAAGGAACACAGATGCATGTCAAACATTTGTTGAGGGCATACATACCAAAGTACTGCAGTATGGTGAAATATGGGAACACAATTTCCATGCTTATTCATTATTAAATCCTCAATGAAATAAATCAAGCTTTTTAACACTTGATATACGAGGTAATTCATCAAATATATAACTATTTTCCTTTGATTTAATGTAAAAGAACCCAGATGAGCATCACTTGTTGAAAAGACAGGCAACTTGAGCAAAGGAGACTGAAGGCAACATTGATCACTGAAATGAATAATTTCTTGATTGACGGTAATTAAAGTACCTCACTACTTATCCACCCTGTGAATTCCATCAGCCAAGTTCAACACCCTTATGGATTCTGGAAAGAGGTTCTATCAGTGCAGTTCGCAAATCAGATAGAAACTCGAGCAACGTGGATGTTGGTTATGTTGCTTGTCTGGTTATGTAAACAACAGACTGTCAGAGAAACAGAGAAAATATGCTGGGCCAGCTGTCTAAGTGCTTCACGGAGGTGCCACGAGCCCAAAATAAAAATGCTGGAGTGCAACAAAACTTGAGATTTTATTACAGAGCGAATGAAACTTTGAGAGGGCCAACTTCAAATCCTTACGACTTAGTTTGGATGATCTGCATGAAATAATACGTCTGCCATTGGCATGTACAGGATATGAACAGAGCAGCTCCGGTTATCTGATCTGATTTCCACAGGTATGAATGCGATTACGAATGGTTGTTTGTCTATGTGTGCTCTGCGATTGGCCAGTAGAGGCACAAACCGAATGATTATTAGTGGTACAGAAAATGGAGGGCTGAAAGATCATCATTGTGAGGGTAGAAAATGTCTCATGCTTTTAGTAACACTATGATCCATTCATGCATCATTCTGACCCAATCTTTAGTTTGGAAGCAATTAAAAACTGTGAAATGCTGGCAGACATGTGTGCCTCCATCGCTCATCATTTAAGTAGAACTTTTTACGCCTCAGATCAACTCATCGGTGCATTTCTGAGAGATCAGAAAGGATAAGGTTTGCCCAAGGTGTGAATTTGAAGGAGTCTTCCATTTTTGAAATACGGCGAGAAGACCTCCACTTGAACTAAGCAAAAAGGAGATGCTCAAAGGAATCCCATTTGACACTATAGTTTTCTCCCTTGCTGCCCTGCCACACTGCTAAGGTAAAGGATCCAAGCAGTGAAGTTGATGGAAAATAAAAGAACAAAGCAGAACCTTGACAAAACAGGGCATCTTGCTCAACTCGCTGATGCATAAAAAAGTGCAAAACTGAATATTTTGTGTTTGTGGATGGTCGTGTGTGTGGATGCGTGCATGTGTCAGTGTGCAAGTTTGCATGAAAGGTAACGAGACATCTAAATGCTGCTAAGGAAGCGAAACGTTTCTCAATAAGGGCAGATCTAAATATTTAATAAGAATGTTCAGATTTCCCTCCCTGAGCCAACTCTTCACATTATCTTGGTGGAGGAGTTTGTGTACCAATGGTCCCAATGGTTGTCTGAGTCTTTTTGAGTAATTTAATAGACTTTTTGTGTTTTAAGTCTGAAAATAACATCTTTTTTTTTTTCAGTTACTGTTGCTGACCTACACCAAGCTGTGTACAAGTTACGTTAGCTCCTTTTTTTTTCCGAGAGTCGGAAAGAAAGTTTGTATGTATAGAAACTCTACAAAGAGTAGAAACATTGTCAGTTCCATCAGCAGTGCTTGTGTTTCTGCGCCTCCCATCTCTAACCTGATTCAGTCAACATCTGACAGCAGAGTGAGATGGAGAAAGAAGCAGTCAAAGGGAAGAGGTAAGTAAGCATCCCCACAAAAATATTATTCCCTGCTTTCCACTGCCACTGGAGAAATGTACTTTGTTGTAAATCCCATCATAAAAAAAGGTAGTTAATCTTAAACTGACTTTTTGGCCTCATTGCCAATTCTTCTTCTTCCTCTTCTTTTTTTTTTTTTTAAACTGCACACTTGGAAGGTCTATGAGTACCATATACAAACAATTGCAGGTTTTGGACATTAATGGTCCATAGTACCAGCCAGAGATTTGTTACAGACTAGTTTGATAAATTTTGATTCATTATGATACGGATTATAATACCATATTTTCCCTACCATAAGGCACACCTAAAAGCATTCCATTTTCTCAAACGCCGACAGTCAAAAGCATAATTAACTACTGACTAAACCAGGGGTCGGCAACACGCGGCTCTGGAACCGCATGCGGCTCTTTAGCGCCCTCTAGTGGCTCGTTGGAGCTTTTTAAAATGTTTGAAAATGGACAAAGATGGGTGAGTTAAAATATATTTTTTGTTTGAATATAGTTTCTGTCGGAAGACAAACATTCCGAACATTTTACAATGCTGTAAAAAATATGTCAAATAAATATTACATTTCAACATTTCTGTCAACGAAGATTTGCGTCATAGCCTGCGAACACGTTGCTATTAGCAAAGCGGGATGCCAGGCAGGAGGCTGTTGTAAGAAGAAACGGCATTCCATGTCCAATTGATCGAGGGAACTGGCAAAGAATAGCAAACTGAAGGACAGAGAGAAGCATTTTTAAACGGTACACGTCAGCTACGAAAGTTAACATGCTGCAAAAGTGTGTCCCGCGCCTCGTTCATCTTAGCCGCCGTTATGGCTGTTGCTCATTATTGCATGTGTGGGTAAGTGCGTGCGTTTACGTGTGTGTGCGGTCACGGGTCGATCGCGGGAGACAGGTTGATCGAAAAATAGAGCTTTGGTCAAAAAAGGTTGGGCCCCCATGCTCTACGGGATGCACTGCAGGGAAAAAAAGATGTTTAAGGCTCAGGAAGGCTCATTGTGTATTTGTAGCCAACTTGGTCATTTTATAGTCGCTAATATCGAAACATACAGCTTGTGTTGCCTTCTTTCTGAGGCGTTTAATTTCTAGCAGTTCCAGACACATTTGTTTTTCGTTTTTTTGTTTGTTTTTTTTGGTCCAATATGGCTCTTTCAACATTTTGGGTTGCCGACCCAATCCTGTATTTTTATATACTTTGAGTCGTGCTTCATGCAACAGCCTGAGGAAGCTATACAGTCAAACCTCAGTTTTCGTACTTAATCCGTTCCAGAAGGCTGTTCGAAAAACCGAATTGTTCGAAAACCGAAACCATGTTTCCCATTGGAATTAATGTAAAAATCTTTCATCCGTTCCAAGTCAAGAAAACAACTTTTTTAAACCACTTTTTTTATAATTTCACACCATAAACTGCACACATGTAATAGGAGAGCAGGTAATATGTAAAATACTGTACAAATAAACTGTAATATGTTTTATTTTCACCAATTTTAACATTAACATAGTAACATAAAAATTGAAGGAACATCTCTCTCTCTCTCTCTCTCTCTCTCTTTATCTGAACAATACAAACTCGTCTGCTCACAATGGATGCTACACGAGGAAGCTGTTTATGTATGATTATTGCATAATAATGAGACACCGGACACCAGAGTGTTGATTATGTGCTGCTGTATTGAAAACAGCCGGCCGTAAACAAACGCACGCACGCACGCACTCCCCCGTGCTGCTGGGGCAAACCATTCTGAAAAGAGGGGGGTTTCACTCTCCCTAAAAGAAGCGTCTCACCAAACAGGTCTGCTTTTTTTATTGAACAATACAAACTCGTCTGCTCACAATGGCCGCTATACGAGGAAGCGTTTCACCAAACACATCTGCTTTTTTTCAAAATCTTGATTGAACAATTTTCTCCCCCTCTCCTTGTGGTTTCTTTCTGACTTCCGGGTTGAGTGAACGCTGCCGCGTTTGGCTGCTGCCGCTGCTCAGCCGCATTGTGTTTTATTGTTCTTGTTCCTGATTGTAAAGTGTCCTTGGGTGTTTTGAAAGGCGCTTATAAATAAAATGTATTATTATTATTATCATACAAAAACGTCTGCTCACAATGGACGCTACGAGGAAGCGAAGCCGAGAGGAGTGAAGTGACGCATTCAAGTGCGCTCAGTTAGTTCGAGAACCGAAATTTGTTCGTCATCCGAGGCATAAAAAACTCGAAATTTTTCTTCGAAAACCGAATTGTACGAGAACCGAGACGTTCGAAAACCGAGGTTTGACTGTATATGAATCAATATTCTGACCTTTTGGACATATTTTAAAAATGTTCTGTAAAGTGCTTTGTAACAGCTGCAGTGGTTGTGAAGGCTCTTTAAAAATAAAGCTGTATTGCATTGTATTGGGCGGCCCGGTAGTCCAGTGGTTAGCACGTCGGCTTCACAGTGCAGAGGTACCGGGTTCGATCCCAGCTCCGGCCTCCCTGTGTGGAGTTTGCATGTTCTCCCCGGGCTTGCGTGGGTTTTCTCCGGGTGCTCCGGTTTCCTCCCACATTCCAAAAACATGCATGGCAGGCTGATTGGACACTCTAAATTGTCCCTAGGTGTGAGTGTGAGTGTGGGCGTGGATGGTTGTTCGTCTCTGTGTGCCCTGCGATTGGCTGGCAACCAATTCAGGGTGTCCCCCGCCTACTGCCCGAAGACTGCTGGGATAGGCTCCAGCACCCCCCGCGACCCTAGTGAGGATCAAGCGGTTCGGAAAATGGATGGATGGATGGATGCATTGTATTGTTTTACCTTTAGCGTAACTCCATCCAGTGGCTCCGTAACGCAACTGCAGCCACTATTGTAGATTTTATTCTATGTGTGCCCTATATATGAAAACTGTTTTAAAATGGGCCATTCATGGAAGGTGCGCCTTATACTCCGGAGCACCTTATGGTGCGGAAGATACTGTATTTTGTGTATTTTTTTTTCACTCAATATACATGACTAACTCACCGTTTAGTAATTTTAAATGTGCTTGTTCATACCATACGGTATTAGTGATAACAAAACACTTAAAGCTCAGACGTGCCTTCATTTTATTCAAAAGAATTGAACTGAAATAAGTGGCAATAATAACTACCATAAAGTTGTATTAAATGAAATATGATTGAATTAAATGAATCATACCGAGACTATTAATGTGACCGAGACTATTAATCAAAACAAATGTCTTGACAGAGAATGAAATAACTTACGTTATCAATTTAATTAAGAATAAAAAATAATTATAAAATAAAATGGATGAATACGTTTTTACTTTCACAACAATGGAGAGGAAGAGCAGCATACTCACAGATGTCAGACAGCCTGTATGTAGTAAATTCATCTGACAATTGTGGAAATGACACATTCACTTTTTCTCATTTATATGTTAGAGTGCAGTCGGAAATTCGATCTGACACCCTAACTCAACTTTGAGTACGAGCATTCCGAGGGGCAGAGCGGGCTCCCTCTTTAAATTCACAAACCTTTTGCTGCCAAAACCTCAGATCGACTGTTACTTTTATCAGACATTTTAAAATTTAGTCTCTCTAGTACAGTATCTTTCTTTAAATTACATTTAGTCTGGGCAGCATGTGGTTGACTGGTTAGTACGGCTGCCTCGCAGTGCAGAGGTGCAGGGTTCGATTTCAGTTTGCATGTTCTCCCCATGCCTGTGTGGGTTTTCTGTGGGTACTCTGGTTTCTTCCCACATTCCAAAAACAAGCATAACAAGTTAATGAAACATTCCAAACTGTCCCTAAGTGTGAGTGCAAGCACGGACGGTTGTTCGTCTATGTATGCCCTGCGACTGGCTGACAACCATTTCAGAGTGAACCCTGCCTACTGCATGAAGACAGCTGGGATAGGCTCTGGCATGCCCATGACCCCTGTGAGGATTAGCGGATTAGAAAATGGATCGAAGAATAACAAACAAATTTAGTTGGAACAACCCAGCATTTTAATTGATTTAATCAAACATTTGGGGGAAATATCTGAGTCACGTGCTCGGTTAAAATTGACCAACCCATCCTGTTGGGTCAAATTAATTACTGTTGGAATGGTGCTACAATAATGGATTGAAAAAAAAAATCAATTTGGGTTGTTTTTGACCGAACTGTTTTTAGATTGTAAATTATTTACTTTTGACTAATTTACCTGTATGAGGAGGTTAAAGTTAATTTATTCATAAGAGTTCATTTCTGTTCATTTGTTTGACATGTGCAATGCATTTATAATTAAAAATTCAAAAGCAAATCAAGGTCCATTTTCGTATTCACTGGAACCTGTAGTGGGCAATTTACTTCAGAAACATGCATGCTGTCAATGCCTATTTTGAGGAGCTGCTGTGATTAGAATAAAAAATAAATGAATCCAATAAAAAAAATTTTAAAACACACACCCAAAAAGACCTCCTCCTGCTCTCCTTTTTGTTTACAGTTTTTGATTTTCTGAGTAAATATTCAATAAATACAGTATTTAGTTGTACTTCTGACTACAAAATCTATGCTTTTTGGCATTACATGTTTTCTTTTGAGTCAAATCGTCTTGATACACTTTGTGGCGCCATATATGCAGACGCATGCGCACACTCACACACACACACACACACACACACACACACACACACACACACACACACACACACAAATTTAATATCAATTCAATATCTTTGTTCTTGAATATTTGCAGATTCTCCAAACGAATTTAGAATCTGCATATGTATGCACCAATAGTAACGGATTATCTTAAAAAAAAAAAGTAACACATTTCCAATACGCTGAGTGCACTTCTCTCACCTTCTCAGCGCACAAGGTGACGCTGGCGCACACCACACAACTCATTACATTCCTGCACTCATTCCTTCATGTGCCTTTAGAGTGTCTTCGGGAAGTAACTTTTACCTTGTATGTGCCTATAGGAGGGAGTGCACATTGTGAAGAGAAAGTATCGAGCCACATCTTTTCCCAGCATGTTTTTGTGGAGCACAGTCAGTTCTTTAACCACTGATTGCTCCTTTCTAGGTTCACAGCAATCAAGGCTACATGGCCCACAGCTCAGGAAGAAAGACGCAAAGGAACTTTTGCATCTCTTATGATGTGCTCGACAGTTTGTCGGATTTATGTCATTTTGATTCCCAACATGACAGTCCAAATGAAATTAAATGAAAAACAAATCGCAGGGGAACCTTACATTTGTGTTAATATATTTTTGATTTATAAAACAATGAAATTACAGATATATATCTCACAAATTAATTATTTAAATGACAATGTAATGAGCCACTTATTAAATTATTTGAACAGCAAAAGACAAGTTCGCTTGTCTTTTTGTCCAAAACAACCACTGAATTATAGTAACAATAATAATAATAACAAAATCACTTCAATCAGATTTTTCCACGTTACGATGAAATAAGACAATTTTACAGTGGAGGGGCTTTAGGCCTACTCTCGTTTTTAGTTAAAGTTAATGAACAATAAATTGCTACCATGTTCTTTTTTTAAGTGTTTTCATGTATTTCCATATTGCATTATAGTTATATTTAACCACATACTCGTACATACATATTTCCATTCATTTCAGTAGGAAACATAATCTCAATTTAATGAACATTTTGAGTCACAATAAGTCATGGAACAAATTAAGTTTGTAACTTGAGGTTTTACACACACAAACATGCACACACACACACACACACACACACACACACACACACACAAACACACACACACACACACACACACACACATTTAATAGCAATTCAATATCTTTGTTCTTGAATATTTGCAGATTCTCCAAACGAATTTAGAATCTGCATATGTATGCACCAATAGTAACGGATTATCTTAAAAAAAAAAGTAACACATTTCAAATACGCTGAGTGCACTTCTCTCACCTTCTCAGCGCACACCACACACACTCATTACATTCCTGCACTCATTCCTTCATTTCCATCCCAGTTTATTCAACAAAGAGGACTCCACACCATTCCCACTTGCCTTCCAGTTGTAGTATCACGACCGAGGCTGCACACTCAGATAACCTTTATTCGTCCCACACTGGGGAAATTTGCAATAATAAAAAAAATAATAGCTTAAATGAAGAATTTGCGAATGAGATCATGAATGTCCTAAAAAAAAATCACGAACAGTACACATATTGTGCCAATAATAATTGAAATCAAATTTTTATTAACTGCAAATCCAGTGGCCGAGACGATCCTCAAATGTTATGGCAGGACCTCACACACCGCACGAGAGTTCAGTGGTGTTCCTTGTGTTCAGTGTGCAGCAGTCCTAAACTGAAGTTATATCCATCCATTTTCCGATACGCTTTATCTTCACAAGGGTCACGGGGGATGATGGAGTCCATCCCAGTCGTCTTCGGGCAGTAGGTGGTGAACACCCTGAACCGGTTGCAAGCCAATCGCGGGGCACACAGAGATGAACAACCATCCGCGCACACACTCACACCTTAGGACAATTTAGAGTGTTCAATAAGCCAGCCATGCATTATTTTGGAATGTGGGAGGAAACAAGGAGTACCTGGAGAAAACCCACGCAGGCACGGGGAGAACATGCACACTCCACACAGGAAGGCCGGAGCCGGGATCAAACACACGACCTCTGCACTGTGAGGTTGACGCGCTAAACAATCGACCACCGGGCCACCCATTTAAGTTATATAGTGAGAAAAAATAGTTCAATTTCAACAATTCAAATATATCTATTTATGTATATACAGTCAAACCTCGGTTTTCGGACGTCTCGGTTCTCGTACAATTCGGTTTTCGAACTAAAATTTCTAGTTTTTTATGCCTCGGATGACGAACTAATTTCGGTTCTCGAACTAACTGAGCGCACTTGAATGCGTCACTTCACTCCTCTCGGCTTCGCTAGCTCGTGTAGAAACGCTACCTCGTGTAGCTTCGCGAGGTAGCAAAGCCGAGAGGAGTGAAGTGACGCTCCCTCCTGTCGCGGCGCTCCCTTGTGTCTCGTCGCTACACAGGAAGCGACCATTGTGAGCAGACGTTTTATGTATTGTTCAATAAAAAAAAGCAGACGTGTTTGGTGAGGCGCTTCTGTTAGCGCGAGTGAAATCCCCCTCTTTTAATAATGGGTTGCCCTGGCAGCACGGGGGAGGGAGGGGGGGGGGGTGCGTTTGTTAAACAGCCGGCATTTGTCAATGCAGCGGCACATAATGAACACTCTGGTGTCTGGTGTCTCATTATTATGCAATAATCGTACAGAAACAGCTTGTGAGCAGACGAGTTTGTATTGTTCGATTAAGAATATTTTTTTTAAAAAGCAGACGTGTTTGGTGAGAACTACGTAATATTGGACTGTTATTTTTGCATCGTGTATCAGCCCCTAATCATGGCACCAAAGAAAGCAAGTGGAAGTGGTGAACCTGGTGAAGAAAAGAGGAAAATAGTGCGCAAAAAAACTATAGAATTTAAGAAAGATTTAATCGCAAAATATGAGTCAGGTGTGCGTGTGTCTGTGTTGGCGAAGGAGTTCGGGATGCCGAAATGCCCCGCCTACTGCCTGCTGACAGCTGGGAGAGGCGCACACCCCACGACAGATAGAGAGAGAGATGTTCCTTCAATTTTTATGTTACTATGTTCATGTTAAAATTGGTAATCTCCCATTACATTTGTACAGTTTATGGTGTGAAATTGTAAAAATAAGTGGTTTAAAAAAAGTTGTTTTCTTGACTTGAAACGGATTAAAACATTTTACATTGATTTCAATGGGAAAAATGGTTTCGGTTTCCGAACAATTCGGTTTCCGAACAGTCTTCTGGAACGGATTAAGTACGAAAACCGAGGTTTGACTGTATATGTATATATATATAGAGAGAGAGAGGGGCGGCCCGGTAGTCCAGTGGTTAGCACGTCGGCTTCACAGTGCAGAGGTACCGGGTTCGATCCCAGCTCCGGCCTCCCTGTGTGGAGTTTGCATGTTCTCCCCGGGCTTGCGTGGGTTTTCTCCGGGTGCTCCGGTTTCCTCCCACATTCCAAAAACATGCATGGCAGGCTCGTTGGGCACTCTAAATTGTCCCTAGGTGTGAGTGTGCGCGTGGATGGTTGTTCGTCTCTGTGTGCCCTGCGATTGGCTGGCAACCAATTCAGGGTGTCCCCCGCCTAATGCCCGAAGACTGCTGGGATAGGCTCCAGCACCCCCCGCGACCCTAGTGAGGATAAAGCGGTTCGGAAAATGGATGGATGGATGGATATATATAGAGAGAGAGAGAGAGAGAGAGAGAGAGAGAGACAGAGAGAGAGAGAGAGATACACACCCACGTGTGTGTGTGTTTGTGTGTGTTTTTGTTCCAAATCTATTTCGGTGGGTCCAGATGAACCAGTACGCATGCATATGAAATGTGTATTTGAAAGGTCCCAATGACCATCAAAGCATCTGTCTTCATGATAGAAAAAAAGGAGAGAATCCAATAAGACAAAACACACGCATGCACGCACGCACACACACACACACATACACACACACACACACACACACAGAGCAAATTCCGGTGGTAAGTATAACCAGAGACCTAGACAAAATGTTCTCCAAGCCAATGGTAGAAATACAATAATGCCATTTCAAGCCAAGAACAGAATCCACATGCCCCAACAATTGTGAATAAAAATCATGAGAGCACAAACTCATTGCCATCCATAGCTGGATATTTGCCGTAACCTAGCATATGTTTACCAGTTGGAAAAAAAAAAGTGTAGTTATTGATCTTGATCATGGTCTTGAAGACCTCATAGTATGGTGGATCTGGCCTCCTTGGGAGTTTCTCCATTTAGCCATATCACTTTTCTGGATCACATTGCTTTCATTTTGCTCTACTTCCTCAGATGTTTTGCCTGCCGGGCAATCGTGGTCTTCTTTTTTGTTAGATCCTCATTCATGTCTACATCTGAATCCTTCAGGTGTTTCCCTGCATTAGGAGCTGGAGCTGGGTTTTGTATTTTGTATTCGCAAAGTGTGCAAAAATACATGTTAGATAGCCATACGTTTGCCCTTAATTGTTGTGTTTTATATTTTTATGACTTGCAAACTGGAGCATTTTTCTCCATCATTTTGATAATTCAGGCCACCGGCAGCTGCCCTGGCATAGATCCGATGTCTTATCCCCAGTTTTCTGACAATGTCCTCCACCTGTGAATTCTGTTCAAGACTAATCATGCACTCAAAAGTTTTTTCGCCCTCTCGCTCACCTGGGCTTTCCATTGTTTGACTTTGTTAATGAGCTCCATAAGAGCAGTCTGCTCCTTTGCCACCTTACTCATCTCATCGGACATGAAATTGAAGGATGGATATATTTCCCTCAAATCATTCTCATTTCGAGCGTGATTAGATTTCTTCGGCATTTCCTTCTTTGCTTTCATTTGTCCTTCCATTGAAGTTTGGCTTCCAAGCAGCACGTGAGCTGATTTACTACTTCCTGTCCCCACCATACGTCATTCAAATATTTGACCGAAATTCTAATTGCATGGAACATGTGCATTGTCAGTATGAAATGACCTGGTAATCAACACAATGATCTCCACCAGAGACGGACGGACAAATCGCATTTGCGCAGACCACAAATAACGTACAATATGTTCCTGGCCTGATGTCCACAAATGGATCCTGTGCTCAACGCTTGTGGGGTAAGCAAGCTAATTGGCATCTGCCAGAAAACACTGGAATTGATAGTCGCTGCTGAAACCCTGTTCTTTTCCCTGATAGGATCAGGTTAACGCTGAGCATGTGCCAGACACAAGAAGGAATGGAGGCGCCAACGTGAATGTTCTGTGACTGCAACATCCTCATGCATAAATGTGTTTTTTAATTATTTTTTTAATCATTAAATAACATTTTGAAATGATATATATTAGGCAGCATGCTGTGCAAACAGTACTCATTGGCCTCATAGCACACATGTCATGGGTTCCCGTCCTCCTGGCTTTCCTGTGCGGAGATTGCATGTTTTCCTCGTGCCTTTGTGGGTTTTCTCTGAGTCTTCAGATTTACTCCCACATTCTAAAAGCATTTCATGGTAGGTTAACGAAACACTCTAAATTGTCTCTCATGATCTATCCATTGATCAATCGATAGTATTTTATTTTTTTATTATATGTTATATATTCATTCATTCATTCATTCATCACCGCTTTATCCTCACTAGGGTCGCGGGGGGGTGCTGGAGCCTATCCCAGCCGTCTTCGGGCAGTAGGCATGGGACACCCTGAACCGGTTGCCAGCCAATCGCAGGGCACACAGAGACGAACAACCATCCGCGCTCACACTCACACCTAGGGACAATTTAGTATGTTCAGTCAGCCTGCCATGCATATTTTTGGAACGTGGGAGGAAATATATATATATATATATATATATATATATATATACAGAACATATAACTCCGGTTGTATGTTGACTGTATATATATATATATATATATATATATACAGTCAAACCTCGGTTTTCGTACTTCATCCGTATACTTTATTTTCACCAATTTTAACATTAACACAGTAACATAAAAATTGAAGGAACATCTCTCTCTCTATCTGTCGTGGGGCGTGCGCCTCTCCCAGCTGTCAGCAGGCAGTAGGCGGGGCATTTCGGCATCCCAAACTCCTTCGCCAACACAGACACACGCACACCTGACTCATATTTCGCGATTAAATCTTTCTTAAATTCTATAGTTTTGCGCACTATTTTCCTCTTTTCTTCACCAGGTTCACCACTTTCACTTGCTTTCTTTGGTGCCATGATTAGGGGCTGATACACGATGCAAAAATAACAGTCCAATATCACGTAGTTCTGACCAAACACGTCTGCTTTAAAAAAAAATACATCTTTATTGAACAATACAAACTCGTCTGCTCACAATGGACGCTACACGAGGAAGCTGTTTCTGTATGATTATTGCATAATAATGAGACACCGGACACCAGAGTGTTTATTATGTGCCGCTGCATTGAAAAATGCCGGCCGTAAACAAACGCACGCACTTCCCCCGTGCTGCTGGGGAAAACCATTCTGAAAAGAGGGGTTTTCACTCCCCCTAACAGAAGCGTCTCACCAAACACGTCAGCTTTTTTTTTTTATTGAACGATACAAACTCGTCTGCTCACAATGGACGCGACACGAGGAAGCGTTTCACCAAACACGTCTGCTTTTTTAAAAAAAATCTATTGAACAATACAAAAACGTCTGCTCACAATGGACGCTAATGTAGTGACGCTACCTCGTGTAGTGATGCTACACGAGGAAGCGAAGCCGAGAGGAGTGAAGGGACGCATTCAAGTGCGCTCAGTTAGTTCGAGAACCAAAGTTTGTTCGTCATCCGAGGCATAAAAAAATCTAAATTTTTGTTCGAAAACCGAATTGTACGAGAACCGAGACGTTCGAAAACCGAGGTTTGGCTGTATATATATATATATATATATACATATATAAATATATATATATAGATATATATCTATATATATTAGATTTTTTATACATTTTTTAAAATTTTATTATCTTCTTTTGTCAGTCATCATGAGAAGGTCTTTGAGGGAAAAGCAATGTAGCCCCCGAGAAGGACCATCTGCCCTGAAGATTACTTATACAATACCTGACTTGGCCCTTAAACCCATTGGGCCCCTGGCAAAAAATGTGCTGGCAGTGTGCCAGATGTCGAGGGATACCACTTGGATTTGGAGAGTTTTGCTCAGCATGGAAGTTCTTTTAAAGTGACACTCCTGAAATCCTTCTCTCTGCATATACTGTAATGCTATATCGATAAATGTTTTGCAATGGTATTAAAGCTTCTTTAATAAATGTTTGTCAATAAATAAATGTTAGTCAAATTAGAGCCGTTGTCGTTATTCGATGGAAAAAAATCAATTTAAAATGTAAAAATATGTTATTAAAGTCTGTACAACATGTACAAATTATTATTTATTTGATTTGAATGCTGATTTTTAATATGTGGCTTTATTCTGACTTTGGAATCTTCAAATATAATTAAAAAAGATGTAAGCAAGTGCTATCAGGGAACAGATTTATCTAACCTCTGTTAACACAGGCAGCCTATTTTTGTTGGCAATTGAGGAGCTTGTTTTACAAAATCACTATGCTTGTGTTTTTTGCTCGACTTTACAGTTGCTAGATTGATGAAATAAAATGAAATCACATTTTTGAATTTTAGAACAATCTGTTTTCAGTTATCACACACCTTCACAATGAACCACTTGAGCATGTGGCGAGTTTAAGTGTCAACCATTTGTAATGAAAATTCTTTATTTCTCCATGAAGGACACTTGAAAAGGCATGAGCAGAGAAAAAAAATGGACAGAAAATATTAAAAACAAACTCTTACAGAAAAGACCAAATCTTGATGTATAAAAATCTCTGACATAATTTTTCAGTGCCAGCCATTAAAAAGATTTATTGCTAGCAAATTTATAGCATTTGGACTAATATTTCATGGCTCAAAGAATGTTGTGTTTTATGGTTATATTAACACAGAAACTACCAAATGAAAGATTTGACTTCTCTTTCATCACACACACACGCACACACACACACACACACACACGATGTGTTTCTTTCTTCTTTCTTTTTTAGTAATCACAAGGAGAACATGGGTTGGTTTCACCTAAATCACGTATTTTGGCCCTAAAAATATTTTAGGCACAACAGTGACTTGGATGCTAATTATTTTTGAATGTCTCTTCAAACATCTGAACTGTCCTTTCCTTGTATAAAATACCAATAACAACAATGAAAATATGTTTTTGATGGCAATATAATCTATTTACTATGGCTCAATTTTACGTGTGTCAAACAAATTATTTCTGCAATATTTAGTTGTGATAATAGTATTTAGTTGTGTATGTACATTAATTACCTCATTGCTTCTATTTCTAAATTTAAACAATCTGTCTTTTTTCTTGTTTGTGACACTCTTTGGAGAAGAGTTAACATGACAAACACTTCAATTACAAGCTGCTTGGAATGGTTACATTTCCAAGGGTCCATGTTTTAGGCGCTTAAACATCCATCCATCCATAATCTGAACCGCCGTGTCCCCATGAGGTTCCCAGGCATGCTGGGGCCTATCCCAGCTGACTTTGGGCAGTAGGCGGGGTACACCCTGAACTGGTTGCAAGCCAATTTCAGGGCACACGTAGTGTCGACAAACAACCATTCACTCTCACAATCACACCTCCAGCCAATTTAGGGTGATCAATTAACCCACTGTGCATGTTTTTGTAATGCGGGAGGAAACCAGAGTACCCGGAGAAAACCCACACGGGAAGGCCCGGAACTGGATCCATGACCTTTTTCTGCCTGTTCCCTTAAAACAAAAACAAAAAATAAATAAATAAAATAAAATAAAAAAACGAGTTGACAGCAGGGCGGCCCGGTAGTCCAGTGGTTAGCACGTCGGCTTCACAGTGCTGAGGTACCGGGTTCAAATCCAGCTCCGGCCTCCCTGTGTGGAGTTTGCATGTTCTCCCCGGGCTTGCGTGGGTTTTCTCCGGGTGCTCCGGTTTCCTCCCACATTCCAAAAACATGCATGGCAGGCTGATTGTGCACTCTAAATTGTCCCTAGGTATGAGTGTGAGCGTGGATGGTTGTTCGTCTCTGTGTGCCCTGCGATTGGCTGGCAACCAATTCAGGGTGTCCCCCGCCTACTGCCCGAAGACAGCTGGGATAGGCTCCGGCACCCCCCGCGACCCTAGTGAGGATGAAGCGGTTCGGAAAATGGATGGATGGATGGAGTTGACAGCAGTTGGCGTTGCTGGCATTCCTCGCTAGGGTTCCCGTTTGAAGTTAGTTCAAGTCAACGGCACTCAAAAAGTTAAGGTTTTATACAATGTGAAACGTATTATCTTGTCTCTCTCTTGTCTCTACAATTTGCAAACAGTACTCATGGGCTAAAGCATCCGTACATTTGCGCACTTTTGATGAGTCAGACTCTTTCCATTTTTTGCATACACTGAGTTTATCAGTGAGACTCCAAAACAATTTGTCCCAAAGTTAAGGTTGGTGAGTGATACATTGACAAAACAATGTTGGACTGTCAAAAAGGTTGAACTGGATTATTGTTAATACATCTCTACCCACATTTGGATTAAGGATCTTTTATTTTCTCAAAGAAAATTGTAATCTTCAAAGGGGTTTCTGTAGATTTTGTCAACTACTAAAATAAAAATTTTATTCTATACTTAAGATGAAATTTTAGGTGACATTGAATTTGTTTTTCTGAGCTGTAGTAGCAAATGAAGAAGATCTAAATCTGATCCAAAGTGATAACGTGTCAACAGCTCACTTTTACTTGCTGATAGACTCTGATAACTTCCAGGCTGCGAGACGTGGGGCTCGGACGATCAAAGCTTCACCTGAGGGATGCATGGTAATTTCACTTGGTAATGACAAGGTTGAAGTAAATGTGTTCTGACATTAGCACATGTGGCAAGTTCTGATTCTCCAGATGCCTTCACCTGAACTATTTCAAGGTGCACTGAAATAACAGATGGGGCCTACCCAAAAAGCAGGAAGTATTTTTTTCTTCCTGGATATATCACCACACTTACACAGATATTTTCAAAACCGCATGATTTGTTTTTCTATTTACAATAATCCCACCCACCCTCACTATTTGACATAAAACCCTCCTGCAAGTAATGGACTCCCCTAAAAATGTTGGGGATTGTTTCTCTTGAGATGTGTCACTGCAACATAGCTCTTTGGCAACAAGACAGGGGTTTGGGGCACCATTTAAAGGCATCATAGCATCATTCTGATCCGCTTTATCCTCACAAGGGTCGCGTGCTGGAACCTATCACACTTCCGGCAGTAGGTGAGGTACACGCTGAACTGGTTGCCAGCCAATTGCAAGGTACACAAAGGCAACCATTACCAGGAACAACCATCTCGCTCACACTCACACCGAGGGACAATTTAGAGTGTTCCATTAGCCTGCCATAGATGTTTTTGGAATGTGGGAGGAAGCCGTAGTACCCGGAGAAAACCCACACAGGCATGGGGAGAACATGCAAACTCTACACAGGGAGGCCGCAGCTGGAATTGAACCCAGTACCTCTGCACTGTGAGGTCGCCGCTCTAACCTGTCGACCACCGGACCGCCTTAGAGCATTTAAGAGAGCTTTGCAAGTTTTTCAGCAAATAACTAACCGAGGATAAGTTCCAGGAATAGTCTGTGAATCAGTGAATTTTAGAGTGGTGAATGGCAAATAAGTAGGGTATCACTGCGCAGTATATCGATTAATGGGAGGGAACAGGGTCAGTATAAAGCAGTGCTGATTGAACATGCTGCACATGTCAGAATGGAGGCATCAAATTAAGCGACTGATTCTGCTGCCGTTGCTTTTTTTAGCAGTCTGATTGGACAAAGTGTGCTTGAGAACCAACAAATGCACATTCATGCGGACAAAACCTGCACAGATGCACATTTGTTTAAACCTGGAGCTTGAAAAATATCCGTCTACGCGTCTTTTTGGGGTCCTCATCAGTTGTCCAGTGCTATGCTGTTTCCCATGTCATCTTTGAACATTAAAATATTGTAAATTCACCTCTGCTTTTTTTGTTTGCTGTTAAATGTTTAAGATGAGATTTTCATGCCTGACCTCCATGCGGTCTCTTCTTCCAACATACAATCTATACACAGAGCGGATGAAGAAGCTTGTCGAGAAAGAAAGAGATGTTGCCAGCACTTCAATCATTCCATGTCAGCCGTTTATACTGATCACTACCCGAGAATTCCAGCAATTTTCGGGCATTTTCACTGATTTTTCAAGACCCACAGAATATTGCATTCAATGTAGAGGTGTCAGAATTAATAAACAGCTAATCAATTCTTAAAAAAAAGTTATTAATAACATAAAACCTGTACTGAAATAAAATTCTACTAAAATGAGAAAGTGAAATAAAAGCTGTACCAAAATACATTTTTTTAAAACAAAGAGTTCTAAAAGATGAAATGCAATTTAAATGTACTAAACAAATTTAATGTACTTATTTTAAAAAGACACTGTAACATTATTTAGCTTGTTCATTTAAATTATCTCACCAAGCAGAAGGGGAAACTCGCAAACCACCAGTGGTACCTACCAAAAGCACTTTGAGAATCACTGGTCACTGCTTATGCTGTAGTTCACGATTACATTACATACATTATGTGTTTATTTGGGATGGGAGATAATGTCATCACTGGCTGCCATATTTCAATGACATGAAGTCCATTGATAGAGTAGATATAATTTGTGCGTTTCCACAGCAGTTTCATGAGCATTTACAGCATTAAACACAGATACACAGAGGCCTGATTCTGATATGAGGAAATCAAGTTACTTTCATTCGGATGTCTTTCTTTTTTTTTTACTTTTTGCCGCAAGACATATATGAACTGAGCCACAAAGAATTGTGTGACTTGAACCATGTAGCGTAAATCCAAAGCTACTGAACTGTGTTAGACTTGGTCATTTAATGTATGAGGTCATTTCCATTGTTTCGTAAAAATATGGGCGACATAAAATCAGACTTCTCTGAATCACTTGGGGGGGGGGGATTTTCTGACCGAAAATCTGCAGTGCCAGGGTCTATGAACGCAATCCTCACTTTCACATATTCCAAATCAACCCGCATCCACTGATATCCATTTTCAACACTGCTTATTCTGAACAGGGGAGTTGCTGGAGACTGACTTTGGGCGGAAGGCAGCCTAGACCCTGAACAGGTCGCCAGTCAGTCGCAGGGCACATATAGAGACAAACCACCATTCACACCCACATTCATACGGCACCGAGTGGGAACCGATCTCACGCTGCCGTCACACAAGCCTGACGTGTGTACCACAACACCACCAGTGACTCGCCCTTTGACCATTCCTGCAAGATGGGTTGTCCAATACCATAAATACCATATCCCACTAGAGCAGCCAACCTATTTGAACCTGAGAGCTACTTGATATTGATTAATGTGATGGGCTACCAGTTTGATACACACTTTGATACACACAAAACAAATGTAGTCAAATTACCTTTAATATTACTGTGATATTAATAATATTTTGTAAATAATCTTTGTGAAGACGCCGATCATGTACATGATTTCTCAGAGTAATTCGGAAACAGATGAATCTCAACATGCAACACTATTTCTATAAATCACTGCCGATCTTCACATTTTCTTGATCACATTTTTGAACATCCCAAGAAGTCACAATTCCACATCACTGGTTAGCTATTCCCCTCCGTGAGTCGTCACCTTACCGTGGTGGAGGGGTTTGTGTGTCCCAATGATCCTAGGAGCTAAGTTGCCTGGGGCTTTATGCCCCTGGCAGGGTCACCCATGGCAAACAGGTCCTAGGTGAGGGACCAGACAAAGCACGGCTCACCAAACCCCTTATGATGACAAAATTAATTGGAACCCAGTTTCCCTTGCCCGGACGTGGGTCACCGGGGCCCCCCTCTGGAGCCAGGCCTGGGGGTGGGGCCGGTTGGCGAGCGCCTGGTGGCCGGGCCTGCTCCCATGGGGCCCGGCCGGGCTCAGCCCGAAGAGGCAACGTGGGTCCCCCTTCTCATGAGCTCACCACCCATGGGAGGGGCCAAAGGGGTCGGGTGCAATGTGAGCTGGGCAGCAGCCAAAGGCGGGGACCCTGGCGGTCCGATCCTCGGCTGCAGAAGCTAGCTCTAGGGACATGGAATGTCACCTCTCTTACAGGGAAGGAACCCGAGCTGGTGTGCGAGGTAGAAAAGTTCCGACTGGATATAGTCGGACTTACCTCCACACACAGCCTGGGTTCTGGTACCAGCTCTCTCGAGATGGGTTGGACTCTCTTCCACTCTGGAGTTGCCCACGGGGAGAGGCGCAGAGCAGGTGTGGGCATACTCATTGCCCCCCGGCTCAGTGCCTGTGCATTGGGGTTCACACCGGTAGACGAGAGGGTTGCCTCCCTCCGCCTTCAAGTGGGGGGACGGGTCCTGACTGTTGTTTGTGCGTACGCACCCAACAGCAGTTCAGCGTACCCACCCTTTTTGGAGTCCTTGGAGGGTGTGCTGGAGAGTACTCCTGCTGGGGACTCCCTTGTTCTGCTGGGGGACTTCAATGCACACGTGGGCAACGACAGTGAGACCTGGAGGGGCGTGATTGGGAGGAACGGCCCCCCTGATCTGAACTCGAGTGGTGTTTCGTTATTGGACTTCTGTGCTCGTCACGGATTGTCCATAACGAACACCTTGTTCAAACATAAGGGTGTCCATATGTGCACTTGGCACCAGGACACCCTTGGCCGCAGTTCGATGATTGACTTTGTGGTTGTATCATCGGATTTGCGGCCGCATGTCTTGGACACTCGGGCGAAGAGAGGGGCGGAGCTGTCAACTGATCACCACCTGGTGGTGAGTCGACTCCGATGGTGGGGGAAGATGCCGGTCCGACCTGGCAGACCCAAACGTATTGTGAGGGTTTGTTGGGAGCGTCTGGCGGAATCCCCTGTCAGAAGGAGTTTCAACTCCCACCTCCGACAGAGCTTTTCCCATGTCCTGGGGGAGGCGGGGGACATTGAGTCCGAATGGACCATGTTCCGTGCCTCTATTGTTGAGGCGGCCAATCTGAGTTGTGGCCGTAAGGTGGTTGGTGCCCGTCGTGGCGGCAACCCCCGTACTCGCTGGTGGACACCAGCAGTAAGGGATGCCGTCAAGCTGAAGAAGGAGTCCTATCGGGCCTTTATGGCCTGTGGGACACCAGAGGCAGCTGACAGGTATCGACTGGCCAAGCGGAATGCAGCTTCGGTGGTCGTCGAAGCAAAAACTCGGGCATGGGAAGAGTTCGGTGAGGCCATGGAAGCCGACTTCCGGACGGCTTCGAGGAAATTCTGGTCCACCATCCGACGTCTTAGGAGGGGGAAGCAGTGCACCACTAACACTGTGTACAGTGGGGATGGGGCACTGTTGACCTCGACTCGGGACGTTGTGAGCCGGTGGGCGGAGTACTTCGAAGACCTCCTCAACTCCACCAGCACGCCTTCCTTGGAGGAAGCAGAGTCTGGGGACTCTGAGGTGGGCTCTCCTATCTCTGTGGTTGAAGTCACCGATGTGGTTAAAAAGCTCCTCGGTGGCAAGGCCCCAGGGGTGGATGAGATCCGCCCGGAGTTCCTCAGGGCTCTGGATGTTGTGGGGCTGTCCTGGTTGACACGCCTCTGCAACATCGCGTGGTCAGCGGGGAGAGTGCCTCTGGATTGGCAGACCGGGGTGGTGGTCCCTCTTTTTAAAAAGGGGGACCGGAGGGTGTGTTCCAACTACAGAGGAATCACACTCCTCAGCCTCCCTGGTAAGGTCTATTCAGGGGTGCTGGAGAGGAGGGTCCGTCAGGAAGTCGAGCCTCAGATTGAGGAGGAGCAGTGTGGTTTTCGTCCCGGCCGTGGAACAGTGGACCAGCTCTACACCCTTAGCAGGGTCCTCGAGGGTATGTGGGAATTCGCCCAACCGGTCTGCATGTGTTTTGTGGACTTGGAGAAGGCGTTTGACCGTGTCCCTCGGGGAGTTCTGTGGGGGGTGCTTCGGGAGTATGGGGTACCGAGCCCATTGATACGGGCTGTTCGGTCCCTATACTGCCGAGGTCAGAGTTTGGTTCGCATTGCCGGCAATAAGTCGGAATCGTTTCCAGTGAGGGTTGGACTCCGCCAAGGCTGCCCTTTGTCGCCGATTCTGTTCATTACCTTTATGGACAGAATTTCTAGGCGCAGCCGAAGCGTTGAGGGGGTCTGTTTTGGTAGCCTCAGTATTGCATCTCTGCTTTTTGCAGATGATGTGGTACTGTTGGCTCCTTCAAACAGGGCTCTCCAACTCTCACTGGAGCGTTTCGCAGCCGAGTGTGAAGCGGTTGGGATGAAAATTAGCACCTCCAAATCTGAAACCATGGTCCTCAGTCGGAAAAGGGTGGAGTGCCCACTCCGGGTCGGGGAGGAGATCTTGCCCCAAGTGGAGGAGTTTAAGTATCTTGGGGTCTTGTTCACGAATGAGGGCAGGAGGGAGCGAGAGATCGACAGGCGGATCGGTGCAGCGTCTGCTGTGATGCGGACGTTGCATCGGTCTGTCGTGGTAAAGAAGGAGCTGAGCCAAAGGGCGAAGCTCTCAATTTACCGGTCGATCTACGTTCCAACCCTCATCTATGGTCACGAGCTATGGGTCGTGACCGAAAGAACGAGATCCCGGATACAAGCGGCCGAAATGAGTTTTCTCCGCAGGGTGTCCGGGCGCTCCCTTAGAGATAAGGTGAGAAGCTCGGTCATCCGGGAGGGGCTCAGAGTCGACCCGCTTCTCCTCCACATCGAGAGGAGCCAGATGAGGTGGCTTGGGCATCTGATTCGGATGCCTCCTGAACGCCTCCCTGGTGAGGTGTTCCGGGCATGTCCCACCGGGAGGAGACCCCGAGGACGACCCAGGACACGCTGGAGAGACTATGTCACCCAGCTGGCCTGGGAACGCCTCGGTATCCCCCGGGGAGAGCTGGAAGAAGTAGCTAGGGAGAGGGAAGTCTGGGCTTCCCTGCTAAAGCTGCTGCCCCCGCGACCCGGCCCCGGATAAGCGGTAGAAGATGGATGGATGGTTAGCTATTTTTAGAAAGGGCCCACGAGCTACTCATGTGGTCCTTGGGGGCTACCTAGTGCCCGCAGACACCAAGTTGGTAACGCCAGCACTACAGTGTCTCCAACTACCGGTGACAATTTTTTGAAAAACGTATTTATCCAGTAAGGATGATTTTAATTCTGAGCCTCTTGTGCCTGTTACGAAATTCAGTACCAATAACACTGGGTACCTTCGACATTTAATGTAATCCTATTACTGGAGTCTGTTCAGCATTCTAGTTCGTCAAACAGCTCTCACATCTGACGCCGTCATTCAAATCAAAGTCTAAATCAGTTCACAGGGTGACGGACTATCTCCAGTCATTAGGCCAGTCGCGATAATTACTTTATTGACTTATTTTTCGATGGACACAACAGTGTTTTTGGACTGGCTGAATTTTCATTTATATGCGTGTTTGTTTATTCAGTCGAGCGTGCTTCGCTCACTCTCCTGTCAGTCAACTTGCTGTCACTGTGGGAGGTAGGACTCACAAACACACACCCGCATGCACACACACACACACACACACACACACACACACACACACACACACACACACACACACACACACAATCAGACAGCATGAAGAAGGTTGAAGTAGCGAGAATTAGCATACTCAAAGTTGTAGTTGAACAATTACTGAAAGTTGAGCAGTATAAGTGAAATGAGTTCCAAACCCTGTTGACTCATACCCCTTTTCAACTTTAAAAAAATGCTTGTTTGGCGCCAGGGTGGGTGCTTTGCTTAGTTGGTTCTTAACAAGTTCTTACAAAGAATGTGCTTGTTTTTTCACGGACAAAGACACAACCAAGAGCTCCGTCATTACATCATCATAATGCGTGCAAACAAAACTGCTTAAATCGATGTTTACCCAAGAGCGCCTGTGCTATTAATCATAATAATAATATAATAATCATCATCATAATGCGCTGTTAGCATCTGCTAGTCAGCTTAGCATAGCATCGTTCATAGTAGTATGTAGTATAGAAGAAGAAGAAGAAGAAGAACAGTCAAGGAAATGCAATTAGCAAATTCGTATTTCTTTCTTAATTATTGTAGATGATAACAATCTTGGCTGCAAGTTGAAGATTGCATGCTATCTGGGAACATCGGCAATCGCTCTTCTGGTGGGACACAATTGTGCCGGAGTGCATGGCGCAACAGTTTGTGCCAAACCTCCGTGTGTCCTCTACATCTGTAATCGTCATGATAACTCCACCCACCGCCCCCTGACGTAGTTGGTGCCAGAGTCTGGCCCAACAAATCATTGGAGCCATCTTAAGCACCAGTTTCAAGCACCAAAGTTAGAGCAACAGCCAATATGGGTGGTGGAAAGAGATCGAACTGGTGCTAACCTGGGCGCTGGCCCAGAACTAGCACTAGCGCGGTGAAAAAGGGCCAAAAGCAGTTCTGACGGTCGAAGCACTCTGGATTTATTTTAAGCCAAAAGAACGTGGAGTTTTTGTCGCATTAGTATGAAAACAGTGATAACAACAAACCTCACAGGCTATTTAAAACACAACCATCCCACCCAGTTTCTTCAGCGGATACCAAAAAATCACATCAGGACATGTCAAGGCCTCCATTTCCCAATGGCTTGCACTTAAAACCCCTCACAGATAGCCTTACTCACTTTATAGCAAAAGAAATGCAGTCATTCAACAATGCTGAGAAAACAGCATTCAAAGACTTGCTCGGCGGTACAAATTTCCCCAAAAAAGGTAAGTTTCCCAAACAGGCCATTCCAGCCTTATACACAGGTGAAACGGGACAGGAAGGGGATAAAAGACATCTACTGTACTTTTACTCTCCCGGTGCTGACATGTCCATCCATCCATCCATTTTCCGAACCGCTTCATCCTCACTAGGGTCGCGGGGGGTGCTGGAGCCTATCCCAGCAGTCTTCGGGCAGTAGGCGGGGGACACCCTGAATTGGTTGCCAGCCAATCGCAGGGCACACAGAGACGAACAACCATCCACGCTCTCACTCACACCCAGGGACAATTTAGAGTGCCCAACGAGCCTGCCATGCATGTTTTTGGAATGTGGGAGGAAACCGGAGCACCCGGAGAAAACCCACGCAAGCCCGGGGAGAACATGCAAACTCCACACAGGGAGGCCGGAGCTGGGATCGAACCCGGTACCTCTGCACTGCGACGCCGACGTGCTAACCACTGGACTACCGGGCCGCGTGCTGACATGTAGTTTATGTAATTTGTTAATATTCAATACCAGTTTTCAATATTCTTGAGAATTAACTAAGATGGATGTACTTTAATTACTCTGCTCTGATATTATTTTATCAGGGTCACTGAAGGTGTAATGGGACATTCACCGTGACATGTGCACAGGCAATGTGGGTTCAGTTCAGACACAGTGACAGTGTTTATGTGAAAGGCTGTTTGTCTCTGTATTTGCACTGCGACTGACTGAAGACCATTCCATGTTGTAATCTGCCTTTCGCCTGAAGTCATCTTGGCTCTACGAGCCGGTGACTGAACAGGATGAGCTGCATTGAACAAGGATAGAGGGTTGCAACATTGCATCATTTGCATAAAAAAAAAAAACATCAAGAAAACTATTGTTTAACGTGATATTTTCTGGGGAAAAAAATATCGATCGAGAGAAGTTATTGTGGATGGCCGAGCAGTCATGCCACAGTATACAGTACAGCTTTATCTGTATGTGAAGACATTGTAATATTTCAATGAACAGTAACGTCCACACAGTAACTCACTCAGATGTAGAATTTGATGTTTCCATGACCACCAACTGTGGTGTGCCCATAAAAAGAAATAATTGATGCACTCCTTCCCCTTTATTCTCGCTGGCTTGGCTATTTGCCATTTGTCAAATGTCATGGTGGACCTGGGTCGACTTCAGCTTTAACCTTGTGGGGTTGCAGTACGAATTCTAGCACTGACCTTAATATGGAACAGCATGCAAGAGCCTGTTTTGTTAAACTTGTAAGCTGAGTACGCATTGTTATCAGTGAAATAAGGCAAGACAGATTTGCAACAACTGAACCAAATATTCAAGGTTTCAAAAACTGTACATACCAGCTAGACAGAACTGCTAACTGGGCAACAACAATCACACAGAGTAGACAGCTAAGCAGGAACTGTTAAGCTGCTTAATATTGACCATAGAAAGTGGAAAAAAAATCTGAATTTACTTGTTGAAATGTGGCATTAAATTTTATTTCACGTTTCGGTTTTCCACATTTTTGGGGCGGGGATTAAAAAAAAGCCAAAGTATACATTTTGGCTTTCTGGAACGAGTTGGCCCTCCCCCCACGGTATAGGAAGTGAGCAAGTCACATTTATTTATTCAGCACTTAATCACAAAAAAGCTTAACATGCCCAAAGTTAACAAACGTTAACGACATCACCTGATCTTAACCGCTAGGAGGGCAAGGAAAAACTCGAAAAAAACAAAAAACAAAAAAAAACAATTGCAACTTACGTTGTAATAATAACTTCTCATTAAGTATGAAGTAGGTATGAAGTAGGTATGAAGTTGAGATTGCATTCAACAGAAATGCCTACAGCATCTCAAAGTTGAGAAAAGCTCTCTATCTTTCAAGATTTTGGAAAATTATTTGACAAACAGTAATTCTGCTCAGATTCACTGGTTACAAATACGTATTTCTTGTTTGACATCATGGCCACGACAGTGCTCAAATGTCAAACCAGGAGCATATTCTGACATGATGGCCAAGAGAGAAAGAATCAGCGCAGACCATTTACTAACTTAAGGGAACAATAATCAGAAGTTGGCAATAAACTCGGTGTCGCCATGGTTATGAGTATGCATCCCAAGTCATAAATATAGCCCTAACACCTCGACAGTCACTGCAACCACACTTTTACCGTATATGATCTACATGGGTGAATTTCTCTCTGCACACAGCATAGACCCATGACTGGTGTCTAATTAATTTTAGCCAGAATCTTATCCGGATGCAAGAAAGACTCAAATTGCCGTTGTCTCAAAAGCTGTAGAGCGAACTTTGTTCACACTGCCAAGAGGTCTCAGCATGAATCCATTTGAGAGACGGCCCAAACCTCTTGACTGACATTCAGAATGGAAAATAATATAGTCCCAGTAAACTGCTAAGCCCCACCAGAACAATATGCCCAAAACCCCAAAGATAGCCTACTGTTTTCCCACAGTCTTATGATCAGAATATACGGTAATTTTATCCCTACTGGCCAGTTGACATACCAGGCACTTGTCTGCTCAGGCATTGGCTTGATGGTAAATCGAAGTCGCAAGAAAGTATGAGTGAGGTAGTGACCACATCAATACCATGTTCAAAAAACTCTTCCTGTCTTCCTATCTGCATTTTCATGTCACTTTTTGTGACACTTATTCTTAATGGACAACTTTGGTAAGGATAAAAAGAGTAGAAAATGTCAGCTTACTCTGATAAAAGACTCACATTCAAAGCAGAAATGACTCAGGCGTTGTCTGACCACTTTTGTCCACCATTAATTGAGTGTTTTGTGTCATAATCCACTGGTAAAATGACACTTTGATGCACTCCTCTTTCATCTACAACTGCTTCAAACAACAAAGTGTATGCAGAAAAAGTGGTTGAGATTGCACAACCGTCTGTCTTATGTTGTGTTGTATTCATTTGTCATTTCATGTTAACTGTTCTTTTGATGGTGGCATGGGCACCCGCAGCAGCTCCTCTCTCTCCTGTCGTTGAGAGGAATGAAATTTCATCTGTGCTGTACGTTGCACATGTAGCACATTGGAGAATAAAGTTGACTTGAACCTGAACTAGATAATTATTAAAGATCATTGGCAGACGATATGTGGCTTGCAGTTGTTTCTGTTAAGCCATGATTGGAACTGTTACACTCTTTGTTGTGTAGGATCATGTTTTAGTCAGTACCTTCTTCTTTATATGAGTATCGACCATAACTTTGAATGTTGATTTGAGTCGTCGTGACTGCTGATGTGAATCTGATGTGTGTGATGTTGAACAAAAAAGGAGCACCGAGTGAAGCTGAGGACTGCTACGACTGGTCAGAACTCTAATCGATGTACACATAATTGCACGCAATGCTCTGAGCACATCATTAGGCATCCAACCGTTCACCTGTGCGTTCCTGTCATATTCTGCCATTATCTAATGCACGTAGTGTATTTGGTGTCCTCCTGCATTCCATTTGAGTAGTGTGGTACTGGTTGTTAGACTTGAATCCCTGTCATTGGTGTCTCACTTCCATCTGGTATTTACACAGCATCAAATATCACAAGACAACAGAAATGCCTTTAAGGTTCATTTTAACCGCAGCAAAGCCTTATCTTTATTCTTCACACAGTCCGTGGCAATATGTTGACTCATCTTTTATTTATACATCTGCACTTGTGAGGATCGGGGACAAGTTCTGCTTGCAAAAAAAAAATTCCAGATTTAGTGCCGTACCAGCTTTGCATTACTCTCGTAAATTGTTTACGTCAACCAAAAGAAGCGGGAAGGATCTTCTCGTGAGTAGCATCTTTTTACATCGCAAAATAAAATATTTTTACCACCCACGGAGGGGTCTGCTTTGTTAAAAGCGGAAATGATTTGTCAATTACAAGGAAAACACCTGAGGTGCAAGGATGGATTTTGAGCCAGGGGAAAAGTGGTGGACGTGAGAGCTGGTAGTTTGAGTATTTTAACCCTTTCATGCATCCTGTAACCTGACAGCATGATAAGCTGTCCACTATAGTTACCGCTGTCCCTGACAGGGTTAACTATCAGTGGTTTGGTCCAAGTTTTGGTGGAACACTGGAACAAAAAAAAATAATTGACTTGTGGAAGCGGGCGGCCCGGTAGCCCAGTGGTTAGCACGTCGGCTTCACAGTGCAGAGGTACCGGGTTCGATCCCAGCTCCGGCCTCCCTGTGTGGAGTTTGCATGTTCTCCCCGGGCTTGCGTGGGTTTTCTCCGGGTGCTCCGGTTTCCTCCCACATTCCAAAAACATGCATGGCAGGCTCGTTGGGCACTCTAAATTGTCCCTAGGTATGAGTGTGAGTGTGGATGGTTGTTCGTCTCTGTGTGCCCTGCGATTGGCTGGCAACCAATTCAGGGTGTCCCCTGCCTACTGCCCGAAGACTGCTGGGATAGGCTCCAGCACCCCCCGCGACCCTCGTGAGGATGAAGCGGTTCGGAAAATGGATGGATGGATGGACTTGTGGAAGCCAAGTTAGAGGACAGGCGTTCAGACCTTTACAGGAAAGCAAATAACAAAGTGATTCATTATATATGTCCTGTTACCTTCAACACTGAGGTGTTTCTAATTGTATTTCGATTGTGAAAAAAGCAGCCATTGGCCCTAAAGCAAAAGAATACATTTACACCATGCTCTGCCGTGTTCTTTGCTTAAGCTCCCCAAGGATATTTTTCCCCTGTTAATGAAAGTTTAGATCAATAATAAATTGCATTGAGCTCTGTAACTAGCAGGAAAAAATAAATAAAACTATCTTGGCAAATCACTAACTGGTGATCCTGTTCAGCTTTGCTGAATCTTTCTTTTTTATTGTTTTCATTTTATATTTAATTTGGTGTCTATCCAGACAAATACCGGCCGTGTGAAAGGCTTCGAGCTGCATTTAAACAGTTTTGTTATGTGGTTGTTTTTGTTCAATTTCGAAATGATTAATTCATATCTGGGAGTGGGCCCATATATCAAATGAAAAGAGTCATACAAATGTGTGGATTTGTGGGTTGCCTTCCAACCACATTCATGAATCCAACACGAATCGCAATGTTAAGGAGAGCCAAACAGAGTTATGAGTGGTTGCGAACCGATTAGGCTTACACATTGGCAAAACATATTTCCCACTTAAAAGCGTGTCAACCAGCGTTTAGCTCTGATGTGACATGAACAAGTGACTCACTGAATAACCTCCAATTTAAAAAGCAACATGATTATTGTGTAGACAGTATTATGTTAATGTTCTGACGGAAGTGTTTGTATATTAGTGCTGTGTGTGGCACTCTGACTGACAATATCTTTAATAATCTGGGTATCATTTATTTTAAATATGATCATTGTGTGTTTGTAATGGACACAAATCCATTCATGATGAACTGCAGTATGCCCTCGGGACCAACAGTGTTAAAACTAATTTGGATTAATTTATAGACGCTTGGTCCATTTGGCATAACCAGTAGCAGTGTTTGGTGTTGTGAATGCCTCTCCCTCCACAGGCTCCTTACAAAACACAAGTCAGAGAGTGCGCCATTCCTCAAATTCAATTAATCAAAGGTACTCAACCAATTCCCTCTTATCACTCCTGTCTTTAACACCTTTTAATCACGGACTCTGGACTTTTTTGGTCTTTTGGTAAAACACTGGCACTCTTTCAGACAGTCGTGTCTTCAGATGAATACCGCGGAGTGAGAGGGGTGCCCCGCCTGATGGCCAGCATGAGCCAAGTAATGACTTGAGGTGCTTTTCGTGGACAGAAGAAATCACTTACGCTGCTGTTCTGGCCAGACCAGTGTACCATAGCTTGGTTGTGAGATGAATCCCCGGTCAAAGCGAAGGTAGAGCTGTTAAGTTTGAGCTCGTCCTGTCTGGAGCCGCCTCCTCTCCTCTCCTCGCCGTTCCAGCGCAGTTCGGAGCGCGTCACTCTGGTTCCGGAACGCGGACTCGGGCGATCAACACTGCGGTCATCGCGGCTCCTTTCGCTGCTCCTTCTGCCGCGCGTTCTGTGCGCGCCGCCACTTCCGTGGTACGGTGAAATGTTCTCACCGACTCCATCATTTGAGCGCCACGTTTTTGTATTCCGTGTCAGATTTGACGCGTCTGCCCCATCTGGAGCGCGTTCACGGGTAAAAGATGTGCGGCGGAGCCTCGGAGTTCCGACACCCGCAGCCCGGGATCTCTCAGCCTCCTGTCCATCAACTTCTTTAAATGCTGTCACACTTTCACTTGTGACAAATTTCAGCAATAACTCCCGGGCGAAAACCACATTTCCAACCTGACATGACCTGCACGTTATCTCAGTGCGGGCGCCTTGAAATATCAAGAAAATCATCAACATTTCACACCAAAGCGCACCGTGCCACTTTGAACAAAAAAGCATCTCCCTTTCCATTGTTGACGGCAGAAAAAATGCTGCTGCAATGAATCGCACCCGCACTCTGCCTTTTCTCTCTCCTCTTGGTAGTTGAAGATGCAAAGCGCTGCCCAAGTTGTGGCGTTGTCCGATTGCAGTGTGCTAAAAAGTGCTGGAGTCAAACTGATCCAAGTTGAAGAATTTGATCATTTGAAGCCACACACGCAGGGGGGAGGAGCTGCGGATCCACCGAAGGATAATGTCCCCACTGTCTTGCCCCCGAGTGTTCACTCAATATCCAACACTCAAAGGATCTCTGTCTGTTGCGCTTTTATTTATTACCGGAGATTATTATTATTATTATTATTATTGTTGTTATTATTATTATTATTATTGAATCCATACATTTCAAATGTCCGTTTTACCCAATCTCTAACAGTAATGATAATTTAAATGCATATGTTATACTTAAGGATAACTATTCTTATGACGCTATATCATTATTATGTCATTGTTTAGCATTTAGAATATGTATAGACAATTTTTGTAGTTTGCAAACAGTACTATAGAATACCGTATATATATCTACACAATATCATATCCATCCATCCTCTGATCTGCTTTTTATCCTCACTAGGGTCGCGAGGGGGTGCTGGAGCCTATCCCAGCTGTCTTCGGGCAGTAGGCGGGGGGACACCCGGAACCGGTTGCCAGCCAATCGCAGGGCACACTTAGACGAACAACCATCTGCACTCACACTCGCATCTCGGGCCAATCTAGAGTGTTCCATTAACCTGCCAGGCGTGTTTTTGGAATGTGGGAGGAAACCGGAGCACCCACAGAAAACCCAGGAGGACATGCAAACGGAAGCTGGAATTGAACCCAGTACCTCTGCACTTTAAGGTCGACGCGCTTACCAGTTCACCACCGGGCCGCCCATAATATAATATAATATAATATAATATAATATAAAAATATCCATTGTGAAAATGTTTTAACGGTCTTTTGCTACTTTTATGTGTGATTTTCAGCCTGTCTATTGAAATTCAACAATTGTATCTATCCATGCATTTTCTGTCGCCCTTATCCTCATTATTGGGTCATGGATGAGCTGGAGCCTATCACTGACTTTGGACAAGAGGCACCCTGAACTGGTTGCCAGTCATTCAAATGAAAATTCACATTACCTCAAAATAATGTCAGCATATGAATAATTTTGAGCTTCCTCATTGTTTTTATTAGGACTATGTACAGTACCTAAATAAATGAGGAGAGACATTTTATTCTACATTTTTTATTTCATTGTTGAATTTTATAATTCAGTATTTTTGTACATTCTGTATTATTTTGTATATGCAGTATTAGATTAATATTTTTTTCAATATTTCAGAATTACATATTGGAATTTGTAACTTCCCCTATGTTTTAAAATAAGTGGTGATACATCAAAATAAGGGCATGAAAATAGATGTTTCTGAATTGTGACCAACAGTATAGTTTTGCTTAGATAAATAAATAGAAGTTTGACGACATTTGCGTGTCAGCTGCTAGTCCTAAAGATAACAAAGTTGCCTGTGCTTATTATGTATGCATCAAACAAACACTGCAGCAAGCTGAAACAGTCAGATGAATATTTTAATGTCTCTTCGCACACATAAGATGTCGGCGAATGCACTTGACAAGCATCCAACGTGTCTCAGACTGCAGAAGTCAGTGTAAATAGTGCAAACAACTCGGCTGGAAGCTCACCCCTTTGTCTTGCAGCTCTCTGTCTCATGACTGGTGGTCGTGACTAGTGATTGCTGCTGAGCGTTTAGTTGCACAGACGGAAATAAACATTGTCACAGACTTCCTTCGCAGCTGACTGCTCTCTAGTTCACAGCAGAAGATGCTGTCAAGCAGGAATACAAAGCAAAGACTGACTCAACATGTGACTGATAGAACACCTGGAGAGTACTTCTTAAGATACAGTATATGGAATTGAGACTCCGTGAATCCATGAGAGACCATGAATCTTGATTTGAATTGCAATACTCAGTCCAAAATAGTTTGAGGGCTAAAGAAGAACAACATGACATAATCTGTACACAACAGCCATGTGCATCATTACAATGGCAGAAATCTTCCAGGATGCATTATTCTTCTCAATATAACACAGGCATTGGACCACGAATGTAGCACATTCAGAAAAAAAAAGATTCTCCTCATTTGCAATGATTTATAACTGATGGAAAACAAAATAAATTCACCGGAGGGACCACAAGTTATCATGCATCAGATGCGGGTAAAACTATGCAACATTTACTCATTTACTTGCATTTACACAAATTACTCTTTGCATGATTTATACTGGCGGCCCGGTAGCCCAGTGGTTAGCACGTCGGCTTCACAGTGCAGAGGTACCGGGTTCGATCCCAGCTCCGGCCTCCCTGTGTGGAGTTTGCATGTTCTCCCCGGGCTTGCGTGGGTTTTCTCCGGGTGCTCCGGTTTCCTCCCACATTCCAAAAACATGCATGGCAGGCTCGTTGGGCACTCTAAATTGTCCCTAGGTGTGAGTGTGAGCGTGGATGGTTGTTCGTCTCTGTGTGCCCTGCGATTGGCTGGCAACCAATTCAGGGTGTCCCCCGCCTACTGCCCGAAGACTGCTGGGATAGGCTCCAGCACCCCCCGCGACCCTAGTGAGGATGAAGCGGTTCGGAAAATGAAATGAAATGAAATGAAATGAAATGATTTATACTGATCAGAGTAGTTTTAATGCAACGAACATACTTTTTACTTTTAACTATTTTTGTCAAGAAGCAATACCTAATAATAACAATAATAATCATAATAATACTTGTTATACCTGTAGTAGCTATTTTTGTGTTGTGAAATCTAATGTTGAGTAGCTGTATCACTAAGACATTAAAAATATCAAGAAACAGCGGTGTGAATTTTGTCGGCTGGCCAGTCTTATTTGAAACAGCCAATCAGGCCCCGACTGAAAAGTTAGGTACGCGCCACATTTCCGTGTGACATTTTTCAAAGTGAATGCACAAGGCATTTTGTGTGTGTGTGTGTGTGTGTGTGTGTGTGTGTGTGTGTGTGTGTGTGTGTTTGTGTGTGTGTGTGTGTGTGTGTGTGTGTGTGTGTGTGCGTGTGTGTGTTTGTGTGTGTGTGTGTGTGTGTGTGTGTGTGTGTGTGTGTGTGTGCGTGTGTGTGTTTGTGTGTGTGTGTGTGTGTGTGTGTGTGTGTGCGGCATTGTGTAATATCACAAGACATTTCCGCAAAATACTACGTAAGGACCGCCATGAGATCCTTACTTACTGGGCAAACCACTTTGAAAGTCTTCTCAACCAGACCAACCCTGTCAACCCACACATTCTGGATAATTTCCCAGACCTGCCACCAATCATGAGCCTGGACACCCCACCATCTTATTCTGAAACCCGGCAAGTCATTGCGGGCCTAAAGAATAACAAAAGTGCTGGACCTGATGGCATCCCTGCAGAGGTTTTCAAACACGGAGGTTATCTCCTCACGCGCCGACTGCAACTCCTGATTCAAAACATCTGGGAAAATGGGACCCTCCCACAGGATTGGAAGGATGCTAACATCATTGTTGTTTACAAGCAGAAAGGGGACAGAGCAGTCTGCCGGAATAGCCGGGGAATCTCTCTTCCTCTCCACCGCAGGAAAAATGTTGACCAAAATCATGCTCGGCAGGCTGGTTGAGCACATCTCAGAAGCTGTGCTTCCAGAAACTCATTGTGGCTTGCGGAAGACTCGATCCACCACTGACATGATATTTGTTTTAATGGCAGCTCATGGAAAAGAGCAGATAACATCACAAGGATCTCTGTATAGCCTTCATTGATCTCAGTGAAGCCTTCGACACTATCAACCGTGAGTTGCTCTGGAAACACCTCTCCAAACTTGGAGTACCACCCAAGTTTCTCTGCATCCTCTAGCAGCTACATGATGGTATGCAAGCCAGAGTGCTCATCGGAGAACTCCAGTCAGAGTTCTTCAAGGTGAACGCTGGGGTGAAACAGGGCTATGTCTTGGCTCCAATGTTCTTTAACATCCTCCTCTCTGCCATCACGTGCCTCTTCCACCGTAGCATGGGACATGAAGATGGTGCCCATATGGAGTACCGCCTAGATGGAAGCCTCTTCAATATCAGACTCCAGGCCCAAAGACAAAAATCTGTCAGATATGTGAGCTTCAGTATGCTGTTGACTGCACTGTACTAGCTCACAGCTCAAACTCTATGCAGCATGCCCTGGACACCATTTCCAGTCTGTACCAATCCTTTGGTCTTCAGATCAACATTAAAAAAACTGAGGTCATGTTCCAACTCGCTACCCCAACTTCCACATCCCCCAGCTTTCACATTAATGGCATTCCACTAAACATAGTGGATCACTTCACCGACCTTGGCTCCACTTTGTCCTCAAACTGCTCCTTTGACACTGAAGTGCACACCGGTATCAATAAAGCCTTATCATCCTTTGGTCACCTACGCAGCAGGGTCTTCAAAAACCGAAACCTGAAGATCAGCGCCAAGATTGCCGTGTACAACGCAGTATGTCTCTCCACTCTCCTGGAGTATTGGACCCCAGACTGCCAGCATATTACTTCCCTGGAGGCCTTCCACATCCACTGCCTGCAGAAGATCCTTGGCCTGTCCTGGGAAGATCGAGTTCCCCATACAATGTGTGTGTGTGTGTGTGTGTGTGCATTATGTAATGTCGCAAGACATATCCGCAATATGTATGTACTGTATTTGTAACACTGCGGCAGACTGGAACTTGGGGCAGCAGTCTAAAACTCATCATTAGCATTAAAAAACATCTTATGTCACTTCACATCTTAGAAAACTTGTCACAAAACGTTTTTTTTTGTGTGTGAAGTTGTTCACACTGTTCATAATTTAGAGTTTTTGTGTGTAAAGTGGTCCACAATGTTTCACAATAAATTGGGTGCTAGCCTCTTATACAGTTTTTTACTGCCTGTTTTAAAATAGTGGTTCCTATAATAGAGATTTGAGTGGAAAAGTGGGGATATACTTACAAAATTTGCACTCAGAGTGGAATGAAATCTGGAAATGCTGTTGTGTGTACTGGCCCTTTAATTGAGAGTTCAGCTCTGCTCACTGTCTAAGACTGGGGTGCCCAATACGTCAATCGCGATCAACCGATAGCCCGCGGATTGGTCCCAAGTCGATCATTCGGGGTCTAGAGGGAGAAAAAAAAAAAAAACCACACACGGTGTGCGTGTGATTAATATGATATATTTGTGTGTGAGTGCATGCTGCATCCTTAGCAGTCTCACATTCAAAATAAAATACAAAAGCAGGTCACCTTTAACCAACAGTAGCGCGTGACCTGCATTACCGGAAGTTGTTAGCGATCAGCAGTCTGGAATAGCAGCTTGTGATACCAGCTTGTGATCAGCGCTGTTGCGCTATATCTTTTATTGTTATTGTTATTCTCATTCAGAGTTTCTTTCATGTACAATTCACCGAGGACACGGGCAAAGAATGGGAATCTGGAGTGCCAGGAGAAGCATTTGAACACGGTACACGTGAGCTACAATGGTTAACAGAGCTGCAAAAGTGTGTCCCATGCCTCCCTTTCAGGTCTCCACTAAGGTACGCAGTGATTTGCTTTTCACAAATTCACAAACTTTTGCGGCGGCCTGGTGGTCCAGTGGAATTGAACCTCACAGTGCAGAGGTTCAATTCCAGCTCCAGCCTCCCTGTGTGGAGTTTGTATGTTCTCCCTGGGCCCGCCTGGGTTTTCTCCGGGTAGTCCGGTTTCCTCCCACATTCCAAAAACATGCATGGCAGGTGGATTGAACACTCTACATTGTCCCTAGGTGTGAGTGTGAGCGCGGATGGTTGTTCGTCTGTGTGTGCCCTGCAATTGGCTGGCAACCGCTTCAGGGTGTCCACCGCCTACTGCCCGAAGACAGCTGGGATAGGTTCCAGCACCCCCTGTGACCGTTGTGAGGATGAAGTGGTTCAGAAAATGAATGGATGAACAAACTTTTGCATCAACATTATTTTTCTGTTTCCTTCATCTTAGGGGAGTTCATGGCTATTACTCATCAAGGCATTTGTATGCAAGTTTGTGCGTAGGCACGCGTGTGAGAATCGATCGCGGGAGGTTAGTTGATTGAAAAGTAGATATTTGGTCAAAAAAGGTTGGGCACCCCTGGTCTAAGACATACTATAGCTTTGTGGGGAACTAGAACACATACAGTATGTGTGGTGGTAAGTGGTTTATAAAACTGTTAACTCAGACTGGTATTGCACCGCACCCCAAGGCTTCAAATTGGTTGATTGACTTGCCAATGGGGGTATTTATTCACCTCTGCAACAAATGTGGTGGTGGTGCTTTGACGGAAAGAAGAGCTTCATGACTTTGATGACTTATTCATCATCTGCACCCATGTCACAAGTTTGGGCACATATGGCAGTATATCATCTATTCTAGCGTGGTGGTGTTGTCCAGAAAGCCCTGAAGTCTGCTGTAGTCCCCTGTCTACAGCAGGGGTGGTCACACTTTTTCAACATGCAAGCTACTCTCATTTGGACACAAAAAACTTTTATTGAGTCTAAATATTGTCAGGGCAGAAAGACAGAGGGAAGAAAGACAACAAAGGGATTCAGCAGAAGCAAAAGGAGCAAGTAGGTCGGTGGTAATTGCAGTAAATGGCTTTGGGCATTCTGTACATTTATGACCATCAGCATAACATCACACAGAGCTTTCGAGGCTTTTAAGATTGAGTTCAATGTAAATTGCTGTTCTTTTTCCCTTGGATCTCAAACCCATCAACACAAAACAACATGTTTTGTTATGGGGCAACAGACGAAAGCCTATATGCAACAAACAGGCTAAAAAATGGTAAGTGAAATATTTTATTAATCCACCAACAAAAATAGACCAGTGGTCACTTGGAATTCAATTTACAAATCATAAACTGAATCCCATGCAGTTTCCCAAATTGACTCGGACAGCAGCTTGCTTCTGTCTTGACATGTCGTTTGAGAGGCAGACCGTGCATCTTGAAAAGAGTCACAACATACTGAAGACTAAACCCTACCGGTCCTATTTCAGCTTTTGTCCGACAGCATTTCTTCCACATACCTCTGCTATCTATAGCTTGTCCTTTCTTTTAAGCGACTGTGTTATTATTCAAATGATAGGAATGATTCCATTCTTGTTAGCTTTTCATAAGCAATACTACTAGGGTCGATTATAAATCGAATGCAATGGGTTTAAATCTCTTGTGTTTTATTGTTCTTGTTCCTGATTGTAAAGTGTCCCTGGGTGTCTTGAAAGGCGCTTATAAATAAAATGTATTATTATTATTATCTCAGGCCTTTCTCTGTGAAGTTGCATTGTTCTATTTTCTCGAGTAGATTTTCGCCAGCTTTCTCCCGCGTTCCAAAAGCAGGCACGTTGGGTGAAATAAAGACTCTTAATTGTCCATAGATATGAATGTGAGTGTGAAGAGTTGTTTTTCTCGTTGTACGCTGTGACTGAACAGGCATAAGACTGTGTACCCCACCTATCATCCAAAGTCATCTGGGGTAGGCTCTGGCGTACGGGTGCCCAGCTCCATTCTTCGAAAAGCCCCTAGCCAGCCTGTCTTAGATGTCACATCTGATTGAAATGATCATTTCAGTGTCAAGGGAGCAGAATTGTTATCAGGCTTCTACAAAGCTTGCTGATGAGTTGATCATTTGAATCAGGTGTGCTGCAGGAGTGAGACATCTAAAAGAGGATGGATGGCTTTCGAGGACTGGACTTGGGCACAATTATGCTAACGGGACCCTAAATGGGACAAGCAATGCACAGATGATATATTGCTAAAATGTTGCGTTTTGTTTGTTCGAAAGAAAATATCGATGAATAGACTATTGTGACTCGAATAACAGGGGAAAAAAGGCGGGCGAGGGATTCCATTGGCAATTACTAAAGGCATTTTACACACAGTGATTTCATTCATGTGGTTTAGGAAATATATGCATCACACACAATAGCCTTCGTTCTACTGGGTAAGAATGGGCCCACTCTATAATTTCCATCATCTTCCAATTCCATCACGAAGTAATGAGGATCAGTTGCGCTTCTGATATGTTGAGCAGAAATGTAACCATGAACTAATCATTCATGAGAGTTGTATTCAGTCATAGATATGGCATGGTGCTGTTGTAATTAAAAGAAAAGTCATGTTTTGTGGTTGTCACCACAGTTTCATATTAACATATTTTCCCTGCATGAACACATGGGACAAGGAGGAGGTGATGGATGCATGAGGGACGGGAAGGCGGTGGGGTTGGCTACTGTATTACTGTACTTAGAACCTCCAAAGTCACATTGCAGATATAACATATTTTTTCAAAGTTAAACTGTCATAAAATGGTAGATGAAATAAACCACAAACAAAAAAACATGATCCTTTTTCATGGCAAATGACAAGCTCATGGCAGGCAGCATGTGGCTTGATCGCTAATGAGCCGCTCCTTCTGGTGGAACAGCACAGATTCAGACAAACTCAAATGCAAGATGTCCTTCATTCCCAAAAGTTGGCCATGTAGCAGTCTTGCACACAACTTAAGTCTTTTTGATTTGAATGTAAGTCAGCATATTTTACAGGAAAGTCACAGTTGTATATTTAGTTCGACAGAGCCTCTGCCATTGAGGTTAAGACACACCTGACTCAACCTGTCAATTAATTATGGCACGCTCGCTTGGCTATCACTGGCTGGGTCATTTTGTGCACAATTTAAAAATGTATACTTTATACATACAAATTGTGTTTAGGTTTTTTTCTCTCTTTAATAAATTTTTTTTAATTTTTTTTTTTATGTCTTGAATTTTTCAGTAATGAAGGGTTCGGTGAATGTGCATATGTACTGGTTGGGTTCAGTACCTCTAACAAGGTTAAGAACCACTGATGTATTGTATTGTATGGTATATAATTCTCCTAATAATAATTATCAGTGATATTCTTCCTCTCTGTAGGCATATTCTGAAATGAAAAAGAAGTATTCTTTGAGTTCATTTCAGTAAAGTGAATTCGAACAATGGCCCGGTAGTCCAGTGGTTAGCACGTCGGCTTCACAGTGCAGAGGTACCGTGTTCGATCCCAGCTGCGGCCTCCCTGTGTGGAGTTTGCATGTTCTCCCCGGGCTTGCGTGGGTTTTCTCCGGGTGCTCCGGTTTCCTCCCACATTCCAAAAACATGCATGGCAGGCTCGTTGGGCACTCTAAATTGTCCCTAGGTATGAGTGTGAGCGTGGATGGTTGTTCGTCTCTGTGTGCCCTGCGATTGGCTGGCGACCAATTCAGGGTGTCCCCCGCCTACTGCCCGAAGACAGCTGGGATTGGCTCCAGCACCCCCCGCGACCCTAGTGAGGATGAAGCGGTTCGGAAAATGGATGGATGGATTATAACAATCCAGAGACCCTTACACAGTTACCACACTGAATTTGTCATCATGGCAGCCAGAGTCACATGGCATGAGTGATGTGACCACTATTCAAAACTGCTAGATCGTGATGCAGGACATCCCGACCCTGGAGACATTGTTAATGCGATGGCATTTACAACTCCTAGCTCAGAGACTTGATCTCAGCAGTGCAGTGTCTGCTATTTTTTTTCCTCAGGACAACAGTATGACACCAAAAAGTCACGAAGTGTAAAAAGGTCATTGTCTAATTCGGGAGCTATATCGATAATAAGTGTGTGCATCCTGCAGCTAAATGCAAATCACAACCAATAGAGAAATCCATTTGTTAAGGCAATAATATAGGGGGGGAATTGAAAAAGGTTAAGATTTTCTTCCTGATCTCAAATGTCTGTGTGTGTTTGCTGACAAAGTACATATTTTAGTATGCAGCCAATAACCCACACTCAGTCATTTTCAGCCAAATCCCCTCATCTCTTACAAAATACAATTGGTCACTTCATCTGAGCTTGAAGGTGAACTTAAAGAAATAAAAATCGTGGCTTTGGGGCAGTGCATTTCTGTCAGGGGTTTTTTTTGTTTTTTGTTTTTTACCCTTGCAGCCATTCTGAAAACCACTTCTCAATCATCTTCAGGATTTTGGGATAAGCACAATTTACGTTTGGATGATGTTGTAAACGTATCCTCTGTCAATGTTGGTTTTGTATACAGAAGGTAAATGGAGCCTGTCGTATACACCTCTAAAATTAATCACGTTCCACATACTGTACTTTCAGCTAATGAAGCCAGGTGGTGTAGTGGTCAGAGCACAGCTCCACCAATTCGGTTTTTGACCAAAAATTTCGAGTTTTTTATGCCTCGGATGACGAACAAATTTCAGTTCACGAACAAACTGAGCACACTTGAATGCACCATTTTACTCCTCTCACCTTCCTTACACGAGGAAGTGACGCTTCCTCGGGTAGACGAGGAAGTGACGCTTCCTTGTGTTGCTTTCCATTGTGAGCAGACGTGATCAATAAACATTTTTCTTGTGTGGAGTTTGCATGTTCTCCTGGGAGATTCTCCAGCACGCCCTCGACCCTTGTGAGGACAAGCAGATTAGAAAATGAATGGATGGATGGATGGATGGATGTTCTTGATTTCCCATTTTCCCTGTTGCCGTATGCACCTTGTGACCTTGTTCGCAAGCCTCTCTTTGTTCATCTATACTATTCTTTACCAACTGTCTCCTCTTTGCTTTTGGGTCATCATCGAGATCAGGAGTCTTCAATCATGTTCCTTAAGGGCCAGTTTCCTTGATGTAAGATACTGTATGTCTCCCATATCAGCCTGGTCATCCTGGAAAGGGGATTCTCCTATTTGTGGCCCCTTCTCAAGGAAAGTTAAAAACTTATTCGCAGGGTGATCAGGCGAGAAGGCATCTTCCAGTTGGTATCCAGCTTGCTTCAAAAGAGCTGTGGGGAACTCGTGATCCCACACCATTCAGGCAAACACTCTTCTGTTTGGTTAAAATCCCCCAAGATCATCGGTAGAAATTAATTTTATAGCAGGTTGCATGCAGCGTAATGAAAGTTGCCGTTGATACTGCCAATGAAAGTTATACTCCAAATCTATTGACAGACATTTTTACCTTGTTAGTTCTAAAATATTGTATAAATAGCAGTTTTGATTAACATACAGAACAAGCTATATTTATTAAGTGTAATATGTTTTTCTAGTTGCTCCATGTACAGCACTTTGTGTGCAGCGATGGCTGTTTGAAAGTGCTCTATAAATACAGTTGAGTTGAGTTGAGTTTCTGGATATTATTTAACTAATGCAGTAGTTTAAAAAAATATATGCCGGTTTTTCAAATGGCTGAACAAGCAATTTCATTCAATTTGGTCCCTTGCTGAGATACTATTCATAGGGTTGAAAAATTGACTGCTATTTGGTGTACCTAATTTCGGATGCACGCTGTGATGAACACAAATCAAAGCGAACCAAACTATAAGCAAGAAGTCAGTCTGTTCCCCTGCTTGACTACCAAATAGGATACTAGCCATCATCTTAATAAAAGGATGGGCTCCAGAGGCAAAGCAAAACAATGGCAGAGGATTTGCTTAATGGAATTCAGCCACAAAAATGCAACCAATTATCCATGTTTTCTCTCTCTCTCTCTCTCTCTCTCTCTCTCTTTCTCTCTCTCTCTCTCTCTCTCATATTCTGGTTTCTACGAGTTGAAATGGGATTTCTCTGTAGATTGGAAACAAAAAGAATTGTTGCTCAATATTGTCAAGACACTAAAACTAAGCTGCATGATGGTCAAGGCTATTCAGCGGTTTCACAAGAGAGTTTCCACTCAGAACAAGTCATGGTCGATCAAAGAAGCTGAGTGCACGTGCTCACTGTCATATCCAGAGATTGTAGAAACTAAACATTACTGCTGAGGCTGAAGAAATGGGGTAAAGAGAATGGATTACAAAGCCTGCGAACAGTTTGTTGAATATAAACAGACTTGGATTAGTGGAACCAAGTCCTGTGGATTGATGAGAACAAGATAAACCGATTTGGCTTTCAATGGTGTCAAGTGTGCTGCAACTAAGTGGGTGGTACAAAAGCAAGTATGTTTGGCCTACAGTCAAGCATCTTGGTGGGAATGCCATGGTCTGGGACTGCATGAGTGTAACAGGTCACTGAGAGATAGAGCCATGAAGGCTAACATATCCAGTGACATATAGAAACAGAGAATGAATGATCCCATCCGTTTGGAAACTGGGCCGCAAGGCAGTGTTTTAACATAAGGATCATTACTACACATCCAAGACAAACTAAAAAAGATGAAAGTCTAGGCAATGGACTGGAAAAGCATGTCCCTGGAACAGTGGTTCTTAACCTTGTTAGAGGTACCGAACCCAATCAGTTCATATGCACATTCATCAAACCCTTCATTAGTGAAAAATAAAAATATTTTTTTTACAAATTCAAGACCTAAAAAATGCAAAGTATACATTTGTTTTAATTTTAAAGAAAAACTCATCTCCATGCAGTTTCAAGAAGTGTTCCTTTAGTTTTGCCAGTTCGAGACTAGAGTTGCTCAACTTGGCATGACAAATAATGCAGATAGGTCGTTGAGTCCCATTGCATGTGAATCCATGTTGTCCATATTAGTTCGACCACTTTACTTTGTTGCACGACATAGTTGGCATGTATTTTTTTTAAAAATAATAAATAAATAATAATAATACATTTTATTTGAAAGCGCTTTTCATCATACTCAAAGACGCTTTACATGAGCTTAAAACAGGATAAAAATGTGCATTTAAAAACAAGCATACATAATTTACAAAAACACATTTAGATGAACAAATGGCAAAAAAATGGGTAAAAGAGATTAAGAGGTGTTAAAAGCATTGCGGAACAGGTGAGTTTTAAGAGATGATTTGAAGGATTGTAGGTCAGTACAGTTGCGGCGGTGTTGTGGTAGAGCGTTCCAGAGGGTGGGGGCGGCAACAGAGAAGGCTCGGTCCCCCCAGGTTTTGAGCTTAATCACACGACATATCACGACAGTCACACGTTGACTACTGAGAGAACTACATTTTCCCGCTGCACTGATTGGACTAGCAATGTAATGTGATCATCTGTAGCCAATGATGGCTAACCGAGTCGGGTGTGTCTTAACCTCCAAGGCAGAGGGCTCCATCGAACCCCTGAGACCGATTCGCCAAACCCCTAGGGTTCGATCGAACACAGGTGAAGAACCACTGCTCTGGAGCAAAACCTGTTGAACACATGTGGAACATCCTCATAAATGAAGTGGAGGAGCACAAGGTTACGAACATCCACCCTTTCCATGATCTCGTCAGAAGTGGAAGAAGATTCGAGTGAAAACCTGAGAAGCTCTGATGAACTACATGCCAGTGATAAGGCAGTTCAAGAAAAAAAAGAAGTGGCCAGACAACACATTGAGCCTTGAAGCACAATTTGGACAATTTAATTTCGGAATGTGCTCACTTTTGTTGCCAGTGGTTTAGACATTAATAAATGTGCATTGTTGGCCAGTTTATACTGTTATACAAGCTCTACATTGTACTTCACATTGAAGCAAAGCATCATTTAGTCAGTGTTGTCACATGAAAAGATAAAGCCAAATATTTACAAAAATGACTTTTTGTGATTATACATGTACAGGATACGCTGCTTGAAAAATAAAGAAAACACTAAAACGACACATTCTTTGCTGCTTCCCGATTTACCCAAATCAAACTGCTTAGTGAGATCAGAAACATGGAAATCATTTTCATGATTAACAATTATTTCCTTTTTTTCCCCAAAAACACATGTATTTTGGTTTGAAAATAGTGTTCTTTTGGGAAACATACTGAGGGCTAATTTAGAGTAAAAATTTCACATTCTGCCTGCATCAGGATGTGAACTAGATGACAGATGGAGCCAAGTTGTCAACGATGGTTCCGCTGCTTGAGAGAAAGCACAACCGAGCGTTCAACATGGATCATGTGAAAATGGAATACATTTCATGCAGTAAAGCAATATTGGTCTGAAAATCTTGGCCAAAGACCAATTTGTACATGAACAGGGTTTATTTTTTTTGCCAAGCGAGTGCCGCAACGGAATATCAGTCTTGATGATTGACAGTCCATTTATAGGAGGCATTTAGCTTGGTGCTAAACGTTGTTTCAGCTCAAACTGCCCTTTCTTTCTCTATTCTTCTTTCTCAACTTTCGGTCTGTTTTTCTCTCATCTGACATATTCGCCCCAGCATCTTCTTCGACCTCTTCTGCTCTATCTTTCAGCCTAATTACATGTATTTCCCTTTCCTTTTCTTCCCTCCCCTCCTTCCATCACTCCTAATTCCTCTGTGAAATACCCTGTCAGACTGTTGCAAAAAAAAAGATTGTCTCTTTAATAGCTCAGATGTGGACATATCTTGTTAGAAGGGGTAGACCCACTTTGTTTGGGCCAGGAGTCATTCTCCCCTTTAAGATGTTGAAAACAGTTACCACTCCATAGTTTTACTGTATTTCATTTCACCAGACAAGGAGCTATACTTTTTAAGCAACAACTATTGAGAAAATAATTACCCCAAATCTTGTAGATCAGTGACACACGTATGACCACTTATAACACTTGGTCTAATGAGATTCAATGTATGTATGTATTCAACATTCTGCCTTGGTAAAGACAACGAGGCACATATTTGACTGACACTTTTTGCGAGATGTTTGCAGTTGAGTAGAACTGAAAGCAGTCTATAGGATAATAAATTGTGTGTGAGTGGATTTATGTGTAAAATCTTTGGGGAGAGACCGTATGATGTAGATACACCAATACGCAGCCATCTCGTTACCTCTGCGTCCCGCGTCCTCGACGCACAGTTCCAAATAATGTGCGTTTTTGGGACGCAAGGAAATTTCTCAGTCGAAAAAAAAAACAAAAACTACGGCAGGCCTGAGGATTTCACGGTAACTATCGTTACCGGTAGCGTGTCGTTTCCGTGGCGTCATTTTGACGGTACCGAAAAGTCGCTTAACCATAAAAGTCACCGCACACGAGATGACTGTACGCGATCAAGTCTCTCCCGTGTGATCAACACGATTTCACTGTGCCTGTATGGGTGTTTGTGGTGTGGTGTGTGGGTGTGGGTGTGTTTCTTCTAATTTACTTTCGTTTTGTTTTGGTTTGTTTTGTTTTTAGTGTTGGTGGGTGATGCAACAGATAACGTTATGTGCGCATGCAGGTTGCTATTTTAGTTGCAAACTGAGGAATCGCGCGGATGAAAGTTTGAGATGGCGGCGAAAAAAACTCACAAAGGTCTACTAATTACGACCTTTAAGAAATGGGAATGCCAGTCTGATTTTTCGTATGAAACGTCCGAAGGGCGTACCACTAAACTCACCTGTGACATATACACGAGAGCGAGATACGACGTGAGGCACGATTACGAGTCAAGTTGGTCATTAGATCTATAGGCTAATCGCTCTGAAAAATATTATGAAACAGTCTTGGTTATTCTATAATTTACTGGTTGTAGCATGGTAACTTTAGGAATAAAACATTCGTCACAAGATGTAGGAATGCTAATGCTAACTGTTGGTAGAACTAATGATGACGTGTATTAGATTCTTTCGTCAAGTTGATAGTAGATTACAGATGCGTTTTGGGAAGAGGCTGTCAAGCCACATCAATACTTACCTGTATTAATGATTACCAGTAAATTAATCTTTGCAGTGTGAGATCGGAAAAAATACTCTGATTTTGTGGTATGCTGTATTCATGATGCCATGTGAGTTCATCATATTTTGATCCATTTATTTTTTTATAATAAACCTGGAGTACACAGCTGCTGATGTTATGTTCATTGGTAATGCATAGTTTTCAAACATTTACCCTTGAAACCCTTGATACTTTTCAGTTTCAGAATTCTTGATTATGAATATCAGTCAAAATAGAAAACTGGGTTCCCATGATGAATGTTTATGGAACCCAAAATTAGTTACCGGGGTTTCCCATTGGGTAATCCGACGGAACCGAAAAACAGTTAGAGTGAATTTCCGAAATCCTCAGGCCTGCTACTGAATTATTTAAATTTGTTTAGAATTGTATGTATATGTTGTTTGCGTTATTATCATATGTAATTGAATAAGTAGACCATTTCAGAATTCGAAACTTGGGACTCGCTAAATGCATAATAGGACTCATACTTTTCTGATCGGCGAGTCCCTGGGACTCGCTGGGGGTAAACTGTAAAATTATCACTGAATACGGTATAGAGTTTACTGCATTTTAATCATATTTGATGTTTCATCTGTTGGATTATGATGCATTATTTTATTTCATTTATTTATCTGTTGATGGACGTTTTCCGGGGGAGGGGGGTTGAATTGTGCAACATTTGCCGAACTGATTGTGAATTGTTTCTGATTTAGTTTACTGCCACAGTCCAGTGCTCGTATCCCAAGTTTACGCTCATTAGCCAAGACAAAAAGATAGTCCGAATGATGGCTCGTATATTGAAAAACTCAATCAGTCAACTCAAGGCAACTCAGTCGTATCTCAAGGCACCACTGGAGCTTAATTCATGCCAACCATGGCACACATCTGCAAATAAAATTTCTCCTATTATACTGTTTTGGACCACCGTTTAAATGGAGCCTATAACAATTGAATTAGAACAGGTAATTAACCCTTTCAGGGACAATGGCTACTATATACTATACTGATACTTATTAGGTTACAGGTTGCATGAAAGGATTAATTATTTCACAATGGCCATTGAGATTTTATTGGCTAATCCATCCATCCATTTTCTAATCCGCTTATCCTCACAAGGGTGAGCCATGCTGGAGCCGATCCGAGCTGTCTTCGGGCAGTAGGCGGGTGACACCCTGAACTGGTTGTCAGCCAATCGCAGGGCACACAGAGATGAACAACCATCCGCGCTCACACACATACACACACACACACACACACACACACACACACACACACACACACACACACACACACTTAGGGACAATTTAGAGTGCTCCATTAGCCTGCCATGCATGTTTTTGGAATGTGGGAGGAAATCGGAGTACCCGGAGAAAACCCACTCAGACACGGGGGGAACATGCAAACTCCACACATGAAGGCCGGAGCCGGAATTGAACCCTGCACTTCTGCATTGTGAAGTCGACCATCGGGGCCGCACTTTCTTGTCTCATATAGATAGTATACAACGATAACACTGTAAAATATGATTTTGTGCAGTGAGACCAAAATAAGAATAAAACATCCCACATGATCCATTTGAAATTTATGTCCACCAATAGCTTTTTAGTTTCATGCAGGTCATCCTGTGTGTCTCATTTATGGAAGCTGTCAAAGTTTATACCTATATTAGATCCTCTTTGGGCATAATTGATGGATCCACAGAGATACATCATTTATGGCTCTTCCTCTGAAGTCAGCTGGATCAAAACTTGGAGGAAGTGATGTGGTGAATCTTAAATTCCTCCGGCACCTGTTTGTCTCTGTCACTCACTACCCAGCTCTTTTCCGTAAATATTACCTCGATGACAAGAACAAGCACCAGTCATTTGCATTGTACATATTGATAAATCAATCTTCAAGCTAACAACACACATGAAGCCTTACAATATGTCAGGTACAACAAACTTTGCGCAAAATACAATCCAGTTTGATAAATTAGCTGTTGAATTTTAACCGGGGCGGCCCGGTAGTCGAGTGGTTAACACGTCGACTTCACAGTGAAAAGGTACCGGGTTTGATACCAGCTCCGGCCTTCCTGTGTGGAGTTTGCATGTTCTCCCGGCGCTTGCGTGGGTTTTCTCCGGGTCCTCCGGTTTCCTCCCACATTACAAAAACATGCTTGGCAGGCTGATTGAACACTCCAAATTGTCCCTAGGTGTGAGTGTGAGCGCGAATGGTTATTCGTTTCTGTGTGCCCTGCGATTGGCTGGCAACCGGTTTAGGGTGTCCCCTGCCTAGTGCCCGAAGACAGCTGGGTTAGGCTCCAGCACCCCCCGCGACCCTAGTGAGGATCAAGCGGTTCGGAAAATGGATGGATGGATTTTAACTGTGGATGTACTTCAATGATGTACTTTAATGATGGCCTATTATTTATAAATATATGGGCAGCATTGCCTAGAACTCGGAAAATGCGCGCTACCTGGGCAATCTTTGAGTTTTAAATGAGTCGGGTCAGTGCGATGCAAAAGATTGGAATTATTTTAAAATATGTGAAAAGGTTCATGGCATGATGAGCCAAGATTTACCCTGTTTCAGTGTGACAGACACATCCATAAGACCAACAAACAAATAGATAAGTAATGCCCAGTAACTACATGAGATCTTTGCTCTCTTTTTCCCCGCGACTTTTGAAGTAGAAAACTAACCACCGCCTAAAAAGGTGAGTCACGGCTGAGAAAGTCCTGTGCGATGGATAAGCGGCATTAGAGCCAAATAAGTTGCTTGGGAAACCTTGTTCATCATCATTTGAAAAAATATTGTGTCAGTGTAAACATAGCGGCAACTTGATAACTGCTTTGTTCTGTGCCCAGCGAAATCTGATCGGTCCAATTTGTCAATATGTGGGTGTGACTGGGTGGGAGTGGGTTCTTTGAGGAGGTTACTTGCTATGGTCAATTATTTTGTCACAGTGTTGGATGTGTCCTGGTGTCTTTCGATATTTCAGCTCTGGTCGCTCAGTGACACGTCGCCAGAATAATAATAATGAAAATACATTTTATTTATAAGGACCTTTCAAGACACCCAAGGACACTTTACAATCAGGAACAAAAACAATAAAACACAATATGGGTTGAGCAGCGGCAGCCGAACGCGCCTGCGTTCACTCAACCCGGAAGTCAGAAGGAAACCACATGCTGATACTCTAAATGAAGTTGCGAAAGGTCGAATGTCTCGTTTTCCTGCCATGCCTTTTTGTCGGGCACACTACCAGTGCTGCATCAAGCCCAGTTCTTTGTTGTACTTTATTGATGCTGTTCACTAACTGTTGGGTGATTTTGGTTCGTCCTTTTAGCTATATAGAATTTTGCTTTGCCACTTTTTGAGTACCGGTACAAATTCTGCTAGTCACATCACTCATGTGTTTCATTAAAAAGTAAAATTAAGGCACATTTGGCAATACTTGCGAAATTAACATAGCATTAAAATGTCCACATGTCAGCATATTCTAAATAAGGATCACAAAGAAGATTTTAAAAAATGTCAGAACAGCCAAAGGCAGTTTCGCAAGAGGGGCACAGCTGTTACGGAGTCTCCAGCTCTCCAATCATCGTTTTTTGCTATCATGGCACTGCATTGGACTATGAGAAGTTGTTTATGTGCCATGTTCTGTTTTTAATGTGCAATGTGTTTGATTTCCCAACAAATGTAAAATGATCATTCTGCTGCCAATTTTCCTAGGCAATGAATGTGCTAAATTAAAACATTCGACATATCCGTTTGAATAATTCTAAATCACTGCAAACTACAATTAATACCGTAGTGAAAGTATCATGTAAAATGTGAACTCACTCAGACTTTATTTTTTATGCAGGTAGAATCTCTTTAGATTTTGTCGGCATCCCTAAAATGCTTACCTATGCCTATTTTATTGATGTTCCTTTTTTCTCTTGATCTTATCATGAAGAGTAATTCCACCATTGCTCAAAAGCCGCTGCATATTTTGTCTTCTACCCAGGAAGATGCCAGGGGTGGATCGCATGTGTCTTTAGAGTGATCAATCAGCCTGCCATGCATGTTTTTCGAATGTGGGAAAAAAACAGAGTACTCGGAGACAACCCACGCAGGCCCGGGGAGAACATGCAAACTCCACACAGGAAGGCCGGAGTTGGAACCGTGAGGTCGATGCGCTAACCACTGGACCACCGAGAGAGAGAGAGATATCTAGAGACAGATAGATAGATAGATAGATAGATAGATAGATAGATAGATAGATAGATAGATAGATAGATAGATAGATAGATAGATAGATAGATAGATAGATAGATAGATAGATAGATAGATAGATAGATAGATAGATAGATATAGGTTTTTGTGTGTGTGTGTGAGAGAGAGATTGTAGATTTATGTCATTTTGATTTTGTGTACCGTGAATCTCTGGTTGCAATAGAAACAAAACAATCTCACACACACACACACACACACACACACACACACACACACACACACACACACACTGTTGAATATATTGTTTTTGAATGTGTAGAGGAGGGGAGAATTCTGTTTCTTTACGGCCCTCCTTGGACACAAGTCCTTTTCTTTCTCTGTAAGGCGGAAGAAGACCCAACACCACGTTGTCTTTTTCTCAGTTTATCACAACACAACACGAATCGATTCGGGCTCCTGAGAGTTTCAGATTTCATCAGGAAGCCCAGAAAAAATACAGTCACACGTCTATATAGGCATAGTATGTAAATGAGGGGCAGGCAGTCCTTCCCCTTACGTAAAAATCAGAGACAAAGAAAGGTCAATGCAGTTCAATCTTGACATGGTGACGAAGTACAGACCACCTCTGCTGTGCACAAATTATGAGATTGGAGCTCCTTTCCCAGGCAACTTGACAGCCTTCAAAAACGTGAAAGGATGGGAGTACTGGGAGGAAGATCTTTGGGGCTGTTAAGTTGCCCAAGGACAAGAGGGGAGTCAAGCAAAATACTACCTGTTTGTTTTAAGTGCTTCAGCAGATGTTCATTATAGAGATTAGTATCAATAGTTCTCATGGTAAGGCAAAATTCCTCAACACAAGGCATAGTCCCTTAATAGTTGCAACACAGATACTTGAGACAACAGTTGTTCTTTTGGTGTTAAACAAGTCCTATGGAGGGGGGCCCTAAAAGTGGTGGGGGTGAGGGACACTAAAGGTGATTGTAAACACAGTGAGCAGGAAAACCTCCAACAACATTCTACATTCTTTGTTTCTTTCAGAGCCAAGTACAGTGGGGCTAAATAAAATCACAGTAAGGAATAAATTCCTTAACAAATGACAAGCTCCTACTGCCCTTAATTTTGGTGTCTTCCTGGCAACCCTCCTTGCTCCACTCCTTCCTCACTTTAACCCACTTGTTTACCTTTTTGCTTTGCCCTCATTTATTTATGTATTTATTTATTTATTGTCAACGGCGCCTTTGCTTTGCGCCACAGCTCGTTTCTTTTTTTTTCAGCATTTTTGTACTCCAACACTTTTTGTTCTGATGACTCCTTTACTTATTTTCTCCCTACTCGTCAGTTGCCTTTGTGTTTGTGTGTGTTTCTTTTTATTTTACTGTGTTTTAAATTTACAATGTTCTCTATCTTCTTTAGGGTCCAAACGGTCGCAAATCTTAACACGAAAGGGCAAAATAGTTTCGGGGCTTCCTTCCTGTCCGTTCTTCTTTAATAAGACAAGAAGGATGCCAATTATGAGCCTTTTGTTGTGGGCCCAACTCCCAGGCCGGCCTTTTAAATTGGATGCTTGAGCTGTCAGTGAGTACTGAATGCAGACCCAGTCGTGCACATCCGTGCGTTGCGGAGAAAGGTGGTGGATGCTTTTGCAGACAGATAGCTTCCTGCTTTCATTTGGGAGCCCTCGAGCAAAATGTTGATTCATCATCAATTTCCACTGTCAAAGGCTTTGAGGGCAATGTGTATTGTTACAAGAGGAGAGCAGCAGGTAATAAATACTTGTGCTAATGGCATAAGGCACACATGGATAAAGCAGACAGAAAGGCAGATTTATCCTTCACAAGTGATTTATTGGTGATTACTAGGAATACATCTTTGAATGTGTTGGATAACCTGTTTGTCTAAATGTGGAACCAGCTCATTACCATCCATCCATTTTCCGAACCGCTTTATCCTCACTCGGGTCCCGGGGGGTGCTGGAGCCTATCCCAGCTGGCTTCGGGCAGTAGGCGGGGGACACCCTGAATTGGTTGCCAGCCAATCGCAGGGCACACAAAGACGAACAACCATCCACGCTCACACTCACACCTAGGGACAATTTAGAGCACAGGTGTAAAAGTCAAGGCAATCAGTGGCCTCAAATCAAGCATGTCATGCTTGCTAAAGTGTTCAAATTTCATATGTAATCCACAATAACAGAACGTGGGAGTTGTGCGCTGTATCTGTGAACATTTATGTGGTTGCGCAAATTCATAATGGCCCTCCAGCACTAAAATGTGGCCGGAGAAAACCCACTTAGCAATCAGCCTGCCCGGGGAGAACCGGAGCACCCGGAGAAAACCCACGCAGGCCCTGGGAGAACATGCAAACTCCACACAGGGAGGCCGGAGCTGGATTCGAACCCGGTACCTCTGCACTGTGAAGCCGACGTGCTAACCACTGGACTACCGGGCCGCCCTCATTACAATTTAGAAAAACATAATTAAGAATTTATAAAAGTGAAAATTTGTAAGATGAAACAATGTGGATAAATTCCAAGTAAATACTGCTTGTATCACACTGCCTTGTATTTCCCCAAAGATTAGCCTTTTTTTTTTTTTTCAGACTGCACTTTGAGAACCACTGATGTAAAATTATGGCAAGGCGTATTTCAAGTTTTAATTCATGGCTCACATTGATTCATTCACTCACAATTTGTACATACATCCATGTTCTAGCTGGACATAACTGCTATATGGAACCCCCACATCTCTCGTATTACCAGAACACAACAAATATTGAATCAGCGGTCCATATGCTACTGGACTGCATAAGCAATGAAATGGGTGGCACACCACGTCATCCGTCTGCCATGGTGCAGTTTGAGTTTCAAAAGTAAGCGACTGTTACGACAAGGAAATTTGGTTTTGCCCATCCCCCCCCCCCCCCAAAAAAAACATATTCATGATTATATTGCTGAAAGCAACACACCACTGATAATTAATTGTCTTTCATTTCATTAGTGTAAAAAATAACAGTGCAACTATAAATAGCATTTGGGGCCCAGAAAAAAAGTTTCAGCCAATTAAGTATCTAAATGACATCCAGCGCAGTGTCATCTAACGGTTTTGAGCACTTCACGTCATCAGTGTGACGTAACGTGTGCTATAGCATGACACTGTTCCTTTTTGACGTGTTACTTGGTCTGTTGAGTAAATAAATAGATAAATAAATGAATAAATAAATAGCATATACCGCCGTCAACTATTGCCATAGTTTCGAAAGCACTCCCGGCAATCTCAGGTTTCATTTGTTCCTCCTATGAGAGAGAAAGAAAAAAAAAGAAAAGATATTTACAACGGCACAGCGGCACTGACTGGCAAATGCAACCAGCCAGTGTGAGCCTCCAAAATAGGTCTATGAAAAGCTCACATCCGAAAACCGTGATCGATCCTCATCAAAATGTATGTGCACATTTATATGCAAGCCCAATTATTATTATTATTTTTTTTTTTTAATTGACATTGTAAGCTTTGCCTCGTCACCTCGGAAAGAAAACATGAGGTCACTTTACGTCCCAAAAAAAACACAGTCCAATGGTCAATTTATGTGCACATGTTTACAATTGCGCACTTCATATTTCGAAAATATTACAACGATCACCCCGATATTTTATTTTTCACAAACGTCAAAGGTTGTTACCTATGAAGAGTCAACGTTGGGAGCCAAATTCCATCTGTAAACTCAAAAATATTGGGACTTTGGACATGCATATGTAAATTTGAGTGAGGATCAAATACGGTTTTTGGGCGTAGAGCTTTGCTTAGACATATTTTGGAGGCTCGCAGGCTTCATTAGGCATAAAAGGAGTGTGATCTAAATTATGGGAATACTCAACAACGCCACATGGCATTTTCATCACAAAATACACCAGGGAACGCCACATGGCATTTTCATCACAAAATACACCAGGAAACTTTTTTTTTTTAATGAACAATAGCATGTTACAACACACATTACTTCAGAGTGATTATGTGAACTCGTCAAAAATGTGTGATAGAGAGGGCGGCACGGAGGTCGACTGGTTAACATGTCCGTTCTCATTTTTAAAGGTAGAAATTATTTATCAGTTTTTTAATGTTTATTTTTTAATAATACAAATCACCATCATCATAATCCAAATCATAAAATAATTACCACACCTACAATTTGTTTTTACTTCAACTACAAATGTATTTTTTCCAGCTACACCAGTGGTCCTTAACCTTTTTGGAGGTACTGACCCAACCAGTTCATATGCACATTCATTGAACCCTTAGTGGAAAATAAAAATATGATTCAGGAAGTGTTCCTTCAGTTTTGCTGGTGCGAGACTAGTGTTGCTCATCTTGGCATGACTCATGCAGATAGTCCCATTACGTTCTGTAATGCCTGTGAATCCATGTGTACATATTCGGCTGACCACTTTCTTTTTTTGTTCGACATAGCATGTATTGAAACTTTTTTTTTAATCACACGATGTACAGTCACACGTTGACTACTGAAGCGAATTAAATTTCCCCCAGCATTCAATGTCATGTGATCATCTACAGCAAGTGATGGCCAAGCGGCTGTGTCAAACCTAAGTGACATGTTGGGGCAGGTGTGTCTTAACCTCCATGGCAGAGGCTCCGTCGAATCTCTCAGACTGATTCACCGAACCCCTGGGGTTCGATCGAACCCAGGTTCAGAACCACTCAGCTACACGTTTTTTTCTTTATCGCTCAGAAACCAATTGACTGTTGGGGGAGGGGTGTTGTGTGTCGAGCAGAGACAGATTGTTGATGACTTCACTGCCCATCTCCCTCATTTGGATGCCCAGGCACCTCTTTGTCTTCCTCAAATGGCACACCATTGAAGACAGGTCCAATTTGTAAAATTGGTTTAGATCAGCCACTGCACAAGATAGATCAAGGTAGTGTTAGTGTCAAAATTCACACAAGATACTAGGAACAAGAAAAAGGTAAATTGCTGGTCAACTCGAAGGACAAGAGAATCCAATGCGTGAGAATAACAAACTGACAATACAGAAAAGAAATGAAAAACAGTATGAATTAACGTGGTGAAAAGCTATGGGGAACAAACTGTTAAGAACGTCTAGGAAATTAAAGTCATGAGTAAGGCTTAATAATCCGACAGCCAGTTGTCAGCCTGGTATGGCTTTTAAAGGCCGCTTGATAAAGAGGATGATTAGTGTCACGTGTGGGTCATGAGGAAACACTCTCCAGCTGGAGACCGGACCGCTGCCTCCTCTTCAGTGTTTTGTTCCCAACATTTAAAGTTTCAATGAGGAGCGTATTCAAAGCAGCGCAGGGTTTATCCGTGGTAATTGTGTCGTTAAATGTGGCTACATATAAAAAAAGGAAGATTTTTTCTCCTGTTTTTTTTCTTCATGTTATTTATATTAATGGCACGCACACGTTTGAGTCAGGGGGTATTCATGGTATGACTCAAAAAGGTTGGGATCCATTGCTCCACAGTTTTACTGTACTGTTATTCGTTATGTGTAGAAAAATGAAACATTTGAAAGCAGCACTTTTTAGACCTTCGCCTGCTGCTCGGCCGATTTCTCCCTGTCCTTTTCATCATCAGTACCAAAAGATTTTGGCACATTTTGCTGGCTCCCCTTCACCAGCATCCACATCTCTCTTCTCATTTTGGGGAAAAATAAATAAATTGCCGCTAGATCATTTCCTTATTCTAATTAGCTTGCCGTCATTCCGGTTTCTGAATAGTGGGTGAACAGGAGTGAGGAATATGCCAAGACCAGCACAGCCACAGTCATTCTCATTCATTCAGATGTTTTGCCGTCACCAACGCTGTTGAGGGTGGTCGATCAGTTCAGAGAGCCTGAAAAGCAATGCCATGAGTGCATCGTACTTGCCGATAACTGTTGGAGTCCACTGTGCCATCGCTGTCTCTGTCTTTGTCTCATCCAACACTGCGGCCAAAATGAAAAATATTCCGTAACATCATACATTATTTTTCTCATCTTTGACTTGGCCTCAATGTGTTGAAACCACTTCAGTGAATTGTGTTGCTAAAAGTCAGGCAACTTGATCATTGCAGTGTCGATGCCGCCTTGACATTTGACATTAGTTATGTCACTTTGCGCTGACTGTTTACAGAGCAAACGTCAATCCACTCCCTTTCAAGCCTTTCATGTCGATCATTCTTTTGTACCCAGAAATATCTGATACACCTTCCCCTCCTTCAAAGGTACAGGTCACCGGTGAATTTCTCTTCCTTGTGGGTCACCGCAGTGGTCCAAATTTGCATGACTTTTGAACAGAGGCGATTGCTCTAAGACTGCATGGGAAGCTCAGCTTCTCCCCTGAAATGTCAAAAGATAAATGATCTAATATATGTGTGTACGTACAATTGTGCAGACATGTTGTAACTGGCGCCAATATTGAGTCACTGGTTATGCTTTCTCTTCAAATATTTTCAGAATAAGTCTCAAAGATTGCTTCTGGTTCACGATCACGTGTGGAGAAATGAACCTCCACCGTCTGGTCGACTGTATTCAAAATGAGCTACTTTCGGTTTACCGAGGTGCACACGGTATACCACTGTGTGCTTATTTATTTAATGTCTTGTAAAAGATATAGTAATGTTGATTGTTGTTTGAAATGTGTTTTATTTTTCACGTGTTCCACAATTAAACGTTTTGGACATCAGTTCGAGGCGTCGTCCTTGACCGGGGTAGATACACACGTTATTGACTAAATATGCGCTACAACGTGCTCAACTTTTGTTCCGAATCAGCTTTTTCTTACTGGTTATGACGCGACTCTCTTCTCATTCATTCCCGCATCTTCACTGTGATTTAAACTGTGTGGACGCTGAGCGTCTACAGCGCGGACGCTGGACGTCGAGAGAGTAGTCCCAATGCATTGAAAAGAGACAAGTCATTGGATAAATGCCGTTTTTGTCCCGCCCATCGGACGCTCAGCGTCTCTGGGAGTCTATGGACAGTGGGCGTTTATAGGCTGGCCCAGATGATTTCTGCATGATGATTGGATGATCTGTCTGAGACTGAATCTCATTTTGATTGACAGTGAAATGAGCCATTCACCGATCTTTTGGTGTAGGCATCCTGGGAGCATTTTTCAATTCTCATTCTGTTCTGACTTGAACTGGAGATTTCTTCTCATCATCTGAGTGACACTCTCTTTGTTGAAAACGACTAGCGACAGATTAATCTTTTATTTCTGGTGGGTTTCATTGTAGTTGCTTGCGTTCGCAGACTGACTTATATTACCACAATTGGAAAACACGCCTTGTTGGCATGACAGGGTCACAGATCATTTTCTTGAAAAGGAACGGAGAGTAAAATTCACGTATGAATAAACAGACACATTTTATGATGTAGGCCGACATTGAGCTTTCCCTCCTTGACAGACCTGCATCCGCCACTGCTTATGAAGTATATTTTTTCCAAGAAACTGTTGGTTAAACTGCAATGTATACTACTTTTGAGGCATTGGTTCCACTGTATCATGAGAAAAAAAAATCTAGAAAATCTATTCACCTGATTATGTTTACTTGGGTGATAATGAATGAAAATAAGTTTGAAAAAATCTGTCAAAGTAGTCGGGATGCATTTTCTCCCACCAAATCATTGTTTAGATGCTCAATTTCATCTACACCATCAGTTGCTTTGGCCACTGCACTCAAACCTCAATTTAGTAAAAGTATGAGATATTGATTCCTCAGTGATGGAGTCATATTTGAGCTGGTAACTTTCTGGCCTATGGGAACGGAAGATGAAGTCAAGCACACAAAATCCATCTCCTCCTACCTTGCACCTGCTAATATCCTCCCACTGTACCTCTGCAGTTCTAGTGCATTAAAAGCAATTGGGTGTAAACATCATTTGATAGACTTGTGGGAGTGTGCATGAAGCTGTCCTTTTGTTCACTAAGTAAAATCTAAAATGTACTGCACTTGAGCTTGTGGTCTAACCGCTTCAGTCAACCAGTAGACAAAACGGAAAATGCTCAGTTAAGCACCAAATACCTAAGAGGAGACTTTAATCTTTTTTGACCATCAGTGCATGGCAGGTAGCATGGTGGTCTAAATGGCAACATGTTTTCTGCACCCTAATTCATTTCATCACTGTCAAACACAAAGGTGGGTAGTTACATGCAATGTTTACTTTGTCATTAGATAAGACCAGAAACCCAATATTTGTCTCACAGTGGAGAAGAAGAAGAACAAAAGTATATAAATAAATATAAATTATTCATCCATCCATTTTCCGAACCGCTTTGTCCTCACAAGGGTCGTGGGGGTCCTGGAGCTTATCTCCGGGCTGTAGGCAGGGGACACCCTGAACCGGTTGCCAGCCAATCACAGGGCACAAAGAAACGAACAACCATCCACACTCACACCTAGGGACAATTTCAAGTGTTCTACCAGCCTTCCATGCATGTTTTTGGAATGTGGGAGAAAACCGGAGTACCCGAAGAAAACCAACGCAAGCCCGGGGAGAACATGCAAACTCCACACAGGGAGGCCAGAGCTGGAATTAAACCCGGTACACCCATCCGCGCTCACATTCACACCTAGGGACAATTTTGAGTGTTCAATCAGCCTGCCATGCATGTTTTTGGAATGTGGGACGAAACTGGATTACCTGGAGAAAACCCACACAGGCCCGGGGAGAACATGCAACCTCCACACAGGGAGGCCGGAACTGGAATTGGAATTGGCACTGCACTGTCAGGTCGATGCGCTAACCACTGGACCACCGGGCCGCCCCAATATAAATGATCAAATATAAATATAAGCATATTAAAAATGGGTGAGTGGGGGTGAGTCCAGGTTTTCAGGTCTGTCTATTCAATAGCCTGACAGCAGTTGGCAGGAACGGGCGGCGGTACTAAATACAAGCAAAGAGACGAGACAACGAGAAACACATCGACAAGACACAAAGGGTTGAGGGAGCTGATTGGTTAAGCATAAGGGACACTGATGACGAGAACAGGTAGCGACAAAAAGGGCACATAAGGGAACAAAACCAAACAACAGTTGTTTCATGACTATGAACTAAGTGAATTTCAGGTCATTTCTTTATGCAGAATTTTCCTGAATTGATGTTACTACTGCGGGACAATGTCTGAATTTGCACATTTTATGATGAATAATGTTGCGCAGTTGACGTTCATGATTTGATTTTAAAACAAAACTTAGTTCTCAGTTGGGGTTTTTTTCACTTTATACAACATGCTCTTACACAATCAATTATTTGGATGACTCCTTTTTACATGTACTTGAGTACAATTCGTGGCTACTCAACCCCACTTACTGTCAAATATTTTATCCATACATGGATGTGTGGGTGCGTGTGTGTGTGTGTGTGTGTGTGTGTGTGTGTGTGTGTGTGTGTGTGTGTGTGTGTGTGTGTGTGTTTAATACAACATAGCAAAGGGCCAGGGTTGACGGTCTCTGATCATACCAGTCACCCCTGCATTTTCGTCCCGAAAGGGAATAGGATTTGGGGCCGGTCTATTATGAAAGGTAATTTATAATGAGCAAATTGAATAACAAGCATGGCCTTGCTAAACCAGAAACATTAAAAAATGTGGTCAAAATGTTATGCCTATTCATTCAGCAGCAGTAATTGCATTTCCCATCTCATTTAGCTAACCCGGATTAATTTCATTTTTACCTTATGTGGAAGTGTAAAAGCACACTGAAACTGCAACTATGGCTTCAGACTGTGAGAAGCCTTTAACACTGTGGCACAGCTATCCCGCCTCTCAGGGGGAAGATGATAACGTGTGTAATATATCACAGGGAATATAATATATAATTATAATTATAATATAATATAAAAATAAGCATTTCTCCCCCACTAGAGTTTAAGAGGTGATCTCTCCTCTCCGAGGAGTCTTTTCAGAGAGATTTCATTTGAATGACAACATGAAACATGGACAGTCATGCTGAGGAGGTCCTCTAAAACGACACGCACATCTTTCTTGGTTTTGCTTAACTTCAGGCATTGAGAATTTCTTTGTTTAGTGGGACCATCTGTGGCGTGACAAAGATGGGTTAATTTTTTTCGTATTTATTATTGGTTTTTCATCATGGGCATGTAGATAAGAGGAAGGCTCTCAGCATTTGATAACTTTGAGGAAGAAAGAGAGACAACATTTTCTGCATCACTACATTATAATATATCAAAAAATATATACAAATCCAGATGTGTTAGGGCTTTGTAGAACAGCCTGCAAAATGGCTAGGATTTGTGCAAGAGAAATGCATGCAAAAGAAGCAAATGGTGAGGAGTAAAGCATACGAAGCCATTGAGAGAGATGAAAATCAAAGCACTCATTAAAATCTTTTTTTATAACAAAGAAGCTTCACTTTGTCCTAGATTGCTCAGGCTAATGAACATTTATGTCAAACAAACACTTGACAATAATAATGTTTTAAAAATTACAAAAGGATGGCTATTTTTAAAAGCAGCTATCCTTTGTTCTATTATTTATTGCTTCACAGTGTGTCTGCTCCCAGTGAAGAAGACACAGATATTACATCTATCATTGCAGCCCCGAACAAAACAGGAAACATCTGCTGAGGTTGAATATCAGAATAATCAAATAAATCCAACAGAATTAATGAAAACCTTTGTTAGAAAAGCTTTGATCACAAAATAGCATTACCGATTTGGACTTTAGTTGATTATGCATACTGTAGCAATATACACATATCACATTTTGTATGACATGTCAAGTACAGATATAACATGTTTCGAAGAAATCTTTACATTTAGAATTTTATGGTTGCAACACATTCCCCAAAAAGCTGGGACAGGTGACAAAAAAGACTGAGAAAGTTGTGGGATGCTCATCAAACACCTGTTTGGAACATCCCACAGGTCAACAGGCTAACTGGGAACATGCCACGATTGGGTATAAAAGGAGCTTTCCTGAATTGCTCACTCATTCACAAGCAAAGATGGGGTGAGGTTCACCTCTTGGTGAACAAATATGAGAAAATAGTCGAACAGTTTGGGGACAATGCTCCTCAATATACACTTGCCATGAATTTACAGGTTTCATCATCTAGGGTCCATAATATCATCAAAAGGTTTGGAGAATATGGAGAAATCACAGCACGCTTATCACCACATGGGGTCAGGAACAGTTCAGAAAACCAATATCAGAAAATACATTTGGGCACGACATGTGTAAGTGCAACTTAAAACTCTACAATGCAAAGAAAAAGCCACTTATCAGCAACACCCAGACTTGCCACCGGCTATTGTGTTTTGGACCTTATTTGATGTGGTAAAGAAGTACAGACGCGAGCTACAAAAGTTTCGGAACAACATTTTGTGGCCTTGCGAGAATAACCTGGACCAAAGTGATGGAAAGGCCAAGGTACGGAGAAAGAAAAGACCTGCTTATGATCCGAATCACACAGACTCCTCTACGAAGCAGTTTTCTCCAAGCATTTTCTGCAAAACAAAGATCACCCATTGCCAAAATTATTTACAAAAGGAAAAACTGTAGTGTATGTACACACACACACACACACACACACACACACACACACACACACACACACACACACATCATTTCACCTGTGAGGCAGATATTCCAACAACTACACAAGTGCAACTGCCAAGAGTAGTCCAGTAATCCCTTGTTTATCACGGGGGTTACGTTCCAAAAAGAACCAGTGATAAGTGAAATCCGTGAAGTAGGATTTATGGAAAAAAAAGCACGAAAATGTGAGAGGTACGAAATTTAGCAATAAAGTTGTACTTGGTACTTGATAGTCAGCTTTATTTTTTACAGTTATTATACAATATTGAACTATGTATACAATGCAGAGGTGATTGCTCGAAGACTGCAAGGGAAGCTCAGCTTCCCCTAAAATGTCAAAAAGTAAGTGATCAAATATATGTGTGTACATACAATTGTGTGGACGTGTCATTGACTAAATATGCACTACAACGCGCTCAACTTTTGTTCCGAATCAACTTCTTATTACTGGTTACGACGTGACTCTCGTCTCATTCAGTTCCACAGCTTCACTGTGCTTTAAACTGTGTGGACGCTGAGCGTCGACCGCGCGGACGCTGGGCGTCTAGAGAGTTCAGCGCCCGTTGTCCCAATGCATTGAAACAAGACGAGTCATTGGATAAATGCTGGTTTTGTCCCGCCCATCGGACTCTCAGCGTCTCTGGGCGTCGATGGACAGTGGGCGTTTATAGGCTGGCCAGGAAGCTCATCTTTTCTGCATGATGATTGGATGATCTGTCTGAGACTGAATCTCTTTTTGATTGACAGCGAAATGAGCCAATCACCGATCTTATGGTGAAGGCAACCTTCTCATTTTTTTGAAAAGGAACAAAGAGTAGAATTCACGTAAAAATAAACGGACACATTTTATGATGTAGTCCAAAATTGAGCTTTCCCTCCTTGACAGACCAGCGTTCGCCACTGATACAATGAAACCAAAGACCAAAAATTTGCAAAGGTAAAGCTGTACATAGACGAGGTGCGGAGACTGTTCACGTCGGTCAGTACCTCAGCCAATCAGGATGCAGAACGCAATTCACTGTTTAAAAGCTTTGAAAAAAAAACTGCACAAAAAAAAATCTGTGAAACAGCGAAGCCGCGGGAAGTGAACCACGTCAGAGCGAGGGATCACTAAATACTATTAAGCACATTTTATGGCATCAAAAAAAAAAAAAAAAGAATAAAACTGACAGATACTCTCACTAACGCTACACAAATGTTTTATTGTTTTAACTGGCTTTGGAAAAGCTGCCCTGGATGTGGTGTAAAAGCTGCAGAGAGAGGTAGAGAGGACTGATAATCAGGTTGTGGAATTGACATTGTCCCACTGATAGTCAAACATAAGCGAACAAGCTTTAGGATCGATACAAGTCAGTGATGGCAGACAGACAATGGCTGTTTAATTGCGCACTAATTGAAATCAATGGCTTATCTGATGGCACTTAACCTCTACCCCAGAGGATTCATAAACAAGTCAAAAAGATGGCTGAGCCGCAGGTCTACTGCAGGCTCTCAACAATTATTTTCTGTACCAGCACCTGTGAATTTTTTGCTGATTCACACTCTCCAAGATGCCTAAAGGTCCATTCAATCAGGATCCGTTGGAAAAATCAATAAAGCTGGAGCACGTTTGAGGTTTAATGGCAGTTCTGCTTTTTGTGTTGCATCATCAATAAAATCATTAAAGAAAAAAAAAAGATAAAAAGTGTACGTGCAAGTCAATAGCGTACATAAAAGGTCATTGTACTACACAAAGGAAATGGACAATGTCAGTGAAGACTGAATAATTGCAATTCCATTTATATTGATGTGCAGGTGAACGGGGTGACCATTAAACTGAGTCAAATGCACATGCAATGCCCTAAAAATAGATGGAGTTAATTGATCAAGAGGTTCTTGGCGACTAATCGTGTCTACTCACATAACAGACACACAAATTGATGTTTTAATCATCCTATGCCGATAACCATTTCAGTTGCCGAGCATGCAAATGTATATCACAACAAGCGGCCACAAACAGTCGAGAACACGGGTGTCAAACTCAAGGCCTGGGGGCCAGATCCGTCCCGCCACATCATTTTATGTGGCCCGCGCAAGCAAATCATGTGTGTTAAGTTGCTAACATCTGTACCGAAATGTCAAATTGTCTTGTGTAAGAATTAACTTTAATAGTTTTGTTTACACTGTTAACACTCATTCATTCATTCATTTTCCGAACCGCGTGATCCTCACTAGTGTCGCGGGGGGCGCTCGAGCCTATCCCAGCTGTCTTCGGGCAGTAGGCGGGGGACACCCTGCCAGCCAATCGCAGGGCACACAGAGACGAACACCCACCCACGCCCACAGGGACAATTAAGAGCATTCAATCAGCCTACCACGCATGTCTTCGGAATGTGGGAGGAAACCGGAGAAGCCCGGGGAGAACATGCAAACTCCACACAGGGAGGCCAGAGCTGGAATCGAACCCGGAACCTCTGGACTGTGAAGTCGACATGCTAATACTGGACTACCGGGCCGCCTGTTAACACTCACTCAAACAATAATTGAACAAACTATTATAGTGGATTTGACTGATTTCAAAACTGGTAATCCATCAATACTAATATCAATAGTAATATATAAACATTTATTTAGTTTCACTGTCTCCGAAGGAAAACGTAAGACCAAAGTGGCCCGGGACAAAAATTAGTTTGATATCTCTGGTCCAGAAGAATCATACATTTGGAATATTGATTTTACACTGAACAGTTTGGTTGAGCACTCAAGTGAATGGTTATTTGATTGTGTAGGACCGCACCAATCTAGACTGACATTATAGTTTTATGATGCCAGTGCCAGTTGGCCGCCCACAGCTGCTCTTTCATTATTTAGTTAAACATTCGCATTAGAGCTTCCCTTATCTTAAAAAGAAAATGAGTAGAGGGACAGAACTACATTTTCATACTGTACATGCAGTAAAAAAAAGAGCAGTCTTTCAAAATATACTCCGCATACTTGACGGACGCAATTGTTTATTTATAATTATATATTTACATGTGATATAGATACGTTGATGTATTTATTTTATACTGCTATCGGAGATACCATTGTTATGGAAGAAAGAATATCACAAATGCACACCAGAAAAGATCCAATTACACTGACCTGCATTACTTGAAAATTATGTATGCCTGTGTGCACACCTGTGCCCTTTTCATTGATCATCTCAAGCTAAGTAATGTGTCCATTTGTACCTTAAGTGTCTTTGTTATCATCTGCAGAGTTATATCGTGAAAAGACCAGCTGTTGCCTGGTGATAGGTGGCGTTCTGTAAAATATCCAAAATGAGGCAGGGTATAACACGTGTATATGTCAAAATAACTTTTTGCTCTTTTGTCTCATTTAAAACCAGAGCAGAGCATCTGTATTTGAACAAGGCTTTGATTCATGCATAGACACACTCCCTGATCCCTACGGCTAATCCCCCGCACTGGCGCGGACAAGGACACGTTGACAGTGTAAGACCTCTTTCCTAAAACTCCCTAAATAGTCTTGTTGATCGATTACATCATCATCACCAAAATTTTGATATAGGTTTTTAATTAAGGCAATCCCAAATAGTTAAATATCTTATGAACAAATGAAACTTTTTCCCCAAATATTATTAAGTTAGCACACTAGGTTTAGCACACTAGTTCCTCTCTCTTGTTCCCACATCTGTAAAAGAGTTCAAGAACTCAGAAATGGGAGCACTGGGCGCCACAAAACATGACATGTTCGCCACAACCCATTCATCGACATCAACACACAACAATTAAACACACATAACCCACTTTGTTGTCGTATGAACAATCATGTGTCCTTGGGTGTCTTGAAAGGCGCTTATAAATAAAATGTATTATTATTATTATTATTGTCTGGCTTAAATTGGCTGGCCTGACTGCAGTCTAGCATGTGCGACACGAGAAACTCAACTGTAACCAGCTACACTTGCGGGATGACAGCGGGGCCTTAACGTGGAGGAGCACAGCGGCTTCACAGCTCTGTCAAAGTGGTCCATAGTGAAAATAAACATCGGGGACTGCTGCCCTAGAGACTACATCAGTTGAAAGCACACCCCCATAATGCAATAGAAGATATGAATTCAACAGCTCGGACTCAAAACGTGGACTCAGATGGAATTGAACAAAAAGAGTTAATTCAAAAATGCAAGACCGACAAAGTACAACAGAGGATGCTAGTTACAATAATGAGGGAAAAACAAAAATAACTTGCAAAAGGCAAGGATAAGATGAATGGAAATAGCTTGTCATGAAAAGACAAGAAGATAGCCAAAACACGAGGGATACAAAACCGAGACTAATCTTAACAATCAAAATACTCTGAAAAATGCAGAAATGAGATGAGAAAATACGTGGTGTGAACAAGAGAGATCACCTAGAGCAAGGGTGCCCATTATGTCGATCGCAATCGACCGGTAGTCGATCGCGAGGGGTGTAGAGCAAAAAAAACCCAAACATTTATGTATCTCTGTGCATGTTAGTAATTTTTTTGTGTTAATGCACAGTGCACCCTAACCAACCTATCAGTCTCACTTTCACAAAAAGTATTTAAAAAACTAAAATAAAGCAGGTCACCTTAAACCTATGGTGGTGCCTGACCTGCGTCACCGGAAGCAGTCTGCAATTGCAGCTTGCGATGAAAGCTGTTGCGATGTTTTATTATTTTTTAATTGTTAGTATTGTCATTCAATGTTCGTATCGTGTACATTTCACCGATGGCATTGGAAATCTGTTTTAAGAGAAAAAAATCATGCAGTGTTTTACGTTGGATGACTGCTCAGTTCCTTCCCAACCACTTCATCAGCATCCGGTGTCTACATCAACAAGTAATCTGGGCGGCAGGATATTCATTCTGTGAAATAATTCTTTTCCCCTCCGGATTTGGTTCCTTTTTAGCACTGTCATTTTAGCATGAATGGGAATCTGGAGTGCCAAGAGAAGCATTTTAAAACAGTACGAGTTACCTCCAATAGTTAACAGGCTGCAAAAGTGTGCCGCGTGTATCCACGTCAGGTCTCCCACTAAGGTAGGCAGGAAATCCTTTTCACAAACTCATCAACTCTTCTGTCTACTTTATTTTTCTGTTTCGTTCTTATTTCTCAGCCGTTATGGCTTTTGCTCATCATGGCTCGCATGCACGGTCGAATCGTGGGAGGTTGGTTGATCAAAAAGTAGATTTTTGGTGAAAAAAGGTTGGGCACCCCTGAGCTAGAAAATTCAACACTTGGAGACAAAGTCATGTGCAAGGTGAGGAATAATCCGACAAAGGCTTGGCAGCTTGCCAGTCCTTAAATACATACGTAATTGATATGAACATTGGCAGCAGGTGTGCACACAGGAGGGAAGGTCCTCGTCTGCCACCTGGTGGAGACACACAAGAACAGAATCATGACAGGCTCTTTACAAGGCAGTAAATTCTATTGTTTTCATAAACTGCAACCTGTAGCAATGGTGTAAGTCATTATAATTAGGATATTAAAATTTTAATCCAAACTGGTCAAAAAAATTGGTGTTGCATTAAAATGACTGACACTCCTTTACATTAAATCATGATTCATTCAAGACAATGGAAGCTTGATTTAACCGACCAATGGACCCTGGATTTAACGGACATGAAATGGATTGTATGCACACAGCACTTACATACTCAATGTCATAAGGCAGTGAAACTTGTTTTGGGGGAGGCTTTAACAGTGCACGCTGTTGATGAGATGCATCCTCTACTCCCTGAGAAAAAAAAAACGGAACCGCTCCTTTCTTTCACACTAAGACTACCAGAATTCTAAAACTAATGACTGGATCTCCCAGAAACATAATTCTGACAGCTAGTGTTCCGGCTATGCTGTCGTCACCTAAAATGACTCACCCTTTGAGTAGCTTGTGACGGTATATATTGTTCATGTATATTTTGTTCTGTCTTTTAAATTAAATGATGTAATATAGCTCTTCTCCCGGGACCAACAGAGTTCACACAGCACTGTCCTTGCCCCTGTGAGGCAGAGACGTGAAGAATTAGGTGGAGCTTCAGACTGAGCCCGATGTCCCCGGGCTAACTCTCTGGCCTGTACTGCAATGTCATGACTCTGTCTTATCAACTCTAACAGCCAACACTTTACCATAAGCTAATACAGTCAAACCTCGGTTTTCGTACTTAATCCGTTCCAGAAGACTGTTCGGAAACCGAATTGTTCGGAAACCAAAACCATGTTTCCCATTGAAATCAATGTAAAATGTTCTAATCCGTTCCAAGTCAAGAAAACAACTTTTTTTTACAATTTCACACCATAAACTGTATAAATGTAATGGGAGATGACCAATTTTAACATTAACATAGTAACATAAAAATTGAAGGAACATCTCTCTCTCTCTATTTGTCGTGGGGCGTGCGCCTATCCCAGCTGTCAGCAGGCAGTAGGCGGGGCATTTCGGCATCCCGAACTCCTTCGCCAACACAGACACACGCACACCTGACTCATATTTTGCGACTAAATCTTTCTTAAATTCTATAGTTTTGCACACTATTTTCCTCTTTTCTTCACCAGGTTCACCACTTCCACTTGCTTTCTTTGGTGCCATGATTAGGGGCTGATACACGATGCAAATATAACAGTCCAATATAACATAGTTCTCACCAAACACGTCTGCTTTTTAAAAAAAAAACTTCTTAATCGAACAATACAAACTCGTCTGCTCACAAGCTGTTTCTGTACGATTATTGCATAATAATGAGACACCGGACACCAGAGTGTTCATTATGTGCGGCTGCATTGAAAAATGCCGGCCGTAAACAAACGCACGTACACTGTACAGTCAAACCTCGGTTTTCGAACATCTTGGTTCTCGACCAATTGGGTTTTCGACCAAAGATTTCGAGTTTTTTATGCCTGGGATGACGAACAAATTTCGGTTCTCAAACAAACTGAGCGCACTAGAATGCACCATTTGAGTCCTCTCGCCTTCTTTACACGAAGAAGTGACTCTTCCTTGGGTAGACGAGGAAGTGATGCTTCCTCGTGTTGCTTTCCATTGTGAGCAGACGTGTTCAAAAAACTTTTTTTTTTAAAAGAGCGTGGTTTCGGTTTTCAAACAATTTCGGTTTTCGAACAGCCTTCTGGAACGGATTATGGACGAAAACCGAGGTTTGACTGTAATACATTGAACTATTTAGCTGCTTCCAGTGGAGCGGGCGATACTTCTCTTTGCTGAAAGTGGCCAGCTCTTGCTCAGTGTCGCAGTGTCAACCGTCCTCAGATTGAGAATAATCAATCATTTTAAGCAGGTGTGATGCCTCCTCTACTGTATTCACTATAGTTTTATTGACCATGGTGACTTTTTTCGAAAATCATTGCCGCCACTGAAGAGTAGTTGCTATGGAAACATGGTGGCGCCATTCCAGCGGTGTAAGCATCAAGACTCATATATTTTTTTTTTTTATACAATAAAGGACAGTATACTAATATTGTACATAAAGACACAGGTAACATTAAAAGGCCAGGAACATCCATAAAAAGCAGAACAGCCCATCAAAGATCGAGAACCGTCAAACTGACGGCTCTGGGAGTTTGAGTGGTTACCGATTGTGGGGTTGGCGGCTGGATTTCACCAGCAGGAAGAAAATGAAGAGAACTGACTGGTGCTACCTATAACTACAAATGTATCCCTCTGAATGTGAACAGCCTGCCTTCTCTGCTGAAAAAAAAAGAGAAAAGAGAGGAGTTACACCATGAAGAACCTGTATATCTGGGCACAAAGCAGCAATACTTCAATGTACTGTCCTCTCTGATCTTCAATATCATAATGAATACACACCCACACACATACAAGCAATGATGTAAAAGTACGCCAACATTTACAGAAATTTTTGGAACCAAAACCACTTCAAGCCACTGGCGCTTGCCATGACCCAAAAGGGAGATTTTACCAGCAATACTTCACACCACTCTGTGGAATATTGTCCACAATGTTCATTCCACTGAAAATGCCCCTTTTTACAGTGATTGTCAAAGTCTGTTAATTGCAGAATTGGCCGCTGTAGTCTCCTGGTACTCTGGGGGCAATAAACAGACAGAGATTGGTATACACGTGTTGCCGATGTTGTCACAGATGTTCATTACAGATTAGAGTAGGCTAACAGATGTGCCTACATGACCGACATTAGCTTTGCATCGCTGGCATGCACTTTAAAAGGTTGTATCTGCCACATTGTCATGTCGATGTCTGTGTTTAATGGAACTGGTACCCATTATATACTGAACAACTTTTACTCTCTCTCGACATGTCTTTTTTTTTTTTGGTAGAGTAGTTATATGTAGGGGACTAGATTGCGTCAGAATTGTCTCTGTTAATTATTCCATTGTTGTGTGTTCACAAGCACCTCCCATAGAATCTATTTTGTGATTTCCTCACTGGATTTTCTGTTTTGGTTCTTCGGGATGCCGAAAGTTCTTCGCACATCACTTCTACAGACACATTCTCCTCAAAATTCCCATTCAGGATGGTGATACTCAGTCATCTGGTGCTTATCTAATCTGAAGAAAGGATCATATTTTATAATTCATGTCCAAGTCTGGGGCTGTAGACTTTCAGTGTCATGTTCCAGCACAGTAACACTTGCTTTTGCAGAAGGCAGTGGAAGCTGACAGTGAGTGGTTGTACTTAAAAATGTCATCTCTGACAGAAGCGAAGTGAACTCCCCCCAGGGTGCCAGTTCTCTCATGTGAGGTTAGCAATCTGTTGAGTCTTGTACTTGAAAAATAAACACCAAAGAAAGGTGTAACAATATTTTATTCATCAGTGTGCGATAGCATAATCCAGTTTATGTTCATTGTTTTCAGAATCAATAAGCATCTCATCTTTGCCAGAACAGAACACTCATTGTGTGAAATATTGCACGTGTCCAATTGCATCACATTCAAGATGAGGATGAATATTTGAAGTACCCTCATATGGTAAGTGCACTCAAGATAACAAACCAGGAGCATTTCAGCATATTAAAGTGGAAGACTTCACTAACATCAAGTGTAGTAAAGATAAAATGCGGAAGACTGTGCACCTTGAAAATGATTTGAATGTCATGATACATCCACATTTTGAGTCAAATAAAAGAATATTCCTCATATCCTTCACTAGCTACACTATAAAATGGTCCTCCACTTTTAGTCAAACCCATATCTACATTTTTAAGGGTACTAAAGCACCCTAAAGAGAATGATAGCCCTAAAATTTTTGAAATCTTTATTTTAAAAAATGAAATAAAAATCGATCGAAAATTGTTCAAACAAGTAGAGGTTGTACATGCCCATCCAAATTTTGCTTGAAAAATGGTTTGATCCACTTCACCCCGCCCACCTCTGCTTTGAAGCATACAGTATCAGCAACCTTTTACTTACCCGTCATTCCATCAGAGTGAAAGTGAAGGTACCCTATTTTCAACTGAGTATGTGACATATTTCTTAACTTCTACTCATTACAAACACGTTATTGTCGGGTGACATTTTTTTTTCTGCATTTACTGCTCAATCAAGTTGCTAGATAGGAGTTAGCTTAATTCTTTGGGTTGTTGGTTTTTTTTCAAGCTAGGAAACATTATAGGTGGTCAGACAGTAGGCCTACTACTGTCATTTTTGTCCTCGCTAGGGGGGTTTAGTTTACTCCAGAAACATGCATATTGTCAATGTCCATGTTGAGGAGCTGCTGGCTCAAAATATGATTATCTTCCCCGGAAATTAGGGTCACCATATGTTGATATTGTCCAATTATAATCCTATTCCCCTCTGCTGTGTCTCCTCCTCATTTAGAGAACCTTTATCAGATTTGATAAATACTCAGTTTTTTGTTGGTTTTTTTTTGTCTTAGCAGTGGCAAGTGCTGCTCTTACATCCCACGACCCACCAGTCAATGTACAGCTCCCAACGAACCCCCCACACCCTTCGGACTGAAACCCCCACATACACCCCCCCCCCCCCCCATATGACCCCAGTTTTTGTAGCACCCATCGGCCTTTCTAGAGCACCTCAAAACCTCTGATCTCGGAATCGCCAATGGTCAAACCAGACCAGGGTATTTCGTGACCCACAGACAACATCCAGCCTGGCCACTGTCTCTGACTGGCCATCTCAAAGTCAAAGTGTGAATTCAACCCAAACTATGCTTTCCAAAGATGGGGTTCAATTTTGATATGCCAGTATATGGGCAGCACAATCAACCAATTTCTGGTCAGTACTCCAATGACCAGCCATTGCCAGTCCCAAGCACTGATAAAAATTGGACTTGAAGGGGCATCCAGCATAAAAAGTATGCCTCATGACTTGCTTTGGCGACCCCTGACAAGACAAGCTGAAAGTGTCAGGTCTGCTGTCTTTGCACCATGAGTTTGGGTGTGTGTGCGTCTGCATAGTTAAGTAATTTTCATGCGTGTGAATTAGGACAGGTTAGTTACTGAGAGCATAGTGAAGAAGCATATGGAGCAGTATAGAGGGATGGGTTGATGGATGCTTTGATAAAGTAACAACAGAAGGTGGGGTGCAACGCACAGTCCTCTAAGTTTTCAGATGGCCGACAGCTTTTGTTGGCTTCTTTGATGAATGTCCGTCGTGTGCTGATCAAAGGTGAGTTTATTGTCTTGAGTTATTCTAAAGTACTTCAATGTGTCCACCGTTTCACCTGTTTGGGTGTTTATGATGATGGGGTGCTGGAATGAGCCGCGGTGAACTATTGTTGATCTGTTTTGTTGACATTGATATGGAGAGAGTTGTCCGTGCACCATTTGTTGAAATGGGTAACTGTGTTGTGATTGTCCAGGGTGGATTGGGTTTCTGAGAGAACTATGGGGCTGGCTGTATTTCAGGTACAATGTGGTGGGTGAGATGCTGAGTCATTGGTGGTACCGGTAGAGGGATTATGTTGTTTTCTACTGTGTGGGTAAGACGGCAGTCTGGTAAAATTGGCAGAAGAGGGAATGGAGTATTAGAGAGAGCTCCATAGCGCAGGTCACAAGCACCCTGCTTGGGATGCCGTGAGGTCCTGGGGCTTTTTTCATCTCAAAACGCTTTTGTTTTATGAAATCCATCTCAGACAGCGCTTATAAAACAGCAGTAGGGCACACTTTAAGTCCATTGAACTTTTTCATGTGAAAACTGGTAACCATGCCAATAATAAAATGAGCTCTGACACACCAATAATAGTGAACAAATAATCCTCAATTCAAAATGAATTCAAGTAATCATCGAAACCCATAGTGATAACATTCGTGGTAAAAAAAAAAAAGCCTGATCATCATGATGGTCACTTTTACGAAATTAGGGAATTAATTTTCACTACCCACACATGAAAACATATTCTGGCATTCGGTCCCATAGTTTTTCCGCTCGGAGGTAGTGACAACGCAAGACATTACAAGACCCAAACACATAACCGAGATTGGGTATCATCTTTGTGCATGAACGTTGCCTTCATTTTGACACTTGGACAAATGATTCATCACGGGCATGTATTTGTCTTGCAGAGGCTTGGAACCACCTGAAAAAATTCCATGGCAGCAAAACAGACAGAAGAATACGGACACAAAACAATTACTGTAACATCACACACTCAAGTCCATGTCTTGTAGGACTGCATGAACAAATGGGAAAATATTTTTGTTTGTTTGTTTTTGATACTCGTTACGGACATAGGTTGGTGAGACCTTGTCGTCCACATTGAGAAGAGCGTGACAATTTCATGGAAATAAATGCCACCTCTTTTTTATTTATTTATTTATATGCCTGACTTATCCTCACCAGTGATACTTTCATTTTGCCAATGTCACTATTAGAAACAATGAAGACTAGACATTCTGATTCTGCTGTTGTGTAGAAAACTAAGAAATGAAATGTACCTAATTATCAACGAGAGTAAATAATGGACGATGTATGTAGGGAGGGAGGTTGCTGAGCTGAATTTGAATGACAATTGAGGATGCTAGCTAAGCTAACAGCTATGATGGGCAGACCCTCCCAGCCCCTTCAGGCCACCCTGAGAGCACTGGACAGCTCCTTCAGCCAGAGACTGAAACACCCGCGCTGCAAGAAGGAGAGGTAGCGCCGCTCGTTCCTGCCGACTGCTGTCTGGCGATTGAATAGACGCACCTGAAAACGTGGACTCACCCCCACTCACCCATTTTTAATAGCACAGCCACCTTTTGCAGCATATATGCAGCTATATAAATGCGTATATCTTATATTTTGTATTGCATTCTGTACTGTGTAGCGTTAATTTTTTAACTTTTATTTTGTGGATGCAAATACTTTGTTGTTCTACTTTCTTCCCTTCAAAACGTTTGCTGCTGTAAATTGCCAATTTCTCCATAGTGAGACAAATAAAGGTTTTCTTATCTTGTCTTATCTTAAGTTGAAATTTTTGTCAGTGTAATATTTGAATCATGACTCCCATCAATAACAACAAAAAATATGAAACTATTTTTCATGAAAGATTTGTTGGCATTATAACTTCTCAGGAATGCACATATGTCATGACTGTCATAGTGTAATGCAATTTCTTGAATATACAATGTCTGTCTTTGTGAGTTCTGTACCCCGGATATTGATTATTCATACTTTTCTTTGCATGAAGCCATGCAGTTAAACTCCATCCATTCATCCTCCATCCATCCATCCATCCATCCATTATCTAAACCAAGGGTGGCCAACCAGTCAGAGACTAAGAGCCAATTGTTTCACTGTGTTACTGCAAAGAGCCACATCATACACATGGGCACACATAAACATCACCCCATCCCTTCCTCTCTCTCTCTCTCTCTCTCTCTCTCTCTCTCTCTCTCTCTCTCTCTCTCACACACACACACACACACACACACACACACACACACACACACTGTCTGCATGCGAGCTGCAGCCGTTTCTTATTACTTGGGTCAGCATGCCACATTGGGCAAACTTTTTTGACCGAAGATCGACTTTTGAACCAACCAACCTCCCACGATGGACATGCACATGTGCAAGCATATATACACGCACGCGGGTGCCCAAGCATGCACATGCACGCAAATGCACGCACGCACGTCACGACGAGCAACAGCCGGAACGGCCCCTAACATGAATGAAACTATAACACACAGATGCATTAATCTCCCCCCATCGCTCCCCCACATTTCCTCCACCCACCCCTCACGGTCAACTTGGGACCAGTCCACTGGCTCCCAGTCGATCACGATTGAGGCATTGGGCACCCCTGCCTTAAAATCAGAGGTAATTCTCTGATTAGCGTAGCGCTGCTGTTTGCGCATGAGCGGTTATCTAAAGGTTAAAATTCAGCTGTCATCTGACTGGTTGCCCTGTATGTCAATTAAGTAATGGGATTGATGATAGGCTGACATCATAAATTCAGCTTTACTTAGCGCCGTTGTTTAAATGGCAGCACCACCGCCGATGCATCATGTGAACCAGCCAAAGAGCCGCATGCGGCTCGCGAGCTGCGGGTTGGCCACCCCTGATCAAAACCAATATCCTCACTAGGGTCACGGCATCTAAAAAATTATGTTAACCAACACAGGGGACCAGTGCATACGTGTGTGTGTGTGTGTGTGTGTGTGTGTGTGTGTGTGTGTGTGTGTGTGTGTGTGTGTGTGTGTGTGTGTGTGTGTGTGTATATATATATATATACTGTATATTAAACAGCTCACAGACTCATTGTGACATGTCCATAAAACTGTGAAAAAATATATTATTGGATTATGAAGGTCACCGTTAATAAAAGAGAAGTTGCTGTGAAATAGTAACAGCTTATATATCAATCTTTCGATAAAAGTATGTGATGCATGCCCTTTGTCATTAGTTTTTCGTTTTCAAAATATGGCAATTGGTTGAAGTGATACTTTATCTGCCTTTCCAGGGAATGAGATTATTCAAATTGAAATCTGCTGCTGACATCTAGTTTTCTGTAGCAGCTCTCTTCTGGGTGACACAGTAATCATACATTTCATTGTTTCCAAGATAAAATCTCTCACATCTTCACACCCTTCATGTGCATCCCCATTGTATTCAAACAAACCAGGGTGTTGATTTGTGAAAAAAATACCCTTCCACCAACCACTATTTGTGGGTCTGTGCCCTATATTTCCATTAGGAGATAATTACCTCTCTCTAAATTCTCAGCTACAGCTGCAACAGATATGACACGGATAAGAGTCACATTGTCACATCGAGAAAAGAAAGGAAAGGCGGAGCCTTCTCATAATGCTGAAGAAACCCCTCTCACTAATTATCTGCATGTCATGTAGGAAAATGTTGTTCACTAAATTTAGCATTGATTGACGACTTCAGACTGCCTGGGGCATTCCAGCAAGCAGGTTAGACATGCTCTTAATCTGAACTTGAACTGTACTAGCTCTTGTATTAGCTCGCTAAAGAGAAAAACCTAAGTACTTTGGGTATTATAGGACAGGAAAAATAATCTCCACAGCAAATCAGCACACTATTGTATGCTCTCGTCTCTCGTCTCGTCTATCCCGTAACCCCAGAGGGTCGTTGGGGCACCACAGACGATCTGGTGACCAGCTCTCTCCATCCTTCTCTGTCTTCGGGAGCTCTCATTGCCTCATTGAGTTTCAAGTGAGTCCATTCTTTGATGTTATCTTCCCATCTTTTCTTTGCCTCACTCTTCTTCTGCCACCTTGTACGGTGCCTTGCAGGATGGTCTTTGCAAGGCCTGAGGATCTGGTGACGTGTCCGTACCACCTCGGTTTCCACTTAATGACAGTGGATAGGATGTCATCATGTGGGCCGATGGCTTGTCTGATCTTTTGACGGATTTCCTCATTAGTGACATGTGGGTTGTAGCATCGCATCTCCATACTCTGTATTCTCCTCTGCAGCTCTGCTGTAAGGGTCCATGTTTTGCAAGCATAGAGAAAGATTGAGGTGACAAGTGAGCGCATCAGTCTCACTTTTGATGCCAGACTGATGTTATTATCTTTCCATATGGGCCTGAGTTTTGCCAGGGCTCCAGTCGTTTGAGCAATTCTGGCAAGGACTTCCTGCTTTGATCCTTCATCGGACAATTGCTCCTAGGTACTTGAAACTCGACACACAGTCTAGTGCCTGTCCATTGACATGTCAGAGAGAATGCCATTGTTGTTGTTGGTCACAATTTTTGTTTTGTCGGCATGGATCTCCATACCATATGCTCTGGAGGTGTCAAGCCTTTGAACTAGGCTAGCAAGTTCGTTTTCTTCTCCAGCAATTAAGTCGACGTCGTCACAAAAACAAAGGTTTGTAATTGGTCTACCTCCTATGCTGACACTTCCTTTGTGGTCCGCCAAAGCATCCGCCATAACATGCTCAAGAAAGATTTTAAAGAGTATGGGAGAGAGAAGACATCCTTGGTGCACTCCAATTGTTGTCTTGAACCAGTCACCGATGGTTCCGTTGTAGAGAACTGCAGTGGGAGCTTTGCTCTACAGATGTTGTATGACTCTGACAAGGTTAGGGCTGATGTTGTATTTTCTCATGGTTGTCCACAGTGCTGCATGCCATACCCGGTCAAAGGCTTTCTTGAAGTCTACAAACACGTGGTAGATATGTTGTTGATGCTGCAGATATCTCTCGCTGATAATCCTTAGGTTGAATATTTGTTCTGTGGTGCTCTGTCCTGCCCTGAATCCAGCATGTTCTTCAGCTATGATCAGTTCATCTTGAGGTTTTAACCTATTTAGTAAGATCCTCAGAAGGAGTTTGCTGGGATGGCTAATCAGACTGATGGTGCGGTGGTTTTGGCACAGTTGTAGATTGCCTTTTTTCGGAATTGTGATGATGAGTGACTGGGTCCATGACGTAGGCCACTCCCCACTCTGCCAGATTTTATTACAACGGATGGTGAGAGTGTCAATCATGGCTTGTCCCCCTGCTTGCGCAAGCTCTCCTGGGATGTTGTCCACTCCAGCTGCTTTTCCCTTTTTCAGTGCTCGCACTGCTGCATCAACTTCTTCACAAAGGACAGGGCATGTGTCTTCTTCCTCCCTCGATTGAGGACACGTCAAGACTGTTGGATCGCCGCTTAGAGTGTGGTTGTAGAGCTCAGAGCAGTATTCAGTCCATCTGTCCAAGAACATTTGTTCTTCCGATAGGCATACACCGGTCTTGCTTTGGATTGCAGAGACTCTGGTCTGCTTTGGTTTTGTTAGCTCTTTAACAGTTTGATATGCCTTCTTGGTGTTGTTGTTGGCATTCAGGCTGTCCTCATTTTCTTGGCACTTTCCCTCAATCCAGTTCTGTTTTGCTGACTTCATGCATTTCTTGACGCTCTTGTTGATCTCTCTATAGGCGTCAGAACCTTCAGGTGAGTTCTTACTCTTCGGGCTCTCCGTTTGTCACACAAGTCTAGCAGTTCATTAGTGACCCAAGGTTTTTTCTTTGGGCGGAGTTTGCCAAGAATCTCCGTGGCTGTTTCTGTTACGACTGTGTTCAAGGTGGTGGTCATGGTATTGACATCAATTTCTTCTGCGCCCAGGGTGAGCAGTGGTGCAAACCTCCTATCGTCACTTTGAAGGCTTCTGCCACCTCAGGATCTCGCAGTTTGTCCAGATCAAACTTCAGTCTAGTGTGTTCGCCAGCAGCAAGTTGTTGTAGCTGGCGAACTCCAAGAGCCTTAGCCCTCTGTCGTTGGTCTGGCTGTTGCCGTATGGACCACATGTGTCTTTCCAGTTGGAATAAGCGTCTTCTCCAACCTTTACGTTCCAGTCCCTTGCACAATAATGATGTCCTTCTTTGGAGTTTGATCTAGGAGTGCTTGCAGTTGATGGTAAAAATCAACCACCTCACTGTCATCATATGTGGATGTTGGTGCGTAGACCTGAATGGGGTTGCTATCGTATGCAATTGCTGGAATTGCCGTAGATCACTGGTGTCCAAATGGTCTAAATGGCCATTTGCGGCTTGCCGTCACTTTTTCAGTGGCCCACGAAAAAAAATAAAAACAACAAAAAATTGCATTTGACACGGGCAGCAAGGTTAGCTAAAAAAGGTGACGGTGGACAGGCTGGGTAGGGAGGGTGTCAGAATAATAGGTGCCATTAGTAGCAATAAATGTGTTTATATAGTGTAGAATAGGGGTCTCAAACTCAATTTACCTGGGGGCCGCTGAAGCTAGGGTCTGGGTGAGGCTGGGCCACATCAGGTTTTTCCCAAAAAAATGCATTTCTTAAAAAGAAAAAATCTCTATATATTATTCAATGCTTTTGCTTCTACAATACAATATAATGCATCCTGATTTATATAGCTCTTCAAAACAGATGCAGCTGTTACAAAGCGTTTTACAAAACAATTAACATAAAATAACATAATAAACACAACACATAACAAAAACACGGATAGTCGCGTATTCTTAAACACTTTTCCCTCATACACTTTGTTGTTTGATGCGGTTCTAGATGAAAAAGGAGAGAATCAAAGTGTCCTTTCACCAGTGGATCAGAGAGTCATGCTCAAAATATGCACATGTCTGTTACAAGCTAAGTTTCAAAGTAAACAAATAGCTGTAGCGTCCATTGATGAAAAAAGAGATCGGGTTCACTTCTCCTGCCCCATGTAAATCCGCTTCAATTCCAAGCAGCGACTCTCAGTTCCAAATATGCATCCGCACTCTGTGCCAATGCTCCTCTTTCCTCATCCTCAACTTCAGCAGCCATCCATTCAACCACACCAGTGCAGATTGTCCAACAGCGCCGACATCTCCACTAAAAAAAGGGGCTGTGAAAAATGCTGCCCAGTACAGGCGCAAAAAATACGAATACCCAGGGGCAGTCCAGCACCGACAGTTAAATGGCGCCGACATTCCTCCTAATCAAAATCGGTGCTGGTACATGAGTGATGCTAAGAAGGTGCAATAACCAAGCGCAGATTCTTCTCCTTTGACAAATATCGTGGCAAAAAAACGCTGAAAACAATCGACATTGGGTCCACACGACGTAACAACAAACACCATGTGACAAAACAAAAGACAAAAACAACAACAACAAAAAAACGAAAAAAGCAAGGCTCTTGAAGAGCACTTGCCGAGGGCTGATAATTTCGGCACCATCTTGGAAAAAAAAAATGTAGGATATATCTTCCACTATACCCTACACTTTTTCAGTAGTTTGGTTCCGGTTTTCCACAAGAAAAGCGCTGATCAAACCTTCCACTGTTCTCAAATATATTTTTCATGGGGAGGTCATTGCAGAGCACTAGAGCCCAAATAGAAAACACTCCTGAACTTGCTGACTTGTTTGGGCTCTCGAGGATCACTAAAAGACCAGCGTGTTGTGAAGATTTCGGGATGGAACATACCACACAATTAAGTCAACAAGATAGGAAGGTGCTAAGCTTTGTTGTATTTTATATGTAAACAATAAGACCTTGAAATAGCATTTCAAGTTCAAGTTCAAGTCAACTTTATTGTCAAATGTGCTACATGTGCAACATACAGCACAGATGAAATTTAATTCCTCTCAAGCACAGGAGAGAGAGGAACCGCGTTTCAAGTGAACCAAGAGCCAATGCAAGTTGGGTACTATCGGGGGAATATGATCATACTTTCTCGTCCTTGTCAGCAGTCCATCTGCAGCATTTTGTATTGGCTTTTAATGCTTGACATGGGAAAACCAGAGAGTAATACATTACAATAATTGAGTAGGGACTGAAACATGTGAATTATGATTGCTTGCATCACTAGCAGATAGAACAGAATGGATCTTTGTGATATTGCGGAGGAGAAAATATGCATTTCTGGTAATATTCCTAAAGTGCATTTGAAAAGAGAGAGTTGAGTCAAATAGAACACCGTGATTTTTTTGCTGAATGGATAGTACGTACGGTATATCAAGACTCAGAGTGGTTTCCTTAAATAGGTGCAGATGATGGGCAGAGCCAATGATCAACATCTTGGTTTTTATTGGCATTAAGAAGCAAAAAATTGAAGGACATCCATTGTTTACCACGACACCTCTAATGAGGAAAAGCAGTACAGAAAATGGATTAATGTTGGCCGAGTGTCTTTATTCCAGGTTTGTGATTGTGTTTAGAGGATATCATTTTGACTTTATTAATTTGCACCATTTTTCAATTTACACCCTACTGACTTGCGGCTTTCATAGCTCCAGTATGTCCCTAATAGCTCGTGGAAAAGTAGTACAATTACCTCCAAAGCAAACAAACTTGAGTTCTGCAAAAAATATTGCTGTCATGAAATACCACAACAGACATCAGTCTTCTACTCTTGTAAACCTTTGTTTCTGCAAAGAGGAGAAATGAATAAAAGAGAGCCTGAAGTAAGTAATCAGGCGATGGTTCTCAAAGACAAGAATGAGGCCTGGATCCCAAAGCCGAGGGGCACACACACAATACGCACACAGATACACATATGTGTATGATACAACACATGTAGCCATGTGGGTCATTTTCAGGAGAACACAGTGAATCAAACATGTCACATTCAGCTTGTAAAAGATCATCTTTAATGCCAAAACAAACAGGCAATGCCACTTCACTTCCAGTTGTACAGTGTCAACGTGAATGTGCTCAAGGATTCCTTTGAGGTCCTACAAATGACAGGGGAATGGAATGATGATAATTTAACAGGGCATGTTAGTCTCATAGCTGCTAGTATTCTTGGAGGTGACAGTGTGTAACTGACAGGACTTAAATGTAGGTGCCTGAAACAACCTGTCACAATGTATATGAATGTTACAACCTTTCATGGAATCAAACAAAAAGTGTGGACATCCATCCATCCATCCATCCATCCATCCATTTTCTGATCCGGGTTATCCTCACAAGGATCGCAGGAGTGCTGGAGCCTATCCTAGCTGTTATCGGGCAGTAGTCAGGGGACAGAGAGACGAACAACCATCCACGCTCACGCTCACACTTAGGGACAATTTAGACTCTAAACTTTAGAGTGTTCATTTAGCCTGTCATGCAGGTTTTTAGAATGAGGAAGGAAACCGGAGTATCTGGAGAAAACCCACACAGGCACGGAGAGTACATGCAAACTCCACACAGGAAGGTCGGAGCCGGGATCGAACCCACAACCTCTGCACTGTGAGGTCGACGCACTAAACACGTGTCCACCCGGCTGCCAGTCTTAATATTAACAATATATTAAAGTTACATTATACTTTGGCTAACAATCGAGTGAAAAATGTGCAAACTGTATGCATCGGTCCCCAACCTCCGGTGTGTGGACGGGTACTGTGCCTCGGCCCATTTGGGACCGGGGCGCACAGTGACAGACCTTCAAGCTGTGAGGAAACTTACTCCATCAGACAAGGCATAAATGTGTGTGACTCACTAATTGGAGTCCCCATTGTAATTGGTTTGCAAGTTGAAATAAACAGAAACCGCCAATCAATGAAAGAAGAAGCAGTACACAAAATACATAATAGTAAGAAATTGACAATATCTCCAGAGTGATGTGGAGGTGGAAGCTATTGTGGATGGAGTGTCGTCAAAACAAGGCAATACAAGAAACCTCTTGAATCTTTCTTACAAGTAGCACCCAAGTGATCAAGTGGAAAGCATGGAAAAGCGAGCAGTTTGCCACCCACTCTGACTCAATGCCCCCTCTTCTTACCTCGGGATATGGGCAAATTTCAAATATTTCCTGACAGGGGATTCTATATGTTTGGTCGCATGGGCATTTTCCCCCATCATCGGAGCCGACATATAAACAGGTGGTGATCAATTGACTGCTCTTCCCCTGCCACCCACATATTACGTTAATTCTGACTTCATTTCATTGCACATGTTGTTTTCAGTTCTAGTCAATAAGCCATGATTGCGCTTTCCCTCTGATTCCATAGCTTTCCAATTTCCTTATCAGTATTGTATGATTAAGGATATCAAAGGCCTTTTCATTCAATACCAACCATTCTTCTCAAACTGGGAGAACCATTTTTGACCATTTTGACTAATTTCTGAAGGCCTACAGAAAATTGAGTTCCGTAGCTACATAAGCATGTAACCCACCAAAAGAAAGCTTTAATGGGCTTCTTTCAGGTGGGGAAAAGTACATTTCTACCTTTAACCATTGTTTAGTAAACAGCATTTGAACATTGAAAAGAAATAATCTGGGGAAAATAGTGTTTTGTGAAAGGATGCATTTCAAGCAGAACTTTCATTTTGATGCGTTTTTTTGTTGCTCTTTGATTGCAAGATAACAGTTTATTGCAAGATAAGCACTGCACTGATGCATGACCTAAGCATGAAGTTTTCATGAATGTTGAACATTGTGTGTGTGTGTGTGTGTGTGCGTGTGTGTGTGTGTGTGTGTGTGTGTGAGGTGAGATCGGGTCAAAAAATCCAGCTCGACCCGCCCCGTGGGTATTAAAGCCCAACTCGGCCCAAGGCCGACCAATTTACTTGATTTGCAGGCATGAAGCAAACCTGAAATGTCATCTTTTATTTGTGAGGACTCGGGAGGAGCAGGGGTGATTCATGATAACAAATTAAAGCCTGTCTTTTTGTAATGAAATCTAAGTTAAACAAGGCTGTATAAACATTTAAATCTATTATATTTCTGTCTCAGATGAGGGTACATTAACCCAGATTTTCCATCTTTGACAAATTGACAAAAAGAGTTGAGGGGTAAAATTTAAGGCTGTCCGTCATTTTGACGGGTTGAAAATTGGGCCATACACCACAGCAGCAGTACGTCCTTTAGAATCTAGCGCGGCACTTAAAGAGAGAGAAGCAGAGAGCAAAAGAAGAACAATGACGGGTGGATAATAGACAGAGACAGGAAGGAGTTCTTTGAATTGTCATTGCAAGAGTTTAGTACAGTACACGTTGTGTTGAGGTGACTTCTGGGTTTTTTTGGGAACCATGGTCTCTCGTGGCCAAAACTATCAGCACACTGTGATGTTTGGGTAGCAACATCACAGTGATATTTATATTTTTAAAAATCAGCGAGAGAGACCAAACCGATCCAAAGCAATGATTGACATTTTAGGCCCGACCCGACCCGAACGGGTTGTGCTCAGACTCGGCTTAAGATCTAACCTCCATTGTGTGTGTGTGTGTGTGTGTGTGTGTGTGTGTGTGATTGTTTCATTTCTATTGCATTCAGAGACTTGGTACACAAAATTGAGACAAAAATCTACAAAAACATTACAAGAGGCATTTTGTGGTTGAAAATATTTAGTCCCTCAGCTATTACTGTAGAGAACATAGCAGATGAAGCAAATTAGACCCACTTTAATTTTTTTTTTTTTGTAATGAATACTCATTAGACAGTGCCCAGATAGTTGAATGTGGTGATCACAGTGGGCACTCAAGTAGAAACTTAGATAACTACACCTAATGCAGGTCTGTGTCACAGTTGCTCCAACTAATGAGGTCAGGCTTTCTGGAGTGGTTCAGCTGCCATATAATAAGATTTCGTGTTTGTGTATGCTAATGATCCCACTGCTAATAATCTCATTTGAAAACTGCCAACATGTCATCTTCTCAGATTGTACATTCTCAAATTATCTTTATCTATCTCTCGATAACTCATCCTTTACAGTGCATACAGTCTTGGCCAATGAGATCATCTTTCGCATGTCAAAATGTACAATTTGACAAAAACCCTGTGCCACAAATTTAGCAATTGATAAATATTGATACTTTGTAAGCAACGTATATGTGTAGATTCGGTCTTTGTTCGTATCCTACAACTGATAAAGAAAAGTACGCAATAGTGTCATGTCGTGGGCCACCTTTAGATTTTATGGTTGTTAGTTTTATTTGTTTGTATACAAAAAAAGAGCAGCTTTATGAAAAAAGACACAAGAGCACATGACATTTATAAAATAATCTGGGTAAACGTGTGGCTCCAATTATTTTTTTAAAGCTTTTTTTTTACTTTTCAGAGCAAGATTGAACCCAGTCAGCAAAGGCATCTGGCCCGGATTCGGCATGAAACCGGCACAGCTGGCCTTGTGTCGGCACTGGCATAATGCATGTGGGCCGAACACGGCCCAGGCGTGGCAAAGGAGGCACTGGCTTGACTCTGGCAAACCAGATGTGGGCCAGTTGTGGAGTGAAGTGTTTGGGCCAGAAATCAATTTACAACTCCGGCCCGTATATGGCCAGCCAGTACTGAGCCATCCTTAAATGCAGTTTCAGATTTTTTTCTACACACAGTCTTGTTTTACAATTGCACACCTATGCGGAATTCCATTCATCACACAAACACACACACGCGAGCGTCCACGCACACACATTTGCATACACATGTACTAATTCTTGCGCACGCTCGCTATGCGCGCACACAAATTAAACGTGGTCAAGTAAGATTATATTGAAGTCGACTGGCGTCAGCGAAAGAAGGTACAAGTACAAGTTTTGAATTTTCGTGTTTTTTGTTTTTTTTTTCCTCGTACGTACTTTAATGTACAACAGTCAAGTATTGCTACACTCCGATACAGTAGGTGGGGATGCACCGCAAACGTTAGCTGCCACCCGCCAATTAAGTAAAAGAAGAAGAACATGAAGAAGAAGCAAGAAGACGAAGAAGAAGCAAGAAGAACAGCGCTCGCAGTTAACGACGACGCTCTTTGCCCACAGTTGCCCATGCACGCTCCGGTGAGACATCCAGAATAGAGGTGAATAAATGTATTTCATGCTTAGGTTAACATTTGTCCTTTGTGACAGTACACTGACAGTTACAATACGAAAACAATTCTGTGCTAATAATGACGATTAGCATTAGCCCGAGATGGGGGGGGGGGGGGGGGGGGGGGGGGGGGGCTTATGTGCTCCAAGCACAGATATGACTTCTTTATGGTGGCATAGGGAAATATAAAACATATATTGTGCTACAATTTAAGGGTTATTTACATGTATTTGTTTTCTAAAATTGCCACCTGCTGTATCTAGATCGAGACTGAAGCACGCAAATGTTGAAAATAAACCGCTCAGCTACGTCATATGCAAGCTGGGCGTGAACCTGCTGCGTCACAGTTTCCGTGTGCATGTGAGTTTAGTGAAAATGCAGGTGATTGAACAGTCAGAGGTGCTACCAAAAAAGAACCCTATCTGCACTGAAATACAATGAAATTAATTTTGATTCAGTTTTCTGCGATACAAATCGGGTACTTCATACTTGACCATAAAGTTAATTTAAAACGTATTACCTCAATTCAAAAACTAAATCTAACGTTGAAATGAAAAGTTTTGTATTTGTAAGACTGAATATGAAAATAAACAGAATTTAATTTTCAGTGAGGATCAAATACAGTTTCAAAGAAAAAAAGTCTATCCTTTCAAATTCAGATTTTACAATTCAGATTCAGTTATTCAATATGATTCAGAGTCAAATATACAAATCCGTCCATTATCCGAGCCACTTCAATTCATGTAATTCAAATTCTGTATAAACTATTTAAAAGTAATTCACGTTTAGTTTTTGGTGGCAAATATTCCGCCCCACAGTGTCACACCTAGTTTACGAAATTTCAAGGGTTATTTTTAAACCATTCATTGGTCATGACATGTACACACTGTCCATCCTTGTTTTCTTACAGTTCTTACAGCCGCTGTGAGACCTAACAGCCTAACATCTTGGGCCTCAGACCAGGAAATTTATGTCACAATCAAAAGATGGCTACGTCTGGCTCCTGATCGGGATGGTGACAGGAAGGAGAGCATGGGAAGAAAAGAGGGCATGGAGAGCGCAACAATTTGATGGATAGAAAAATGCCGTTCAAGAGTAAGCTGCATCCCAATTTGGACTTTATGTTCACCGTTAAATAACTTTGTGTTCACTGTTAAATAAAGAAAAGTGCATTTTTCCAGTGTATGTGGAGTTATATGTGAGGTTCACAAATTATGACAATAAACATTTTTATAACAGTCGTTTTTGAGACTTTTTTTTAATGTGGGTCAAATATGGCTCATGAAAGATGTGGCTTAGTTAAGGTTGAATTAAGGCTGATATGGGGAACCTGTTCTGGCCCGGCGTAGGGCCGGAGTAGGGCCAGATATGGTTATACAATGCGGCTCAGATCTGGGCCTAATGCGGCCCACATCATGGATGCCAGACGTGGGCCACTGCAGGACCGTCGTTCATTGAGGTATGTGGACCGAGTGTCATGCCGTGTCTGCCCCAGAGCTGGGCCAGACCAATTTTGCTGACTGGGAATCGGTGCCCCTCTCCACAGTACAGTGATGATACTGTCTGATCATCATTTTCCAGGGAGCAGGACGCAGACTGCTTCCAAAAAGACGGACAAGCACAAATACAATGTTTTTATACTGTATTTGTTTTCTATTTGTTAAGTCTGGTTGAGGCTTTGCCAGACACTGGAACTTTGACTGCTTCACTTGTGTTCAAAGTGTGTCACATTGCTTCGATAATGTTGGACAGTTATTTTCCTTTCTTCAAAATCCCGATGCAAACAACAGAAGTATAAAATAGTGTTTCTTTTTTTTCCGACAAATAGATTGCTCTGCTAACACAAGCTGGTAGAGTAGAATCACTTCCAACGTGTGCCAAAGAGGTAAGCAAGCAATCATAACTGGGATCCCGGTCACAAAACGCAACACACAACAGTGTTTGCAGTGATCCGGCCAAATAGCTATACACTGATCACTGCCAGTTTCAGTCGACATATTGTTTGCTCTGCTATTGCAGTACATTCTAGCAGATTGGACATACATCCAGGAGAGAATTCAGGCGGTGGAATGTCATGCCCTACCACTGTAAAATCTGTTTCATTGCAAAGGATCCGACAGCACATATAAAAAAGGTCACAACAGACAATAGAGAATGGAGCAAATGTACTTATCAATACTGATATCAGGGGTGTCCGTTTTTTTTTAAAAAAGAGCCAAATTTGCTCAGTTGAAAATGTCCAACCATCTACTCACCTTCCAGGGGCTTTAATTTTTTGCAGCGTTTTTCCAATACAGTATGAATATACTATGTTGTAGTACAAATGTTTTATCTGGTTGTGGCTTTTGATAGTGAATTCCAAAACAACAGTCACAGTCTTAGCAAATTAGGACAACAGTTGTCTCATATTTCAGTGAAAAAAAATATGGCAATTTCCACGTCCTGAAAGCGATAGCACTCTCTGTCAATATTCCTTTTGTTTGCAGTAGTCTTCATTTTAGAAATGGGCTCACTTTGCAAGCGGCAATTATGCAGCTTTTGTGGATGGAATTGCATCATACGACCTCTGTTTGTGAGCGAAAACATCAAATCTCTCCTCATAAACTCCACCAGCTGTGCTTCATCCGTCATACATGCAAATGACACATCTTTTCTTAGGCCGTTGACCATAGAAGGGCAATGACTAAGTTTGATGAAAATGTCTGAAAAAGAATCAAGCACATTCCCTGTCAGACAAGCTGTTTTCTTTGCCTGTTAAACACATACAGTAATGAGGCTAGTTTTGGGAAAGTAAATAGATTGTTCACGCTAAATTCATTTGCATTTATCTTTGTTGATGCTGAACCACTTTGTATCAGAGTATCATGTCACCAGTTGCTTCTTCACGTTTTCACCGGAAACTGTCACCCAAACATTCTGGGGAGGTAGGATCTTGTGGCTAATTCCTGATGAACTTGTCCTTAGTTTAATAGCAGCAACCTAGCATGTATTCAGTCTATTGCACTAAATTGGTCCATGTCATCAACTTGCTTTGGGAAAGAGTAGGGAGGTGGTCCAATTCCTTGTGAAAGTCAGAGTCAGAGATGTTGGAATCGTTGGCGTAGTCTTGTAGAAGGCCTTTATTAATCCATCATCTGGCAAACAGCTAATGGCATTACGTCATGGCCCACAGTTGGCTGCAGACTATGTCATTAAATTCGGGATTTTAGCCTCTGAGCTGGAATAAAGCCAGAGGAAAGAACACTTTTGCTTGTGGACTGCCTGAGGAGCTTCAAGATCAACTGTCAACTCGAGATGTTCCTGAGACTCTCGAGTTACTCTCGCTGGTGATACGGATTGACTGTTGCATCAGACATCGCTGCCAGAGCACCAAACCTACCCGCCTTTCCTACCCTTGTGCCCCTATTGCTCTATTAGACGCCCACCCCTTCACAACCCCTGAGACACGTGCTGTTGTGGGGGAGGAACCAATGCAACTCAGCCAAACTATATTAACTTTTGTGAGCAAAACACCGTACCAACCAGGACTGTACGGTGTTTTTCGAACAACAAACCATGGATTACTCCCGACATAAAGGCCCTTCTGAAGGAGAAGAAGAGGGCTTTTGTGTCGAGAAACAGAGAGGAGCTGAAGGCCGTGCAGATCCAACTGAGGAGAAGCATCAGGGAGGGGAAAAAGGCGTACAGGATAAAAATGGAGGATCAGCTACAGGCCAGTAATGTTACTGGTGTCTGCAGGGGCCTGAAAACCATCTCAGGCCACAAAAGCCCAAGGACAGAGACTGTGAGGGACAAGGATTGGGCGGATGATCTAAATGACTCATGACTGTCCTGGCTCCATTCCTGTTCACCCTCTACACCTCGGACTTCAAATACACCACTTCAACCTGCCACCTTCAAAAGTTCTCTGACGACTCTGCGATTGTCGGCCTCATTACAGAGGGAGATGATCGGGAGTACAAGAGACTGACGGGGGACTTCGTGGATTGGTGCCAGCAGAATCACCTCCAGATCAATCCTGGGAAAACTAAGGAGCTGGTGGTGGATTTCTGCAGAAAACAGTCATCACCTGCACCGATGAACATCAAGGGTACGGACATAGAGAGGGTGACCTCCTACAAGTACCTGGGTGTTCATCTCAACAATAAACTTGACTGGTCGACCAACTCAGACGCCCTGATCAGGAAGGGACAGAGCCGCCTCTTCCTACTCAGGAAACTAAGGTCTTTTGAGATTCTCCTTAAGACCTTTTATGACTCTGTGGTGGCCTCGGCCATCCATTATGGCATTGTCTGCTGGTCAGGCAGCATCTCGGCCCGGGACAGAAACAGACTGGAGCGACTGGTCAGGAGGGCCAGTTCTGTCCTGGGCTGCTCCCTGGACACTGTGGAGGAGGTGGGCAGCAGGAGGATGCTATCAAAACTAAAAGCTATGATGGACAGTCCCTCCCACCCCCTCCAGCCCACCCTGACAGCACTGGGTAGCTCCTTCAGCCAGAGACTACTACACCCGCGCTGCAAGAAGGAGAGATACCGCCGCTCATTCTTACCGACTGCTGTCAGTCTGCTCAATAAACACACGTGAAAAACTGACTCAACCCATCCATACATTGTAAATAGCACAGCCACCTTATATTTTGTATTTTGTATTTTTTATATTGCATTCTGTACTGTGTACAGCTCTATTTTTTCTTCTGGAACATTTATTTGTGCATGCAATACTTTGTTTTTCTTATTACCCCCCTCCCTCCCCTTCAATTCTGCTGCTGAAGATTGCAAATTTCCCCAGTGCGGGACAAATAAAGGTTTTCTTATTCTTATTCTTATTCAAACCCCCAAGGCGGGTTGCCCAGGGTCTTTACAGTTTTTGTGGAAACTCCGGGCATTTTATCAATCAGTGCTTCCTCCGACCCAAGAGTCCCAATGCATCGCTCTGACCAGTAAGTGCCATTGACGTGGACCCCCTTGAGACTGTGGCATTACAGACTCCTTTTCCTTCACCCCTTCCTGTTCTGGCGATGCACAACCTGCGGCCTCCACCTGTTTTTGTTCCTGTGGCGCAAAGCATGCAGCATCCACCCGTTCCTCTTTCGGCAGCGCAAGACATGTAGCCGACACCCCTTCCTGTTCTGGCAGAGCACGTTCTGCGACCACAACCCGCTCCTCTTCCAGTGGTGCACAAACTGCGGGCATCACCATTCCCTGTTTCTGCAGTGGAGGACACCCGAGTAACTATTTACAGTCCTGTATGCTCACCTTTGGGGCCACCTGCTGGACTTGCCCTCCCTTTTCATGTCTCCTAGTCAGATGAGACAAAACTGGAACTATTTAGCAAGGCACATCAGCTCTATGCTTACAAATTCAAAAAAAGGAAGAGAACACTGTCCTTCTGATGAAATTGGATCTGTGTAGGGTATTATGAAATCTGAAGACTATCAAGGTATTCTACGTAAAAATGTGCTTTGTCGACTTGGGGAAGGTGGTCGACACTGTCCCTCTGGGAATTCTGTGAGGAGTATCAAACCCCCTGATATGGTCTGTTTTGTCACTGTTCCACTAATGTCAGGTTTTGGTTCTCATTGCTGGCAGTAAGTCAGATTCGTTTCTAGTGATGTTGCACTCCGCCAAGGCTGCCCTTTGTCAGCCTTCTGTTAATAACCTTTATGTACAGAATTTCTAGGCATCTGATTAGGATGCCTCCTGGACACCTCCCTGGTGAGGAGTTACGGTTATGTCCCACCGGAAGGTGGGACATGCTGGAGAGACTATGGTCAGTGGTGAAAGTGTTGCCTCTTCACAGATGTAGGCAGATGTACGGAAGGATCCGTGTGTGTTAATCTCTTGAAATGGTGTGCTTCAGAACTGATAAGTCATGATAAATGCTCACACAATAACAAAAATGTTCATATATTTGCGGATCTGAAAAACATTATTTTCACATATATTTGTGCGACACATCTCCAAATGCATTTACTTGTGAAAGAGGAGAATGAAAGGAATGAATCCCACAAAACAGACTGAACAAAGCATGAGTGATAGCTGTAAAAGAATAATGCAAAATTGTGTTCATAGTAATGGGTCACAGGCTTGATGCTGTTATTGCAAAGGAAATATATCTTCAATGTTATCCACAAGAGTATATTTTAAGTCGGCGGCCCAGTGGCTTGCGTGTCGACCTCAAGTGCAGAGGTACTGGGTTCAATTCCAGCTCCAGCCTCCCTGTGTAGAGTTTGAGTGTTCTCCCCAGCTCTGCGTGGATTTTCTCCGGGTACTTCTGTTTCCTCCAACATTCCACATATATGCATGGCAGGCTGATTGAACAGTCTATCTCTAAATAGGTGTGAGTGTGAGCGCGGATGGTTACTTGTCTCTGTGTGCACTGTGATTGGCTGGCAACCGGTTCAGGGTGTCCCCTGACTACCGCCTGAAGACAGCTGGAATAGGCTCCAACCTCCCCGCGACCCTTGTGAGGATTAGGGGATCAGAAAATGGATGGATGGATGGATATTTTAAATCTATTTGTTTATATGCCTTTTCTCAGCTACAGGTGGAAAAGAAAATTTGGCCTCACGGTTCCTCTACTCAGTCTCAGATTGCATGTTCCACACATTAACATTTTGACCACGCCCCCAACTATGTCAAAAGTATGAGTAATTTGGAAAAGACTGCAGCACCTGGTTAGTGTGATATCACTGATGCACTCATTCTGTAGATGAGCTTGACATTTACATCCGACAGACAAGATGTGCTAATTATTAATTTAGTTCATTTCACCACGATTGATCAGTTTTGTTCCAGACTTGATGAATGTACAGTGAAAAAAACTGCATCAAACAATGATTCCTCAATGACTCAAACATTCATAAGCGAAGTTACAAAATGTTTAGAAAAGTAGCCAAGCAAGGTAATACAAAAAATTATTTACAATGTCGACTATCATTCAAGGCAATTGAACACACTTTGTGATGTTTCTTCTTTGTGTGTCTATTTTGTATCGATTTGTTCTCTTTGACTCTTTTCCGTCTCTGAGAGCCTGTGTCTGCATAGGTCAGAGCTGTGGATTTGGTTTCCGCCCTCCTGTGGCTGCAATAACTTTGTTTGTATTCACCGGGGTGACCTGGTCGTGCCTCGTTATATGAGGTAGCTGGTTCTTCGGTTGGCTCATCTTAATTTTCTGGTTTACAGTGTTCGTGTGCTTTGTTAGCAGCTATTGTTGGCGTCCGTCTTGTTTGCTATTGTGCTCTTCCATTGTTGGCTTTTCTCCAGCAAAGTTGCATTGTGCTTAATTTTTGATGTCCTTGCGCCCTGTCCCAGCTTTGTTGAGTGTGGTGTTGCATCTTAACACTGGCAGAGGCAAACGGTGCTGCATCTTCAAGGCAAAGGGTGTCGTGTTTCACGGACGGCTTGTCTCTTTGTGCCTTAAATATATTAAATTGATTATTGGAGTCGGGAGATGGAATAGGGGCTTGCTCCTTCCACTCCACGTATTGACCTGGTATTGCAGTACATCCAGGAACAGTGCATTTTTCCTCTTGGTTGAAGTACAACATTCCAGTGGTGTCTGCTGATCCACGCTCACTGCGAACATCTGGAGGAAGTTCACACGTCCTTCTTGCGGTCTGAAAAGCTTGATGTGTTTTGAAGGGGCAGAAACTCTCGGGCAAGAAAAATGCCAGGGAAACGTGTGCGTGACTTAAAAATCCCTCTTCTAACAGTTTTTGGTTCCTTTGTGGTGGGGTTTTGGAGTCCCCGCAACATGGAAAAGAGCGCAGAGCATTTGGCGGCAGGCCTTGGAAACGTGATGGCGGATTCAGCTAATTGATGCCATGGAGAGACACAGGCCAAAGGCTGTCTGAAATTGTTGACGGCCTATTCCCAAAACAACTGTAATCTGGACTTTCGCCTGGATGAAAAATTGGCTCGGACGCTCGCGTTCCTACAGGCACTTTACTCTTGCTTCCCGAGCCCGAGACTGGTACGCCGAGGCCGTCTCCACGGAGACGATCAGCTTGGCGAGGCAGCTGCGGAAGCTGCCTCATCCAGTGAGATTGTGTTGATGTGTGTTCACCAAGATCCTTTGAGTGAACGAAGACATTCGAACTACATAAAACTGAAGAACCTCCCGCCCCCATTTCTTGTTAACAAAATAGAATAACGAAAACACTTCCCAAAAAACGCCACCTAAATGAAGCGACGTGGAACGTGTGAAAAATCTACTAAAACGAACGATAATGACAGCAAAAAGGAATGTCCTTCTTTTTCATTTTGGGTAACGTAACATGTGAGCCTTTGGTGTTGATTTTAAACATATTTATTTCGATTCGATCGATAAAAGCCGAACCGCAATGACAATTCCAAAACGATCATCACCAAGGACTGCTCGCTCGTGTCTGAGCAGATGAGCCCGTGACCAAAGACGGTGCGTGTGCTAAAGACTCTGGCCCGGTGACGGGTCTAAATCATACTTACCTGGCAGGGGAGATGCCATGCTCAAGAAGGTGGATCACCCAGGGTGAGGCTCAGCCATTGCACTGCGGTTGTGCTGACCCCTGCAAGTTCCCCAAATGTGGAACTCTCTGGCCCGGTGAAGGGTCCTACTCATATTTCCCAGAAATTTGACTTGATTTGCCTCGGCTCTTTCATTTTTCACCCCCTCTCCTTGCTTTTGGTGTTGCATGGTCGCACTTTGTTTCTTTTTCTTGGCAGTTCTACTGCAGGCTTTTGCCAGCAAACTTGCCTTGTTTGCTGCGAGCCTCGTCTGGTGATGACTTCATGCACGTCCTCCTGCCCATGGCATTCCAGCTTCCAACGTGGAAGTTTTGCGTTTCACTTGGCATCTGCAGTGCAGGTGGAATCCATACCCCCTTCCCTCAGCTTATCGCCATCTATTTCGTGTCAGGTCGCTTTCGGCACCTGTTGGCCGTGTGCCACTAGTGGGCCTGTCTGCTTTTGGCTTAGCATGTGCTGGCCCTGAGAGCCATTTTCGCTATGGAGTCCCCCCCGTGTGTTCACTGTAGTCACTGAAGGCATGGGTCACCGGGTTGAAGGTGCAGCAAGTCTGCCCATGTTGTTTGTTTATTTGGATGTTGTCGATGATGTACCTCGGGCACAAGAGGTTGCAAGGCAAGGATCTACCTACTCCAGTTTTGGGTACACCCGTTCCGCACGCACTGGTGCTGGCCCACCTCTTTGGCTGCCTCAGTCTTGTTTCCAGAGTTCAGGGGTTGACCTTCCCACCCTCTCCGAGGAGCTTATCGTGTAGTATGGCTCGATCGATGTAGGCTGTTTTGCAATGTGCCCTGCAGAGCCTGCTGCTGGACATGCCTCAGCGGTCTCAGTCGCATCCTGGAAGTGCTTGCTTCCGGCCTTTTCTGTCTCTGCATCTTGGGATGATTTTACCAAACACCATTCCTCATGCTTGGGGGGTAATACTGGGTGTTTCTCGTGGCTCATGCTGGATGGCCGGGATTTGGCGGCTCTATATGATGCTGGTGCTCCCAGCTTGTTTCGAATGCCTGATCTTGAGCCTGCTGTGGCATCGTTGATTGTTTTCCCGGAGGAGACTCTTTTAGTGACAGAGCTCTGCAAGCCCTCTTGTCTGGGGAACACAGCCGTGGGTTATACTTACATATTCAGGCGCGTCCCCAGGTTTAGTTGGCCATAACCACTGGCTCTCCATTGTGTCCCTGTGGTTCTTGGGGATCTTCTTGGTTCAGCTGTGGTGCAGGTGCTGGAAATGTCGGTTCATGCTCGAGAGACCAGACGACAGTATTCACCACCCATAGTGATCCCATGTGCCCTTCTGCTGTTTCCCGTTCCGCCCTACACTGAAATTTATGGTGCCCAGCAGCCCCCACTGAGACCTGTGTCTGCCTCCCAGGCAGTTCCAGCCTGTGGGTCATTCTTCCAGGACCCAGAGTGGCCGGAGGCCCAGGGCATGTGGCTGTCGGTTACTTTTTACCGTCAGTACCTTAGTTGCTTGCTTCGGACCCCTGGGTAATGTCCACCTTGACCCATGCATATAGGATTCAGTCTTACACTGGGCCCTTGTCTCCAGCTGGGTCAAGGAGACCATCACCAGCAACTCGGCGAGGCCGTGGATTCTTTGGTGCATCCAGGAGTTGGAATATACAATTTACATCACACACTAAAAGTTGGCAACATTTAAGAGAATAATGGTAGTAGTGTCGAGCCCTGTGAAGGGGAAGTCAAGCCAAAATGTGTCTTTACTTGAATATGTTCTATGTGCCTCCACTTGTCTAAACACGGACTTCTAATTAACATTGGGTTTGTAGAATATGAGTTGAGAAGCAAAATCCAACAGTTTTTGGCCATTTCAGGGGGAGCACATTTTGCCCCTTTCTGGCAATTGATAATGGCAGTGCAGTTGCTCAGGACTTAGGTAACAACCAATCATGGCTTGCTTGTTTTTTTTAAGATGAGCCATGATTGGTTATAGCAGAAGAAGAAATTTTGGGGCTTCCCTTTTAACTGTGCGTGCAGTGAAATAAAAAAGGATTTTCAAAAACACTGTTGCTTCACAAATTATTTAATAGTGGCCAACTTCGGGGGAGAGACAAGGAGGAGATTGGTTACCTGGGAGCAGCTAACTCAATGATGCGGAAGGGGTTTTCTGTCCCTGATTCCCTGATTTTAAACACCCGTAAACCTTGATTTCAATTTTTTTAGGAGGACATTAATTTTCAGGAATTAAAATAGTTGGACTCGGTCGTGTCAATAAAAATATTTCCTGAGTCAATTGGCCACGTTCAAATGCCAAGGGGTCCGAGTCAAGTCCAAGACAAAAGAGAAAAACAAAACAAAACAAAAAAAACGTGTCCAACTTGAGTAATACAGCCCCTGGTTGTTGTAGTCTGTTTGATAATGCTCAAATGTTCTGTCTAGTTAGGGTGGCACGGTGGTCGACTGGTTAGCACATCCACCTGGCAGTGTGATTTCGGGCCCCGGCCTTCCTGTGTGGAGTTTGCATGCTCTCCCGGTACTTACATGGGTTTTCTCCAGGTACTCTCCGGTTTCCTCCCACATTCCTAAATAAACATGCACTATCGGTTAATTGATCACTCTAGATCAATCTCGAGTCTAGAACAGGGGTGTCAAACTCATTTCACATTGTGGGCCACATACGACCTCGATAGACCATTAAAATTAAACCATACTCTGCTATAAATACTTTATATGCTTTATCGTAAAATACTGTAACGTGCCTTTCCTTTGTTTTTGTAGAAAGAATCACAAGAACATTAGGAAAATGTTGAAATTGAATGAACATATCTTTTACAAAACATTTGAAAAAAATACGACTCTGTTTCAATTGTCTGTCTAAATCTGCTGATAGGTCCGAAATCCTTTCTGGGGTAGTATGACTCTGTGGTGGCTCGTCAGGCTTGTCTGCTGGTCAATCTCGGCCCGGGACAGAAACAGACTGGAGCGACTGGCAAGGGCCAGTTCTGTCCTGGGCTGCTCCCTGGACACTGTGGAAGAGGTGGGCAGCAGGAGGATTATCAAAACTAAAAGTCGCTTCTCGGGGCACTCCTTCAGCCAGAGACTACAACCCGCGCTGCAAGAAGGAGCGATATCGCCGCTCAGCCAGGCTGCTCATTCATCATGCACAGCCACCTTATATTTTGTATTTTGTATTTTTTATCGTTTACTGTGTACAAAATCGGCCCGGTACCATCACGTCGAATATACCGGCTTTGATGCTAATTCCAAAAACCTGCTGGCAGGCTTTGGATGCTCTAAATTGTTAGCAATTTGGTCGCTGGCTGGCAACCAATTTACTGCCGTGGGATTCCAGGGACCCTCAAGCGGTTCGTGGATGGATGGATGGACTCAGTGACAGCTGCTGAAGATTGCTGAGACTGCAGGCTGATGTCTTCTCGGGACATCTCTTCATCATGATCAAAACAATACTTTGATGCTTCTACGGTGTGATCCGTGTTGGGTCTGTCTCAAAACTGAGACTGCTGATTCTTCCCTGAGTGATCAAAACAGTATTCCCCTAGCGGATGAACCATAAATTTCAGCTCATTAAAAATATTAATTCTGTTTCTGTTAGGTATTTTTTTTTTATATTTAAATTATCCTGCGGGCCTGATAGAACCTTCTTGGGGGCCCGTTCCGGCCCGCGGGCTGTATGTTTGACACTACTGGTCTAGATTGTCCTTTGGTGTGATTGTGAATTTGGTCACGGTAAAGGAATGTGGTCAAAGGTAAACATGAGGTCGTCTGGATTGATTTGCACTTCTTTCAAGCCCATGCAGAGACCATATTGTACAGTTCAGCACAGATCGGTGTAATTGTACTTTTATCTGCTGAGATTTTTAGTAAAATCGTGATATATCCTTGAGATTTTTGGTCGGGATTGACAACGTTCTCATTTTTTTAAATCAACTATGTCAGAGTCTAAGACAAAGTCTCACTTGAAGTGAGTCCTATGACTGATGATTGAGATTTCAAAGAGCTTTAAAGCAACTGGGGAAGTAACATTTTAAACTCAATTTTAATTTGTGGTACAACACCTATATCAAATGTAATTATGTACATTTTCCACTATGTGGGTGAACTACATCAGCATTTGCCATCTACAGTTTTGTTTTGTTTTGTTTTGTTTGTTTATTGTTTATTGAACATAAAAACATACTCAGTAATAAATTGACAGAAAGTAAGGTAAGTAAAATTGTAAAAGGAAAAGAGAAATCAGTCATCATACAACACAATTATATGTTCAAAGGAGTAGGAAGTAATAAATACATCTTGACAAAAAGCAATATGAGTCGCCCGGCAACTCAGAACTCCCCTTTGATTTAGAGGAATATATCTTGATTTATCCTGGGACAATGGTTAACTGGTTTGCAAGTCCGCCTCACAGTGCAGAGGTCAAGGATTTGAATCAGGCTCTGGCTTTCCTGTGTGGAGTTTGCATGTTCTCACCGTGCCTGTGTGGGTTTTCTCTTTGGTTTCATCTCACATTCCAAAAACATGCATGGTCGGTTGATTGGAAACACACTTTCTGCTCTGGCTTTCGGCGAAGGTGGACAATTTTTGCTCTGCTCCCTCCCTCCCTTTTACTCCTCTGCTTTGCTGACTTTGTCTAATGTGCTATCCTCTGTCTTGATATAGCCTCCGTATTCTTTTTTCTTATGAAAACCAAACTAAAGCATGGAATTAGTCAGATGGACTCTCAGCACTATGGGTAAAAAAAAATGTCAACAAAAAGACCAGGCAGTGGGGAGCCCTCTTGCCCCTCTGGGACATATGCTCCTGGGTACATCTTAGATCAGGTGTGTCAAATATACGACCCGCGGGCCGGAGACAGGCCCCAAGGAGAACCTCCTTGGATCAGGCCCGCAGGATAATTTAAAAGGGATAAAAATACATAAAAGACAGGAATGCATTTTTTAATAAGGTGCAATTCATGGAGTATCCGCTAGGGGACACACTGTTTTGATCAGAGTAGAAGACAACATTGTTTTGATCAGAGAAGAAAATAACAACAGCCTCAGTCTGTCACGGAGACAGAGCCAACACAACAGACGCTATCAAGGACATGTGAATACTTTATTCTTTCCACATTTAATAGCAATCTCCTTAGTTTGTAAAGTGTAGGCAGGGATTAAATTAAGATTTTATATGCACATGTGTAAATTATTTTAAAATTCCTTTCTTTACATCCATCCATCCATCCATTTTCTGAACCGCTTAATCCTCACTAGGGTCGCGGGGGGTGCTGGAGCCTATCCCAGCCATCTTCGGGCAGTAGGCAGGGGACACCCTGAATTGGTTGCCAGCCAATCGCAGGGCACACAAAGACGAACAACCATCCACGCTCACACTCACACCTAGGGACAATTTTAGAGTGTTCAATCAGCCTGCCATGCACGTTTTTGGAACGTGGGAGGAAACCGGAGCACCCGGAGAAAACCCACGCAGGCCCGGGGAGAACATGCAAACTCCACACAGGGAGGCCGGAGCTGGATTCGAACCCGGTACCTCTGCACTGTGAAGCCGACGTGCTAACCACTGGACTACCGGGCCGCCCTTTCTTTACAAATTTTGTTTAATCTTAAAGTGCATTACGATATTTTTCCAGACCAATTGTTAAAGTTGTTTGCCTTTGTACAGTCAGTGGGATCAGTTGCAATGCATATATGTTAATGATAAAAGTAAATTGCACATTTGTCTCAGGAAATCTAAGGTGCTTCATGAAATGTTTTGTAAAAGATATCCATCCATCCATCCATTTTCCGAACCGCTTCATCCTCATTAGGGTCGCGGGGGGTGCTGGAGCCTATCCCAGCAGTCTTCGGGCAGTAGGCGGGGGACACCCTGAATTGGTTGCCAGCCAATCGCAGGGCACACAGAGACGAACAACCATCCACGCTCACACTCACACTCACACCTAGGGACAATTTAGAGTGCCCAACGAGCCTGCCATGCATGTTTTTGGAATGTGGGAGGAAACCGGAGCACCCGGAGAAAACCCACGCAAGCCCGGGGAGAACATGCAAACTCCACACAGGGAGGCCGGAGCTGGGATCGAACCCGGTACCTCTGCACTGTGAAGCCGACGTGCTAACCACTGGACTACCGGGCCGCCCTGTAAAAGATATGTTCATTAAATTTCAACATTTTCCTAATGGTCTTGTGCTTCTTTAGACCCCCCCCAAAAAAGGAAAGACATATTATTTTGGCTATTTATAGCAGTGTATGGTATAATTTTAATGGTCCGGCCCACTTGACACTACCAAGGCTGTATGTGGCCCACAATGTGAAATGAGTTTGACACCCCTGCTTTAGATCCTTGGCTGAAGTTGAGAATGGTGTGCTTGACAATATTTTTTCCGTAGAGGATGTGGAAGCCATCAACATTATTGGACTTTTGATCACAGGTATCCTGCTGTTTGGTGTTAGCAGTTTCCTGATCTATTGCATAATTCAGCCGCTGGGAGCAGCTGCCATTGGAAGATCACAACCTGGTGGCCGACATGGAGAGTATGTGGCAGGTAATCAACACTTAGACTCATGTGTTCACCGAATTCCACCGCAAAGTGGAAGTGGTGTTGGGGTCGCTTCACAAAATGGAAAAGGTCGGGAGCAGTTGTACCGTGCTGGAAAATTGATTGATTGATTGACTTGATCAAGAATTCGGCAGATTGATGCCACGGAGAGTCACATGCTAAAAGACATTCAAGGCTGTCTGAACTTTCTGGACTTTCTTGGGATGGCAAAAACATACGGATGCAAGCCCTATCTCCCTATTTTCGTCTCACTGCCTGTGACTCATAAAGTCTAAGCCTTGCAGCTGCAGGTGCAATGTCAAAGCCTTTGCTGTATTCATTTTATGTCTTGACAATTGTACAACATGTATTTTTAAATGTACGCTACACGTGCTGAGGTTTTTTTCTCTGGCTCAAACCATCCTCCCATAAAGAGAATGCCCCCCCCTGCCCCCTCATATTCCCAACTGTTCTCTTTCCATATGTATGATATCGGGGCGCTTAACAGCGACCTGCCAGACTCCTCATTCTGTCTTGCCCTTGTCAGTCTTGTGTATGTTCCTCTGAATTGTAACTGGGAAGTGACTTCCTTGCATATGTGATCAATAAATCTGATTGTGAGGGCGAATGGTTGTTCCTCTATGTGTGCCGTGTGATTGGCTGTCAACCAGTTCAGGGTGTACCCCACCTACTACCAGAAGACAGATGAGAGGCTAAGCGGCTCGGATAATGGATGGATGGATAGATGGATTGGTGTTAGGATATTTCTGTAAAAGTGGATCGTGAGTTGGTAATAGGAAACTGCTGATCTTAATGGTGCTGGGAGCAACCAGCAGGACACCACCGGATAGGGTTGAAATTGCATCTGAAATGGACTGGAAGCCAATACAAGTTGGCTCGTCAGGAAGTCTGGCTGCAGTATTTGTAATAACTGCAAACTTTTAACACTGGACATGGGAAGACCAGAGAGCAATACGTTGCAATATTCGAGGCAAGACCTAACAAACGCATGAATTACGATCATCACCAGAATTCAGCATCACCAGGGGTCAAAATGGGACATATCTTAGCAATTTGCTAAGTATGGTCCAGCATACTTGTTGCCAACAACATCCTCTTCCTCCAACTCTTCAAACACATGGACCCCCTCAGATAATTTTGAACCATCGCTTTCCGAATCGATTTCTGACTGGCTTTGTACACTTTACATAGTGAGCCCTATTGTTATCCTTGAAGCGACAAGGAGTTTGAGGCTTTTCAGATCTCACTTTGGGAAAATGATTACTTTGTCGAATTAATGAAACAGAAATATTTTTTTTCTTTATTTAATGTATTTTGTTTGTTTGTACTTGTGACTTAAAAATATTTCATTTGCAATTTTCTAAAATTACTTCATGCTTGACCTTTAAGTTGAGCACTAACCCGGTTTGTGTAGGCTGTTCAATAACAATTCTCAACAACCCTAACCCTAACCCTCACTGCCACAAAAGATTATTTCAGTTGTTGACTACCTATTAATAGTTGCAATTAGTTGTCTAATCGGGTCTCATTCTGTGAATCACAGCATACTGTATTGCTCCAACAAGCAGGTGCTCTTGTACAGTATAACTATCATTAACTTACATCCCCAAATCGTTCAGAGTTGTACAAATTAATACTAAAGACAATTAAGAAGATAGTACATTCAACTTTGAGAAAACAAATTGTAGAAGCATTCATGACATGTTTTTAAATTATGGTGCAACTTCAATTGAAGGTGTGACTGTGACCTTCACCTTATGCATTTCAAAATGGAATCAATCACGATGCACACTTGCACTATGAATAAAGTGAATGCAAAAAAATACTCGTAAACATATTGAACTCTTCTCAAGTATCAGGCATGTTTTTAATGCTGAGGACAGTGAAATCATTCATTCATTCATTCATTTTCCGAACCGCTTCATCCTCACTGAATGAACTGGATGTTTTATTGTTATGTGTTGCCGTCAGGTGGAGAAGTTGTGACAAACATCAAACATAATGAGTACTTGTATTTATGAATACGTTTATTTATGAGTTTGGCAAGAGTGGAGGGGGGGGGGGGGAATTGAGAAAGAGAGCGAGAGAGAGAGAGAGAGAGAGAGAGAAATAGACATTCCGTGCGCGCAGCGTTCATATCTCGTGCCACAGCATTAATACTGTGTGTGTTTGGTTGAAAATAAAATAGTTTAATGTCTCTCGTGAAACTTGGACGACATTAAAATGCATTGTTTTCAAAATCTTGTTTACTAAGTCAGGCAGCACGTCTCAATTCTCAGTTCGATAGCACCGCACAGCGCTTCAAGAAATCTTCAATTATCGAAAAATACACCTGATCATCTATACTGTACATGATTGGAACCGTTTAATCCTCACGAGGGTCGCAGGTTTGCTGGAGCCTATCTGAGCTGACTTCAGGCAGTAGGCGGGGTACACCCCGAACTGGTTGCCAGCCAATCACAGAGCACACTTAGACAAACAACCATGTCCAGAGTGAGGGCAACGGAATCCTTTAGTCCATCTTTCTCGGTGGGCTTTGAATTATTAAATGACAAAGGCGGGTGTGTGTGTGTGTGTGTGTGTGTGTGTGTGTGTGTGTGTGTGTGTGTGTGTGTGTATACTGTATTTTAGCGGCCTTTTAAGTCAGAAAATATTTGTGTTGTATGCGAGTTAAATAATAAAAAATAAAACCCAACACAAATTTTTAATCCAAGATAAACTTTTAATTACGAAATCAAGTAGAATTAACCCTCAAAAAAACATGTTCACCCTAACACCAGTTGGTAAGGAGCGGAAAGAGACACAGTCATCACATTGTTGTCACACTAATACAAAGTGAACTCATTCTTGTGTTGACCACCTGACCACCTGACACATGTGACTGTCCATATCAGTCTTTTCTTCTCTTCTTGAGACAAAATACAATTAGCTAAGTCTATAATTTAGGGACGTTGTTTCTAGCTATGCTTGAATGCTCACCATGTTTGTACTTCCCATCCTTGTGCTCGCATATTCAACCTCAGCATTTGAACCGATGAAAGGACCAACCACTTCACATACAACTCGTGTGCTTCTTCATGAGATGACTTATAATATGCCAACAAAGCTGACATTTTCAGTATTCAACTGTGATATTTAATGTCTAACTAGAAATTTGTTATGCCTTTGAAGGGCCTTTCAATTAATCTGCTGTGTAATATACCAGACAACTGAAATCCCTGTCTTCTCTCTGAATTATATGCAGCCTCAAGTGCTTGTGAAGGCTGTTAGAGACTTTAAGGTGAGTAATTTCCTCGGACCGACCCTCATTAGCTAGATCTATCATACCTAAACGTGTCCTGTCAAAGGCCATTGGTTGACGAAGAGCCACAGTCAGCTGCTTTTGCTGGTTTTCATCTTGCATGCAAAGACCTGTTTTTGATTTGACCTGCTGCAGACATTTTATAACACCCTGTAATTTCCTGCTTCTGAGGTATGGAGTATTAGATGTGCTGTAAGTTGGCAGCAGTGTGAAAGGGAGGAGCAGATGGGCCGGGTTGTAAAGTTGACTGCCTGATACTCACTTTTTCCTCCCCATTGGGGGTAAAGCAATTGCTTCTGGATTGTCGACAGTGCATGACACGAGAAACTGGAGTGGACTTCGTCACGCATCTAAAAATCGTTTTGCAGAAGTCATTTTGCTGTCTGAATGCACACACGGACATGGCAATGTCAAGCTTTGTTTTGTGTGTGTCTGTGTGTGTACGTGCGCACACGCAACGCACTAGGTTTCATATAATCCAGGATGTACTGTTACACCTCTGACAAATCACACACAAGGATTTCTCCTGCATGTCCTCAAACAAAATCCAGCTTGTCAGCATCCAGGAGCGCAAAGCTGGGCTGGAAAGGTTTTCAAATTTTAATTTACTTTGGCCATAACAGGCAGAATTGTGTAGATCAGTAGTCCAGCACATATTTATCTGTCAGGGAACTCGAGTATGCAGAGGTGTCAAAAGTATTTACATTCATTAATCAAGTGGAAGTAATAATAATAATATTAATAATATATTTTATTTATAAGCGCCTTTCAAAACACTCAAGGACAGTATATCCATCCATCCATTTTCCGATCCAAGGGTCGCAGGGGTTGCTGAAGCCTATACAGTGATCCCTCGCTCGAACGCGGTTCACTTTCCGCGGCTTCGCTGTTTCACTGATTTTTTTTTCTGCAGTTTTTTTAATGCTTTTTTTTTTAAACAGTGAATTGTGTTCTGCATCCTGATTGGCTAAGGGGCTAACCAACATGAACAGTCTCCGCACCTCGTCTCTGTACAGCTTGCCCAATTTACCAAATTTTTGGTCTTTGGTTTCATTGTATCAGTGGTGGATACTGGTCTGTCAAGAAGGGGGAAGCTCAATTTCGGCCTACATCATAAAATGTGTCCGTTTATTGATACGTGAATTCTACTCTCCGTTCCTTTTCAAAAAAATGACAAGGTTGCCTTCACCATAAGATCAGTGATTGGCTCATTTCGCTGTCAATCAAAAAGAGATCCAGCCTCAGACAGATCATCCAATCATCATGCAGAAAAGCTGAGCTTTCTGGCCAGCCGATAAACGCCCACTAAGTCCATAGACTCCCAGAGACGCTGAGCGTCCAATGGGCGGGACAAAACCAGTATTTATCCAATGACTCGTCTCGTTTCAATGCATTGGGACAACCTACACTGAACTCTCTACAGCACAGGTGTCAAAGTCCGGTCCTCGAGGGCTGGTGTCCTGCATGTTTTCCATCCTTCCCTGCTGCAACACACCTGATCCAATTGACAGTGATGGGACGAGCGACACTGGTCGCGTTGTAACCAGTAATAAGAAGCTAATTCGGAACAAAAGTTGAGAGCGTTGTAGCGCATATTTAGTCAATGACATGTACACACAATTGTATGTACACACAAGCTGAGCTTCCCTTGCAGTCTTAGCGCAATCGCCTCTGCATTGTATACATAGTTCAGTATTGTATAATAAAAGTAAGAAATAAAGCTGACTATCAACTACCAAGTACAACTTTATTGTCAAATGTGCTGTTTTTTTTGTTTTTTTAAATAAATCCTACTTCACGGATTTCACTTATCACTGGTTCTTTTTGGAACGTAACCCCCACGATAAACGAGGGATTACTGTACCAGCCGTCTTCGGGCAGTAGGCAGGGTGCACACAGAGACGAACAACAATCCACGCTCACACTCACCCGTACGGACAATTTAGAGTGGTCAATCAGCCTGCCATGTATCTTTTGGGAATGTGGGAGGAAACCGGAGTACCCGGAGAAAACCCACGCAGCCACAGAGGAAGGTAGGAGACGGGATCAAACTTACGACCTCTGCACTGTGAGGTCGATGCGCAAACCAGTCGACCACCACACAGCCCACAAGTCTTTGTTATTGAGTTATATAATGAGTGTGGCGATGCATTGTTCACATTTAGGCGAGTTAATATATGAGTGCATGGATGGAATCCTCTCTCATGATTTGCAACAACAATGCCACTGATATAATGTGCGGAGTGGCCGACAACGCAACAGAACTGCCCGAGTAATGACAATGTAGGACACCAACCTACTATAACGTGTGCTGTGAGTGCTAGCGGGAATACGTGGAAATGTTAGATAAGCATCGAATTGCAAATACAGTAATAATGCTAGGATAATGTCTGCAGCCTATACAGTTTACCGTTCTTCCAATTTCGATGACTTTTATGTCTACTAACCTTTTCGCATCCTGAGCATCTGGCTCATACATGCATGGCCCAAGATAGATCTTTCCACCAACCTCATCTTCCTCCAACTCTTCAAACACCTGGATCCTCTCAGATAAGTGTGTAACACCGCTTTCCCAATCGATTTCTGACTGGCCTAGTGACCATGGCTATTGTCTTGATGTGATGTCACACTTCCAGGTGTGTCGCTCGTCAGGATCTCACATCGGGAAAACGATTATGTATTTACGAAATAGCCATTGTTTTTTATGCTTTATTTGATATATTTTGTTTATTTACTTTAATTGTGACGGAAAAATATATAATTTGCGATTTTCGAAAAGTACTTCACAGTTGACCTTTAACAACAAAAACCTGTTGTTTTTGGGGTAGTACATATTGTGTACTACCCCACTCCGATGTGATTGAGAAAAACAAAACAAAAAAAACCGATGCTGAGCCGTCAGAACTCTCTATTAGACAGAGAGACCTGATAGCAGTGGTGTACATGCTGTGTGACATTTTGTGAGGGTGAATACATCATAAGTGTGTGTGTGTGGGTGTTCAATCTGTGAAGGCTTCACATTGTTTGGTTCAAAGTTGCAAATACCTCCATTGATAACTGTGTGCCTATGCGAGTGAAATGTGTGGCCTGGCGCCAGGAGCTTTGCGAAAATTGAAGTGTGTGTGTGTGTGTGTGTGTGTGTGTGTGTGTGTGTGTGTGTGTGTGTGTGTGTGTGTGTGTGTGTGCGTGTGTGTGTGTGTGTGTGTGCGTGTGTGTGTGTGTGTGTGTGTGTGTGTGTGTGTGTGACTTTGTTTGTTTTGGATTTAGTTTTCTCAGCATTTTGTTAAATCCATTTTGGTCAATCCGCCCTGCTCCTCTCTGCCTCCCAGCTTTTTGGGGTCCTCCAACTACACTACTGTCATGCAACCCGTGACACTGTGCTCGTGCTTGTCCATAACTAACAACATGTTTAAAAATAACGGTGTCCATATGTGTACTTGGCTAGCAGAAAGCCCATGGCCGCATTTTGATGATTGACTTGGTGGTTCTATCATCAGATTTGCAGCCGCATGGTTTGGACACTCGGGTGAAGAGAGGGACGGAGCTGTCAATTGATCACCACCGGTGGTGAGTTGGCGCTGATCATGGTGGAAGATGCCGGTCCGACTTGACAGACCCAAATGTCTTTTGAGAGTTTGTTGGAAGCGTCTGACAGAATCTCATGTCAGAAGGAGTTTCAACTCCCACCTCCTGGCAGAGCTTTTCTCACGTCCCGGGGGAGGCGGGGGACATTGAGTCGGAGTGGAGCAAGTTCGGTGCCTCTATTGTTGAAGCGTCCAATCAGAGTTGTGGCCACGGATTTCCTCCATGCTTTGGATGTTGTGGGGCTGACTCTGCAACCTGTGTGGTCGTCGAGGAGAGCGCCTCTGCATTGGCTTTGCGTATATACACACACACAAATATGCATACAGTGGGAAGTAATTTTTTTGTGAATAAATACCTCGATTGTATTGTACTGTATGTTTAATTTGGAAAAGGTATTTGCTCTTGATATCACCTAAAATGCTGATTACTGTGTTGATCAGTGGTGATTTACCATGTTTAAAATGGAGGTCTTAAATTGGTTGGCGAGCGTACCATCCTTTCATAGCTACCTCATCATTTGTGGTCATGCCATTTGAGCGCTCTGAAGACAATTGCTTCTGACAAGACATGGAAAAACTTCTAAGACGAAAGCAACAAAACACTCCACATCCCGTTCCCATCTTTGATTCTCTATTTCTGTCTCTCCCTGTCAGTGAATAAAAGCAGTTGTTTCTCCTCAGTCAACCCATCCCTGAACATCAGTTTCTTGTTGTCAAACAACAGCACAAGGAGAAGCAAAGGCAACAGATATAATTGTGACAAGAGCCCAAAGTCTCCATATTATTAACTATTCAAACAAAGTGTAAACAAGGCTCACTGCTGCATTTGACATTGTTTTTTCTAATTTGCCATTTTGAGCATGACTGGCACAAAAATGAACCGACTTGAATTCCAGAAAGGTGTCTTGGCAAACTGTGTTGTTAAAATACAAAGTTTGAATATTTTCAGGAATAGTTTAAAAGTCGTTTTCATCAATTTAAAGACGTTATAAATTCCAGGGAAAGAGCCCCAGAATGATACCAGAACAAGATGTCGCACTTTCATTTTTCTGAAGAACACTTTCAGACATTGATTGTAAGATGACAATTACACACCAGTTCTTATCAACTTATGCGAAAATGAACGAAACAGCGGCTTCACAAACATGGGTCACTGTGGAAGAGATTTGTTGAGAGCCAAAAGATAGCAAAAGCATGACTGAAGAAAAAAAAAAGAATAGACAGAAAGTTGAAGTCCGTTTTGGAAGGATTCTCATTATAATATCATACTGTAATGTATTTGTTATACGGTGCTGCAATAAACTCTTTTTAATCAATGATGTCTGTGGCTGGATGGATGCATGGCTTGAGGAGCCGATGATGAGAAGAAAGGAACGTCAGCGCAGAGCGCGGATGTGTATGTGGAACTAGAGTCGTGGCTTGGAATTGAAGCGGATTTACATGGGACAGGAGATGAGAGCCAATCTCTTTTTCGTTAATGGACGCCACCGCTTCTTGTTGCTTTCAAACTTAGCTTGTAGGAGACGTGTGCATATTTTCAGCATGACGTCTTTGATCCAGTGAAAAGGACACTTTGATTCTCTCCTCTTTCATCTATAACCGCTTCAAACAACAAAGCGTATGAGAGAAAAGTGGTTAAGATTATGCGACTGTCTGTGTCCCATGTGTTGTGTTGTATTATTTTGTCATGTTATGTTAACTGGTGTTTTGATGGCGGCGCGGGCACCTGCAGCAGCTCTTCTTGTTGTCTGGTTGAGAGGGAAGAAATGTCATCTGTCAATAAACGTGTACTTGACTTGACTAATGTACAGTAATTAAGTGAAATAACCAAATGAATGATGACGCTGTACACCACTGCATACTCCAACCCAATGATGAACCCTTCTTAAATTGAATACAGCAAAAAACAAAACAAATTAATTAAAAAAACTTAATGTTCAAACTTTGTGGTTTTTAGCAAATAATCAACTTTGAATTTTATAGCTGCATCTCATTCCAGGAAAGCTGGGACAGGATCATTTTTACTACTGTGCTACATCAGCTTTTCTTTCAACCAGATTCAATAAACGTTTGGGAACTGAGGATACAAATTGTTGAACCTTTCTGAGTGGAATTCTTTCCCATTTTTGCTTGATGTACAGCTTCAACTGTTCAACAGTCCGGGGTCTTTGTTGTTGTATTTTACGCTTCATTATGCACAGTGCCGGCCCGGTAGTCCAGTGGTTAGCACGTCGGCTTCACAGTGCAGAGGTACCGGGTTCGATCCCAGCTCCGGCCTCCCTGTGTGGAGTTTGCATGTTCTCCCCGGGCTTGCGTGGGTTTTCTCCGGGTGCTCCGGTTTCCTCCCACATTCCAAAAACATGCATGGCAGGCTCGTTGGGCACTCTAAATTGTCCCTAGGTATGAGTGTGAGCGTGGATGGTTGTTCGTCTCTGTGTGCCCTGCGATTGGCTGGCGACCAATTCAGGGTGTCCCCCGCCTACTGCCCGAAGACTGCTGGGATAGGCTCCAGCACCCCCCGCGACCCTAGTGAGGATGAAGCGGTTCGGAAAATGGATGGATGGATGGATTATGCACAGTGCATTTTCAATGGGAGACATGTCTGGGCTGCAGGCAGGCCAGTCTAGTACCTGCACTCTTTTACTACAAAGCCACAATGTAGTAACACGTGCAGAATGTAGTGGTAATGTACGATGTAACTATTCAAGAGAAAATCGGGTGGGGGGTTTCATGATATTTTTTTTTTGTAGCATCACTAAAACAATATTGAACACTGCACTGTTTTGTAAACCAATACAAGTGTCTTGTTAACCAAGGCACTTCACTATTGCAACAATGTTTTTAACAAAAATGTTTTTTCTGAAACAACATGTTGGCATGCATACTTATTCTGTTCTTATTAATAACAGTAATACAATTTCTGTGTATCATTGCCTAGTGTGCTCCCAGGAAAGTAGTTTGCGATCTGCCACATTTGCATCGGTGCTGCACCAATGTATTTTGTTGCGATATATCTTACACAAGATATTAATTGTGTAAATGTTGTGGAGCGTTCACACGTACAAAGCTGCTTACTGAAGAGAAGCGTGTTAACGCCGGTGCAGCCCCACTTGCATTCACACGGCAGTTTCTGCGGATGTGGAATCCGATAATAACACGGAAACAAAACATGCGGATGCGTAACGTTTACTTCCTTTTCCCCGCCTTGTTTGTGACAGATCGAAAAACCATGGTTTATACTTCTCCAGACAAATCAACGCTGTGGTCTATCAGACACCGTAAAAGGATGCGAGAGAGAAAGGAAAGATGACGGAAGTACAACAGAGCACGAAAGCAACGCATTCTACCCGTATGTAATCAACTCTTCTCACGCGAAGCGAGTTTACTCCTGTAGCGTTCACACTGTAACAATAGTATTGTTAGATTGAGTTGTTGCTAGGGGGACAGCTTTGGGTGAGGGAACCGGAAGTGACGTCTGTTCTCCCCGATGTTACGAGACTGAATTCCGTACATGTGCTTCCAGAGTTATGCCAATTAAAGTCAAGTAAGCAAATGCTTTAACCGTCCATTCTGTTTGTTGAGTGAGAACAGAACAGAGCGAAACACACATGTCCCATTTTATATCGGTGCTGCCCTGCAAACTAGCATTTACTCCGGAGTACATTTTTCAACCACCTCCTGAGCACGGTTAAATTTGCTCCGGTTTAAGCTGTTTTCAGGGGCTACACTGGTACAGTATAACTTTGTACCTGTGAACGCTCTACGGGGGGCAGCCTTGGTGCTACATCGGAGTTAAAGCTGCCTTGTGAACACCCCTTAATTTGGCAAAAAGCCTGGCAACAATGGACACCAAAATGCTGAAAGCAAGTCAAGTCCATTGCTACATTCCTATTGTCGGTGACGATGACAGGCTTTTTCATGTAAATCTTCCACTTGTTCTTTGTTGCTTGCTGTGTAAAGTGTAGTGATTTATTATCCTAGTCTTAGCTAGCCAGATTAAGTCATGAAGAGAAATTACTGGAATAATTATTCCGTGTACTTTATGTCATGTCATGTAAATAGCCACTTTGAGAGAAAACTACTTTGGAATTTGGTTAAACATGTCATTTTCAATGTGCTTTTTAAAATACACTGTACAGTATACATTGTATTTAAACCACCTTACTGTCATCTCATTTAGTGAAATTTTAATTCATGAAGCACTAACTGACTAACAAACAGTACTGCCATGAGGTAACACTCCCATGCCTTGACTATGAGAAATGGTGCTCAAACTCGACGTTGCACATAAGTTTATTTTATTCAAATGCAATTACAGTTAATTGAAACGATGCAGCAAATGCATGCCGTGGCTGTGTGAAACTCTCCCCCCTTCCTTATGCCAAGGAATAACAGGTCTGCCCGCAGTTCGCTCCGTGACCATCACCACTTTTTCAGGCTGTCAGCGACGGCAATGGAGTCTCCCAAGACTCGTGTGGATAATGTTGAGATCTACTGGGTTGGTATCGATGACTGGCAATTTACCTACAGGTGTTGAGGGTTGTGTCAGCCCTAATGTTTACACGTGACTCTTTTAATTTTAGGGCGGCATGAGCTGTTTGGTGGTCAAGAACTTGAAAATTGGATGAGCAGTGACCAAGACCATTCAGGAGTCCAATAGTTGTGCGGAGCCAGTCATGTGCGGAACTGCAATCACCAAACAACATTGTTTTGGCATGAGTGCTTTGGTTCTCAAGGTAATGATGTTCTGACAGGTAGAGACCAGATCTCCGCTGTCGTCGAACATGACCTCAACACCTTTATTGTCTGAGAGTTGCATGGAAATTCCACACGTGCATGCCACAAAGTTAAGAAGTTGGTCTGGCACTATATTTATGGCAATCTCAAGTGTCAGATCTTTTGCTGTTGGAGGCCAAGGGATCTTGGGTGAGGTTTTAGATCTGTTCTGAATGATGTCTGAGTGTGAGAGCTTTGATCATGTTGCATGTGATGTGACCCTGCTGTGTCTGCTTCCTTGCCCTCAGCTGCTCTGTCGGATGAGGGGGAAGAAGATACACTTGGGTGGCTTTCTTTCGATCAATCTGACTGGTTTCACTTTCTTTTCAATTGCACTTATTTTGATGTCTCTTATTGTCTGAAACAGTGTTTTGCTCCATGATTTTCCAGCTATTGTATTTTCCGGACTATAAGTCGTACCAGCCATAAGATGCATAACAAAGAACAAAAAAACATACATAAGTCGCACTGGAGTATAAATTGCATTTTGGGGGGAAATCTATGTGATAAAATCCAACCCCAAGAACAGACATGTCATCTTGAAAGGCAATTTAAAAAAAATGCTGAATAAACAATATGCTAACATCACATGACGCATAAACGACAAACTGAGAACGTGCCTGGTATGTTCAAGTAAGATATTAAGAGTTATTCAGATAACTATAGCATAAAGAACATGCTAACAAGTTCACCAAACCATCAATGTCACTCCAAATCACTAAATCCAATGGAATCTTCATCCTCTGTGTCACTTTAAAGCAACTCCACCAACTCCGGAGGTAGAAGATACGGCGCTTCCTCTTCTATGTCACTGACGTCAGATTCGTCAAATTAACACAGGCCTAGAGTGCCCTCTTGCGGTTCAATGTGAAATTAATATGTGAAATGATCAAATAATGTGTTAGAAATTTTACCCATAAATTGCTCCAGAGTATAAGTCGCGCCCCCAGCCAAACTACACAAAAACTGTGACTTATAGTCCGGAAAATACGGTACACACTACAAAGTTCAGACGAGTTTTCCTTTACAGTATTTTTTGTCACGAGATGAATCAACAAGAAAGCCTTTGAGTCATTGGCCCCCTCGAACTGTGGAATACAGTCATACCCCGGTTTTCGACCATAATCCGTTCCAGAAGGCTGTTCGAAAACCGATTTGTTCCAAAACTGAAACCACGCTCTTTTAAAAAAAAAAAATCTTTATTGAACACGTTTGCTCACAATTGAACGCTATATGAGGAAGCGTCACTTCCTCGTCCACCCAAGGAAATGTCACTTCCTCGTGTAAGGAAGGCGTGAGGAGTCAAGTGGTGCATTCAAGTCCGCTCAGTTTGGTCGAGAAACGATTTTCGGTCATAATCCGAGGCATTAAAAAAATGCAAATTTTTGGTCGAAAACCGATTTGGTCGAGAACAGAGACGTTCGAAAACCAAGGTTTGACTGTACTCTACCTGCTAATACAAGTTTGTCATCTTTGCTTTCAATCAGTGGTTCTTAACCTTGTTAGAGGTACCAAACCCTCCAGTTCATATGCACATTCACCAAACCCTTCTTTCGTGAAAAATAAAAATTATTTTTTACAAATTCAAGACATTAAAAAAACAAAACACATTTGCTAAAAACAGAAAAAGGTAAATAACATTTCAAGACATACGTTTTTTTTAACTTTAGGAAGGACTATCACAACAGTCACACGGTGACTACTGAGCGAACTAAATTTCCGCAGCACTGATTGGACAAGAAATGTAATGTGATCATCTGCAGCCAGTGATGGCCAAAGCGGGCGTGTCATAACTAATTGACATGTTGAGTCGGGTGTGTCTTAAGCTCCATGGCAGAGGCTCCATCAAACCCCTAAAACTGATTCACCGAACCCCAGTATGGAATACTGTAGTTGCAATGGGGGGGTTGGGTCGAAACTCCAATCACAAACCAGATTTAGAATATATACAGAAAGGGGAGGGGGGCGATGGCTGGGGGTGATAATCATAAAATGATTACTGATCATTTAATTTGGTTACTGACTTATCATTTGGTTGTTCATTTGGTGGTACCTTTTTTATGCATGAAAGCATATGGAAAAAAAAAATCAACAGATTGCAAATAGCAACTCCATTAATACCATATTTTCTGCACTAAAAGGCGCACTGGATTATGAGGCGCACCTTCAATGAATGATCTATATATTTTTTTCATATATTGGACGCACAGGATTATAAAACGCAATCTACAATGTATCCACTAGATCATAGGTGTCAAACTCAGGTCCTCGTGGGCCGCTGTCCTGCATGTTTTCCAAGTCTCCCTGTTGCAACACACCTGATTCAAATGATAAGATCTTCAGCAAGCTCTGCGGAAGCCTGACATTGAACCTGCTCATTTGAATCAGGTGTGTTGCAACAGGGAGACTTGGAAAACATGCAGGACAGCGGCCCACGAGGACCTGAGTTTGACACCTATGCACTAGATGAAGCTACATTCCTTCCGTTCTACTCGAGAGGCGTTCATGACCGCCTCCGTAAAACGTACATTAACAATTACAGTACTTCAATGAAACTACGAAAATTGAAAATAATGCATAAAAACAGAAAATCAAGCGAGGAAATCACAAAATAAATTCTATAGACCCCCCCCCCCCCCCACACACACGCACACACACACACGCACACACCTGGCATTTCCTTGAGCGTATCTCCAACAGAACGATCAGATGTTAGTTAAATGTTGGCGACTGGACTGTCTCAGACGTTTTTGTTATTTATTCCTTTGTTGTGTATTCATAAATGAGGTCATCACAAAATAAATTCTGTAGGGGGGGCTAGAGAATTTATTTTGTGATTTCCTCGCTTGATTTTCTGTTTTGATGCATTATTTTTAATTTTCGTAGTTTCATTGAAGGAATGGTTAATTTACGTTTTTCGGAGGCGGTCATGAACGCCTCTCGAGTCACGGAAGAAGAGAAGGCACGGAGACGGACAAAGACGTACCTGTATTTGTTGAGACTGTGAAAACCATAAATAAAGTGTGCGTTTTTTTAAGAAAAAAACCAACACCACAGCTTTCCTTTTTTCAGAGCTGCTAAAAAAAACGTATTTCATAAAGCAGCGACACAGTTCACAGAAACAACAGCAAGTTACTGTATAACATTGTAAGCATGTCTCCAGCAAGGAGCCATTTTGGGGTCGACATATTACCGTAGTGACCATACACAAGGCGCACCGGATTTTAAGGCACGCGGTGAGCTTTTAAGAAAATGGAAGACTTTTTGGTGCGCCCTATTGTGCGGAAAATACGGTACTTACAGTTTCTTTGTCTTGCAAGGAAAAGATAGTTGATCATGTATTACAATGGGTTTAGTAAATTACTGCATTGATTATAATAATAATGAGGTACAGTACGAATAAGGGGTAGGAATAAGTAACTTCTTCCCAGTCCTTTTGGATATGTAATTAATCTTTTTTTTCCTTTCTTTTCTGTGGGGCTCGCTCGCAAACCTAATTTGAACAAGAAGAATGTGTGTATGTATCTTGTTTCACTTTTTTTGGAGATTGAAAAAAAAAAACTGACGACTTCAAAAGAAATCAGTAATATTTATGTGCAAAGTTCACAATGACATTTTGAGTTCATTCTTAATGTTGTAAAAGACTTGAATTTTCAAAAGAATGGATGACAGTCAGGACTATTTCCACTTAAACTTAACGACCAAATATTTGTATTCTCTCTGAAAGTGAGTGATACGCTAAAGTATTGTCATTTTAGCATTGTCTGTCGTGTGATTTTTCAACTGAGGTAACAAAATACAAACTTGAATAAATAGCGCTATTTTAAAGTTAAGATTAGATCCAACAGCCGACTGTATCCAACCCGACACCGGCGCACTGAAAAAAAAAAGTTAAAACCCACATAAACAAAACATATTTCGAGTCATGCCGTTGGATAATAACTCTAATTACGTCATGTATGTCAAATCTTGAGCAGAGTTGCCCACTTGGTTTGTCGGACCCAGTAACCAACACAGAGTTAGTTACCCAGGAATAAAAAATGTGCGAGAGGTAAGAGTTCCAACAATTTTTGTTTCATCTGTTGAAAAATAAAGATGATGTGAACAAAAAAATGAAATCCCCCCTCGATGGGGATCTTATAAATGCACAAAATCTGCCCTGGGCCCATCACATATTAAATGGAAAACTTTCAAGTGGGAAATTCCCTTGCCATCTTGTTAGCTGCAAACATTTCACTCTTAACAAGATTCCGTTTATATCCTGAAATATTCCCAAATGCCTCCAGGACTGAGAGGGCTGCAGGAACGGAGTTACAAAGATCAGACATGAGCAGCAAAAGAATGTCAGCGTATAATAGCACCTTCAGCTCAACACTAGGGGTGTCCAAACTACGGCCCGGAGGCCATTTACGCCCGTCATCCATTTTTCAGCAGCCCGGCGACATGACAAAAAAAAAAGCTATGATACTAAAAATGACATTTGACATGGGCCACAAGGTTAGATAAAAAAGGTGAAGGTGGACAGCGTGAGAAGGGAGGGTGCACTCTCGAACTTTTCACTATCTTCAAACACAATTTATCTTAATGAATAAAGATAAAGATAATTCAATTTTTCAGGCAAAAAAGGCTTCTTCTATGTTGTGCTGGATGGCTGATTTATGAAGACATCACATTAATGATCCTCAAGAAAAATGGACACCTGAATACTTTTTTTTTTTCTTTTTGGGGTTATGAATATTGAAATGGGATTGAGCTCCTGTTAAGTGCAGAGCCTGATCTATTTTGTGAGATAGAAAGCTGTTGGCCACCCCAAAAACTTGGAGAAATATTCAGCTATTTTCCTTCACTCCTATAATAGAAAGCTGATGAAATTAACGAGACAATACAAACAATTTAGAATTGCTTTCTTGGCTGACTTCAGTGTTTCAAAAAGTTTAGCTAATATTCAAGTGGCCCTTTTATTTTTATGTATGCGGCCCTCAAACGAAAACGTTTCAACACCCCTGCTCTACACCAATTCAACTTATGCCGCGGATGCCAGGGTCAGTCCATAAAGCAAATGATAAAGGTTCCATTATGATGGGGAACAAAAGAGGACTAAATGGACACCCCTGCCTCGTGCACCGATGGAGTTGAAAATACTCAGAGGTAATGCCATTTGTTCAAACCGCACCCTACCTGTAGAGATGCATTTTACAACCCCACGCCTGACACAATTTTTTTTCTCCCCAAAGTAAAAAATAAATGCCCCCAATCAACTCTTGTTGACCGCTTTCTCCTCATCCAAAGTGATCAAGGCTTCCGGTAAAGCAATCGGAGGGTAGTTACAAAGCGACAATAAAGTTGTACTTGACTTGACAATTTTCGAATCTAGAGTAGGTGTGCGTCAAAGGACTCTGTAAACATGTCAAACAAGGATTATTTTATAAAATGCAAGTTAGAAACTGTCTGGTCAGAGTTCACCCATTTCCATCGGTCAGACAATAGCACAATCACTTGTCTGCAGAAGCACAAGAGAACAGCCACAAGAGCGCAATTGTTTATAGAACTCCACGTAGAAAACCCACTGCGGAGAAAACCCACGCAGGCACGGGGAGAACATGCAAACGCCACACAGAAAAGCTGGAGCCCGAACTCAAACCTTGGACGTTTGTACTCTGAGGCAGACGTGTTAACCGGTAACCCACCGTGCCACCCCTTGCAAAGACATTTGTTCCTTCAAAGTATCTGGGTGTCACAAGGTGGCATACAAAGAGTCTAATAATACAATGCGCTGCGACAACTTGGCCAACTTCTCTTTCATGTTTTTCCTCTGATAAGCCCCAAAAGATATAACCTCCCTTCTTATGAAAGCCTTCATGGTTTCCCACAACACGATGGCTGTCACCTCCGGCGTTATTATTCTGGGGAGGAAAATTAAATAAAAAAATCAACGCGTTCAGAAACAAAACTGACAAAGTCTTCACCTAATAAGGTGTGTGTGTTGAGGCGCTGAGGATGTCTCACATTAAGACAATCCTGGAAATAAATATTCATAGAAACAAAAGCGTTGTATGTAGAATAGATCAAAGATGGCACCCGAGTAGGTAGCAATCAGCAAGTGCTGTTCAAGAGCTTTGCTTGTTTTTGTTGTTGTTGTTGTTGTTGTCTTTTGTTCTCTCACATGGTGTTTGTTGTCACTTAGTGTGGACGCTTTTCAGTGTTTTTGACCACATTTGTCAAAAGAAAAAAATTTGTGCTTGCGCCATCTCAGCAGCACGCGTGTACCAGCACCGATTTTGATTGGGAGGAATGTTGGCGCCATGTGACTGTCAGTGATGGACATCCCGGGGGGCGCTTGTTTTTTTCACCTGTAATGGGCAGCATTTTCCACAACCTCGTTTTGTTTAGCAGAGATGTTAGCGCTGATGAACAGCCTGCACTGGTGCGGTTGGATGGATGGCTTTTGTAGCCGAGGATGAAGTGAGAGAGCGTTGGCATGGATGCGTATTTGGAATTGAGAATCGCCGCTTGGAATTGACATGGATTTATATGGGACAGAGGCTTCAACTGAGTCAAGCTAATTTTACACCAGCTTTTTCTAGGCATTACTTGCATCACTCAATCTGCATGTGGCTCTTCACGCTGACGTTAGTTCATTAGATGTTGTTTATCAATGAGTCTCATTTGCATAGAAATGGGCAATCGGCACAGATATGCATATTAACTCATTTAAAATACAGTCAAACCTCGGTTTTCGAACGTCTCTGTTCTCGACCAAATCGGTTTTCGTCCAAAGATTTTGTGTTTTTTATGCCTCGGATGAAGTGACACTTCCTCGGGTAGACGAGGAAGTGACGTTTCCTCGTGTAGCCTTCCATTGTGAGCAGACGTGTTCAATAAAGATGTTTTTTTTTTAAAAGAGCCTGGTTTCGGTTTTCGAACAAATCGGTCTTCGAACAGCCTTCTGGAATGGACTATGGTCGAAAACCGAGGTATGTGTGGTGCATCATCACAGACCCTCTTCCTTCTGTGCTTTTATTTTGGCGAGTCCACTTCCAGGGACCTTCTGTGTCTGTTTCCCTTTCATTACCAGGCTGGGCCGGAGGGTGCTCCCACACCTGCAGCTGATCAGCAATCACCTCCTGCGTATAAGAGCTCTGCTGATCTGCAAGCGGGTGCCAGATGATTCTCGCATTTGAGTGGTATCTAGGCCATTGCTCGTGCACGCGCTTGCCATTTTTGTATTTTTGTGCACACTCAATTGTTCTTCTTTTTGTCTTGTTCCAGTGCCTGCCCCCTGCCCAGCCTGGCTCCACATTTTCCTCCCCGGACCACTTGACCCTGCACCCTTCCTTCCCCCACCTCCTTCGCTTTTGGATCCTCCGCCACCATTACCTTTGCTGACCGCAACAGAATCATCTGGCCATCTCATGGATCCAGCGAATTCCACCCCTTACCAGGAAACCCTCAGAGGACAAGCAGTATTGGTCAGTAAACACGAGCAACTTTTACATGGTGTAATGGACAACCTTCAGACCCTAACCTGCGAAGTTCAGCAAATTACGACACAGCTCACTCAGCGAATACAGACAAATGCAGGCTCAACCCCTACCCTGACAAATCCTCCTGGTCCTGTTTCCCCTGCTCTCTTCCACCCTCAATGCGAAACCTTCATTCCTACACCAGTTTTACTCCGGGGAACTAGGTTCCTGTAGTCGCTTTTTGCTTAATTGTAGGTTGGTTTTTGATTTACAGCCCACTAGTTATTTTTCAGGTGCAGCTAAAATAGCTTTCTGTGTCAATTTATTACGAGGCAAGGCGGGTCAATGGGTTACCACTCTTTGGGACCAGCTATCTCCTTTTTTTAGTTCATTTGAAGTTTTTGCGTCAGATACCGGGGTGGGAGCTGTTTTGTCCCAACGGGATCCAGAAACACAGAAGTTACATCTCTGTGCTTTTTTTTCTCTCGTCGTCTCAGCCCTGCCAAAAGAAATTATGACGTGGGGAATCGTGAGTTGCTGGCGGTGGTCCTGGCACTCGAGGAGTGGAGACACTGGTTGGAGGGCTCTGGAAGTCTGTCAGGGCGGCCCTTACTCGTACTGCTGAGAGGAACAAACGGCTTGCTGACCGCCACCGCTCTCCCGCTCCTGAGTATCAGGTTGGACAGAAAGTCTGGTTGTCGTCACGTGATCTTCCCCTTCAGACTGAGTCCCGTAAACTTGCTCCCCGGTTTGTGGGCCCCTTCACGATATCTAAGATCATTAATCCGTCTGAACCTCACTGCGTCTATGAACGTCCACCCCACCTTCCATGTTTCCCTCATCAAGCCAGCGACCTCTGCCCTCCGGCCGTTCCCCCTCCGCCCCCCCGTCTCGTCGATGGTCATCCGGCCTTCTCCGTTTCGATGATTTTGGATGTCCGGCCCCGGGGTTGGGGTTTCCAGTTTCTTGTTGACTGGGAGGGGTATGGCCCGGAGGAACGTTCGTGGGTCTCCCGCGGTCTCATTCTGGACCCTTCGCTCCTGAGGGACTTTTACCGGGCCAATCCTGGCATGCCTGGGCGGGCGCCGGGTGGCGCCCGTTGGGGGGGGGGGGGGGGGTACTGTGGTGTATCATCACAGACCCTCGTCCTTCTGTGCTTTTATTTTGGCGAGTCCACTTCCAGGGACCTTCTGTGTCTGTTTCCCTTTCATTACCAGGCTGGGCCGGAGGGTGCTCCCACACCTGCAGCTGATCAGCAATCACCTCTTGCGTATAAGAGCTCTGAATTTTCCGTGACAACCAACACCTCCTCACTAAAGAAGAAATCCCATCTCTTAGTTCATTAACATGAAGTGAGAAAGAGAAATGCCAAAATGGCATTCACCACTAGATCACATCACCTACAACCATTAAACACCTATAAAGGGGGCTCAGCTGCAAAGCTGCCTAAATCAAAACTAATTTTTACACGAGACTTTGACACCAATCACAGCAAACTCCCCTCAGCAATCAGCTGAATCACACTTGACCAGTTTAGTCGCTCTGCATGGCCCAAGTCAGCAGCGCGATTCATTCACCAAAGGAAAAAAAGGTTCGTATGGATGATAACAACCACAATTCTCAACACACACAATAAAACAATCCCAGATACCGGCTTAACCAGAAACGAAACCAATTATATCTTCTAGAGCAGAGGTGCCCATTACGTCGATCGTGATCGACCGATAGCTCGCGGACTGGTCCCAAGTCGATCGTGAGGGGTTGAAGGGGGAAATGGGGAGGGGGGTGAGAGAAAAGATTTGATATCTGTAGGTGTCGGTTTCATTTATTTACGGGGCTGTTTCTCATCATGGCGTGCAGGTGTGCATATGCGTACGTGTGCATGGTTGCACACCCGCATTCGTGGGTGTGTGTGTATGCTTGCATGCTAGCGATCGGGTCGATCGCGGGAGGTTGGTCGCTTCAAAAGTCGATCTTCGGTCAAAAAAGTTTGGTCACCCCTGTTCTAGAGCTCGACAGGCTTGAGGCCACTGTGAAGCCCTCTAAAGTGAATCCACTCCACCTTGGATTCGCTCCAAAAGTACAACAACAACAACAAAAAACACTGGTATTCGATAATGGCTGTAAAAAACAGACTAGAGAACTTTTTATCTAACTAGGAGAGCAATACTAAGAAATGTGTGGACCAGAAAACACACACCCAATTAATAAAACAAGAGCATGCACACTCCATATCAACCTCTGCTCTCGGACAGGCCCCCAAATGTTATTGGCTAAAGGCATGACTGATGTAAACTGGTTGGGAAAGATGGCGCAAGAGAGTGGCAAAAAAGGTGCTAAATTTGATGACCAAGAAGGAAATGGCTCAAAAATAACAGAAGGCAAAAATGGAAATTAAACTCAGGAAGGAAAAAAAAAACTGCGACAGTGGGTGGGGAGGACCTACTGAAGATTGATGACAATTCAAATTTTAGCCAGCTCGGTGGATCATCTGGTGTTCATTGCATAAATGAGTATACCGTATTTTCCACACTATAAGAAGCATCGAAAAGCCATTTTCTTAAAAGCTCACAGCGCGCCTTAAAATCCGGTGCGCCTTGTGTATGGTCATTACGGTAATATGTCGACCCCAAAATGGCTCCTTGCTGGAGACGTGCTTACAATGTTATAACTTGCTGTTGATTCAGTGAACTGTGTCGCCGCTTTATGAAATACGTTTTTGTTGCAGCTCTGAAAAAAGGAGAGCTGTGGCGTTGTTTTTTTTAAATGCACACTTTATTAATGGTTTTCACAGTCTCAACAAATACAGGTACAGTCAAACCTCGGTTTTCGTACTTAATCCGTTCCAGAAGACTGTTCGGAAACCGAATTGTTCGGAAACCGAAACCATGTTTCCCATTGAAATAAATGTAAAATGTTTTAATCCGTTCCAAGTCAAGAAAACAACTTTTTTAAACCACTTTTTTAAAAACAATTTCACACCATAAACTGTACAAATGTAATGGGAGATGGCCAATTTTAACATTAACATAGTAACATAAAAATTGAAGGAACATCTCTCTCTCTCTATCTGTCGTGGGGCGTGCGCCTCTCCCAGCTGTCAGCAGGCAGTAGGCGGGGCATTTCGGCATCCCGAACTCCTTCGCCAACACAGACACACGCACACCTGACTCATATTTTGCGATTAAATCTTTCTTAAATTCTATAGTTTTGCACACTATTTTCCTCTTTTCTTCACCAGGTTCACCACTTCCACTTGCTTTCTTTGGTGCCATGATTAGGGGCTGATACACGATGCAAAAATAACAGTCCAATATAACGTAGTTCTCACCAAACACGTCTGCTTTTTAAAAAAAAACATTCTTAATCGAACAATACAAACTTGTCTGCTCACAAGCTGTTTCTGTACGATTATTGCATAATAATGAGACACCGGACACCAGAGTGTTCATTATGTGCGGCTGCATTGACAAACGCACGCCCCCCCCCCCCTCCCCCGTGCTGCCAGGGCAAACCATTATGAAAAGAGGGGGATTTCACTAGTCCTAACAGAAGCATCTCACCAAACACGTCTGCTTTTTTTTATTAAACAATACAAAAACGTCTGCTCACAATGGTCGCTTCCTGTGTAGCGACGCGACACGAGGGAGCGCGGCGACAGGAAGGAGCGTCACTTCACTCCTCTCGTCTCCTACCTCGCGAAGCTACACGAGTTACTGATAGCGAAGCCGAGAGGAGTGAAGTCGCATTCGTGCGCTCAGTTAGAGAACCGAACGCGTATCGATTTTAGTTCGAAAACCGAATTTACGAGAACCGAGACGTCCGAAAACCGAGGTTTTTATGTCTTTGTCCGTCTTCGTGCCTTCTCTTCTTCCGTTCGATTAAGAGGCTTCTTGATTAAATTCTTCAATGAAACTTTTGATGCAAACAGAAAATCAAGCGAGGACATAATGTTTATTTTGTGATTTCTTCATTTTCGTAGTTTCATTGAAGTAATCGTTAATTTAAGTTTTTCGGAGGGTCCTCTCGAGTCGAACGAAAGGAGCGTAGTGCCATCTAGTGGATGCATTGTAGATTGTGTTTTATAATCCAGTGGGTCCAACATATAAAATTTTTAAAAATAGCCCATTCATTGAAGGTGCGCCTCATAATCCAGTGCACCTTTTAGTATGGAAAATACGGTATTTTGAATTTTGACCTTTTTGTGTGTGGTTAATATATTCTCCTTGTTCTTGTTGGAATGAGCTCTAAAAGCTTTTGTGTCCCCCAAACAGTCCAGAAAAACGTTGGGTTCGTCTATCAAGGTCTAGCACAGTGGTTCATTGCTCACTGTTATCACCACTGATCAGGATAAATCAACTGTGCAATAGAAAAGTATTGCTTCCAAAAGTTTGATGTGTAGTGAATCTGTGTGCTTAATGCAGAGGAATCCTAAATGAACAGTTATCCTTTGTTCGTCACAAATCTGTGAAAAAGTAATGAATGTCGCTGCTGGTGGGAGCACAACAGAGAGGACAGACGTGGATGAAATATGAAGACACGCAAGCATTGCTGCGGGTGTGCAAAGTTGCAGCCCCTCTGGAAGTCCCCACTCATTTATTTATGTTTTTGAGGTTGAAATGAGGGTGCCATTGTGTAGAGGTTGCAGGCACTTTCTGTTTGCACAAGGGGAGTTCCATTTCTATAATATGCTTCTACAACACATCATCATAACTCAAAACCCAAGCTCAGTGATTCTCAACTCAAAACTGATCATCGGGTGAAATTTTCCAATGTTAATTATTTGGACGAAAAGTAATTTCTTTTCAATTAATTGACCAACGTGTTGCTGATGGTGTACTGGTACACTCGCCTGATTTGTGAGCGGGCAGCGTGGTATCCGTTCCCACTCAGTGATGCAGTGATAATTTTACAGTTTACCCCCAATGAGTCCCAGGGACTCGCTGATCCCATTATGCATTTAGAGAGTCCCAAATTTCGAATTCTGAAATGGTCTACTTATTCAATTGCATATGATAATATCACAAACAACAACAATATACATTGATAATAGGTGTATTTCTTATAAACAAATGCTGCAAAAATTTAAATAATTCAGGAATACAAGATGAACAATGAACATCAGCAGCTGTGTACTCCAGGTTTATTCAACAAAATAAACCTCAAAATATGTTCTGGGGAGGAATATGTAAAAAAATTGTACTCACAGAAAATATGTACTCATATGGCATCATGAATACAACATACCACAAAATCTTTTTCCAGTCTCACACTGCAAAGATTAATTTACTGGTAATCATTAATAAAGGTAAGTATTGATGTGGCTTGACATCCTCTTCCCAAGACGATGCATGTGTAATCTATCAATCATCGTTAGTTCTACTGACAATTAACATTAGCCTTACTACACCTTGTGACGAATGTTTTATTCATAAAGTTACCATGCTACTACCAGTAAATTATAGAATAACCAATACTCCATCCATCCATTTTCCGAACCGCTTGATCCTCACTAGGGTCGCGGGGGGTGCTGGAGCCTATCCCAGCTGTCTTCGGGCAGTAGGCAGGGGACACCCTGAATCAGTTGCCAGCCAATCGCAGGGCACACAGAGACGAACAACCATGCACGCCCACACTCACACTCACACCTAGGGACAATTTAGAGTGCCCAATCAGCCTGCCATGCATGTTTTTGGAATGTGGGAGGAAACCGGAACACCCGGAGAAAACCCACGCAGGCCCGGGGAGAACATGCAAACTCCACACAGGGAGGCCGGAGCTGGAATCGAACCCGGCACCTCTGCACTGTGAAGCCGACGTGCTAACCACTGGACTACCGGGCCGCCCATAACCAATACTGTTTCATAATATTTTTCATAGCGATTAGCCTATCGATCTAATGACCAACTTGCCTCGGGATCGTGCCTCCCGTCGTATCTCGCTCTCGTGTTCTGTGCATACGTCACAGGTGAGTTTAGCGATACGCCCTTCGGATGATTCATACGAAAAATCAGACTGGCATTCCCATTTCTTATGTCGTCATGTCTCATGTCAAGTCGTAATTAGTAGACCTTTGTGTGTGTTTTTTCGCCGCCATCTCAAACTGTCATCCGCGCGATTCCTCAGTTTGCGGACTAAAATAACAACCCGCATGTGCACATAACGTTATCTGTTCTGCCCCGCCAACACTGAAAACAAAACAAAACGAAAGTTAAATTAGAAGAAACACACTCACACACCACACCACAAACACACATAAAGGCACAGTGAAATTGCGTTGATCACGCAGGAGAGATTAGATCGCGTACAGTCAACTCGTGTGCAGTGACTTTTATGGGAAACCATTTTTTGGTACCGTCAAAATGACGCCACAGAAACGACACGCTACCGGTAACGATTGTTACTGTGAAATCCTCAGGCCTGCCGTAGTTTTTTTTTGTTTTGACTGAGAAATTTCCTTGCGTCCCAAAAACGCACATTATTTGGAACTGTGCGTCCCGTGGAAAAATTATGCGTCTTGGACGCGGGACGCAGAGGTAACGAGATGGCTGTTGATGGTGTAAGTGTGAATGGTTGTTTGTCTTGTCTTGCGCCCGATTTTCGCTGGGATAGGTTCCAGCATCCCTGCAACCCTGTTCAGTATAAGTGGTGTTGAAAATGGGTGGATAGATGCGTGAGCTACTATTAGTAACGGAGCATCGCTGTGCTGTGAAAAAACACGCATGTCCATTTTGGTCATTTAAAAAAATGCTTACATTAATGGAGTGTCCGTGGGGCGGCACTGTAGTCGCCTCACAGTGCCCAGGTGCTGGGTTCAATTCCGTCTCCGTCTTCCCTGTATGGAGTTTGCATGTTGTTGTCTCTTGTTGTCTGTTTTCTGTTTAAGAGGGAGGAAATTTCATCTGTGCTACAGCACATCTGACAATAAAGTTGTACTTGATACTTGACTTGATACTTGATGTTCTCCCTTGCCTGCATGGGTTTTATCCGGGTACTCCGGTTTCCTCCCACATTCCAAAAACAGACCAATGAAAATAACAGTCTTATTGCCACTGTGAAAAAGGTATCTTTTTAGAAATTCGTTCTCAACCACTTTTTTGCACAACTCTTCTGATGTTCACATTTAACAATTCAACAAAAAAAAATGGTTGTTCCTCTGCTTTCAACCGACACTACAAAATGATACATAATTTTTTTAAGCAACAGAAACGTCAGTCTAAAAAATGCACACAGCATCTGTCACCTTGGCTCATGAGCCGCTTTAGAGAATGACGTATATTTTACCTGCTAACCAAGACCAGCCCGATGGCCTCTGCTATTTATCAGGGTTTATAAACATTGATACAAAGGGTTTAATAGTTCAAGAACCTTTCATGAATCAGGTTACAACTGCCTTAAACTTGAAGATTGCAGACATATTGTGAACAGATTAAAACCTGCCTTCATAATTAAAAACAAAAAAATACAATAGTATTTTTTTTACTATCGTGCCTATAATGTGAAGCTCTCTTATACTGAAAATAGTAGTTCAGGAAGAATGACACAACTGAAAACGTTGATACTTCAGTTGTTTTAGACACGAGCACAACACCGCCATTGGACTGTACACCGCAACGCATGATAAATAGAGCTTACTTGGAGAAAGAAAAAACCTCTTGATTTATTTCTCTTGTTGAGCATTTGCAGGAGAAAAATTGGTGAATGCTAGACATTTTAAAAAGTCTACAAGAACCTGAAACATATCATCATCAGAATCTGAATCAGATTTACTGGCCAAGTATGCAAGAAATACACAAGGAATTTACTTCCCAATTGCAACTTGTTCAGAAGAACATAAACAAGACAGCGATAACCAACATGGGGGAGACAGAACGAGAAGCCTGGCGGGTCGCTGTTAAGCACCCCAATATCTTCGATGTGAAAGGAAAACAGGAAGAGGAGGGGGGAAAAAAGACTCCAACCATTGTTCTTAAATGGGAGGATGGTTTGAGCCAGAGAAAAAAAAACTCACTCGCACAAGTCGCGTACATTTAAAAAGACAGTACAAAAATTCTCGAGACTTGACATGTAATGAACTGGCTGGGGAAGGGAGGGGAGGAAGGAGGGTGTGCATCACAATCTGTGAAACGGGGCTGCATGTAGGTGCGCTCAAGTCTCTCCAGGGAGCGAATAGGTATCCACCGAAGATGACATTGGGCCTGCAGCTGCAGCTCGTCAGTCACAGGCTCGGGGGCAGTGTAGGGAGAAGGAGATAGGTATACAGTACTCGCGTCTGTGTGTTTTTCCATGCAGGGGAAAGTCCAGATAATTATTTTGGGATCTACATCATCTACAATTTCAGACAGCCTTGAATGTCTTTTGCATTTCCGTGCCGTCAATCTGCCAAATTCTTGATCAATCAGTCAATCCATTTTTCAGGTTGGTCCAACTACTCCTCGATCTCTTCCATTTTGCAAAGCGACTCCAATACCACATCCACTTTCCGGTGGAGTTCGGTCAACGCATGAGTCTGAGACTTGTCACCTGTCCCACACGTTCCATGTCGGCCACCAGCTCCAATGGAAGCTGCCCCCGCCGGCTAAATTTTGCGATAGATCACGAAACTGCCAACATCAAACAGCAGGATACCTGTTATCAAAAGTCCAATAATGTACACATCCTCTATGGAAAATATTGTCAAGCTCACCATTCTCCACTTCAGCCAAGAATCTAAGGTGTAGCCCAGCAGTAAATGTCCAAGAGGGGCAAGAAGGCTGCCCACCGCCTGCTCCTTTCGTTGAAAAAATTGTGTCCATAGTGCTGAGAGTCCAGCTGACTAATGCCATGGTTTGTCTATTCTATTATAAGTGTCAGAGTTTTTCTCGGACAAAGTTCAAGAAATGACTCAGCACACAGGGAAAATTGTCTTCAATATCGGCAGGAGGTATCTCTGAGGGCGAACGACGGTAGTTGCCCCGATGATCACGCTCCGAGTTCCCTGTCCGCCAGAACTTTTATTGTCACATATGCAAAATACAAGAAAAAGACTGCCCCCGATATTTGCATACCTTGCCCCCGGTTTAAGCTTTGAACCACCGATATGTTAACGCCATTCTGTCTGGTCTACAATAATCAACAAGTTGCAGACTTTGCCCGACATTTGTCGCCTGGGCGCGATAGGTGTTCTCAAATCGTCTTTTGTTGTTCAACAACGCTTTGTTCCAGAATTGTTAATTCCCCCTTTGTGACCGAGTCTAGCCTTCTTTCCTCTGTTCACCCCCTTGCATTGACGTGATAATTGTGGATCTCAAAAGCCGGCGCCTTTGCGCACATGCATTTGGGGGCGCTGGATACGCACCCAAACATTTAGACGTGCCCAAATTAAATTAAACTTTAAACATGACACAATTTTGCTCATAGATTTCTCTATCAGGAAGAAGAAAAAAATACGGAGGCTATAACAAAACAGAAGACAGCACATTAGACAAAGGCAGCAAAGCAAAGGAGTAAAGGGGAGGGAGGGGAACCAGAGCAAGAACTTCCTCAACTAATGGCCAAAGTCATTTTTCCATTTTTTTCAGAAAACATGAAAATTGATCCAAAAGCTGATTCTATTATGCATTAAAAAATACATTCAGCGGGAGAACTGGATGACAAACGACACAGCTGATTTTAGCAGATGGCAGCATCCTGAGGAGATGATTAAGGCAAAAAAAAAAATAATTCCCTTGAGCAGCACACAATTATGAGTACTGTATTTGCAAAGGCAGCGAATTTTGTATTCTCCTCATCAGAGTTCTTTCAAGGTTGCAAATGGTCTCCAAACCGTTGCGAGGCATTCGGCAGACGTTCGCCTCAACTATTCTTGTCACAAGGGCATTTTGAATATCTTCAAAATGTCCTTGCGACAAGAAAAAAAAAACATTAAAGCTGTTGATGAACATCTGGAGACCTTTTGCGACCTTGAACGAACCCTGATGAACAATAACATTCACTGCCTTCCAAAACAATTGTTCACCGCTAAGTGGGATTAGGGGCTTTAGGCCATTATTTTAAGAGGGTGACGATATTTCTAACCGTTAGACAATGACATCTGATTTTCCCTTTTACTACTGCATTTCAAATCTCTGCAACCTCTATTATCAGCAACTGAGGTGAAAAATGATAATTGATTGCTTTATTGAACAGCCGAAGCTTAGCGCGCTAAACTGTCGTCTTTGAGAAACATGTCAGTTTCTCAGCAGTTGTCAAATTTAATTGGTCCGTTTTCAGTTGAGAAAAAAAAAAGGCAACAAAAACTAGTCTTCTCCCTTGTACCAGTAAATGCTGTCTCAGGGGTGCAGCAGTGAAAGCAAAGCGTTTCATTGCTGAATTTGAGTCCCATAGCAACAAAGCTTTCATTTAGCTTGCACGAGATTTCATACTTACACCACCTTTTGCCCTATACACTCACCGCACACCATGGACAGACGAATCAGCAGTCGAAAATGAATAAATGATACTGTCACTTGATGTCATTAAAAAAACCCAAAAAAAAACACATTATTTGTCTACCTTTTTAATTCAGTTCTAGTAATAATCATGAAATAGTATAATTAGCAAATGGCGAGGAAGGCTAAAACAGTATGCCACGCATTCGTATTAGTTTCTGATCAAACCAAATAATGTTTTAGGATTCCCCCGCTCAAAAAAAAAAATGCAGGCTCAGACAAAGTGCAATTACAAACATATTTATTGAAGAAAATCACACCGATAGTATAAACTGAAGTCGCTAATCACAAGGTGCCAGGAAACTAATCCTTGAAATCAAACGCGCTTGCAAAGGCAAAGCTTCATTAGAACATCGAGAATACACAAACAAAATATCCCTAAATACAATAACATGAAAACAAAGAGCAACACTACAATAACAAAAAAAAACTTCTCAACATGGATCTATGAACAAAACGAGAGCAACTATAACTGATATCGCGAGGTCAAGAAAATCACACTTGAAGCACCACAGCAAGCAAGGTCAATAATCCAACAAGGCGTAGCAGAAGTCAGAGTCCTTAAATACAAGGCAAGGCTTGATGGCGAAAAGTGGCATAGGTGCACCTGCTGGAGGGAAACGCCCTTCACTCCAGCTGGAGCTGGAACACAATTAAGACAGAACATGACACTTCCGTGTTGTATTGATTAAGCGTACGGAAAGTGAAATAGGTTTATGAAATTATGTCTTTTTTTTTTTTTTTACTTTGGAAAATTAACATTTTGTTGACTGTGTGCATTTAACTGAAGTTTTCACTTATAGTTGCAACCACACAATTAACAACAGTATTTCCTGCATGTATTTATGAACATGCAGTGAAGCCATTAATTGTGGCTGTGGTTGCATGCAACGCAAAGTGGTTTGGGGGTATGGGTCTGGGGGTGCTGCTATAACATATCAAATCACAGACGGATGCCCTTTCACATCGATTTATCTCAGCAAAAGATTGTCAACGCCACTGCTGCGCCGTGTGTTTTGACGGAAGATTTTTAAACACTTCATCACACATCACTTCCAGACGGTTGCCCCCTTCATGTTCATTCATGGCCCTTCATTGACAAACATCGACGGTAGGGGGCGCCCTCTTATCCCAACCCTCACAGTTAAGCGCGCTCGTACCCAATGCAGCCACAGTTAATGGGTTCGGGTTGGCTTTACAAAATTTGGGCTGCTATTGTTTTCCAATGTTTTCCTTATGCCAAAGGTTGCTGTATTATTGAACATTTTTAATCTGATTTTATGAGATGACTGGATTGGATTGATCCCTATAATATAGCAGACTGATCGAAACTCAAAAATGACCAGGAAATTCTATGCTTCTGCAGGATTACATGGAGCCTGCATAATTTACAAGTAAAATTAGTATTTTTTTCACTATCCTTTGGAACAGGACATCACTATTGTGAGTATGTCAAAATGAGACTTTTTTTTTTTATGATCAAAAAAGGCTGACATCGCAACAGAAATTGTGCTGGAAACAATGGCTTTTCACAGGACTAAAATGGATTAGTAATGAAATCCCCTGACAACCACAGACATCATTACCCGGGAAAGCTGTACAATTATTCACTATGCAAAATGTCATGTTGATATCTTTATCTATTCTGATTTGACTTTCTTTGCAAATACAAGAACTGCACAAAGCGTTCCCTATTCAGGGATGAAAAAAAATCTGCCCGTGTGTGTGTGTGTGTGTGTGTGTGTGTGTGTGTGTGTGTGTGTGTGTGTGTGTGTGTGTCGGTTTTGCATGGACGAAGGGGTTGTTCATCATTGTCTCCCAAATTTGAGTGTTGGCCCATGGCGAAATGAGGTCTCTCAGACAGGCATCCCGGCAATTGTTGTGCTGCGCCATTGTTGTTTCATTGTCATTCCCCTGCTCCCATCAATGGAATCTTCCATCTTGCCACAGCTGCCATCTTATCTCCTATTCAGTAGGCCACATCTTCCCGAATGCAAAAATCTTTGCATCTTTTGGCTCCTTTGCAAAAGTTAATAACCGAAAGCACTTTTGCATCCTCAGAGCAAGAACGATTGATTTAATGCCATAACTTGCTTCCCGTATCACACTCCCATACCTTTCGTTTTCCTTTTCTCATTTACTCTGTGTTCGTAGGATTTAAATGGCAAAAGCTTCAAGTCTTGATAAAAAATCCATGAGAAAATAGACATGTATTCTCATCAAGGCTTCTTTGTTTTAAGAGACACACTTGTGGGAGTACATTAAATAAATGAATGCCCTCAGGGACGTACTGGGACAAAAATACGGCACAGGAATATTCGTCGATGGCGGTCAGCACACAGAAAAAAGTAGTCGTCGACAGGCAAGGATCGGCAACATGCGGCTCTAGAGCCGCAAGCGGCTCTTTATCGACATCTAGTGGCTCCCTGGAGCTTTCTAAAAAATGTTTGAAAATGGAAAAAGATTTTGATAGTAGGCTAATATAGCTCAAATAAATATAGATACATGTTGCAGCTCCGAAAAAGGAGAGCTGTGGTGCTGGTTTTTTAAAACGTACACTTTATTTATGCTTCTAACAGTCTTGACAGCCCCCTGTCCACAACAAATGTAAAATTCTGGTCTCGATTGTTTTCAACTATTTTAGGGTGTGGTTGGAATATCACTTAGTTGCAAGTTTATATCCAGTAAATGCTGCTGAATGGTGAAAGAAAATCGATACCCGAGGCAGCCAATCTGACATTGTTGCTTCTTCTGTGGAGGATGCCTTTGCTGCAAAAATGTTGTTCCTTTACTTACCGTAGATTGGTTTGCAGTATTTGATTGCTACGGGACGGCGGCCCGGTAGTCCAGTGGTTAGCACGTCGGCTTCACAGTGCTGAGGTACCGGGTTCGATTCCAGCTCCGGCCTCCCTGTGTGGAGTTTGCATGTTCTCCCCGGGCCTGCGTGGGTTTTCTCCGGGTGCTCCGGTTTCCTCCCACATTCCAAAAACATGCATGGCAGGCTGATTGAACACTCTAAATTGTCCCTAGGTGTGAGTGGGTGTGGTTGTTCGTCTTTGTGTGCTCTGTGATTGGTTGGCAACCGATTCAGGGTGTCCCCCGCCTACTGCCCGAGGACAGCTGGGATAGGCTCCAGCACCCCCCGCGACCCTAGTGAGGATCAAGCGGTTCGGAAAATGAATGAATGAAAGGATTGCTACGGGATGAAAAGGTCAACATTTGTGTAACCCTGGAATAACCTATTCCAGTGATCCACTAACCCTTTTACAGTTGTGCTGGTGTATTTTTATCATGTACAGTGGTGCCTCTACTTATGAAATGTATTGGTTCTGGAAGAAATTTCTTAACTCGAAAATGTTGTAAGTAGAGACACGTTTTCCATGCAAATGCCCTAATCCGTTCCAAACACTCCCTCCCCCGCCCCAAATTCTTACATAAATGTTTTCGAAAGCATAAAAATGCATCAAAAATATGTAACAAATATATGTTACAATGAGATTATTGCGCAATAAATGAGAGTTGTGCATAATGTAAAAACAGAGAATAGGGTAAAGAATACGAATGATGGTCATTTTTCTTTTAAGTGCGTCATTGTTAGGTGCCTTCTTGTTTTTTGCCCTCTTTAGTCCATGTTCTCTTTCAGAAATGGCTTTGTAAAGAACTGATCCAAGGACGTTTGCTTTTGTCAGCTTTTAACAATCCTTCGAAAATGTCCGAAGAATAGTGAGTGATCGCCCGACTGGTAAACACTTTTGCTGGGTGATTCACATTTATGCAAAGCTACCGGAACACCTCATGGCCCAAGGGGCTAATGACAAGGACGCTGCATGAACACATATCTTTCTATCGACACACATAGAAACATTCGAATGTCCCTCTTAGCCAATGGGATGCGAGGATTATGCTCGGTAATAGCCAATGGCAGAGCAGCTATGAGTATGTTGCATTCATGAAACTCAGAGCTTTGAGTATCAGCCCATACTGTATTTCTACCTTTCGTATCTTGAAATTTATTTCGTAACAAGAGGCAATATTTTCCTGTTTAGGCGTTTCGTAACTTGAAAATTTTGTATGAAGAGACGTTCGTAAGTAGAAGTACCACTGTAAAATCGGGAATCTTTTTATCACTAAGATGGTTTGCAAATCAATACGGGTCATCAAAGTGAATACAGAAAGTACAGATGTGTATATTTACAAAGGATCCTCATTGTGTCATGATTTTGTACGCAAGTCTGAACATACAAAAAGCCTCTATCACAGCCTACGCTAACACAGAAGCTATGTCTTAATTTCTTCCATAAATGTGAAACAGCGAGTGAAAAACTGTAAATAAATAACTCAGATTTCCCCGATTTGATATTGATATCTGTCTGAAATCAGAAAAAAAACTGTATGGAATTATATCGGTCAGCATCCAAACCCTCCAATATTAGCACTCATAGACAAGCAGTCCATTCCAAATTCCGCTCCTCGTCTTCTATTCAGCAGTGTTTGGGTTGCTCATATTTTCTCAGAGCTGATGACTATTGGTTCTTTGTGTGAATAGTGTCACTTGATCCATTCTGTTCTATAATCTTATACGAAAAAAATAAATAAAAGCTTTTACCATTCCTGCTGACATCATATTGGATCTATATTGGTATCGAACAGTACTCTGGGTTGCACAAACTAAAAAGTTAAAAAAGAAAAAAGAAAAGAAAAAGTTCCATCGGCCGTTCCATGTTAGTTTATATGCTGCTAACATTTCTGTATAATGGAAATCGCACAATATGAGTACGTAGCTGGTGCAATTGACCTCTTTCGACTTTACCTTCTTCTCACGCTCTTTACCTTCTTGCTCATGAAACGCATTCACACTGATTCCTCCCCGCTGACCTCCCCTGAAATTTTCCCAGCAAATTTCAAGTTGCTCCTCTGCCCCTTATCACTTGACGTTTTTCTTTTTTAATTCTCATTTGTCCTTCACTGTCTCTTGCTTTACCCACCATCATAGAAATCTTACACACCCTCCTGTAACACTTTTAATTCTGCTTGATCTCAGGGCTGTCTTTCTTCGATTAGCTAAAAATACATTTGATTATTATCCTTGAATTGCACTTTGTTCTGATTTCTTGATCGATTTGTGTTCCTCATGGATTCCCAGTCTCAATGTAGAGCTTGTTGTCAAATGCCAATCAATAATGTCATGAGGTCCATTTATCTTGCTGTCCCCTGCCACCTCTCATTCTTATGAATCTCACCTGTGTCGGTTGTTCATTGCATTGTCAGCAACTCCCTTGCGGATCTTCTCCAATCCCCCCCTCCCTCTCTAATCCTGACTCGCAGGTCCGTCCGTTTGGTAGTCTGAATGTTCAGCGGGGTACTTTCTCGGACCCGACCAGTTCATCGAGTGACCACTCAAATCGGCCTATTATAGCAGTGATGTCAAACATATGGCCCGCGGGCCGGAACCGGCCCCCAAGGAGGTTCGATCCGGCCCGCGGGATAATTTAAAAGTGAAACAAAAAATGCATTAAAGACACAGAAGGAATATTTTAAATAAAAATGCATTTTGTGGATTATCCGCTTGGGGGCACACTGTTTTGATCACAGTAGAAGACAACATTGTTTTGATCGGGGAAGAAAATAACAGTCTCAGTCCGTCACCGAGATAGACCCAATGCAGCAAATGATATGAAAGCGCCAATCAATGCTTCTTTAGACCAAAACAAAGGAAAGAGATGAGATTTTGGTGATTCATAGCACAGTATGGAATCATGTTAATGGTTTGGCCCACTTGACATCTACAGAGTCCGTATGGAATGTGAAATGAGTTTGACACCCCTGTGTTATAGCCTTCAAACATCGGCCAAAGTAATTGGTCAAATGGCGGACATTGAATTACTGTTTTTTATCATTATTAAGTCAAGTCAAGTCAAGCTTTATTGTCAAATATGCTCTATGTGCAACATACAGCGCAGATGAAATTATTTTCCTCTGTCAACCACAGTGCAAACATGCAGTGCATTGAAACATGCACAGCTCAAATATAAAAGGGCAGCAAACTAAACTGCATTAAAATCCTTAAAGACATAAATTTATAAATATGAACAAATAAAACAAAAAATAGCAAACAAGAGACGACCAAGGGCACCTGTGATTATTGCAGGTTAAATCTTAGGTCGTGAATTTTTTAAGTGCAATAATCGGATGTCAGATGCTGAGGGAGGGTCACTGTCTGTGGCAGGAGACAGGGCTAGAGGTGGGGGGAGTGCGGGCATTATGTACTCTCACGGCTGTTAAAAAGAAATGATGTTCAGCACAATTTAATAACATGAATGAATCCAACTACATTTGTTGCTTTTTACTTTTGTATTGATTTTAAATATGCATTGCAAACACGCAGTGCCGGTGAAACACGAATAAATGACATATTAAAAAAACTGATGAAAAATAGCACAGATTTGGCAAGATACTCAAAAAAAAAAAACATCAGCGTGAGGTGGTTCCACTGCCTTCCGTTTAATTTTCCACCTGAAGATATATTGTGCATTGGTCAAACTGACACAAACAACTTGTGAAAGCTCTTTCGGTCTTAAAGAGATGGGTCTTACCAAAATTTGACACCTGTCCGATAAATGTTCATCACTGAATGGCCCATGTCTGGGCATGACAGCCATTAACACACATTGGGGTGCTGAACAATTAACAAGCTGATGTGAAATGACATTTTATAGATATGAAGAAATGGGGTCCTGTCCCCTCTCACTAAACTGTTCAAAGTGCTGTGGGGTTAGTTCAATACACATTCAATGGGAGTGGTGAAAAGGTTAACGAATTCAACACCGAAGCCATGACTCCCCTTACAGTGGGCAAAGCAAGACATGGGGAGTGCAAATGGCTTCAACAGAATGCTGATTAGGACACAGTCGTGAAGGAGAATGTCACTGCCCCCTGAAGGTACAAAGTAGCAGGTGCATCCTCATCCATGGTGCCAGTCAGCAGTAATTAACTTCTGCACATATTCATTTATATTGTATTTTATTGTCAGGCAAATTGTTATTGTCTGTTTTTTTTGTTTGTTTGTCTTTAAATATTTCATCATGATGGTGACACTGGAATATATGTAAATAGAAAAATGAATACGTATTTGACTTCTTCACAAATTGTTTTATCATGAATTAACTGTGGCTAATCATATTTTTGGGAGAAAGTGGAGTTCCTTTTTTAGTAAACACATACCTCCAGATCAGTCAAATCAACAAATCAGTCAAATATAACCTGTCTGACAAAATGAAGTTTGACAAAAGACATCAGAAAGCTGCGAGAACACGCCGCCATCCAAAGAAATTAATGAACAGGTGAGAAATAAAGTAACATCGATCTGTCCGAGGCCATATAGTGGGATTGGATATCAGAGTCGAGAGCGAAATATCACAATTACACCGGACGTGTATTTAACCAACGGCATGACGTGATCCCATAAAGAGTCAATGAAGACGGGCGAAATGGCAGCAGGTGACAGGATCGACATGTTGACATGACACATATCGGAAGAACAAGCCAACACCTTACTATTTGCACAAAATGATTACATATAAAGTCATACTAAAAAAAATTGAAAGCAATCCATGGTGTGTGTGTGTGTGTGTGTGTGTGTGCCTGCCTGCCTGCCTGCCTTCATGCGTGCATGCGTGCGTGCGTGTTTCTTCATCAAAAAAGAAAATAGAAACATACAGTGATCCCTTGCCACTTCACGCTTTAAGTTTTGCACCTTCAGTGTTTTGCGGCGTTTTGTTTTGTTTTTCAAGAAAGAAAGATAAATATAGAGGTTTCCCTGCATGCCAAACCGAGAGCTGACAGGACTCAGAGGCTTTGTACATGCCCACTCAAACAAGGCATGTGATGGGTTCCCGGCGCGACATCAACCAATGAGAGCATAAATGGATTTATCCCACGAGGTGCTTGGCTGTGCATCATCACCAGTCTGTTGACTGTCTTGCATACTGTAGCTCTAGTGTTGTGTTTGCAATAACTTTTTTAAAGCGATATCTTTTTTTGATTAATTAAGCTGCGCTCCAACCCCTTACCGCCACCGAAGCAATGCGTCCCTGGTGGGTGGGAGCATGTTCATCCCTCCATGGAGATGGCACCAACAGGGACATATTGCTTCAACGGCTGCGGTGGCAGGTGTCTTTGCAGGCTTGACTGAGTCGGGGAGCCTTATGTTGAAGGTTTCCCGAGCTGGTCAGCTGTGTTTTAAACACGACAGAAAGACGCAGTGACAGCTCAGATGAAGGCTGAAGTGATAGCTGAAAGTGTCAGCGCGGTAAGAGGTTTTTTTTCCCTCATAAAAAAGACCAATTTCTGATAAAAAAAATATATATATACCTGTTCAACTGATAACATGAGAAGCTGAACGTCACGGCACTACCTACCCATCACCATGTTTTTCTCCAACTTGAAAACCTCAGCTACCCCGTCAGCACTTCCAGCAGAAGAGTCTCTGAGTGAACCTACAGTCTGTACGAGTCTAGTCAGAGCCGCCTTCTACGCCACCAACACAAGCCTCTTTGACTCTCTCAGAAGCCAATGTTCATCCATCCATTTTTCGATCCACTTCATCCTCACAGGGGTCGCGCGGGTTGATGGAGCCTATCCCAGCTATCTTCGGGCAATAGGCTGGGGACACCCTGAACTGGTTGCCACCCATTCGCAGGGCACATAGAGACGAACAACCATCCGCAGTCACACTCACACTGTGGGACAATTTAGAGTGTTTTGGGAATGTGGGAGGAAACCGGAGTACCCGGAGAAAACCCACGCAGGCACGGGGAGAACATGCGAACTCTACACAGGAAAGCTGAAGCCGGGATCGAACCCACGACCTTTGCACTGTGATGTTGACACGCTAACCACTAGACCCCCGAGCCGCCCAAGGCAATGTTGATGAATGTTAATTGCTAAATACATTTTTATAATAAAGGATTTGAAGAAAATGTGTACTGTTGTAATCTTTGTTTCAAATATGTATAGATTCTGTTGACATATTTTTAACGTGCTGCTACCCACATAAAGTATACAGTATACACAAAAATTCCAAAGGCAGGGGCAGATCCTACCTCACGGTTTTCACCTTTTGCGGGGTGGGGGGAGGGGGGTCTGGTCCCCATTAACTGCAAAAAAAGGAGGGATTACTGTACTACCGAAAAAAATTAATTCTGATGGTAAACACATAAACAGATCTGTTCCACTGCGTTGTTGCTCAAGTTGTGCAAAATTGACCCAAATGATGAAACTCACAAGACAGTCGTGTAATCAAAGGCAATCAGAGTCCAGCACCATCTTCAGCAAATGGATTACAAGCTGTCTGGGGCCACCCTGAGCTTTTCAGTCTGTCCTGCACGAGACGACGGGGGCCAGCAAAGGAGTTGGTTTATCTTGTTTTTAAGGTTTAAAGGTTAAAGGTTTATTTTATTACCGGTATTATTATTCAAAATATACCAATTAAGTATTTGTGGCTCGCTGAGGCATATTTTTACGGCCCTTCTCAGACTCCTTGGGTATGTACAGAAGAAAGATGAAAAAATCATCCTTATAACTGATGTAGACTGCTCATTGAGTAGTTTGTCCTGTAGTTATGCATTATTTTAAAATAAATAAGTTTCCATTTGCAGGTAAAAGGAAAACAACCATGCGCTATTCAGTCAGCCATGTGCGTCCAAGAATGACCTTTTTCCAAAAGCCTACAGTTTACTTGACTGTAAATCCAGAGAGAAAGGAGTACATTTAATGTTTACAAATTATTATTTGTGAAGTCAGCACGATGTGATATCAGGCCTAATAATAGACATGACTGGGGGATAGTCTGCAGGGGAAAAAAAGTAACAAAATAAGCTGGGATGAAATGCCTGCAGTTGTCCATCCCCGCAATTGTGTTCCAATTCCATCTAACAGGTCTCAAAATGAGCACCACACAGGCATCTTCATGTCACAGTGCAAGCAGCAGTCATCTACACAAAAATTCACAAGCAGTTGTGTGCTCCTTGGGGGTTGTAGTTGTTGGAACTTGTGGGACAATAGGAATAAAGCAGAAGCGGTTGCGACGTTGGGAAGTGGTTCTTCCCCAATTTTAAACAACTATCTAATGCAGTGGTGTCAAAGATACGGCCCGCGGGCCGGAACCAGCCCGCAAGGAGGTTTAATCAGGCCCGCACGATAATTTAAAAGTGAAAAAATGCATAAAAGACACGGAATTAATATTTTTAATGAAGTGGAATTCATGGAATATCTGCTAGGGGGACACACGGTTTTGATCAGAGAAGAAGACAATAGCAGTCTCAGTCTGTCACTGAGACAGACCCAACACAGCAGATGCTATCAAGGACATGTGAATGCTTTATTCTTTACACATATTATAGCACTCTTCTTAGTTTGTAAGGTGTAGGCAGGGATTACATTTAGATTTTATATGCTTGTGTAAATTGTTTAAAAATTCCTCTTTATAAATCTCATTGAATCTTAAAAGTGCATTACTATATTTTTCAATATCAATTACTTGCTAAGGTTTTGTGCCTTTGTACAGTCAGTGGGATCAGTTGCAATGCATATATGTGAATGATAAAAGTAAATTGCACATTTGTCTAATAAGGAAACCTAAGGAGCTTCATGAAATGTTTTGTAAAATATATGTTCATTAAATTTCAACATTTCCCTAGTGTTCTTGTGCTTCTTTAGACCAAAACAAATAAATTATTTTGGTTATTTATAGCAGAGTATGGTATCATTTTTAATGGTCCGACCCACTTGACATCTACCGAGGCCGTATGTGGCCCACAACGTGAAATGAGTTTGACACCCCCGCACTACCTCTTCTCAGGCACATCCATGTGGCGCGAGTAAAGGGCGAATGCACAAGGAAACACCTATTATAAAACTCTCGCAAGGCACGTGACACCACAGTTCATTTCAGGTCCAGTGTAATGTCGCATAATAAAATCCCAGGTGAATGGCCCTTGCGAACAATTGGGAGAAGTAGTCAGCAACATACTTCTTGCCTCAGAAAATCTGGTGAGCTGACATTGCTGATGAACAGACCACAGCTGTGAGGTCTTGGCCACAGCAAATGTCAGCAGAATATGGTCCATGTAGGAAGTGAATCGGCAGCCCTCCAAGACAAATCTGAAGTGTTGGGTAGTGAGAAAGAAGCCTACAAGCTGATGGCCTCCATGGAGGGTCGGCGGGGGGGGGTGAACACTCAGACTCAAGTGTTGACCGAACTCCATGGCAAAGTGTATTCAGTGTTGGAGTCCCTTCGCAAAATGGAGACAAATGTGAATTAGTTGGCCCGGCCTGGAAAATCTATTGTTTGATCGAGGGATTCGGCTAAATTGATGCCATTGAGAATCACAAGTTTAAAGACCTTCAAGGCTGTCTGAAATTGTGGACGGCCTGTTACTAAAACAATTATCTGGACTTTCCGCTGGATGGAAAAATACACGCAGTCGCTAGCATTCCTATCAGCCCCCTTAACCCTCCTTCCCGAGCCTGTGACAGATAAGGCTCGCCCTTGCAACCGTGCGTGCCCTGAAATGTCAACGCCTTCGTTGGATTCCTATTTGCTCCAGAAACCGGTGTCAAGTAACTGAGTGCTTCATCATTTAAGCTGCTCTTGTACTGGTTTTGATACCTTCTCCCCTCTCCTCCCTTCCACTACCGGTAGTGTTGAGATTTGTTTACTGTCTTTTAAATTTACGCTACATGTTGAGGTTTTATTCCTCAGGCTCAACCCATCCTCCCATTTAAATAAAATGGTTGGAGTCTGTCAGTTTTTTTTCCCCCACCTTCATCCTTTGACCGTTTGCCACTCGGGACCTCGTACAAGGCTCGCATGATGTGAGCTTCGTGGAGAATTAACCTGTTGTAGACGGTCCCCAAGCCCAAGTACTCTCGGAGGGACATCACAGTGGAGGGTTTCGGAAAACTCGCTACGGTGTCCAGCCTGGCGGGTGTAATGATTCAGATAAGGGTAGATCCTGCAAACGTAGACAAGGATAAGATGTTGGCCCCAAAAAGGTTGATTTATTAACAAAATTCAAGACCGACAAAGTACAAATAATGACGCTGGGCCAACAAAATGAGATAAAACGAGAAGAACAAAAAGTGCTTGCAAAAGGCAAGGAAAATACAAACAGAAATGGCTTGTCTCAAACGGACAAGAGGACCAAAATGCTTAGATACAAACCGTGAATAACTTTCCTCAATAAAAATCACTACTTAGAAGAAACAGAACAGCAAACGAGGCAAGAGAAAAATGGAGCAAAATCTGGGACCGTCTGGAAAATAGCACGTGAACAATGGTTTGAGCAAGGTAAATTATCAAACAGTCAGTTGTCGGCCTGGAAATCCTTCAATACTCCGTTGATCATGATGGGTAACGGGTGTGCAGCAGGAAAGACCTCTGCCACTGGCTGGAGACTAACAAACGGAATCATGACAGCGGGAAGGCGGATGGCTCCCTGAAGTGTGACATGGTGCCCGAGGAATTTAATTGATGACAAGCCAAACTGTTTTTTGGCTGGGTTGACAATGAAGCCATATTTGCTGGAACAGCACTCAGAGGTCTGTCTGGTGGTCCACTGGATCTGCACGAGCCACCAGGTTGTCATTCAAGTAGACAAACAAGAAAGGGATTTCACACAGCACAGCATTCATAAGACACTGAAATGGCTGCCCTGCCCTCTTGAGTCCGAAAGGCATCCGCACTAATTCAAAAAGGCCGAAGGGTGTGAAGACCACTGCCTTGGGCAGATCCTGCGGGTGTACGGTACCTGTGCACCAGGTCCACCTTGGAAAAGATGGTGGCCCACGCCAGCTGGATGGCGAAATCAAGAATGTGCAGGACGGGAGCTCTATCTGGGGTCGTGGCATTGTTCAAACGCCGAAAGTCACCACGGGATGCCAACTTGCCATCATCCTTGTTCACCATGTGCAGGGAGGAGGCATTCCATGGTTTGCAGAGTCTAGGTTCCGAACACGAGCACAAACCAGGGGGCCTGCAGCTGCCGAGAACTAGGCTTCGTGAGGTCAGGGAACTCAGCGAACAGACTTGAATACCTGATATTGAGACAGTTTGACAGGCAGAGTGGGCCAGCCCCGCCAAGCAGGCATGGGTATGTAGCAAAAAAGAGCGTAACGAAAAGGCGGAAGCTTCTAATGCTGATCCTACAGGGTCGTCATGAATCCAACTGGAGCAGAACAAATACAACAGCTTCAAATGGCTGGATCCGACCCAGTGCCACATGACTGGCTGCCACTGTTGGACGCTGCCGTAACCAGACTCATATTATGATAACTTCAAATAAATAACCATTGAGAAATTCATCGTAACAAATCTGCATTCTTCATGAATTGATCTTCATTGGCTGGTTTACAAGGGGAAAATATGTTTGGTTTGTTTTGGCAAAATTGTCTCTTGATTGGAAATGTTCCCTACCCCTTGGTAAAGTTAGCACATGTTAATTCCAAGTATATGAGTGACATACAAGAGAAAGTGACATAACCTGTGGTTCTCAATCCTTTTACACAAACTACCAACTCAAAAATATTGGGATCTTCTACCATCATACCATACCATCATTCAAGGGACCCAATCGTTAAAATGTCCTGTCTGGTTTATGGACGCTACCATGCACTGAGAGAAATGGTTTCATGACAAGCCAAATGTCATGACACTTACTTGTTCGTGGCATTCCACATGCTTGCAAATACTCATATCATTAGGGGAAGCCCGTTATGAAGGCCCATGGGTTTCCCTCTGCTCTTAGAGTAGCAATTGGGATTCTTGTTGTTACCATCTGAAATACAAAGCTAATTATTCAAATATTCTGAAGTACATAACACCCATATGTATTCCCAAACTTGCAGGTGTGACATGAAATCACAGCTCTAAATCTTGATTTATTCATCTTTAACAACTAGATTTCTTGTGGCCAATAATGCACATACCCTTTGAAGATGAGCAGGGAAGTTGAAGATTTGTGGCACAGCACCAGCTTTTAGCCTGATCTCTTCTGTCAAAATCTTCACTTCAAAAGTGTTCACTGCAGAGCAGTGACCTATTTGCAGCAAAGTCATTGAGGGCAAGTTCCCACAAAAAGTACTCATGTATAAATTATTGTCAAGATGTCCCTCCTTTCAAAAAATAGGACATGCATTTTTGGGGTCATTTTATGTGTACATTGCATGTATGTATAGTTAATCTATGTAAACATTGAGAATACAAACTCAATTCCAATGAAGTTGGGATGATGTGTTGAACAATTAAAAACAATAAAATGATTTGCAAATCATGTTCAAGCTATATTGAATTGAAAACAACAATGAGCTCTTTAATGTTCAATTTAATAGATTTATTGTTGTTGGCAAATAATCATCAACTTAGAATTTTGTGGCTGCAACACGTTGCCATCTGTCCCAAAAAGACTGGGACAGATGGCAAAAAAAAGACAGAGAATGTTGAGGAATGCTCATCAAACACCTGTTTGGAACATCCCACAGGCTAACTGGGAAGAGGTGGGCGCCATGATTGGGTATCAAAGGAGCTTCCCTGAATTACTGAGTCAGTTACAAGCAAAGATCGATGAACAGTTGAAGAGCAATTTTCTTAAACATACAACTGCAGGGAATTTAGGGAATTCCTCATCGACAGTCCATCACATCATCAAAAGGTTCAAAGAATTTGGAGAAATTGGTGCATGTGAATGGCATGCATATGTATATATACAGGGTGTTCCAAAAGTCTTGGGCACATTTTGACATTGAATATCTCGGAAACTATTAAGGATATAAAAACGCATCTGGTAAATTCAGAAAGCTTGTAATCTCAATTTTTACATGTAATGTTCAAAGATGTTCAATGTGAGCACCATTGGTCACATGACACACATCAAGCCGATTCTTGCCAAACGCGTCCCAGCATTGCATTGGTTGCAACAGCTTCTGTTATTCGTGCCTTCAGCTCATCCACGTCTCTTGGAATAGGGGGCACAAAGACCAAAAACGTTCACAAATCCCCACAAAAAGAAATCGCATGTTGTGTTCCGTACTGGCTCTTCTGATCAATCTACGGGGGCTCCGCTGGAAAGCAGTTCGAACTTGTTCAATCACATCTTCTGAAGTTTATATATATATATATATATATATACAGTATATATGTTTGTTGCGACAGAGAGATGGCCCTTCTCTTCCTCCGCATGTTCATTAATTTCGGATGAGGAGGATGTTGGTTATCCAAATACAGGCTGAAGTCGTTTTATTTGCAGAACATTCCAGGCACAAGTGTGATACAGATAATGGCTGCGATCAGAGCACAAATGCGCCAAAGCAATATCTCAAGACATGCCTTATATATTGTAAGCAGGGCGTAGTTTTAAACTGATACTTCACTTTTGTTTTCTGAATGAGTATTTCGTTTCCCTAGAAATTGTTCCAGTACTTTCATTTACTTAGAAACTGTTCCAATACTTTTGTTTACTTAGAAACTGTTTCAATTCTTTCGTTGACAAATAACTGTTGCAGTACTTTTGTCTCTCGCATGTTCAAACAGGACTTGGGTGTGAAACCACAATTCAGTAAAGGGGATGCATGCATAGCGTTGTCTGGTATTCATCTGCAAAGTTGTCTAAAATAGTCTCGTCGTTCAGGCAGTTCAAAGCAAGGTCACACCATAGTCAAGTATGTCTGTTCATAATATGTCGTCAAGCTGATAATAATAATAATGATAATAATAATAATAATACGGCTTATATATATTTTTTTTTAAATCCTCGTCTCACCCCTCAGGTAGTGTCCATCTCCCATTCAGCTCGGGTCCTCTACCAGAGGCCAGGAAGCTAGAGGGTTCTGCGCAGTATCCTTGCTGTTCCCAGCACTGCGCTTTTCTGGACTGAGATGTCCGATGTTGTTCCCGGGATCTGTTGCAACCACTCATCTAGTTTGGGGGTCACTGCCCCAAGTGCTCCGATCACCACAGGCACGACTGTCACCTTTACCTTCCAGGCTCTCTCCAGCTCCTCTCTGAGCCCTTGGTATTTCTCGAGTTTCTCGTGTTCCTTCTTTCTGATGTTTCCATCACTTCCGCTACATCCACTACAACGGCTTTCCTCTGCCCTTTATCTATGATCACGATATCTGGTTGGTTCGCCATTACCATCTTGTCAGTCTGGATCTGGAAGTCCCACAGGATTTTCGCTCGGTCATTCTCCACCACCTTCCATTTTGACCTTGGGGTTTCCAGTCCATACTCCGCACAGATGTCACGGTAGACTATGCCAGCCACCTGGTTATGGCGTTCCATGTAGGCTTTCCCTGCCAGCATCTTATATATATATATATATATATATATAATTTTTATTTTTTTTGCAGGCTGCTTGTATTCAGGAGAGCGAGCATTGCTGCATTGGAAGCGCACACTCCCCCCTCTCCCTTGTAATCTTGTCAGTGAACAACAGCACATTCAAATTCACCAACAAGCCGAGTGAAATAAAGAGGAGAGACTTAGCCAGAGAGAAGCCAGAAGGATTTGTGTGTCTGTGTATTCCTCCGTCTCAGTAGCTGAACAGCATCTCACACTGCATCTCAACTACATGACAGAGGGTGTCAGCAGCAAGGGTCCTGCACCAGTGACCAGAAACGATCCCCAGGCAGGCACTGGGTTTCTGCTTCTCCTTCACAAACGCTGTCCTTCAATCTAACCCACTTCACTTTTAAATCTAACTGACAAGCGGCAAAATATTCAGTCACAGTACAAGTCTAATTTCTACCAATCTTATCTATCTATTGGCATGTGTCTGTCTATCTGTAGTACACCCACACACACGTATGTATACAATACAACATCTAAAACCATATTACAAAAATCCACTGGAGCAGAATAAACCTCTTGGCTATGTGATGTAATTGGCTACAAATAACTTTCACGTTGTATCCTATGCATCCCATGAGAATGTTTGTTATTTTTCTGATGTGGCAGACGTTTCAATATTACAACCCAATGCCCTTAGTGGATTTGTTTTACTGACTGGTTATGTAGACTGACAGATGAAAGCCATGTTTTCTATTTTCTACTCCCAATTCAGTTCCCCTTTATGAACTTTGAATGACAAGATTTGTATAAGATTGTAACTCGGAGCAAAAAGGCATTCAACTCACCAGTGATGTAGTTTGGTGGGAAGTGTGGATGAATCCACCATCTCTTATTTACAGCCCATCCCAATTCCTCCTGCTGTCTCAAATCCAGAACACTGTCACAGACATTTACCCAAGCATCAACTCAGCCTGCTGAATACCATCTCTCCACATCTCAGTAATGATTTCTTTGTGACTTTGACAGCAAGAGTGCTGTGCAATAGCACGTGCAGTGGAATTTCTCGAATTCATGTGTTTCCCATAGCAAATTGTGTAAATTGAATTTCTGATTTAAACTTTTTTAGATTTAATTTTCATAAAACCTTCGATAACTGCAATCATTTTAGTAACATTTTAAGAATTCTTAATTGCCATAAGTGTAAAAAGAAGTTCAATCCATCAACCATCCATCAATCCATTTTCTAATCCGCCAGTGTCGTTCCGTGAGGACCTTATTGATTTTCTCTGCAGGTGAAAACACTATCAGAAACACAGGCCTAGATTTACAACTGAAGTGAAAATAATTTATTTCCAACAGTCTTTTATTTTCATTTCATTCCATACGTCTTGGCCACGTAGCTTCCAGTCCTCTGTGGGTTAATTCTTCTTTTTTTTTTGGTCCAATCAGATTTTAGCTTCAATGTATTGCCATGCACATATTATTTTGTGTAATGCCTTCAGGACATCGAGTGCAGGCGTCGGCCACAGATGCACCACTGAAATCGCTGGTTCTTCTTTTAGCCAATTTGATTGTTGATTCATCACCCTATGACAAGTAAGTTTACATCTGTCTTCTGATTAGTTCATCTACTATCACTTCTCATTGGTTCTTGTGTCTCGTCACGCGGTTTTCTCCCTGATCAGTGTGTTGTCACACTCTTGACTCTTTGATCAGTGTCTCGTCGTCACGCTGTTGTGTTTGCTACATGCGCGACGGGGGCCGCAAAATGGCCACAGAGCTCTCACCTGCATCAACAGCATTCAGGGCAATAAAAGCCGCCTCACTAGGTGACATTTCTCTTTACAACCATTCAAGTTTACCATCCAGCATCAGGCGGGCGAGATAAATCTTGTAGTAGACGATCTGTCCAGATTGCCGCACATCGTCAATCTCCGGCAGGAAGGAAATGATGTGACGGAGCAACTCGTCCCTAAGGGTTGGGAAACACGTGGCTATAATGACGCTAACGTGTGCCACACACACTCATTGTATTTCCATACTGATTCTTTCATTTCTATGTCAGTTACCTTTTTCTTGTTTGGTTAGTTTTTGGTTTTTTGAGTGTGTGTTTGGGGTATGCGATTAGCTTTTTCTTGTTCGCTTGGTTTGTGTGTGTTTGCAATTAAGTTTTTCTTGTTTGCTTAGTTGTTTGTTTTTGCTGAGAGGTTTGTGTTTGCGATGACCCTTTTCTGGTTTTGTTTATTTTTTGTGTGTTTGCGATGACCTTTTTCTTGCTTCCTGAGTTCTATGTTTTTGTTTATTTGTGCATTTGCGAATACCTTTTTCTTTACTTATTTTTTTTTGTTTTCATTTGTTTTTGCGTGTGTATGTGTTTGTGATTAGCTTTGTTTTGTTTCCTGAGTTTTCTGTTTTTTGTTTAGGTCTCCATTTGCGATGACCTTTTTCTTGTTTGCAAAGGTTTTTGTTTTTGTGTGTTTGCAATTATCTTTTCCCCGTTTGATGACATATTTCATTTTAGTGATTTTAGTTTTTTTTAGATAACCTTTTTCTCGTTTGCTTAGTATTTTGTTTTGGCAGAGGTGTTTTTGATCTTTTTCTTGTTTGCTTAATTTTTGTGTGTTTGCAATCACCCTTTTCCTTTTTTCTTTTGCTTCATTTTTTTGCTTTTGTAATCTAGAACAGAATCCACTGTTGACATCGCACCAACTGCAGAAATGGAGACAACAAAAGACCTCATAAGTAAATTTTTGAGAGGTTGACCAAACAAGCTAGACAAAGATTTGATGCCCTATAAACAGGACCAACATGAGCTGAGTGTGCAAAATGGTTCTGTGAAGTGGGCAGCTTGCATTGTGATACCAAGAGAGGGGAAGAGCTTGCATGATGAAACAGTTATGTCAGTCACATCCCAGGATGAACCACATCAAAGGACTGACAAAAGGATATGGTGATCTGTGTGGTGGCCTGAAATGGACACCATCCATCCATCCATTTTCTGAACCGCTACATCCTCACAAGGGTCTCGGGGCGTGCCGGAGCCTATCCCAGCCGTCCTTGGGCAGTAGGTGGGGGACACCCTGAACCTAGGGGCAATTTTGAGTCTCCAATCAGCCATGTTTTTGGAATGTGGGAGGAAATACCCGAAGTACCCGGAGAAAACCCATGCAGGCTCGGGGAGAACATGCAAACTCCACACAGGGAGGCCGGAGGCAGGATCGAACCCACGACCTCCGCACTGTGAGGTCGACGCGCTAACCACTGGACCACCGGGCCGCCTCAAATGGACACTGATGTAGAAAATAAGGTAAAATCATGCACGACACGCCAAGAACACAGAAAGGCAGTCCACCCTATGAACTGGCCACAGAAACCCTGGTAGAGACATCACATTGATTATGCAGGTCCATTTCTGGGAAAAAAATGTTTTTAGTTTTTGTGGATGCTCTTTCTAAGTGCTTTGATGTTGTTTATCCAGTCAATTCAGCAAAGTCAGCAGCAACAGTAAACTGTTTGAGAAACAGCTTCAGTACACATTCCAGGAATGATTGTATCTGATAATACCCTAGTGCCATGTGAGTGCACAAACGTAGGGATTTGTGATAAGAAATGCAATCACAAACCATGTCAGCGCTGTTCCATCCCTCATCTACCGGGTCTAGCAAAAATAGTTGTACAAACTTTCGAAGAACTCATGAAAAAGAGTACCAGGGACACTTGGGAGAAAAAACAAAACAAAACAACAAATCTTTGTTAAGTTACCGCATCACTCCACAGTCAACAAATGTCAAGTAAAAAAGTCTCTAAAACATGATAAAAGCAAGACCAAAATGGATATTTGAAATCATAAAGCACCTGTGTCTGTCTTATTTAGTGCCACTTGGAAATGATAAGGTAATTCAGTGTCACGTGGATCAACTGTTCAACAGAACCAAGAATCAGATCTGTAACGAGACTCATCATGTAAGGAGGAGTGTGTTTAAAAGCCACCACTGATCTGCACAAGACAAGATGAGAGAACCTTAATAGCGGAGGACAAGGTTGCCCATCACAGAGAGCGGAGCAACTTGCATTTCACCAACTAAATGGTTGCGTCAATATCAAAGAAACAAGAAATCACCTGACTCCATAAAGTAAAATACAGTACATGTTAAAGTCACAAAGCGACACTGTTTTGTAGTTTAGTAGAGTGAGAGTTTGACTTGACTCACCATTGATGTTGAAGAGTCTTTTGTTGGTGACGACACTGTTCAAGTGTGTACATTTGCATACGTGTTTAGTTTTACTGATAATGGTGCTTGGTTGTTATGCTTTCATGATCTAAATGGAAACGACAGAATGCTGTCGTTCAAATTTAACCCTCATGCAGTATTTTTAAGCGGCTGCATGAAGGGTATTACGTCCCAAAAATGTCCCTCTTCCAATGTGCAACAACTTTTTTCACTTTTAATTTTTCTTCACTTTCAACCCCTCAGAATGTTCAGTGGGAATTGGCCAAGACATAGATATACATCCTATGCAAAATTTCAGCAGGCGGCCCGGTAGTCCAGTGGTTAGCACGTCGGCTTCACAGTGCAGAGGTACCGGGTTCGAATCCAGCTCCGGCCTCCCTGTGTGGAGTTTGCATGTTCTCCCCGGGCCTGCGTGGGTTTTCTCCGGGTGCTCCGGTTTCCTCCCACGTTCCAAAAACATTCATGGCAGGCTGATTGTGCACTCTAAATTGTCCCTAGGTATGAGTGTGAGCGTGGATGGTTGTTCGTCTCTGTGTGCCCTGCGATTGGCTGGCAACCAATTCAGGGTGTCCCCCGCCTACTGCCCGAAGACAGCTGGGATAGGCACCCCCCGCGACCCTAGTGAGGATTAAGCGGTTCAGAAAATGGATGGCTGGATGGATGCAAAATTTCAGCTTCGTGGAGTTATTTTTCACTGTTTTGTCTGTGGTGTCCATTTGTCCAACAGTCCAAAATCGTCCAAAGTGTCCGAAATGTCCAATTTTGGGGTTATTACTGCATGGGGGTTAAGATGGGTGGGATGTCATATCGCGACTCAAGTGATATACAGCCAAGTACCAAAAGAGGGTGCTAGTGGTATGCACATACAGTACAGGAGTTACCCAAGACCCAAATCAGAAAAAGGAAAAGTTCAGCTTCAATTGGGACCTGTTGAAAATTAAAAGTCACCTGCATTAAAGCCAACTCAAATGAAGCTAACATGCGTGCATATATTTATTAACATCTGAAGATATTAGAGAGAGGGCGACAGCGAGACACAGACAGACAGATGGGCAGGAGGCCTTGTGAAACAATTGTTATGTTGCATGAGGTAGGCCCTACAGGGGTGGGCAATCCCAGTCCTGGAGGGCCGCTCTCCTGCATATTTTCCAAATCTCCCTGTTGCTACACACCTGATTTGAATCATCAGATTATCAGTAAACTCTGACGAGTCCTGATATTGAACCTGGTAGGCTGTTTGCAAACTGTCCCTGATGACAACAACACTCACACACAGTTTCTTGATTCAAGAGGAAAAATAGATTTGCTTGCTGCGTAAAGTTGCTGCTATCACAAGGGAAGTGTAAAAATCTTAAGAAGGGAATATTTGCAGTGGTAGCAAAGATTAAAACCTCATTTCTCTCGCCCACATCAAATTACATAACATGCACACACACACACACACACACACACACACACACACACACACACACACACACACACATTTTTGGCAATCAGTTTAATACACGAGCCTTTGTGGTTACATTTATTTATTTATTATTTATTTCGCTACTACTGCACGGCCATTGAGTTTTAGTCCTTTAAATGTGCGTCAGACAGAAGCAAATTTCTCAAGCAACAGTTAAAAAAAAGAGCCACCAGTTGACATTGTTCCAACGAGAGGAGTTAACGTGGTTTTGGCTCGAATGGCTCCCCACCTTTTGTTATTTAACTAAACCCGAAACACAACGCAAGGTTAAAAGTGTTTTCCTTTTCAGGGTCATATATGGGGGGGGGAAATACAGTACTCTATATAAAGAAATAGTGTACTGTACACCCAGGTTTAATACTTCTCAAGAGGATTTCAAGCCACAAATCCACTTTTGAAGTTTGGCAATTTGGCAAACAAGGCATCCTAGCTTTACTTAATTTCATGCATCTAACTTTAGAAGCAGTGTTATGCACTGCACTGATTGTAATTCAAAGTCTGTGGATTGTTTAACTGTACTCTGTATTATCAAAATGTTTTAAAGTCATATTTTTGTCGATTTTATACTACACAATACTTAACATGGTGTTTTCTGCACACAAATAAAAGAAACAAAAAAAAAGAAGACTGAAGACTAAACGAAAACTTCGTTTTCCCCCCCAAAATTGAAAACCTTATGAATGAAATCCCATCCATATCCGCAGAGCGCCGAATTTGTATTCCTGCACTTTTCTGCCTGTCTTCCTTTTACCAAGTCTAAAATGTATTCCAGTTTTTGTCACCAAATTGCGAGATGCACAGGGGGGGCCGCGGACTAATGCCCAGTGAGGCATAGTGTGTCTATCAAAATCCCAAACATTCGGAAATCAAACGTTGCCCTGGCACGAAATTGACAACAGACCTGTTTTTATGCCGAGCACAGAAAATTGAATCTGTGACAAAATTGAAATCTGTGACAAAATTGTGGATGAGTCGGGGGCGAGGCAACTCCGTGTGGCGAAATGCCCAGGGAGACCCAACGTGGCCCCAACCACCAGTTTTGACACCGAACGCATTGGTGCCAGTCTCCCAAAAGAGATTTTTAAATATTCAAACTATTTTAAACATGAATGACTTGGCTACAGGCAGCACAGTGAGTAGCAGTTATTAAATCTGCCTCACATCACAGTTGATAGTTCCTTGGTTCAAATCTTGACTCCTGCTTGGAGTTTGTATGTTCTCTCCATGATTTCATGTTTTTTTTTCCCTTTGGCTAGTCTGCCTTTCTCCCACATTTCAAAAAACATGCATGTTAGGTTAATTAAAGACTCGATACTGCACATAAGTGTGAATGCGCATATTAATTATTGTCTAATCTGACTGCCCATTTGTTGGTCACAACAAAATATTCAAGTAGTAAGTGAGGGAAGGCATAAATTTTAAAAATCCATATCCTGTGCCTGTGATTTGTTATCCACTTTCTGTTATGATTTCCCAGAAGTCCTGTGACGGCAATCGTGCGTGTGCGTGTGTGGTGGGGTTGTTGGCAGGAATTGTACAGGACACGTCCAACAATGTGGTGGGAGAGAAAGGAAGCAGACCCCCTGGCCTGGTGTATGTTTCGCTGAAGGCTCGAACATTGTGAAACACAGCATTGTCCAAAACCAAAACTTTAACTGTAGCTAACTTTGTCTTGCAACACAAAGCAAAAATACCAATGTATGCTGAAATAACAGTGATCTCAATCTCAGTTTACTCACAAATATACTAACAGTTTGAAATCGAGGCCTGTTCAGTTGAACATTCATTCATTCATTTTCTGATCCGCTTATCTACACAATGGTCGCTGGAGCCTATCCCAGCCGTCTTCGGTAGTAGGCGGGGGACACCCTGAACTGGAGTACCCGGAGAGAACATGCAAACTCGAGGCCAGATCGAACCCATGACCGGGCTGCCCTCAGTTGAACATCGATCCATCCATTTTCCGAACCGCTTGATCCTCACGAGGGTCGCGGGGGGTGCTGGAGCCTATCCCAGCTGTCTTCGGGCAGTAGGCGGGGGACACCCTGAATCAGTTGCCAGCCAATCGCAGGGCACACAGAGACGAACAACCATCCACGCCCACACTCACACCTCGGGGCAATTTAGAGTGTTCAATCAGCCTGCCATGCATGTTTTTGGAATGTGGGAGGAAACCGGAGCACCCGGAGAATACCCACGCAGGCCCGGGGAGAACATGCAAACTCCACACAGGGAGGCCGGAGCTGGAATCGAACCCGGTACCTCTGCACTGTGAAGCCGACGTGCTAACCACCGGACTACCGGGCCGCCCCTCAGTTGAACATCCATCCATTATCTGAAGCACTTGTCCTCGCGAGGGTCATGGGCATGCTTGAGTTTGCGTGATAGTTTGAGTTAATTGTTCTTAACGGCTTATTCACAACGAAAAGACAATCAATGCGCATTGTGGGATTACGTCACGTAAATCAAGGATGAGTTATATGGATGTCCAGGTGACATTTGAATTAAAATGAAACATACAGTCAAACCTCGGTTTTCGTCCATCATCCGTTCCAGGAGGCTGTTCAAAAACAGAATTATTCGAAAACCAAACCACGCTTTAAAAAGTTTATTGAAAGCAGCCCGAGGAAGTGTCACTTCCTCGTGTAAGGAAGGCGAGAGGAGTCAAGTGGTGCATTCAAGTGCGCTCAGTTTGTTCGAGAACCAAAATTCGGTCGTAAGCCGAGGCATAAAAAGCTCAAAATCTTTGGTCGAAAACCGATTTGGTCGAGAACAGAGACGTTCGAAAACCGAGGTTTGACTGTATTAGAAAACACATGTACCTGGTCTTCAGTACCCTCTGCGGCACTGGCCGACTTCCTGCTCTTGAAAGTGTTTGTTTATCCTTCTTTTTCTCACACTTGAACGGAAAAAGTATTGTTTTCCTCGTCATTTCAAAGACACTAAGATTTGAAGGTTTGTGTTCCGATTAAATAGTTGGTCCGCATTGTCATTCTTAGTTTTTGTTCTTGTTGGGGGATTTTTCCAACGCAGGAGGCGGGGGTTATTCAAAGGTTTTTTTTTTTACTGTAGTTTCTTTTTGGTGCACAACCCGACACATTCTTGCGTCGCTACAGAAGTGCGAACTCCCAAACGCCCGCTAAAGTGCCGTCGCCGGTCGGCGTAAATAATTCGGAATTACCGGATGAGCAAGGTTGTCATGATGAGCGCACTTATTGTATGCAAAATGTATAATGACATTTTTTTTTTCAAATGGACATTCATGCTTGGTAGCCAGGCTCCTCAGTGCCCATTTCAACTCGTCATTGGCGAGGTGGGAATTTGCACCTTGACACACACATACACTTTCACAGTGCCATGAAAAAGTATTTGCCCCTTCCTGATTTCTGTTTTTTGCATATTGATCACAGACAAAGATTTAGTTCTTCAAACCCATTTGAATGTCACACAACGACAACCCAAGGAAATATTTAATGTAATTTATTTAGACACACAAGAAAAATGCAAACCTACCTGTCCCAATGTCAAAAAGTAATTGCCAGCTGAACCTACGACTGGGTTGTGCCACCCTTGGCAGCAATTACTGAAATCAAGTTGTTTGTGATAAATGATCAATTGGATTAAAATCCGGACTTTTTTGGCCAAAGTACCATGTTTTGTAAATATTTTGGTTTTCCTGGCTCCTTTTCGCCAGTGATTTATATTTTGTCGGTCCTCCATTTTTCTATAAATATTTTTGTTTCGTAATTTGTCAGTGTTTGTGGGATCCGCACACCATCTGGTTTGTTCCTGAACCTTGTCATTATCTTGATGTAGTGGTGTATTTTCACACTGTCTCTGTTTCAGTTCTTTAATTCAACCACAGTATATGCGGCAGTATGTAATACTGCCAAGTCATTTACATATGTCAAAAATAATTTCTGTTGGAGCAAAACAATGTGTTTTTGCTTGTTATCTGAGATTGCATCAATTCAACTTCGAACACAAAGAGGCAAATTATTAACAGGAGGTCTTCCCCCCAACACACACTATTTTTTTTTAATGAATTTTGGCTGTGCCCACAAATTCCAAAGAAAAGTGTTGAATAAAGCCGCTTGCCTCACTGCTCGACATAATTGCTTCAGGAATCAATTTAATCATTCGACTGCTCACTTTCGTTTCTTACTCGCCATGTTCCAGTGTGTGTGTCCATGGGGAATGTGGAAATTCCTGCAAGCTTTAGGTTCAACTTGACGGGAAAAAGCATGGTCTCGGGGAAAACCCCACTCACTGCTCAGTATAAAACAGGAGCCTCCCACTCCTTTCTTCCACACTTCCAAGTAGAGCTCTTATGAGGATATTGGGACAGAAAAATGGCTTTGGTTGTCAACAGTTTTCCTCTCCTGCTGTTTGTTGTGGCTGGATTTTGCACACAGCTCTATCGAGGTGAGTTAAAGCGCAAAAGTGTTTTTTTGTTGTTGTTTTTTCCCCCCCTAACATCCATATAATCTTGATTTCAGGTCATGACTTTCCTGGCCGTTGCTCATGTCACAATACAATCAAATTCATCAAAGGCAATATGTCAGATTTCCAAGTGCTTGAAAAGAGACCTGGATGTGATAAAATCGAATTGATGTAAGTGAATATTTGAAGCCTGAGTCACTTGTTTCTTGTGCTGTGCTGACTTTGATTTCGGTTTCCCTTTGTGGGTTTTTTTTTTCAGTGTCACTATGAACAGGCCAGACAATGCCACTGAAAAGATCTGCATGAACACGGAGGGAAGGATGGCCAGAGCTTTTTTTCGGTGCTGGGAAAGGTAATATCATACACATGGCAACTCAAACTTGAGAGTGAACTTGTAATGGATGCACATTCCATGCATCACATCATCTGAGTCTCTTAAAAATAAAATGCATCTGAGCTCCCAAAAGAACCCCCATAAGCAGCCTGCTGTGACACAGCTTTCACAAGGGGCTGGGGAAACAAACTCCCACCAACTCCTCCAGATGTTTTGTATTAGTGCGTTGGCCTAAACCCAGCTTTTCCCTCCTCATTTTTTCAAGGATAAACAAAGATGAGAACCGGAAGATGGAGTGCATCGAAAGAAAAAGAAAGGCAGAGTAAACGTCATGTGCAGCCAATCTTCCAAGGAAGCAACTGCAACATTTCATGTTCCAGAAGTCACATGAAAACTGAGGCACACAACCCCAAGAATGCTGAGAATTGTCTTTTGAAAAAGACAGCAGAATAGAAAAGCCGCAAAAGGAGCCAGGAAGAATGCATCAGGGCATTATATACACAAATGTTTTATTACAGGAAATCTGGCTGAAGTCCACTGTTGATATCCAATCACATTGAAAAGAATAATATTTATGGGAATTTATTTATTTGTGCACAAATGTTATTTCTTTAATGTTGAAAAGTGAATAAAGTTGATTTTTATAAATCTGTCTCGATTCTACTCTGAAAAGAATTCTTAGTGAAGGTGTAAATTAATGACTATGAAACATCTGTTTCCATCCGGCATATTTTAACTACCCTACTGAAATCCGCGGCTCAACAGCGCCCTCGCTAAATCACATAAATAGTCATTATCCTGTCGTGTGGGGACATCTGGCACTTGAGGATGTTGAAGTGACTTTGTGCAATTGTTCAAACAGAAGAACACTTTCTCTTCGGTGTGAGGACATCTTGCATAATGGCAGTTTGAAGATGCCCTGGAGAAAATTGCAGCTGCAAGCTGGATGAGACGTATTTCTGAAGCATCTCGTCAGACTGTTGACAGGGTCAAGAATTACATCGGATTTGGAACAACTTTTCTCACTACCTTTGTATAAAGCCGCCCCGAGAAAACAAATTAAACAAAAATTGAAAAAAAAACTCAAAATGAAATAAAACAACTACAATGAAAACTCCAAAACTATAATAATCCCGTCGACTGGTTGGCACGTCGCCCTCACGGTGCAGAGTTTCAGGGTTTGAGTCTGCGCTTCCGCTTTCCTGTGTGCAGTTTGCATGTTCTCCCTGTGCCTTTGTGGGTTTTCTTTGGGTTGTCCGGTTTCCTCCCACATTCCGAAAACATGCACGGGAGGTTAATCGAACACTCTAAATTGTCCTTAGGGAACATTGTGAGTGTGATTGGTGCTTTGTCTGTGTGCCCTTGGCTTGCAACCAGTTCAGGGTGTACGCCCGGGACCCTTGTGAGGATAAGCGGATCAGAACATGGAAGGATGGATATCATAACCCTCATAATCTCTTGGACCCATATGGTAAACCCAACGAAAGTCCGCCATCTTGAATTTATTTTATAATTCTGCATCGCCTTGACTACAAAAGCACTTGAACTACATGATCATATTTGGGCAATACAGTATGAGACACACTTGAAAACATCCACAAGCATATTTTTATAATACTGGTAGCGTCACCTTCTGGCCGAAGTTCTATCCTTCAGTTTGTAACCCTAACCCAAGTTTAAAACCCACGTTTGAAACCCTGAATCTAGTTTAAAACCCTAATTTGAAATGCTTACCCGACTTTGAAAACCTAATCGTAGTTTGAAACCTAAATTTGAAAGCCGGACCCTAGTTTGAAGCCCTAGTTGAAAACCTTAATTTTCATCCTTGACCCAAGTTTAAATGCCTCATTTTAATTCAAATTTAGGTGAAGTCATGGCAATCCGCTGTTCACCCCCCCCCCCCCCCAAAAAAACCCACTGCTTTTGAGGGTCTAAACATGCACAAAAACCTAGCAATGTCATCAATATTTTAAGAGGTTATGGTGTGATTTTTAAAACATGGCTCAACAACCCCCTCCTCTCCTACAATTTTTTTCAGCTTAGTAGCCATGGTTCTCCGTGTCGCCAAGATATAGGAAACGGCCCAAGACCTCCAGAAAAGTTTCTTGGAACTACATGCTATAGCAAACAGGAAGTCTGCCATTTTGAATCTTCTTACAGGTTTGAACCCATTTTGGACCTTTTATACCGGTCACATTTCTAAAAACTCCCCTGAGGTTTTACCCAATTGTCTTGAAACTGTGGGTGTTTGACCCTAAGATCTTCAAGACAACCATGAAAGGCAAAGATTTTTATTTTGCAGCATACTGTTGCCCTGGCTGTTTGCCAAGAAAATGTATGCTGATTTTGATTGTCTCAGTGAAAAGAAATTTGTAAACAAATTATGCCTTGCATATTAGTTCATTGTGCAGTTTTTAAACGTGGCTTACTTGTGCCCCCGATAACTTTTGAATGAAACAGCTCCAATTGAACGGTTCACCAAGACCTCCCAAAAGTTGGGAAAAACTAAGCCTAAAGTTTACACTTAGTTTTTCCCAACAGTGGTGGCCAACCCGCAGCTCGTGAGCCGCATGCGGCTCTTTGGCTGGCTCAATGCGGCTCCCGGGCTTTCAAATGACAAGTGTCGAAAACACCTCGGCGGTGGCGCTGCCATTCAAACAACGGTGCTAAATACACAGAATTTACAACGTCATCCTACCATTACTTGGTTGACAAACAGTGCAACCAATCAGATAACAACTGAATCACCGCTCATGCGCAAACAACGGTGGACAGCGCTAAGCTAGTCAGCGAATTACCTCCGATTTTAAGGCAGGGGTGCCCAATACATCAATCGCGATCGACCGGTAGCCAGCGGACTGGTCCAAAGTCGAGCACGAGTGATGGGAGGAGGAAATGGGTGCGAAAAAAAGTTTGTGTGTCTGGGTGTTTCGATTTTGTTCATATTCGGTGCGTGCATGCGTGCTTGCGTATACGCACGTGTGCGTGGTTGGGCGTCCGCGTGTGTGCTTGCATGCGTGTCTATGCTTGCACGTGCTCGATCGCAGCAGGTTCGAATCGATCTTCGGTCAAATATGTAGCAAGCTGACCTAAGTGTGTGTGTGTGTGTGAGATAGTGAGAGTGAGAGTGAGAGTGAGAGTGAGAGTGAGAGAGAGAGATGTGGCTCTTTGCAGTAACACAGGAAAAAAATTGGCTCTTAGTCTGACTGGTTGGGCACCCATGGTCTAACTCTAGGAAATCCACCATTTTCCTTTTACATTTTGCCTCATACAAGTGCCTTGATAGAGCTCATATTTTATCAAACTAATATCTAATTTGATGTTCTTCAGTTTTCTAAAAAATTGCACTTCCCGAGTGCCAGTATCTCAATGTGCCAAAACCCCAACATTGTCCTTTATAGCTGCTCACAGCTTCAGTGATTCATTGTAATAAATAATATTGTGCTTAATACAACAACATTGTTGCACTGTTTTTATTGTCAGAGATATGACAGTGGCATGAATATATAATTCAGGAATTCCCCAAATGATCCGTAAATCCACTGAATAGTATTAATATTATTAATACAATGGTCATGTATTTCCACGTGTTTTGTACAGTGCACAATGATTATAGAGTTGCACACCACACTCTCACATAAGCCTATTATCTTAATTTAGATAAATTAAACATAAGGAAACAGAATCAACACCAGATATCCAGACCTACATTTTATGATAACACTGAAGCAAATATGTCAAGACATTATTTAAGAAAATTTAAAAAAAAATCCTGCTCATGTGCAGTTTGAGAAATACCTTGGCATGAAGAGCACCAACTAGTTGCTGGTTATACAACTGGTGACTGTGACTCTTGAGTACGTCTTTTTATTATTCTCATATTAAATTCTTGCATTCATATTGAGGGCGCGTCACAACAGGTAGCAGGGATCAGTTCAGGTTCAAGTAAAGATGTTATATTTTCTTGTATTTTGATTTCACATTTCTGTTGCATTAAACAAAATGTATTCATCAACCCCTTCATCAATGCAATTTTGACATTTTTCTGGGTTATGTACCAGTAATAAGGCTTTGCCGTCAAAAATGACTTGATATTACACGTGATTGTCTCGTTTTGCATGTATGCACCGGAAACAACTTCACACAACACTTCAGTTTGCTAATTACTGTCAAATTAACCCCCCCATCCCCCCACCCCCAAAAAAATCAACCTTTTCAGCTCATGCTAGATGTTTACTGGTCGTCATTCTTCTGCTACCATAAATGTGATCGTTTCAATTTTTAGAATGCATTCAGGAAGAAGCATTTAAAGTACATTGACTATGGCATGTGTAAAATGAAGGCCAATTTTATCTGCCAATCCATGAATTGACTAAGATGGAAAAAAAAAATCCAAAGCATCACTCTGTACCCAAACCCCTTCTAAATAACTGAAAAGGTTGACCTGCCAGGGCTGGCAGGGCACACACGTTTCAGCCCCTCCTCATCTGCGATGTCCCTTCAACTTATTGTTCCTGGCAGGTGTCTTGATCGGCAGACTGGCAGACCCGTTCTCCAGTGACTCAGGGGATGAAGCTATTGGGAGAGATGTGGGAGAAAAAAGTCCTGGCTCTCCATCAATATTTGACTTGAAGGGCCCAGCTGGGGAAAATGTCAGTGGACTGAAATGAGAAAAAAAAATATTGAAAAGGGACATGTCCCCTCCCCCCCCAAAAAAGGGGGTAAAGAGAAAGGGACGACAAGTCAGAGTTAAACTGCAATGTTATGAATATGGTGTATCGCATACATATAACATACAGTATACTGTATAGCAGTGTTTTTCAAACCCTGATGTTGTCAGGTGTGCCATGGGAAATTATCCAATATAGTATGCCTGTGCGATCTATCGCCTGACATTGGAGATGCAACGGCACCAATGTTCCCTCTAAGCTGCGCAACTGCGCACTGGTCGCACACTCTCAGCGCACAAGAAAAGCTTTCCAGCGTAGTGAACGCACTGCAAATGAATTAGAATAACTTTTTGTTTCTGTATCAATTTGCTGTGGAATTCAGTGATTGACAGGTGTCCAGCCAATCACACGATACGATGCAATGACGCTATGCAGCCAATCAATCACGGCATTGACAGTACTTGCGCATGTTCTCTGCTCCATAACAGTAACAGTGCGGCGGCGATAAGTGACGCTAATGCTAATCCCTTATTGTGGCGAAACGACCAGACAATGAATGTGATATGTCGACTCCCCAAACAAAAACAAGAATGAACTGTGGTTCTTTTAAGTTGTAATGGCTGTCTGAGTCTGTGCAAATAGAAGAACAAGCAGTGAAACTGGGTGAGATATTGTCTTTTTCGAGTGAGAAAGGTCTCCTCTGCAAAACATGCAGCAAAGCTTAAGCTGTAAGCACATTTTCTGATGGAAAAATACAGACTAAATGGAAGCTGGACTACCTCAAGCGACACATTCAGCAGAAAAATCATTTGAATGATGTTGGAAGTATCCAAAGACTCAAGGGAAAAGGGATTGGTACAATATTGCGAAAGAGCGCAAACGAACGGAAGAAAAAGAACCGGCTGTCACATTGAAAAAAATTCGACCCGGAGCAAGTTAAAGTTCTAATTGACTGTATTTTACTTGCCATTAAAATTAATGCACCAAATATTGGATTGATGGTGATTTGGTTCCTATCCAATGTGTTAAAATATTGTGTTAATTTTCAATGTTTAAAAAAAATGCTTATTAACAATATAACACTTAATTGTTAAAATACACTTTTTTCACATTTTCAGTGAAAGTGAAAGTAGTGGTGTGCCGCAGGATTTTTTAGATGAAAGAAATGTGCCTTTGCTCGAAAAAGATTGAAAAACACTGCTGTACATGCGTGTGGATTCATATCTAAACTGTTTATGAGTAGAGGTCACAACGTACTGGTGCTCTGACAATAGCCCTGACACTAAAAAAGGGACGACATAGCCCTATTTTACTATTTTATATACTGTACATGGACTATAGCATTTGGAAAAAACAACACTATGTAATGGAAAATGATGTTTCAGGAAAGTGGCCATAAAATAGGCTGGGACGATGAAAACTAAAGTGACGAGGCAGAATTACAAGCAGATGGAGGTGAAGAGGTGAAGTGGTAAAACCAAACAAAAAATGGATAATGAGTTACACAAGCAGTTGAACACAAATGTAGGAGAAAAAAAAGTTGTATACATTGGCAAGGCAGTTAGGACCGTGCTGGGAAGGATTTGCAGCTGGTTAGGGTGACTCAAGAAAAAGATGGAAATGTACTGATAAGTGAGGAAAGGACACCACGTACTTTGAGGAGTTGATGAACAAGAATGAAAGAGAAAGAGGGAGCTGGAAACGATGGAATGGAGCAAAGTCCGGTGATAAAACTGGGACTGTTTGTGGACCCTATTGACTAATGTAATTATTTATCCATCTATTATTGCTAAAATAATATTTACAAAGAAAAAAGTATACACTGTAAGTCGTCGCCCACCACATGGCTGAAGTAGATGTGTCCCAATGGTGGTTACGGATTAAACACCATACTAACAACGTAAGCAGATAAACTGGTAAGTGACCATAACAATTTGTCCAAATTTCCATTTACATGTTTTTTTTTAATTTTGTCAAAAACAATTTGGCCTTAATTTCATGTCATTCACTGATTAAATGTGTACTGTCCAGTGTCTTGGTAATAATGTTGGACACTGCATCTCTTTTAAATACTGTCTCAGGAACAATCAGCATTATGGCTAGAATGAGTGGGAATTTTCATATTTCCGAAACAACATACAAACAATCCGTAACAAGTCCGGTTGAGGGCAAAAAGGGGTGTCGAAGATTGGTGAAGAAGATGGTACATGAAGGTGGAGGGGTTGAGGAATGTGCCAGGAGTGATGATATGTGACAAAAGAGCACCAGGTAAAGTGAAAGGAAAGAAAAGATTTAGAAGATGGTAGTACGACCAGCCATGTTGTATGTTTTGGAGACTATTGCAAAGGGAATAAGACAAAAGACATAGCTGGACAAAGCAGAGTTGGGAGTGATGAGCATGGACAGATTTATGAATGCGCTCATCGGAGACCAAAAGGTAGAGTGGCCAGATTGAGACTATTTTGAAATGTACAGACATGGGAAAGTGGATACAGTATGTCAGAAAAAGGATGATGGAAAAGGTGCTGCCAGGTAGGAGGTAAGGAGGAAGCCCAAAGACAGTGAGGGAAGATATGGAAGATTTTCTTTTTCAGTGTGGTGAGCAAGAGTAGAAAGGGAAGGAAGATGACTCTAAACTGCGGTGCGTGATGACGGGACGAGTATACAAGCTGCGTCCACTAAATTATCTATTATTGTTTCCTCTTGCATGTTAGCAGAAAGAAACACTTTGTTAAAAGTACTTGAAAATACATGAAAATAACAGCAATTCGGACAACTGTTGGGTATTTTCAGAACTAAGTACTTCATATTCAGAGAGGGCAGAATGCATGCAAACAGAAATGTTTGTCTCGCAGTGCTAAAGCGAGGCTTGACTGATACATAAGGAGGCAGAGAAAATCATTGAATATATTTTAGAATGTCAAATGAAATGCTGGAGGGGCCTAACTGGAGCTAAACCGATTTCTCATCGGGCTATAGCTCCCCTCAGTCCAGGGGTAGCTCCATATCTGCATACAAATCATGAAAGAAACCTGCCAATGTTACCGAACTTACAGAACGCTCGCAACAAAAATAACACCTTGCGTTTTCGGCATGATGACTGATTGAGCTGAGCAGATCTGTAATCCGAACTATATTTAATTTAAACAGCTAAAGAGTTAACCAATTGAACGCATCTAAAAATTCATGAACAGTTAAAGACAAGCTAATACAAGGAGATGCTTCTGGGATCGGGAAAAAATAAATAAATCACAAATGACACAAATTTTATGGAAAAGGCAAAATCTGTGGGTTACCTGTTGGGTGTGTGAGGGCTACTGTTGTGTCGGCGAACAGGCCGCATTCGGGGTTCAAAGGAGAAACCCTCTTTTAAGCTATCCATGACTGAAGGAGCCACATAAGTGAAACCCTGTTGGAAATGAAATAAAGGTTCACCTCAAACACAAATGTAATCATGTTACTCAGTACTACCAAAGCCTTGAATCATTGGGCAAGTCTTTTGGTAGGAGAATTTCACAGTATCACAATGACTGTGCAATAAGAGTGACTGTGCAAAAAGCAATATAATGAAAGAACTTTAATTTTGACATCTTTCTGAATAAAAAACAAAAACAAAAACTGTCCTCCAAAGGTATTGGTAAATCCATTTGTCTTTGCTGTAGTCTGAAAAGCTTTGGATTTGACATCACAAGATGGATAAAAAAGCTCAACAATTCAGGATTTCTTTCCAGGTCACCTATTGTAACTTTTATTTGAAGCCCTACATTTTTCATGTGACAAACTTATGTTATCCAAACCTACTGTTTTCAGAGGACTTTATGAAATAACACGGAGCGGCTACATCGGAAGCTCCATTTCACATACTGTACTTTGCCAATAAGCACAGAGGCAAATCTATAAATAATCTTGGGAGGAAGTATTATGGACTGAAGAGACATCTTATTTTACCACAGTGATGGATAGGCTAAAAGGACACAAAGATATTTGCTCCCGATTCCAAACACTGCAAATATCTGTGAAACTCTGTGGAGGTCATGTCAGGGCTTAGACAGCCCCCATGACCGCTTCTGGGATGGGCTCATTCATCTTTATCAATATAACACAGGACAGTAGCAGCAAAATTAACTAAGATATCTACAAAAACTGTCTGTCGGTTTAAAGATTAAAAACAGACTGGCTGGGAGATCCAACATGCAGCAAAATAATTACCCAAAACCAAACGAACAAAGGAGTTTATCAGGACCACAATTTGGCAGGTTTAGTGTGGTTATTGCAAGGAATTAGTCGCATCAGCATATTGATCAAATTCCGGTGTGGACATTTTCTCTCCAACCTACCCTCGCTCCCGCTTGCAGTAATTACATTACACTTTATTTTTTTCTGGCCTTACCTTGGTTATGGATGGCATATTTATTATACCTATAGCTGTTTCGAGAAATACTTTTTGTGTCTACACATTTTTATGGTTGATTTAGCTGATTTTTTCCCCCACTAGCCCTACTCACAGCAAAGGCGAGCTCTCCACTTTGGCCAAGTGACGCATCGTCTGGACTGTCCACTGGCGTCTGTCTGGTAAACCTGGTATCAAATTGGCTCACATCTTCATCGGACTGCTACATGGACAAAGAAATGTTAACACAAACGCAACAATCCTTTTCGAGAAAAGAAATAAGGGTGAATAGAGGGAATTATTAGATTAACGATTTGAAGTTATTGAGATGTGACAGCAGCCAAACGTCATATGTTTCAAATGTTTTACCAGCTGTGGCTTGTATGGTGGCTCAACTCTCATATTTAGTAGCTCGTCCCACTTGATTTGCTTGAAGAATGAATGTCTCTGAAGGGGGGAAAATACAAGAGCATGTTTAGACTGTTGTAAAGCACATTTGTCTCATTGACAGCTTTCATGGTTGCTATATTCAACCGGCCTGCGATGCACCATTAATGTTCCTTTCAAAGAAAAACTTGGTGACTCTGCTAAAACATTACTCACTGGTGACTGGATGAATGTTCATATCACCTGTATTTTGTTAACCATGTACTGTAATTGTAATACGTCGTTCTGTGTGATATATTCACTAAATCCAGTCGATGTGACACAGGTTGAATAGGAACACAGTATGTGAACAGAACTACAATACTAATGCAAAAAGACATTCCGCTTTGTAATTGAAAGATAATCGACATAGAACTTGCCCCCTTGGGGGAATCAATTCATGCTCAAGGATGAATTTCACATTTGCTGTAGCAGCTTTGCAATTCTGTGTTAGGAGTTCTACAAACACTAAACTTTTGAACTTGTTATGCATCCATAAGAGTCCGGGTAGTTCTTTTCGTCTTTGGCCCGCAAGACAAGCTGTCCAAAATTTCCCAAATCAATCCAAAATGTGGACTCGTCAGACCACAGACCATTTTTTTGGATGAGCTTGGTCCGGCAGCGGTTCTGGGTGTTGTTGATAAATGGCTTTTGCTTTGCGTACTAAATGGCTTTTGCTTTGCGTAGTAGAGTTATAAGTTGCACTTGGAGAGGTTGTATCGTACTGTATTTACTGACATTGGTTTTCTGAAGTGTTCTTAAGACATTATGGCGATACCTTTTACACATCGATGTTGGTTTTTGATGCAGTGCCGCATGAGGGATCAAAGGTCGTGGGCATTCAATGTTGGTTTTCTGCCTTGTCACTTAAATGTAGTGATTTCTCCAGATTCTCTGAAGCTTTTGATATTACAGTATTACACACCGTAGTTGATGAAATCCCTGAATTCCTTGCAAATTTATGTTGAGGAACATTGTCCTAAACTGTTGGACTGGTTATGGCCAACCTGTGAGCATGAGAGACTGCTGATCAACCCTCTCCTAGTCATTCCCTCCATGTCTGGTCAAACGCTACAATATATAATGACTGTGATCGCACAGAGAGATTTTAGCAGACTTGTGACTAAAAGGCGTTCGGTTCATTCCGCAGTGCCAACTGCGACTGCTTTAACTTAATTTAATCCTTGTGGTAATGTTTGAAAAATGTGCAATGTGCAATGAAATATCAATCCACAACTTCACCGGAGACAAATTCCTTGTGTGTGGTACATACTTGGCCAATAAAGATGATTCTGATTCACTAGTAAAGAGGTTGTAAAACACATAAAATACAGTACATCCATGTATTTTGTGTTTGTTTAATGTAATTAGCTCATACAGTATACTTATAGGGTAGGCAATCACTTTCTTTCTTAGACATTTAAAATAATTCTCATTAGTTTGTATAGTTCAGGAATGCAATTTTGATTTTGAGAATTATCTTGCACGCAGCACGGTGGCCAACGGGTTAGCACGTCTGCCGACAAATAAGCACATTCACCTCACAGTCCAGAGGTCCCTGGCTCATTTCTGGGCTTAAGCCTTCCTGTGTGGAGTTTGCATGTTCTCCCTGTACCTGTGTTTTCTCATGGTATTTCGGTTATCTCCCACATTTCAAAAACATGCGCGGTAGATTGATTGAACGTTCTAAATTGTCCCAAGGTGTGATTGTGAGTGCAAATGGTTTTTTGTCTACGTTTGCCCTGCGATTGGCTGGCAATCAGTTCAGGGTGTACACAGACAGCTGGTATAGACTCCAGTATGCTAACGACCCTCGTGAGGATAAGCGGCTCAGCTAATGGATGGATGGATGATTTTGCATTTGTAGAAAATGGAAGTGAAAATACAGTGAAAGTCCTCTACAACGAAATCATGTTTGCAGCAAGAATTTTTGCACAACAGGGGTTTTTCACTGTAGCAAATTTAACCTCAGATGTAAACACACACACAAACGTATGTGTACACGCACACACAATCATATGTGTACTCTTTATTTTTATTCCAATAGTGCATAAGTATGAGCATACACTTATTTGACACTTTATATAGTCAGTGTAGAAAGAAAAAAAGGGAAAGAAATTGCGAAATTTACGATCAGCATTCACTTTCACTGACATCAATTTCTTGGATAATGTCTTTTATTTTGCTTCCTCCGTCTTTCATTTTGATCACTTTTACCCTCTCTTCCAGCGTCAGAGCGCTTCTTTTCTTCGCTGCTTGACATCCAAAGGTCCGTTTTGTAGCCATTTTAGCAATGCAACCTTCATGCTGCGTCTGAATCTAACAATAACAGATACTTCCTGGTTTCCCGGTAGCTTTTCTTTCCACTATCTCACTGTCTCTAACTCGACCTACCCTCGATCGCCACCCAAGACTGCGTTGCTCAGCTGATGAACTTTTAAAGCCAGCCACGGGACGTTTCGTAATCCTCAGTGGCCACAGTTAGGATGGAACTCGCCTTCTCTCTAATTAGCGCTCCAGTTAGCGTAAGCTTTTTAGCATGATAACAAGTAAAGCATTCGAGGAAACGTTCATTTATTTGAATGTCCGTTGAGCCATAAGCAATTTACTCAGAGCAGCTAATCGGATGCATTCCACGCTATCTTCCACGGGTCTAGTTAAAGCATCTACACACATAGACAGTGAGGTCCCTCTTGGCCAATCGGAGGCCAGGATGATGCTCGGTAAGCCAATGGCAAAGTAGCTATGAGTATGTTGCGTCCAGGAAACTTGCAGCTGTGACCGAAATAAACACCGTTCACTAAGTAAACCAGTGTGGTGGTTGCTGTTGCCGCTTCCGAACGAAGCAGTAGAGGTCGCTGTTGGATTATACTTCGTTGTAATGAATGTCTTTGCGAGGCAGGAGCAGAGAAAATGATTTTGTATAACGCAACAGGGGGTTTTCGCCGTATAGGGGGCAGGAGAATGGGAATGGTTTAATGCATGAAGATTAATTTCACATTGGGGGGTATTTTCGCCCATGTAAGTTTCGTTCTAGAGGAGTTTCACTGTACCTCCTGTAGATCTTCTAAATTTGTTTTGTTTTTTAAACTGGAAAACTATATTTTTTAATTCCAAATACAAGGGACTCAAAGTTTTGCACCCTGATATAAAATCAGAGTGATCAGTTACGATATACTATATACTTATGTCGATGACAAAAGTGCAAATTACAAATTTGCAGCAAGAAATCTGAATAGGTTCTTAATAGTTTTATAAAAAGATAGTTGGTTTAATATTAGGATGATCTAATGTACAGTTGCATTGAAAGAAAGGAAAAACATTAAATGCTAAGACTTTACCGATCCCTCCTACAATGGGCTGTATGTGCCCCCTTGAACTAAAATACTCCGCTTCAAAGGGGTGAAAATGCTGCTTACTTTGATATCAGCACAGTCTGCTTTACTGGACCCAAGTCTTTGAGCTGGATTCTTCTTCAACAGCTGGAAAATGAAAAACAGAAACCAGATTAAATGTGGGATAATCAATGACATGATATATTTGGTCGATGATTAAAATCAACCCAGGACAGCTGTTGTTTAAATTCTATTTTGCTTAACACAAAAGAACTGTGTATGCATTTTATCTCACTGTTTTTGACACTTCTTTATCCATAGCTCATGTGAATAAGACTGTAAACCACTTCTGCCACATTTGTAACACAAAATGGATCAGTGTTGAAACCACATGGCCAATAATTAAATATAAATACAGTTGAACATTTAAATTATACTGTATTTTCACATACGTCAAGTTTAATTGTCAGTGTTTTGTCTTTCATGCATCATAGTCACTTGGTGGCTATGAAAAACAACTGTTGACGTTATATCCTCGCAGATCATGAAGATGTGTGGTGACATTAGTTCCATGAGTTTTTTTAAACTGGCGAGGCAAGAAGAGTCCAGTGAATTACTGAATTGTTCTAGTCTCCAATTTACCTGAGGGACATGCTGAAAAATGAACAGCCCAAACGTTAACTTGCTAGCTCACAAATCCATCTTACCAGACTTCTGTAAAATATTTACTTAACATTGTTGATCAGTTTGATTTAAGTCATTTGGATGAGTGATCGTGACTCTTGTAGGGGGTTTCCTCTCCTATTCTGACAATTATAGTGCTGTGAAAAAGTGATGAATTTCATTTACCAAGGGGGAAAATAAAAACTGTGTGGCTCTATGTGAAAAAGTAATTGCCCCCCCTGCCCTCTCATTGTTAAATCACAAAATATCTGTGACTAATGACAGTTTTGGTAAAGCTGAGCTCAATTGCACAGGCAACACCCTGGCACCACATTTGTTGAATCAAGAAATCACAAATAGAATCTGTCAGACAAAGTGAAATAGGCTACAAGATCTCTCACGCATCATGCCACGAGCCAAAGAAATTCAAGAAGTAGTCAGAAAAAAAGTCATTGCGCTCGATCATTTCCAAGACTCTGGGGCTTCAGCAAACCTCTTCCAGAGTCATTATCCACTAATGGATAAAACTGGGAACAGTGGCCATCATTCCCCAAGAGTGGTTGACCAGCTAAAATTACTCCAAGAGTGTGACGACGACTGATCAAGGAGGTTGCAAAAGAACCTAGAACAACACCCAAAGAACTCCAGACCTCACTGGGCTCTGTTCAGGCCAGTGTTCATGACTCTACCTTAAGAAAGACACTGGCCAATAATGGCATCCAGGGGAGAGTTCCCAGGCGAAATCCACTGCTGTCCAAAAAGAACGCATTTGCCAAACGACATGTTGATAATCCTCAAGACCTTTGGAAAAATATTCTGTGGACTGATGAGTCAAATATTTTAAAAACCTTTTGGAAGATGTGCGGGCCCTTATATCTGGTCTTGAAATGGCATAGCATTTCATTAAAAGAAAAACAACAGTCACGCATGGTGGTGGCATTTTGATGGTCTGGTGATGCTTTGCCTCCTCAGGACCAAGACGACTTTGTGATTGATGGGATAATGAATTCTGCTGTCTACCGGAAAATCCTCAAGGAGAACGTCCAACCATCAGTTTCCGCCCTCTAACGCAAACGCTCTAACATCATGCAGCAAGACAACGATCCGAAACACACGAGCAAGTAAACCTCTGAATGGCTTTAAAAAATAAAATTACAAGTCAAAGTCTGGATTTGAATCCATTTGAGATGCTGTTGAGTGGCCTTAAACATGCAGTTCATACTAGAAAACCCGCCAATATGGTGGAGTTGAAGCAATTCTGCGAACAAGAATGGGCCAAAATTCCTCCACAGCGATGTGAACGACTCATCACCAATTATCGCAAATGCTTGATACTGTATCAGTTATTGCTGCCAAGGGTGGCACAACCCATTAGTAGGTTTCGGGTGCAACTACTTTTTAACATAGGGACAGGTCGGTTTGGATTTTTTTTCTTTCCTTTATAAATTAAACTGGCATTTAGAAACTGCATTTTGTATTTATTTTCTTTGGTTCTCGGTGTGATATTAAAATTGGTCTGATTAACTTAAATCTTTTTGTGATAAATATGCAAAGAACACAGAAACCAGGAAGTGGGCAAATACCTTTTCACAATAATGCACATTATTGCTTCTATGTGTGATAACAACTCATTACAACCACCATGATATATGTATGTGTAAACATGTTCCAGACCTTCTTGATGAGGTCCTTGGCATCGATGGTCAGATATGGAGGCAGATTAAGTTTACATTTCAAAATCTTATCAATCGTCTTTTTTCTGTTTTCCGCTGTGAATGGTGGCTAGGGAGAAGCACAAGAAAAGCATATTAATGGTGGTGATCAACATTGCAGTTAATCAAGGCAAACATCTTTTCCATCCCGTCTCAATCAATAGACGCTGCTTTGCAAGCTAATTTACCAAACAAACATGATTGACTGAAAAGAAAAAGAAAAAAAAAATCGCAAATACTGTACTGTAGGTCTGTCGCATTCATAGATGCACAGTATTGCCAGATGTAGTTGTACAAACTATGATTTGAAATTTACCAAATGTCTGAAAATCTTATATCACTTAGGACTATACTCATTTAGTTACTACTGTTATACGACAGGGTTGCCCACGATATTTCAGCATGCGAGCTACTGATAAAGAGTCCAAACGATCAACCTTATTTGTTTAAAAATATTTTGATCATTCTTTATATGTACAATATGTATTCACACACCTTGCAGAACTGCAGGAACCCACAATGCACAATACAACTAGTGTACATTTTATGCCTTTACTTTAGTTTGATGAATGGAATGGAATCAGCTAGGGATTTGGTGTGGACAGTGCCACCTCCCGGTTGGTGTGGTAGTCTTGGGACCTGGGACAACCGGCTGACCGGTGCATCCTGCTGGTCAGTCCGCCCGTGGCCCTTGTTGGCCGGGCAAGGGAGTGGCATTTTTGGGCCTTGATGAATACGCTAAGCGTAATTACCGTCCCAACATGACTGATGTTCTTTGGGAGGTGTGTAGTAAAGTAAAGTAAATGTACCCTAATTGTATTGTGTAATATGGGTTCATGCAGTTATGCAAGGTACACTAATATATATTGTGCATTAGGAGGATTCAAAGTATATTTTCAAATAATGTTTGCCCTTCAACTGTTCCTACACAAGTATCCATTATCTACATTTTGTCCTTCTTAGATTTGTGCAAAAATGACTATTACATGTGACTCTGGGAGAGAGACGAGGTCTCGCCCAGGCTGCTCCCCAGTCAATAACAGACTAGCTGCAGATTTTTTTTCTTTCCAATCTTACGATCAAAGCATTTAGTGCATATCCTGTTCAGAGTCAACTGTTCAACTTGGATTGCTCTTTCGGCAGTCGCAGAGCGATTGTGAATGGGATGTTCCATTCAAATGCCCCGTCACAAATGGCAACAGCTCAAGAAAGGTAAACCAACAACATTATCAGTGATTACATGATAGGAACAACACAAACAACCTGCCTGTTAGCATGTTCTACTTCTCATAGCACAGCCACGTTATGCAGCATATATGCAGTTGCATATCTGCTTAGATCTTATATTTTATATTGCATTCTGTACTGTGTACAGTTCATTTTTTTAATTTATTTTGTGCATGCAAATACTTGATGTTTTTCCCTCCAAATTTGCTACTGTGAATGGAGAATTTCCCCATTGTGAGCTAAATAAAGGTTTTCGTATCTTTTCTTAATTCTCAATTAACATCGTTCTCAATTAACATCGTAAACAGTTTTATCTTACCGATCCAGTCATCATGTCATACATCAGGGCCCCAAGGCTCCACCAGTCTACTGCCCTGTTATGCCCTGACCTTGTAAGGATTTCAGGAGCCCTGCAACAGAGAGTAAGATACAAAGTGAATGAAACAGTATACAAATGGTTCCTCCCAACAACGGATCCTCTAATAAAGAAGCCATGGTCCAAAAAGGTGAGGGCACACTATAGACTGATGTTTGTATAAGTGGAGTGGAAGTCTTGGCATGTGTGTTTTAACTACTATTTAAAAGCAATAATTTTAATGTAACTAATGGTGTACACAGCCTCAGGCCCACATTTTAATTCATATAAATGAATCTGTCATGCAAAGTTCCAAAAAAGATGTATCCAGTAATCCCTTATTCATAGTGACCATTATGGTTTTAGATTGATTTTAAAGCCTTTCGCATACACTGTATCACGGAAAGTCAGTATGCATGTGAGGTGCAGGTATTGCTTTTGTCCACTTGAGGTCAGCATCTATACATTCTACACCAGGAGTCTACACCGTAGTGCCTGTGGGCCGCATGAGTCGCCCACTGTCCTATTCTAAAAACAGCTGACCAGTGATGGGACATTGTGATTTCCTAGGAATGTTTTAAAAGTGATCATTTGAAAATATGAGCACTGGCAGAGTAAAAAAAATACACACAAAGATATTTATGTGCTTCTTAATCAGTGTGAGAAATCGATAACACGATATCATGATTTTATCATTAATAGCACACAATAAGCATTTGAGCAAATAAGTTATTTCTGGCACATATTTCACATCACAACACTGAGCAAAACAATTCACAAAAAAATGCTTCACAGGTTAGTTATGTACCTTCTGCCGTCTAGTTTGATTGTTCTTCCTTTTGCTATAGGTGGTTGACAAAGATAAATTAAAAAAATATAAAATAAAAATTGGTCATCCAAATAACTAAAAGAATAACCAAACAACAATAATGTGCCACGGCACACTGGTTGAGAAACACTGCACTACTCAACAGAGCTGTGTCTCCATGAGCCTGTGTCATTGACATTGCGTTCCCCTTCATGTCTGGTTGAAAATGACGTTTTGCAAAGGTCACAACAAGCCCCCTCAGGATGCCTCTCCCCTGCTACCCACAAATCCTGACTTTCCCCATCCTTCCTGTACACACGGTGGCTTGACACCCCTGCATTACTAGGGGTGTGCAAAGAAATCAATTCACTCAACTATCAGGATTTTATATGACAAGAATCAATAAATCTATGTCAAAGTTCAGAATTGATTTTCATGATTTTTTAAAAAGCAAAGGTGAAATTACCACTTTCCTCCAGCAGAGGGCAGCGCGCAGTCAATTTGTTGTAGTGAGTCAGCAAAGACACACACACCGTTATTTGAATGAGCCAGTGAATGAGCCACGCAGCCTGCTCTTTCTGAAATACTGTAAATGTCGGAAATAGTGACTGACTTTCATCTGACTGCATTGATTTAAGTACATGACTCAAAGTATGTACTGTTTATGGTTTATATTGTTTAGAATTGTTTTAAAATGTTCTAAGAAAACAATGTAGTGTCTGAGAAAAATACCAATAAGCGTGACATTGCATGTTCTCCCCGTGCCTGCGTGGGTTTTCTCTGGGTACTCCGGTTTCCTCCCATATTCCGAAAACATGCATGGCAGGTTAATGGAACACTCTGAATTGTCCCCAAGTGTGATTGTGAGCGCGAATGGTTGTTTGTCTATGTGTGCCCTGCGATTGGCTGGCAAACAGTTCAGGGTATACCCCGCCTACTGCCTGAAGACAACTGGGATGGGCTGCAGAAGTCCTGCAACCCTTGCGAGGATAAGCGGATTAGAAAATGCATGGATATAGATAGATGGATGGATTGATAGATCAATAGATTGATTGATAGACACACACACACACACACACACACACACACACACACACACACACACACACACACACACAGACACAGTACATACAGGGTATCCCTTACGTCTCCATACATAGCAGAAATAATATATTCCATACATATATGGTTCTAACGTATTTCTTTATATTTCGGATAACCCAGAGAAAGCATTTGAAATAAAGAGCAACAAATTACACACACACACACACACACACATCATGTTATCTTGAATTGACTTGACCCGTGTTCTGATTAATGATACATAACGTAATATGAAAATGAATTTCCTTGTATGGCTGAGTGAGTGAGTGATCAAATGAATGATACTCACATGTACTCAATGGTGCCGCAGAATGTGTGTGTGACGCTTCCATCATGAATTGATTCCTTGCAGAGGCCAAAGTCAGTTAGCTTGATGTGTCCTTTAAATAAAATTACAATATTTTTTTTTAAAAAGGCACTACAATTGCACTGATTCCATTACAGTTAAGTCTACTCAATTGTGGAAATTGACATTGCGATGAACATCACAAACATCAATAAAGGTACAGCTATGCATGACAAATATTTTCAAAACCTTATGCTAAATAATGCAGAACGGTTTAAAAGGCACTACAAGCAAACACTATGAGAAGATTTGAATGATAAGGTTAATCCAAAAACAAAAAAAATTAAATGGATTACCGGTACATGGACGCACTCTCGAGCAAAAAACATTTTGTCTGAATTTTACCTTGGTGATTAAGCATGACGTTCTCAGGTTTCAGGTCTCTGTAAATAATTCCATTGGAGTGAAGGTGACCAAGAGCCAATATGATCTCTCCTAGATAGAAACTGCCCACGCACAAATGGTTTGAATCAATGACCAAAATCGAGATATAGACATGAATGCTAAAAAGCCTCAGTTTCCTAAATGTGCAAATGGATCTATATCTTGCAACCTACAATGCATATCAAGTGACGGAAAAGGACGAAAAACAAAAATGGGCTTGGACTGTTGATCAGTCGGACCATTGTATGCCTTATCTTTTTCATTTCTTTTCTTTTCCGTTGATGTTGTTGCACTGTTAATTAAAAAATATAGTACGTACAGAGTGAAAATGGCTGTGATTTGAAATCGGTTTTGTTTTTCCGGACAGAATATGCCATGTCTTAGTAGCAAAATAAAAGACTAAGTTCAAATTTTCTGCAACACAATAGAGAGCCCTTACCAAGCAGTGTCCTCCATGAATATGCCTTCCTTTTCCAACTGCATGAATAGCTCTCCTCCTGGTGACATACAACTACATATCAGGTATACAGTCCAGCTCTAAAATGTAGTTACAGTGTAACCTCTAAGGTTGATCACAACAAGGACACTGATTAACAACCTATTTGTTAAAATTTTGGAAAAACTGTTTCACACAGAAAATGTAACATTCACATGAGTGTCAAAACTAAGCTAATAGTGGCTCATGGTAAATTGCTAATAAATACATAATAAATAAATATAAAAAAGTAAATTGCGCAGTCACTCTTAACTGCCATGCACATCATGAGTGACAGTTATAGTGAGCAAATGTAGATTACTGCTTGTGGTTGGGAGGGACAGCAAAAGACGACATTACTTTTTTTTTTATCCTTAATATTGTTGATGTCTAAAACTGAGTAGCCAGGACAAAGATGTAGAGACACAGCTTTACTACACTGCGGTAACTTTAACTTATGGTGACCTTGGCTTTGTGTGTCAGTCTCACAAAAGTAAAAGGGGCAAAACACAAATGAAGAAATAATGTTGTTGCTGTTCACTGAGCCGACATCTCACAAGACATTGTATTGCGCTTGCGTGACAGTGGCTCTAACTCTGAATTGTTATGCAACAAATGGGTTGTATTTTTACTCTAATATTTTGGTTAAACTTTGAATTGTACAATGCCTTGGTGTCCCACCTTAAGAGAGTCCGCTGTATTTTATACATATATTGTGCGTGTTATATTTAGGGATGGGTAACTTTCACATTCGAATTGGTATTGTACCGATTTTTGGTAGAAATCGGTACTGGTATTCAACGATACAAACTTTCTGTACCATTGTGAGTGTGTGCGTGTGTGTGTGTGTAATAAATGTAATTTATTTAATAATAAAACCATCACACATCACGAGTTTCAAACAAGAGAGCAGGGGATGAACGAAGTTAAAACATTTTACAAAAAATAAAGTCGAAATAATTCATACAAACAAATAGTAGGTGATGTGAGCCAGCCCAATGCACCGATTCCTGTAAGGAAGCCAGCCCCGAAAGTCAACCTCCCATGCTATATGGAGAATACTGGGAAGTGTGCGGCTTTGTTACAATATACAGTATGCTGTATTTGTGTGGTTTGACAGCAGGCGGTTGCATTTGGTCTTGCTCGCTCAACACCTGGAAATGTACTTTTGTGGATGAAAGTGTGCGTCGAGTCATGTCATTACGATGCTGTGTTGAAATGAAGTAAACCATGAAAAGGCAACATTTTCACTCCCACATAATAACAACCTAAAATAATCGGCCAAGGCATGGAACCGTGGTACCGTTTGATTTCATGTGAATTGGTGCTCGGTGGTACTGTAATCGAAAAAAGTATTGCCTTCGTTACCCATGCCTCGTTGTAGTTAAATTCACAAAGCCCATATGGGCATCGTCCGTGATTTTAAGAACATGTGATGTACATTGCTTCTTTAGGGAGTTCAGTATCTTACCACTTAAGTACTCCAGGATGAGGTATAGTTTACCACCAGTCTGAAAGGCGTAGAGGAGATCCACTATGAAAGGATGTCTCACTGTCTCGAGGATCTCCCTCTCTGCTCGCGTATGGGCAGCGTCTTTAGCATTGCAGATGATTTTGGCCTTAATACGAACATATGGGAAAGTCAAATGGTTAGGGACAAATTTTGACTGCTTCTGTTTTAGAGGAGGTTCAAGGATTTTTCAAAAGTACCTTTCTGAGAACCTTCATGGCGAATATTTTTCCCGACATGGCACCTTGAACCTTCCTCACCTGAAAAACCTGTAAAGAAAATGGATGTTGCCTTGAGGTCACTCACACAGAAAATGTTTTTTGTACAGTATTATTCTAAACGGTATCCCCCAAAAAGTCATTTTCATGACTGATTAAGATTTTAATTTTTTCACAAAAATGAGATTCAGTTGTAACACAAAGCACAAACAAAGCAATACATTTTTTGTAATCATCGAATTGCTGATCAACCCCAACTCTATTGTGACAAGAATCAAATATTACTGATAAATTCTAAATATTTCATATTATATTAATATACTCTTGGGTCAGTACTCGTCACTGACAACACCATTATGGAAGTGAATTTATTTCTTGTTCCAGTTCAATCTAGTATTGTTTTATCTGTCGAATTCAGACATGTATTAATTATCATGCTATTTTGCTGTGGTGGCTACGCGAGTAATCATTCCATCATTATTATAGGACAGCCGAGTCGGTCGGTCTCAGTTGTTGGTGCCGAGAACGTACTTCACAGTTACAATACAACACAATACATCCGGATTTATATAGCACTTTCACAACACCTGCAACAAAGTGCTTTACAAAACAGTTAACAATTAATAAACACAACACATAACATAAAAACACGGACAGTCGCGCAATCTTAACCACTTTTCCCTCATACGCTTGAAGCAGTTTGAGATGAAAGAGGAGGAAATCAAAGTGTCCTTTCACCAGTGGATCCGAGACGTCATGCTAAAAATGTGCACACGCCGGTGACAAGCTTTGTTTCAAAGTAAACAAGAAGCTGTCGCGTCCATTGACGAAAAAAGAGATTGGTTCACTTCTCCTATCCCATGTAAATCCGTTTCAATTCCAAACGGCGACTCTCAGCTCCAAGTACGCATCTGCGCTTCGCGCCGACGCTCCTCTCTCCTCATCCTCAGCAGCCATCTATGCAGCCGCATCAACGCAGACTGTCCAACAGTGCCACCATCTCCGCTGAGCAAAATGGGGCTGTGAAAAATACTGCCCATTACAAGCGCAAAAAACACAAGCGCCCACGGGCGGTCCAGAACAGTCAGTCAAATGGCACTTACATTCCTCCCAATCAAAATCAGTGCTGGCACACGCGTCCTGCCGAGAAGGCACAACCGGCATGATGTTACACGTCGGTGCAACAAGCAGTCAGTCAGCCCAGTAAAGGTACCATAGACTGCAATGACGATGTCCCATCTTGTTTTTATTTCACATACCGCCAGTGTTTATTAAAAAAAAGAATAAGTAAAAAATAAATGTGGGTGCGTGTGTGCTTGTGCTGCACCGATGTGTGACCTATTGAGTACATTTGGCACCAACTGGCTGTTGCTGGTGACGAACAAACTGATATGTGAAATGATGACGGAATTTTGACTACTGACCACTGCTATTTTGCTGATCAAAATTGGATGGGCGGCACTTTAACGCAGTTCGGGGTCAGAGGTCTTTGAAAAGTGTACTCGATCACTTAAGCACTTAATTGCGGTGTTAAAGCTGTGTCGCTCATATGTTAGCTTGGCATTTAGGATGGCTTCTCCATCTGTCACAGGCCGTCATGATAAAAAAATATGATAATCTAAAATGATGCACCAATACCCTCTGCTGGTGGCTTGGCTCATTACCACTGCGCACGGTAATTGCAATTTAAGAGCCAGTGCATATCAACTCCTCTCTATAAAAGAAAAAAAAACTATCAAATGACATAACTCGATCTTGGCACTGATTGTTTTGATTCTAATGGAAATTCTGAAGTCATTCTTGGCATTTAAGGAGTTTAATTTGCCAATAGTCTACTGTTGTGATTCTCAAAGTGTAGTCCGAGTACCACTAGTTATACTCTAGCTCGTTCACGTGGTACGCGAAAGAACTACTAACCAAGTAGTTTTTTGGGTTCTATTTTGGTTCCGTTTTTTTTTTTTCCAAGATTGCACCGTAGTTGGCAACTGTCGGCAAGTGCTCTTCAAGAGCCTTGCTTTTGTTTGGTTTTTGTTGTTTTTGTCACATGGTGTTTGTTGTTACGTGTGGACCCGATGTGGACTGTTGTCATTGTTTTTGGCCACGACATTCGTCAAAGGAGACGATTCTGTGCCCGGTGGTTGTGCCTTCTCGGCAGCACGCGTGTACCATCACTGATTTTCATTGGGAGGAATGTCAGCGCAATTTGACTGTCGCCGCTGGACAGCCCCTGGGCGCGTGTGTTTTTTGCACCTGTCGCAGCATTTTTCACAGTGCCCTTATGTTCAGCGGAGATGGCAGTACGGTTGTACAGTCAACATTGGTGCTGCTGGATGGATGGCTTGTGGAGCAGTGGATGAGGAGAGAGGAGTGGATGAGGAGAGAGGAGTGTCTGTGCGAAGCACGGATGCGCATTTGGAACTGAGAGTCCCGCTTGGAAACAGATTTAGATGGGACAGGAGAAGTGAACCAATCTCTTTTTTCGTTAAATGGACGCTACAGCTTCTTGTTTGCTTTCAAACTTGGAGCAGATGTGGGCACATTTTGAGCCTGACGTCTCTGATTCACCGGTGAAAGGACACTTTGATTCTCTCCTTTTTCATCTAGAACTGCTTCAAAAAACTAAGTGTATACAGGATAAGATAAATAGCGACTGTTTTAATTAATGTTGGTATTTTTGATGGTACTATTTTTTTTTAGGTTGTGTAAAAGATTTGAGAATGACTGGTCTACTGGATGCTGATTGTTGTGATTGTAGTGGGGGTAAATCCACTCCGACTAACATTTCAGTGTCCAATCAAAATTGGATGTTTGTTACATAATACCTCATTATTTATAAGGTGCTTTACAATTTTTTTTTGAAGAGTTCATAATTCTGCAGCTAGTTGTGTGTGTATAGGAAATTGTTTCAAGCACATAATCCACGGACAATGACTCTTGAGCATACTTTCAGGGGGGTGGGTTTTCAATGGGTTTCAAAAGAGGAACCACAGTATTTTGTTAAAAACATTGAACTGGAAATTACCCTGTCTCAATTTAAGTACAACCAAAGTGAGCATCATCAAATTTGTGCCATATTAAAAAGCATAAATATCAAAATGATTGCTCATTAAATTGTCATCTCATGCATATACGCACGCACGCACACACACAAATGTGCGCGAGTGCGCGCGCGCGCACACACACACACACACACACACACACACACACACACACACACACACACACACGCACACACGCACGCACACACGCACACACACACCTTGCCATAGGCTCCTTTTCCAAGCACCGTGAGAAGCTCAAAGAAATCAGGCCCAACTCTCTCACTGTCCCTATTGACACATTCGCTGGTCAGCTCCACCTCTTCTTTCTGCACACTGGATTGGAAGAACCAAAGCAGAAATAACACACAGCAATTTGGGAATGAATATGTATTACCCATTTTGTGCAAATGTAATTTTTAACCCATATTGCCCGCAGCCATTTGAACATGAACAACATTAACTGCATTATCTCAATACACATTATACAGTACCCTCCATAATTGGCATGATTTGTTAAGATTTTTTTTTGTTGCTTTTTTACCCCTATATAGTTTTTTTAAGATCCAATCTTTAATTCAATTGCATCTATTATATGATAATTTACGCACAGCTCTGACCATGCGTACACATAAAATTATGTGGTACAGCAGTGAAACATCCACGAAAAAACATGCAAAACATCCACCAAAAAAATCACCAACAAGCTGAAATTAAACAATGGGTTCCCAAACATACCAACCCAATTCCAATAAAGTTGGGATGTGCTAACATAAGTTAAAAACACAATACAATTCACATTCAACCTATATTTAATTGAATACAATACAAAAACAAAATATTTAATGTTCAAAGTGGTAAACTTTTGTTTTCGGCAAATACCGGTAGTGATTAACTTAGAATTTGATGGCTGCAACACATTCCCAAAAAGCTGGGACAGGGTCGTCTTTACCGCTGTGTTACATCACCTTTTCTTTTAACAACATTCAATAAAGTTTGGGAACTGAGGACACTAATTCTTAAAGCTTTACAGGTCTTTCCCATTCTTGCTTGATGTACAGCTTCAGCACTTTTAACAGTCCGTCATATTTTACGTTTCATAATGTGCCACACGTTTTCAATGGAAGACAGGCACGCCAGGCTAGTACCCGCATTCTTTTACTACAAAGCCACGCTGTGTAAGATGTGCAGAAAGTGGTTTGGCATTGTCTTGCTGAAATAAGCAGGGGCGTCCATGAAAAAGATGTTGTTTGGATGGCAACATTTTTCTCCAAAATCTGTATGTACCTGTCAGCATTAATGGTGCCTCTTAATGGTGCCTCCACAGATGTGTAAGTCGTAGTGTATTCAATTATATGCAAGTTGAACATGATTTGCAAATTTTGCATTAGGTTTTTATTTGGGTTTTTTACACAACATGCCAACTTCATTGAAATTGGGTTTGTAGGTGGAATGCATACTCAGTTTCAGTCGTATGAACGAATTTGCTCTCCGCACACCGAGAAATGAGGACCCCGGCATAATCAAACGAGTGTGACACTTTATATTCACTTTCTAAATATATATATATATATATATATATACAATGATAATTTTACAATTTGACCCCTGCGAGACCCAGGGACTCACTGATCAGAAAAGTATGAGTCCCATTATGCATTTAGAGAGTCCCAAATTTCGAATTCTGAAATGGTCTACTTATTCAATAGCACATGATAATAACACAAACAACAACAAAATGCATTGATAATAGGTTTATTTCTTATAAACAAATGCTGCACAAATTTAAATAATTCACACAATATATATATTAGAGCTGTCAGTTTAGCGCGTTATTATCGGCATTAATTTAAATGAATTTTAACGTGATTAAATTTTTTCTCGCGAGATTAATGCGGCACACGTCACAGCGGATTTTACTTAGCTCTATAAATAAACCGGAAACAAAACAAGCGCGATGCAGAAGTCCACGCCATGTACCAGTCAAAACTCGGTTTTTGTCCATAATTCGTTCCAGAAGGCTGTTCAAAAACCGAAATTGTTCAAAAACCGAAACCACGCTCTTTTTAAAATAAAAATGTTTCCTGAACACGTCTGCTCACAATGGAAAGCAACACGAGGAAGAGTCACTTCCTCGTGTAAGGAAGGCGAGAGGAGTCAAATGGTGCATTCAAGTGCGCTCACTTTGTTCAAGAACCGAAATTTGTTCGTCATCCAAGGCATAAAAAACTCGAAATTTTTGGTCAAAAACCGAATTGGACGAGAACCGAGACGTTCGAAAACCGAGGTTTGACTGTGTGTGTGTGTATGTATATATATATATATGGAGATTTGCAACTCGATGTTATTGTACTTGTGTTGCACCATGACTTCAAAGGGGTTCAAGTTTATTTCGTATATATGGTTAAGTATCATGATGATTTGAACTCACTTGTCCGTTTCTGTTACGGTGCCGTCACAAACATCATCCTAAGGAAGGGGAACAACAAACCCAAGGAGTTAAAGTTATGCCAGTACATTCTTACGTTCACTAATGTGCAAATGTCTTCGGCCACCGTTGTGTTTGTTGTTTTAGCCATGTCATAATTACCAAATTAAAATTAGGCCACCTGGTGGAACACCAACCTCCACCAAGGCTTAATTGTTTTTTGGTCGTTTTTCCTTACTAGCAAGCTACTTCCTGTTTATGGAGAATAAAGAACAGACAGGGTGCCAATATGAGTCTGAAGGCTGGATGGTGCCAATGGTTATACTGGCACTTTTTTGACTCATGCGGTTGTGGGTCCGTGCACCATTCATCTCCAAACGTTTGTTGACATTGGTTTTGTAATTCATTTGTGTAAACCTGTTGTGTGTGTGCTTTTAGTTATTGTTTTAAAAGTCCTATTGACTTCTGTGAAAAAAGGGTTATTATCAGAACAAAGCTAGTGGTGCCTTAAGACTTTTGCACAGAACTGTATATTTGCAAAATATAAAATTAGCGCATTGATAGAACACCAGTCTTCAAGGGAAAAGTGCTGAAGACAGACCTCTGCATCACTGACATCCTCAGTCTCCAAGTCTATGTCGAACACTCCGGCCATCCTGAAACCGATTCACGTGTCAGGCAATGCACTTTATTAACTGGATGTACAACATACTAAACATCCTAGCAAGCGTGTAAGTAGAATGTGCCAAGGCATTTGTTAAACCATTGAAAAAACAATGAAGTGAGTCAACTTTTAAATAGTTAAGTTTGTATCGAATATTCGTATCGATATCATAGAGCAACGCACCTCGATGGTGTGCTTAAACGCTTCGTCAAGAAAATATGGTTGAAGTAAAAAGGTCACGAGCAATGTGGCAACCAAAACACGTGAGGCACACACAGTCCTTCTCAAGTAAGTGCGGCTCCCCAGTGATCTAAAAGCTTGTTGAGTGACAATTTCTTCCCCCCGACGAACGTCTGACTTGTTTGCGATCGTCACTGAGGATGACAGTTGTGTTGACAAATAGCTTAGCGCACTGTATGAAAATGATAAGTTAACTAGCTCACCTGATAGCACTCTTTCATCCGGGGATTTCGTACCTCACTCTACACAGCTCCTATGTATAAATCAGATTACTTTTGGATTAAAATAGTGTGTTTGTGATTATTTAGTCCTTTAATGTAGACAGCTCCTCCTCAATTGTGTTTCCCTCTAGTTGGGACTCACTCAAGTTCCCCTCGTGCAGGCTTCCTGGTGTTGTTATTCCGGCGTCATTGCAGACGTCATCGGGCTTCTCTTTTCCTTTTTATTGGCGGACAGCAAACCATTACGTCGGCGTCAGGAGAGAAGTACGTGTGGCGTACTACTGTACCTTCTATACCTCAGTATAAATATCTATTGTTCAGTGTTGAAAGTGAGGTTCTGTCGGAATACAGTATTGTGAAATGAAGGGACCCGATTGATTTATATTCCGTTTTCATCTGTTTTCCAAGTAAGCATAAAACCTTGTATTTTGCTAACCTATGCATAATGTGTTGTTTTGGCTTTCGAAATCTCACAAAGAACCTATTAGTGAAAATCTGTCAAATAAAAGGCAAAAAGTTAGAAGTGAGGTGACTGTTGGGTTAACGTTCAGCACAAAAAAAAAGTACGCCCGAACAGGGACTTGAACCCTGGACCCTCAGATTAAAAGTCTGATGCTCTACCGACTGAGCTATCCGGGCTCTGCCATCTTAACCCCGTATTAATTTAAAATGTTGCTCAAGCAAGCTGCTTCGGTGGGTTGGTGAATATTGCACTTTTTACAAAATGTTGCCTTCCTCGTTAAGTAGCGTTTCACTTGCTAAAGCGATAAAGTACTGTATTTGCTTTGTGTTTAAGACAATAGACGCTTTGTTCTTAAGAGCTGCAACTACAAGTACAGGTACTTGTAATTCAAAAGAGAGCCGACTGTCAGACTCAAAACTATGCTCGACTCAACAGTATTATAGAGCATTTTAAAACAACCACCGCTGGATACAAAGTGCTGTTCATGGAGCAAAATTAATTCAATTAAAAAAACAATCATAAAAAGACAATAGAAAGGACAAAAACTGTAGATCTAAAAATCAAGTCTCATGCTGAGTCAAGAACCAAAGAATAATGAGTAAGAATAAATTAGTTTTAAAACGAGTTTTAAGATATACAGCCAGACGTTCAGTGGGAGATCATTCGAAAGAGGGGGATCAACATGAGGAGTCTGGGTCAAATAGAATGATTTATGAAATGTAACTGTTTGACACGTTGTGTTTGGACTTGAGTTTTTAGCATAAAAGCACAGAAAAAAATTGGCAGGCCCCAGCGAGATTTGAACTCGCGACCCCTGGTTTACAAGACCAGTGCTCTAACCCCTGAGCTATGGAGCCATCGGTACAATAAAAGGGTGACCGGATACTACTTAAAATAATCATCTGCAAGCATCGGACCAGTTGGGAGTAATATACTGTGGTTTCCACCAGGCGGTACCGAACGTCGACTTTCCACATCCCTGACACTGGCCTCTCGTCCTTTATACTAAGAGACGAGATTGTTTGTGTTGTGGAACTGATACGCAGTTGCTAAAATGCAAACCTAAGGCTAACATAAAAATGGACCCAACCAACATGAAAGCTGACCAAACAACCTGCTCATTTTTTTTGCTTCGAATTGTGCCTTAGATTGTGATTGGCATCGAGGGGGAGATAAGCGTGCAGTTTTCACCATACTCACATTCGGGTTTGCACACTGCCGTGAAAAGCTGGGCACGGGAGCAAACATGAAGGACAAGTGATTCAATTTCGCTATGATTAATATTCGCCTTTTCTACTGGATCACTATTGGATGGTATTCCTGCATGGACACCAGTTGTTTTTACACCCAAAGACACGCGTTTGCTTTTGTTCGAGCCCCTGTGGAAGCGAAAGGAGCAATGGTGGAGGCAGGGGCACACACGAGCGAAGTTGTCTCATGAAAAGCTGTGCGTCGATACAGGGTTGCATCCGAATTTTGGATGGTGGACCCAGGAGATCCCATCAGCAGGTGAGTAGGGCCAAGCGGCTCAAATAATTAAAAAGCAGAAAATGCAATAAACATGAATGTGCCGTCGAGAGTTATTACGCGTTAAAGCTGATATTTTAAGACATGTTAAAAAACACAGATTGGGATCAAATGCAACATGTCCAATTTCTAAGTTATTTACCAACGCAAACGTTGAAAACTTCTCGGGGAGACCCGTGGAACCTGTTCTTAGATCCAGGTTGCACCCGAGAACGGGAGACGTTACTACCGAGCCTCCGTTTTGGTGGGAATCTCGTACTTTTTTCGACAGCTACGCCCAAACAGGAGGAAAAACACACTTTAGCAGCCTCCACGTGCATCCTATCGGATTTGAATAAGGAAAATGTAGTACGTGTTTTCTTCTACAGCGAAAAACAGCCAAAACGCTGCCCCATTTTAATGCCTCATCCCGCATCAACACACTCCTTCTATGTACAGGACCGATTACAACAATATGTTTAAAGGCCTTCGATTTGAGTCAACGACTCCTCAGAGATCATACGGCGTGTCTGTAGGGGTTGGTAGCAAAAGACGCCTTTTAATGAATGCGGTCCTTTGTTCGTGTTTTCCTCGTTACTGGTTCACCTAAATTATTACGGCGGTGTAGCATCCACTCGCTACAGTAAGCTACTGCGATTTTCCTCGCTGTGTGGCCATGCGAGGAATTTGGCTATTTGTTGAGGAATTCTTCGCTTTCTCTTGGCATTAGCTCTGCAGTGGATTCATGTAAGCTTACATCACCTCGTCTTGTTATTGTGATTATATGTACTAATTGATTATTCCTTCGCAGGGCCAACAGTAACAACATGCTCGTGGCCTCTGCTGTGGTGGTTTGGGAATGGCTGAACGAACACGGTCGGTGGCGGCCCTACAGCCCGGCCGTCTCCCATCAAATAGAGGCGGCCATTCGTAGCGGAGATATCCGTGGGGGGAGCGTGGTCCTCGGCCAGGTGGAGAGTCGCCTCTCTCCGTACATCATTGATCTCCAATCCATGCACCAGTTCAGACAAGATACGGGTAAGGCTCCATGTTAATGTGAAGGCTCAAGGTTTATGCCACAAAGAATGTCATCTTTTTTTCTATATGATCAGAGCACTGAAGTTTTTGCAACTGGACACTGGTTGTCTCAGTGTGTATTCACATTAGTGCAGTTTTTGGTCTACCAGAAATGAGCCAGGGTTCGTTTCCTATGCTGGTTTGAACCTTTTATGCAGGTGTGTACACACAAATGAATCCTGGTGCAGAATAAACAACCAGACCAAGACCAGCTTTTTGAGATGGCTTCGTTCTGCTCTCAAGCAGACTTCGTGCAGTTTGCTTCAGGTGTGAATACAAACCAGAGTCCATCTGAACCAGCTGCAGGATATATGGGCCATTTTGAATTGAATTAAATACAACTTTATTGTGGGCGGCCCGGTAGTCCAGTGGTTAGCACGTCGGCTTCACAGTGCAGAGGTACCGGGTTCGATTCCAGCTCCGGCCTCCCTGTGTGGAGTTTGCATGTTCTCCCCGGGCCTGCGTGGGTTTTCTCCGGGTGCTCCGGTTTCCTCCCACATTCCAAAAACATGCATGGCAGGCTGATTGGACACTCTAAATTGTCCCTAAGAGTGAGTGAGGGCGTGGTTGGTTGTTCGATTGGTTGGTCGATCGGTTGTGCGATTGGCTGGCAACTGGTTCAGGGTGTCCCCCGCCTACTGCCCGAAGACTGCTGGGATAGGCTCCAGCGCCCCCCGCGACCCTAGTGGACAACTTTATTGTGACGTATTGTACGTATGTGTAACATACAGCACAGATGATTCCCTCTCAACATAAAACAAGGGCTTAATTTGGGCTTAACAAGATACCGTAGCCAGGCATCATGGGGAAAAAAATAGCCCACAGTGAAAGTTATTCAAGATATCTCTGTAGACATGCAGACCACATTTTCTCCTTTAGCTTACTGTACACATTCGCAGACGCGGTTCCAAAATGAGAAACAATGCCACGAAACCTGCATTAAAATGAGTTACTCTTGACACTCAGTTTTATTTGAGCTCTGGTAAGGGCACAGATATGCAGATGAATATGAACAGCACCAACAAAAAAAAAGTCCACATTTGTTCTGCTTTTTTGGTGTGACCATACACTTATTTTATTTATGCTCATCCGAGCTGGCTTCAGAAATTACATGTACGTAAACTGCTGTCGACTGAGGATTGTTTTCGTAAAAGTTAGAGGTCTGTCCTAACACCAGTGATATTCCTCTTGGGATGAAGAATGTCAGTCATTGAAATACATTGCAGCAGTTGTTTAGGTGGATGATTTGGGAACGTATGCAAATGACTATGGCCAGACCAAGTGTAAATCCGCCCCAATACTGACAATTTGCCAGCATTAGATGAACATTAATAGTAAAAAAAACACCTGGACAAAACATAAGTGCCTTAGGGAACTAATTGGAAGACACAAAGAAATGGTTTGATGGGAACAGGTGTAAACAGTAGATCCAAAGAACAGGATAAGACATGAATCACAAGAAAAGGAGACCCAATCACACCAAATATACAGTCTAAACAAACACATGGATCATAATACATAGATTTGAATGTTTTTCTAAAATAATGCCATTTGGGGAATAATCTATGTAATGGGTTAATAGATTGTCAACCACTATGACACACCAACAGAACTTTCTGAGTAAATGAAAGCACCTCACAAATATTGTATTTTCCCACTGTCGCTGATGTTTAAAAAAATCCAATCCAGATGGTCAGTCTCTTTCCACCTGCCTCGATTTGCTTTGCATTGCATTCTCTTTCTTTTCAAAATTGTAATTTCACCAAATTAGCCACAGACATTTACCCTGTATATCTAGTACATATTTGTAAACAAGCAGTGAAAAAAGACATTCGGTACCCTTTTCTGATGTGTGTTGGATTTTCTGCTGTGAGATGCAATTGAGGGAATTGTTTGACAGTTTTAGATTGCGATGTGTCCGTGGCTAGGAAAGAAATACCACAGATCCAGTACAGTAATCCTTCGTTTATCGCGGGGGTTACGGTCCAAAAAGAAACAGTGATAATTGAAATCCGTGAAGTAGGATTTATAAATAAAAAAAAAGCAAGAAAATGTGAGAGGGACGAAATTTCAAATGTGCTGTATGTACAGCACATTTCACAATAAAGTTGTACTTGGTACTTGATAGTCAGCTTTATTTTTTACAGTAATTATACAATAATGCACTATGTATACAGTACAATGCAGAGTTGATTGCTCTAAGACTGCAAGGGACGCTCAGCTTCCCCTAAAATGTCAAAAAGTAAGTGGTCAAATTAAATGTGTCTACGTACAATTGTGTGGACCAGTCATTGACTAAATATGCACTACAACACGCTCAACCTTTGTTGCGAATCAGCTTCTTATTACTGGTTACGACACGACTCTCTTCTCATTCATTCCTACAGCTTCACTGTGCTTTAAACTGTGTGGACGTTGAGCATCGACCGCGCGGACGCTGGGCGTCGAGAGAGTTCAGTGTAGGTTGTCCCATTGCATTGAAACGAGACGAGTCATTGGACAAATGCTGGTTTTGTCCCACCAATTGGATGCTCAGCATCTCTGGGAGTCTATGGACAGTGGGCGTGCAGACGCTCAGCTTTTCTAAATGATGATTGGATGATCTCGCTGAGTCTGAATCTCTTTGATTGACAGCGAAATGAGCCAATCACCGATCTTATGGTGAAGGCAACCTTGTCATTTTTTTGAAAAGGAATGGAGAGTAGAATTCACGTATAAATAAACGGACATATTTTATGATGTAAGCCGAAACTGAGCTTGCCTTCCTTGACAGACCAGCGTCCGCCACTGATACAATGAAGACCAAAAATTTGCAAAGGTCAATTTGGCAGGCTGTACAGAAACGAGGTGCGGAGACTCTTCACGTCGGTTAGTGCCTTAGCCAATCAGGATGCAAAAAGCTTTAAAAGCATTAAAAAACTGCACACAAAAAAATCAGTGAAACAGCGAAGCCGCGGAAAGTGAACCGCAACAATAGCTTTGAGCGCCAGATGTAGCCTTCCAACGAAATTGCTCGTTTTCCAAATTGTTAGGTGGGAGACTTTTAAAAAAAATTTCAGTCTACTGCTAGAAAAATGGTTGGATTCATAGATCCTGAATCGTTTACCTCTGCATTACGGAGCATCGGTGTATCAATTCCCCCATCCCTTATATGTTGGTGACCGTCATGGCATTAACAAACAAAAAAAAGCTTTATACTGGGTCGGCGGGGCAACTGTTTAGTAATACAGTAAATATTCGGACTCATGTTTGCGCTATCCCAATCTGTCTTATAACAGAAATTCCTCTTTTGGGCAGAGCGGTACACCCCTGCAAGTATGGTTGCCAGCCAAACTGCAGGGCACACAAAGACGAACAACTGTCCAAAAACTCCACGCTCACACTCCACAACACTAGGTACAATTTTAGAGTTGCACAAAAAATGAGTCTATTTTGGGTTGTTTTGTTTTGTTGGGTTCCTATGCCATGATCTACCTAACCGCAATTAACAGTAAAACGCACGCAGTCACTGACCCGGGGAGATGACATGCAAACTTTCTTCATCTTCTCCAGTTGGTTGAGGGGTGTTGCCGACGTGCTAACCACTGGACTACCGGGCAGCCCTGTATCAATTCCCCCATCCCTTATATGTTGGTGACCATATATACCAACATGGCATTAACAAACAAATGCGAAAAAAGCTCCGTTGGTGTGTTTCCGCGTAAGCGTTGCACATGATTTATAGTGGAATTTCCGTGGCATTAGAGTCAATAATGCACAGATTACAAGGCATACCGTGGATGGGAATGTTTACTGTATCCTATTATGTTGAAGTTGTAAAAAGTGTGGAATCCAGACTTTCACTTTCGGACCTTTTCCGTTTGTCAACCTGAACCAGTGTAATACTGTATTAAATTGAATACTGCACTAGATAAAATGAATATTCTGTTAAATAGGGATATTTAAACAAAAACAATCAAAAATGATAAAAACACAGGATGTGCCATTTTTAAAAAATCCATAGGAAATAATGTAAATGAGCTTGATTTGAAGAATTTCCTGCTTCACTTACAGTCCAGTTGGTACATGGCCATTTGTAGATGTCAATGGCAACAATAAAATTTCTGCAAAGGGCACATCAGTGGTTCTTTGGTTGTAGCTACTCAGTGAAGGCACCTTGAAGCTCCTTCCACGAGTTGAGATTGTCAAAAATGGGGCAATCTGAGATAACCCTCCATTTCACGGAACAAACACTTGGGACTGAGGAGTACTGAAATAAGACACGAAACACATCCAGTTTTGTGGTGTGTAACAAAAATATTGGCTGCAGAATATGCACAAATGTATACAAAAATATTCACTTGGACTCAGCACAACATTTTGAAACAAGCACATCTGCTCACATTTACTTTTCTTTCTGTTTTGATCTTAGGAACTATCCGTCCAGTGAGGAGGAGTTTTTATGACCCGGCCTCAGCCCCAGGGCAAGGCTGGCAGTGGGAGTGGGAAAATGATGCAGGTTCTTGGACACCGTATGACATTGAGGTGGCAATAGCCATTGGCAATGCTCATAGCCGCCAGCAGCCCTGCCTTGACCTGACAACCCTCGGCTTCTGCTACCTCATTGATTTTCAGAACATGACACAGGTGTGATTTATTTTTTTATTTTTATTTTCCAAACAGACCTAAGTTGCAAACGTTTTATTTACTTGATCCCCTGGGCCAGTTGTGTCCACCTCCCTTTTTCCTGAACCATTTGGGCAGTGTGAGTGGAAATGTAATGAAAAAATGAAACTTCACAAATGTCTGGATTTTCATCTGAATTAATTCTATTCAACTCCAGCTCTTTACATATATCAATAAGATACAGTGGAACCCTACTACTCGTGGGGGACAGGGACAGCCCGCAAATAGTGAAAATCCTTATTCTTCGGACCATAAGGTGCACTTAAACTCCTTTAATTTTCTCAAAAATCTAAAGTAAACGTAAACTGGTGCACCTCCTGCACCGATGTTGGCTTTTCGGTTAATCGTCTTCAATTCAAATGAATTGCTATTTACTTTCACGCATCTAATCGCTAGCAGACATCCATGTTTTCATCATATCAGAATTAGAAATAGTTCCTGCTTCCATGTCCAAGAACAACAGGAAAATGTAGTCCTACTAGCTAAATGCTGTGGTCAGACTAAACTTTAGCTAAGGGTTTCTGGCGGCGCGTTTCTAATGTGACAATGTGGGACAATATAATTGCAGTCTGTGGGACAGAGAGGTAAACGTCAGTGCTACCCGATATTTTGTCTGGTCTGAACCTAACCTAATTGCACTAAATCTATCAAATAAACGGTACAGGGTTTCCCTCTGAAAATTTGCTAAGCCTGGTGATAGAGAAGCCGAATAGCTTCATAGTAGACATTTCATTACAGTCAGTGTTGCACTTGGCGTTTTGGTGCAACTCTTGTGTTGCATGTAGATCTCAGTTCAACCAACCACACTCCTCCTTTCATGTTTGGCGTGATCACAGTTAAAAACAGCAAATGACAATCATCTTGCCGAAGTCGAGAGTGAGGATGAACACACGCAGCCGCTCCTGCCTAGACAGCACACACACAAATAAACAACTTCCGTGTTCGCTGTAAATTTTATGGATGGCATACATATCTTGTCTTTTAGAACATTACATGACCATATTTATAATTTCAACATTATCTGTGGATAAAATCGCAGAGCTTGTAAAAATGTATGAGCAGCCCGAGCCCGGCCACTGAAATCCATTGGGATTTCTTTTTACTCCCCACATTCTTTTAAAAAAAAAAAAAAAAAAAAAAAAGGTTAACTTGCAATTTGGGCTTTCCACTGTTGGGCAAAAAAAAAAAAATATATATGACAAATGCCTTTTTTGTTTTGTTTTGTTTTAATTTGTCGTGGTTTAATGGTTTGAAACATACAATTTGGGTAAAGCGCCATTCATTCTCAACTAAATACCGTAATTTAGTCTACTTACAAAATTTTCTAATGAAGACATTTCTTCCAGAAGCAATTAATTTCATAAGTAGAGGTACCACTGTACTGCCTTTTTTCTTAGATTGCTAATAATTGAGTCTTTCTCCAGTCAGCAGGGGAAATTCTTGCATTACTGTACAAAGTAATTCTTCTCCATGGTCAGCAGAAGGAATCTTCACTTATTAAAATCAAAAGTGCCTCGTTTTTTTTTTTTTTTTTTGCTCTGTTGGCGTGCATTAGGTAAGCCGTTAAACACCTCTTTGGAAACTAGGCATATTACAGTGCATGAAATTGCTGCATTGGCCAAATTTTAGCAATGATGTAATTTGGTAGAAAACAAAGGCAAAATTAAAATTCCAAGTACCGGTATATTTTTTTTTTAAATCCGAGGTTATTTTAACCCCTCTGCTCTGTGAAATTTGGAGGGCTAAATTTAAAAATGAGGTGTAACAAAAAGAGTACTGCAGTAAAAGAAGCATAATGTGGGGTGGGGTTGGGGGCACTGAAGAGTAGTAAAATCGAACAAGGCATGGCAGGAGTGTTGCGATGTGAGTTGGAGGAATTTGTCCAGAAAATTTAAAAACCAAAAATTGACAGAACACTTTTTTTCCTGTGTCCTATAGGTGAATAGACAGAGCCAAAGGTGCCGAAGGATTCAGCGACGTGCTGACACGCCCTATCCACTGGTGTCTGGGCCTCTTCCATTGCCAAAAGGAGGAAGTGGAGGTGTAGGAGGGGGATTGACAGGTGCCCTGCTCGGTGTTGGGGTTTCAGGGGCCAGCATGGGAACTGGAAGCTCTGTCTACCCGAACGGGGCCATAATGACGACTGGACTGGGCCAACCTTGCACCTGCCAGCAGTGCATGCTTGTCTTTAGTGTCAAAACCAACACTGGAGGAGCAGGACGCTCACTAACCATACAGCGGCCCAAGGCTTCAGCACTCACTGCCTCAAAACCCTTGAATCCACCCAAATCAGCCACACTGGGGCGTGGACAGCACTTGAAGTCCAATGGCAACACCTATCAAACGCTACCACATGGCCTTGCCATCTCGAAAAACACTGCATCTCCAAGAAGGAATGCCCAGCTCTTTGCTCAGTCTCTCGCTGTGCTCACAACAGGGACTTCCATGCTCGGTATTTCCTCATCTTCCAGGCCTCCTCCTCCGTCACTGCCGCCCCCTCAGCCACCATCATCCAATATGACTGTGAATCCTCCGCCTGTTCCAGCCAAACAGTCTTCATCTTCAGCCAACGAATCAGTGCCAACTGCCACATTAATTACCCCGGCTAACACGGTGACCACACCCCCATCCCCTGTGCCATCTCCATCGCCGGCAGTAATGAAGCCACAACGTGTGCCATCGTCCGCATCCAAAGTTTGCCATGCCCCGCTACCACAGAGATCAAGCTTAGCTGGACTGAGTAGACCAGCGCTGCAAAGGATTGCCATGGCCCAGTCGAGAGCACTAATAGCTTCGGGGTAAGTGAAGGTGTATATTTCAACTTAGGAACCTTTAACTGGTGTTTAACTGAAAAGTTTGTCGGATCTAAAAAAACAAAAGTCCTCATCTTTGCACTTGCAGTATCTGCTTAAAACATGCTTTCATAGGTCAAGGTCAGTGTTTATTTATATAGCACATTTAAAATACAGTAAACACTGCCCAAAGTGCTGCACATATTAAAGATAATATAATAAAAAGACACAACAGAGAGAAAAAAAAAACAATTACAGACAATAAAATACAAATGTCCAGCTCAGCTCGTATTAAATGCCAGCGCAAATAAACGTGTTTTTAAGAGTGACTTAAAACACTCAATAGATGAAGCAGTGCAAACACAACACGATGCGTCTTTTTTTTATATAGCGCTTTCACTACATGCGTGACATCATGCATGCTGTGAGGATGCCTTCTCTAACCGCTGGTGAAAGGAGACTTTGATTCTCTACTCTTTGGTCTGTAACCACTTCAAACAACAAAGGTGCACATAGGAATAGTTGTTACGATTTTATGTTCAGAGGGAGCTCATTCCAAAGTTTCGGTCCTGCGACCACAAACGCTCTTGCCCCAGCTGGTTTTCAGCCTTGAACATGGACAGGTTCACAAAAACTGGTCACATGACTGCAGCGCGCAAATACAACATGCTACCGCCATCGAATATTCTAGCTATTGTATTTGGATACAATTATTTTTGCTTGGTTCTAGAGCAATTGTGAATCCATAAGAGAAACTAAGAAAGTCCACATAATAATGAGTGACACGAACACGGACACGAACAATCGGGTTGGAAGGCAGTCTCAGAGTGCCTCCATCTATAGCGGTGATCTGTGACCACCTTAGTCAACTTTACATCATCCAGACGTACAGGTCTGCTTGCAATTTCTTTTAAGGTACTTTTACGCACACTTCGATCTTCTGCCTGGACTACAGCAAGTCAGTTTCTGCTTCTGCAATGTCCAAGTCTGTGCCCCTCTCACATGCTGAATTGAAAGTGAATGAGACGAGCTGCAAAGCCAGTCCGCTATGTTGATGGGTGCAAAGGTCGATTCCTCTTTGTGCACATTTTCCAAAATACCAAAAGAAAGAAAAATCAATCCACGCGCACAGGTATGCCGTACTGCACCTTATGCTGGAAATGCGCTGGACGTGAAAATGGAGCCCTAAGTCTTTAACTTCAAATTTCAAGTCAGGTGTCAAGCTTTTTAGTTTTTGTCAAGTTACAAGTCATCAAAATAGTGGTTCCAGTCAACTCAAGTCGAAGTCGCAATAAATTAGGTCCCCATCTCTGTGAAACACCAAATGTTTAACTACATCTGCTTTTTTTTAAAATCTTGATTGAACAATTTTCTCCCCCTCTCCCTCCCTTGTGGTTTCTTTCTGACTTCCGGGTTGAGTGAACGCTGGCGCGTTTGGCTGCTGCTGCTGCACACCACCTTGTGTTTTATTGTTCTTGTTCCTGATTGTAAAGTGTCCTTGGGTGTTTTGAAAGGCGCTTATAAATAAAATGTATTATTATTATTATTATTACTGCTGGACAGAAACCACCCAGCTGAAAAACTGCAGTTTTCATGAGTTGAACAGAATTTACCAATGTTTTCATATAACTTAAGATTGTTCATTTTTCCAGCATCGGGTTAAGTTGCAGTACTGTTTCATCATTAAAAAAAACTTTTGCAAATGAATTTACCATGAAAATAGAACGATCTGGAAAGTCAAACTAACGTAATAGCAACACAGACAAGTATGAGCAAATGGCATCACAACTACGCAGTCGAAAGAGAACTGATTTTGAGACTGCATATGAATAGAACTGAACAGAGTTTTTTGGATCTCACAAGAAAAAAAGAAAACAAGGCGATAATACCACAGAGATAGAAAACATAACTAAGTATGTCACACCCATTATGTTTGCTTCTCTGATCAATGATTGGATTCACATGACCTCAAAAGTGAGCGTTGCTCCAGCCTGAGACACAAGCCAGTGTAGCAAATGCATAGGAAGAACCCAACTATTTAATTGTAAAAAAGTAGCAAGATCATCTGAAGAATTGCTATTTGCAACTTTTGTCTTGTCTCGTGGTGTGTGATGTCATCTCGCACAATACGTCTTTGGTTTTATGAGAAAAATCCCAAGTGTTGATTGAACACCAAGCTAACAGAAGCAAGTGTGTGCACAATGGACAAAGGTGAACACAGTCATAGTATTGAATACAGATTATTAAAAAGGACCGAGTCAAATAAAATTTATTTGTCTTGCCCTGAATCACAAGAGACTCTCAAAAGATTTCACAAGTCCACAGTTGACAAATATTAACGACATCCCCTGATCTTAAACTCCACGGAGGGGAAGGAGAAACTCCAAAAGAATGTTTTTAAAATAACAAGGGGTTGGTGTTGATAATCATTTTAACCTTAAAACCACATGGTTTTGAAATTGTGTGTGCGTGTGTGTGTGTGTGTGTGTGTGAGAGTGTGTGTAGTCCTCCTGCCCTTGAGACTTTTGCTTTCTTTACCCTGTGGTTCCTCTCCCTCCTCCTGTGCCTTCACTTCCCAGCAGTCTGGGCCCCTCAAAGCCTCATTGTTGGTCTCCACAGTAACCTTTGTTGGAGTACACAAGCCCGGGCCACATTAGCAGCACAATACTGAGTCTCTGCTACTTTTTCCCCTTCCATCCCCCACTCTCCGTTTTGTCCCACAAATTCTTATTATGATTTTTTTATTTTTTACATTGAATTGTCTTCTCTACTGGCACCCACTGCTATAATTTTCACTCATCTTTGTTTTTTTCTCTGCTTTTATCCTCTAAATGTCGTTTTCAATGCTAGAACTATACAATCGTTACGTTCACACTCGGCTTTTCAGCCTTGGTGACACATAGTGGGGGGTGGGGGGTCATGTGGTGGAATGGCCGCGCTGTGCTCTGTGAATTATCATAATGAGGATGTCTTTTGTGAGGATATGGGGTAGACACCATTGTCTACACCCCCCTCCCTCACAATTGTGCAAAGGGGATGAATATACATATGAAGCCATGTGTGCTTGTGTGTGTGCATCTTAGAACTAATCCCAGACAGCACCCAAGACCACAGCTCACGGGTTGATGGAGTGAGAGGTTTAAAACAAAGAAACGAGTCCACAAACACTCAAAACATATCACAAATCAGAACAGAAAGATATTGCATTCACACACTATTTATAGCGCTCATGGCCACATTGCCCCTTTCTCTCCCGCAGTAAGCGTAAATATTGACAGTCCTCACAGGAGACGAAGTGAGGAATGTGTGCTTTGCCTGCAATTCATCATTCTGGGAAGCAAACAAAAGCAATGAATGAGTGTGAGAGAGGACTGTTTTGTTTGGACTCTGATGCATGCAGACTAGCTGCAAACATATCTCTGAGAAGTGTCTTAATTTTAATTTCTGACCACATTTGCTCAGAATCCAGCGTTGAACCTTAGCTAGCTAGTTGACTGTTGGTCCACCTTACCATTTACTATTTCATTTGAGTCACTGAGTGTCATGGTTCACTCACCGCTCTTATGTGAAAACATGGGTTCAGTTCCCACTTGGTGATGGTGGGAATTGTTTGTCATTCTGATTGACTGGCGACCAGCTTTCTGTGACCCTAAACAATATAATCTGAATAGAAAATGGATGGATGGCATTTTGTTTGTCTTGCAAATAAAATAAATTCTCCTCGAAATTGAATATAATTTCTCTCGTAACAGCAAGATCCACAAACAAATGTCATACAAGCTCTGTTGGTACCGTGTGGAGGAAAATTAAGTTCTCAAATGAAACATCAAATTACTTACATGTATTTGAACTGATATATATTTGGATCCAAAATCAGAGGAGCAGAGGTGGAGCTAAAGCTCATAAATGTAGTCAAAAGAATCTGTTGACCCTTTGTGCATGTGTGAGAGAGATGTGTAGTAGGGTGTTATTGTCTGGCATCTCCATCAGTCCAGCTGATGTCCATCTGGGCCGGAGGGAATAAAGAAGAGTGTAGGGCATTGGGATTGTGTGAGTGTGACAGACAAAGCTGAGGTAGTATGTGTGTTTTGACTAAAGGTCAAGAGACTCAAGCTCCTTTCAGTCCCATCCCCCTTCAGCAAGAACAAGATTTTTTTTTACATTGCTGAAGTGCTTCTCAGTGTTCCTTTCTTTTCTTTTTTTTTTTAAATTTCAAAAACATATGTAATGATCCTGTCAAAACATCTGGAGGCACACTTTTTTGTTTTTGGGTGTTGTCAACTGATCACAAAAAAAGAATGGCCAAGGAACAAAATTTCATTTTTTGTTATTTATATTTAGAGATGGACCTTTCATAATTTACAGATTATTCTGTGTATTTTCTTTTTCATTTTAGAAAATATTTATTCGTATAAATGGTATTAACATTATTTTTAAAGGATTGGGAGAAGATCTGTGAATAGTCTCAAGTCCTCTTTCGATCCGATTGTTTTATTGAGCAAATGAAAGATGGAGTTGAACTGTCATCTGTGAATGGGCACACAGAGTTCAGCAGAGAATTATGATTTATGTTTTGAGCACAGTTTAGCAATCTTTGCTCTTAGTTATAAACCCAATTCCAATGAAGTTGAGATGGTGTGATAAATAAAATCAGAATACCGTGACAATGATTTGCAAAAAAATTCAATGCATTACCAATACAAGATATTTAATGTTTAAACTGATAAACTGTATTGTTTTTAGCAAACCATCATCAATTTAGAATTTTATGGCCGCGTCAGACTGAGAAAGTTGAGGAATGCTCATCAAACACCTGTTTGGAACATCCGAGTGGTGACCACGCTAACTGGGAACAGCGTGTTGACATGAGTGGGTGTGAAAGGAGCTTGCCTGAATTCCTCCGTCATTCTCCTGTCTCAATTAAACTATATTAGACTTGTCGAAGAATGTTTATAAACAGCCTGCATTGGTGGCAGCTTTGGAATTTGTGCCCTGGCATTTCTCTTAGAACAAAGACACTCAGGAACATGTACTCTCTTTCAGCAAGCCTGCTGGCCCCGTTTATTCGGCACGATTCTGGGTGAATACCGCCTCGTACTTCCTGTCATTCCCGGTGCAAGTCAAGTGCTTTGTGTGCATGGGTGGAGATTTCTTTCTTTTGGCAATTTGCTCGAGTTTGCACAGGTAGACTGGAGTGTAACGGGGCGTTTGCGCCTTTGTGCCCTGTTGTAGGATGAATCACAGCGTTTTCCTGGCCAATCATAGGCATCCCTAATTTGCATTAATATTAGTGTGTTCGGAGTGCATGCTAGCTCAGCATTGATGAAACAGAAATAGACTCTCTGTAGTCCGTGTCACATGGCACATAAACTGCAAGATCTCTCCTTGCGGATGATGTAGTCGGCCACGCATGCGACAAGTGCAATAAGGGACCACCCGTTGGTGAATATAGTTGTGCCATGCAGTCAGGGCCGTACTATTAAGATGATAATAAATAAAATTCAGTAATGACCTGATTTCATAATGAACTGGTTGCTACAGTAATTCAAAGGGATTATCCCACACTGGTGTCATTTTAAAAAAAAGAAATGGATGACATCCAGCATACAAGTGCAGGGCACCAAGGTTGTATGCCTGTGCCTCGATCAAATCCACCAAAGCCACCTGTGCTAAAATTGCTGCTTTTTGTCGCTAAATTGTTGATTGACTGGCGGCTGCAGAAGTAACACCGAGTGAGGCATACCTTGTCTACCAAATGACAATCACACTAAACTTGCCTCGGCACGAAAATCGAGATGCGCCTGTTTTTTTAAGCCAGGAGCAGACTACTTTCTCTTACCAAATTAGCAGGTGCGTCGGGGGGACTGCAACTAAATAAATTTTTATTCGTGCTGAGAAATATGAATGTATTCTTATCTAATTAAGTTATGTAGTGTTAGTAATAGCACTGCCACAAATAATTATTTTGCGAGTCAAATGATCACCAACCGTAGTCGTAATTAGTCGACTCAACGGATCATATGTAAATCACAGACAATCACACCACCAAGCAGCTGCTCTTACAGCTTGAATTCTTTAAGGTACGGTATGTACACTTAATTATAAAGACAATTAAGATGATAGGACATTCAACTTTCTTGGATTAAAGATGGTAGCTTGTACCAGCATTCCTGACATATTTATAATAAATAAGGGAGCAGCTTAAATTGAAGGTGATACTGTGGTTTTGAAACGTGTAGCTGTAGTTTCGTGATTTTTTAAAATGGAGCCAAAACTCTACACTATGCAGAGTTACACTAATAAAGAAAACTAAAAACACTTATATTGTATTGGTTTTTAATTTAACCATTAACCCAAATGTTCAGTTTTTCTTCACTAGTTTGTTTGCGTGGGCCTGTTTTTCAGCACAAATGTTGCATACACTGCCATTACTGAGTATATGAAACGTGGTGTGTCCTCATGACTTCCAATAATAGCATCTGACATATATATATTACGCATGTAATCATAATCCGTCATATGCCGTCTCTCGACCATCTCCATGCATGCCAGTGAGTCATTCACTTATGCCAAAATGAATCACTAAGTCGGGTCAACTGAAATCAGCTTTGTGCACAGACACAGACATACTTTTCAAGGTAAACCAACAGGAAACAACAGATCATTGCTACCCTCTTGGTTGTCTCACTGTTTTTACATTACTTTTCATTACTGAATCAGTTTTTCTGCACGTGTGATCACAGAAGCACACTTTTTTTTTAATTCTCCAGCTACTCAACTCAACTTTATTAATAGAGGTGTCTTATGTTTCATCATCAGTCTTTTGGAATTACCGCAATTTCCGGAGTATAAGACGCTACTTTTGCCACACGCTTTCAACCCTGCGGCTTATTTAATGATGTGGCCTGTTTAAAGATTTTTCCAACGACCGCCTCGGAGCGCTCGAGCAGAAAAGCTAACAGTGAGACACTATCATGTGTCGCAGTAAAAACAACCAGCCATGAGAGGGCGCACTTCATCCGTGTTTTGAACTGGGATGCAATCCGAAAGCTGTGTGGTGGGTCTATGACAAACTTGATCGAACACAAAATAATTTTTATGAAAGCTTTATCCTTCACTGAACATAGAAAATATGCAGCATTACATACAATATGTCAATTGGGACTAACAAATAGAAAAGTATACAAAAATAGACAACAGTGGCATGTGAGCACTTTCCGGCATGTTGTATGTGCCCGAAACACGCGGAAAACAACTAATCCCCCCTGCTTCACGGCTGTTCACACGACCCACTGTGCGACACCGGTCCAACTCCCAAATGACGACATTTTACTCTTAATATCAGCCAGGTAACAATGCCGATTGTGGATACATAAGGTCTGAATAAGCACAGCTCAGCGTTCGTCTCCCATCACTTTGTGGTCCCAGTCTCATGATATTATCCAACGCTCCTTTTAAATTGACAGTGCTCCATTTTTACAACAGTCATAGTATTGTTCACCTGGTTACATACGGCAAAAGAAAACCTCCCGAAAGACGTTCTCTTGAAAGTTGACACGAAAGCGTGGATGGTAGAAAGCCTAATTAAGGAAGGGTTGACCGAGTGTTATGGCAGGGAACGGCGCCATTTTTTTTTGGATTGTTTTTTTTTTTTCAAACCAGCAATGCGAGTGCTGTTTTACTGCCATTGTGCTGCCACATTACAGGCAAAGAAAAGTTCAGATATGTTATTAAACGTTAAAACCTCTTTCTGTGTACCGTCTTTCTGAGCAAATATCATATGTTACAATATGGGCACCTGCGGCTTATAGGCAGGTGTGGCTTGTGTGTGTACAAAATGGTTTTTACTTAAAAAAATGTAGTGGGCGTGGCTTATAATCAGGTGCGCTCTATAGTCCGGAAATTACGGTACACAAAATCTAGCAATTTCCATGAAACTTTTGGCAAGCAAAAGTAAGAAACCAGGTGTGACCTTTTGGTGCTGATCTACAAATGCTCTCTTCTTACAGCCACGTGGTCTGAATGGCCACATTACATACAATAGTGAGTACAGTACTCCAAGACGGTTCTTAATTTCAACTTTTTGAAATAACAGCCAATTATGCCCAATTTTATTGGCATGATGTTATTCATGGTTGCGGCTGGGGTTTGCAATGCTGTAGCACTGCAAATACCAATAGTTGAAACATTTTGGTCATATTTGTTTCACATTTTTTCCCCAAGATGGCTCCCTAATAGGCAGCCGTTGGCAAGTTCTCTTCTAGAGCCTTGCGTTTGTTGTTGTTTTTGTCTTTGTTTTGTCACATGGTGTTACGTCGTGTGGACCTGATGTGGACTGTTTTCAGCATTTTTGGCCACAACATTCGTCAAAGAAGAAGAATCTGTGCTGGGTGGTTGCGCCTTCTCGGCAGCACACGCGTACCAGCAATGATTTTTTGAGTGGGAGGAATGTCGGCGCCATTTGACTGTCGTTGCTGGACATCCCTGGGGCGCTTGTGTCTTGCGCCTGAAGAAGGCAGCATTTTCACAGCCCTGCTTTGTTCAGCGAAAAGGTTGGTGCTGATGGACAGTCTGCGGCTGGATGGATGCATGGATTGAGGAGCCGACAATGAGAAAACAGGGGAGCGTCAGCGCAGAGCGCCGATGCGTATGTGGAACTGGGAGTCGCGGCTTGGAATTGAAGTGGATTTACATGGGACAGGAGAAGAGAGCCAATCTCTCTTTTTCGTTAATGGATGCTACAGCTTCTTGTTGCTTTCAAGCTTAGCTTGTAGCAGACGTGTGCACATTGCAGCATGACGTCTTTGATCCACTGGTGAAAAGGACACTTTGATTCACTCCTCTTTCATCTTTAACTGCTTCAGACAACAAAGTGTATGCAGGAAAGTGGTTAAGATTGCACGATTGTCTGTGTCTCATCTGTTGTCTTGTATTATTTTGTCATTTTTTTAACTTTTCTTTTGATGGTGGCGCGGGCACCCGCAGCAGCTCCTCTCGTTTTATGTTGAGAGGGAAGAAATTTCATCTGTGCTGTATGTTACAGCAGGGGTCCCCAAACGCCGGTCCGGGGACCGGTCATTTGTTACCGGACCGCACAATAAGAACTTACATTAATTCCGTTGTATATATTTTGGAATACGAAAGATTTTATTTAGAAAAATCACCCGATTCTCCGTTACATCCGTCTGTGTCACGCTTGACGCACGTCAAACCACGCTTCTCCGTCACGTGACTGATTACGCTAAAAATAAAACGCCTGAGCTTGCTAAATGAGTAAAATAAACTGCTGGAGATCGCAAATGACGGCGGCCTTAAAAGTACATTCGAGACAACAACTCCGTCGGTGTTCTGGATTCAAGTTATGGCTGAATACTCTTGAGATCGCCACAAAAGTTGTATTCAATTCAATAATTTGAGACTATAAATACAGTATTTCCAATTACGTGGAACAAATCCTCTGATCAAAGTCTGTAAATGTGATTTGTCACTGAGAGGTGAGATGATTGGCTTTGTGACGATGCAGGTAATCCCCCAAAGAAAGGCTGTATGACGTCCATCCCTGAGCAGATGAGAAGTCTGTGGATTAGCCTTGAAAAACACACGCACACAGAGCCCTCCTTGATCATTCATAGGCTCACCAACCATACTGTGTCAATGTGTTGTCAGACACAGTGACACAAATAGAGTAAAAGGGGACGACAAAGACGGAAGACGACGTTGTGCTAGATGTGGTTTTTTAGCTCAAATTTAATTTTGGATGTTTTGTTTGTTGTTCTTGTGAGGTTGTAGAGTCAAAATGACAGTCATCTGTTTTTCAAAGTGAGGATCTTAATTTCTTGAAAATATTGAAAAGGTAGCCAGAAAGATACGTGGTAAGTCACTGGAAACAATTTCTGTCTCTTTTTGCAGTGTGCCTACTGTGCCCGTGAAGAATCTCAACGGATCGAGCCCTGTTCACCCTGCACTGGCAGGTGAGTTCTTACACATGCTGCGGCATTTGGCCGTTCTCATCAAAAATAATAGTGTATGACAATCAATCAACAACCCTTTCCAACTCAATCCATTCAATTGCCTTGTATTTCAGGGATCACGGGCATTCTGATGAGTGCTGCTGCTCTGCCCGTGTGTCTTACAAGACCTCCGAAACTTGTACTACACCCTCCGCCTGTCAGCAAGAGTGACATCAAACCAGTGCCAGGCTTTGGCCACTGCTGCAGAAAGACTACCAAGAAGCAGGCCCGTAAGGGTAAGCACTGTGTTCAAAGTAAACCGGGGATGTGCTCACAACAAACACATGTGAATTCATCCAGTCCCTGTGCTTTAACATCGATCCCACCAATTGTGCTTTAATCTTATCGGCAGGTAAGACTCCAGAAGATGTGGTTAAGAAGTACCTGCAAAAAGTCAAGAGTCCACCAGATGAGGTTAGACCAGCTATGATTTCAGAACACATTCATGAAAAGATCGGGGAAGGGTGTGATTTTAATTTCTTCTCTCTTCATGACTGCTGTACCAGGATTGTACCATATGTATGGAACCTTTAGGGGGTCCTTCTGGATACAAAGGTCCAGGGGTGGGACCTGTTTCCAGAGCAGAATCTGTTGGACGACTCGCGCAATGTGGACACCTGTATCATTTCCAGTGTCTTGTGGCCATGTATAATAATGGCAACAAGGATGGCAGGTGGGTCAGAAAATAGGGAAGAAAACAGACTCCGAAGCTGGACTTTCACTGCAGGTCCAATTGCACAGATACGCTTTAATGCCCATACGTGACACACATAATGTTATGGCTCTTTTTACATTCAGGGAGCAAATAAAATAATGCACATACACAGATGCCCGAAATGCACGTAAATAACTCCACAAGTGACAACTCTGAGCAGAAACAATACAATCACAAATGAAGCCCGTAATACTCATTTCTTACTGTGTTGTTGCCCTGGACCGAGAGCTCCTCCATAGAAATCAATTCCATCAAAGTCCGTAAATGTCTTCCTTTTGTACCAGCCTTCAGTGTCCCACCTGTAAAACTATCTATGGTGTAAAGACTGGAAACCAACCAGCAGGGAAGATGGAGTACCACATCATCCCTCACTCACTACCGGGGCATCCCGACTGCAAAAGCATCCGCATAATCTATAACATCCCACCAGGCATCCAGGTATTTGAAAAGAAGTTAGCACCCCCATGTGTTAGTTTGAATTACACTGATATTTTTGGAACAATTATATTGATCTTTGTGGGATTTCATCTCCTTGCGTGTGACCAGGGTCCAGAGCATCCGAATCCAGGGAAGCCCTTCACAGCCAGAGGCTTCCCAAGACACTGCTACCTCCCAGACAGTGACAAGGGACGCAAGGTAAACGTCCTTCACCTACTGTAACTGCTGCTTGGACACACGACTTTGTTGGAACACTTTTTGCTGTTCCATCATGATTGTGCCTTACAGCATGAATCAAGGACGGTAAAGGTGTGGCCGTAAGTATTTGGTGTGTACGACCTGATGTGTCTTGTCTTGTCCTTTACTGATATTCCTGTCGTCGTAATGGCCAGGCATCCATCTACTCTCTGGAGTTTGGCAATTTTCCTGCGCATGATTTATAATGTCATCCTATCCTTTATTTATACAAACATTTGTTACCAGGTATTGAGACTGCTCCTGGTAGCATGGGACCGCAGGTTGATCTTTTCAGTTGGGACTTCAAGCACTACAGGAGAATCTGACACGGTTATATGGAATGAGGTACATTCTTGAGACCATCGATTCATTACTGAAATATACTAGAGCAGTCATATCTGATTCCAGTGAATAAATTGTCCCTTTTTTCTTTAGGTCCACCACAAAACAGAGTTTGGCTCCAACCTGACAGGTCATGGTTTTCCTGACCCTGGACACCTGGACAATGTTCTGGATGAGCTCCGTGCTCAGGGCATCACAGAAGATGACGGATTGACAGAAAAGTGATCAGATGACATTGACGAGACACTTTTTTGAGGGACATGAAATAGAGAAGAGGAATGGAAGAAGGAAAAGAAGTCAGTCTGGCACTATTTAAAAGGGGTGCAGCAAACATTTGGAACATTTTTTGTTTAAAAAAAAAAAGACTTTAAAAAAATATTGTTTCTGGTACTTTTCCTGTCATCGTCATTCCAATACTGGATGGATGAATCCTCATTCAAGGAATGAGTAGATGTCGGAAGAAGGTGTTATTTGCTACTCAGGATCTACAATAGGTACTAACAAGTCTACAAGTGGAGTGAAATGGTACTCATAACAAAGAACAAAAACAAGTTTTACTTTACTGAGCGCAGTAGTAGAAGATGGTATGTTTGAGCAAGGGAAAAAAATGGAAGGGGCCAAGAGAGAAAGATGTATGATGCAGGGGAGAGGAATGAAGGAAAACGGTGGCCGCAAGAGAGAACAAGGGTTTCTGAATGTAGTGTATTATAAGAGTAAAGCTAACTTGTATGGTACTTCACAGTTGCTAGTCTGGTCACCACAAACACGACAAAAATAAATCAAGAATAATGGCCAAATGGTGGGTTGGAAGTGAAACCCCCCTTTACTCTCCTTGTGTCTTGTCAATGACGCTTTGCTATGTTGTTCTCTCTTGTTGTTTTTATGCTGGACTACATTCGGCCTGCAAGTCCCGAAGGCACGTTCATGTTGCCACCTAGCGGTGGTTCTCATCATTGTCACTGTATTGCTTAACTTTGTGGGGGTCAAGCGGAGCACAGTTGTCAATGTGTACTAAATGACAAACAACTCAACCAAGGACCTTTCCCCTGACCATATTTTGTGTCCTACAAATGACAAGCTGAAGTACTTGCAAACCTTCGTTACTCGAAGATACCAGAATTGATGTGTAATCCTCAAATATGTGTTGAAATGAATGGCTGTAGTTTTTTTTCTTCCTCCTGTGCGACCGCTTGAACTCATCCAATGAGGTATCTTTGGAGCACAATGTGTTGGGTTTTTTTCTTCTGCTGACAGCAAATTAGCATATTCGATACTGTGAGATTTTCATTCCGCACATTTCTTATCACTTTCGCTCTTCCAGCAGCAAGTGATCATGCACTGCCCGCCCACCTCCTGTTTTGCGTCTGTCTGGTATCTTCACGGTTCGAGTGAGTGCATGTGTGTTGCGTGAGAAAAGTTGTGTACTGTTTATACCACTAACATGCTCTTAAGTCAAGAGTATTTTTATTTCTTTTCTATTTTCTGTAGTCATGATATTGTTTGGAAACTCAAAGAATGACGAGAATGATAACTCATTGTATGGATACAGGTTATGTTTTACTCCTGTTATTATGTCTTAATGTGAAGTGTAGCGGCAACTTTTATGTACAATAGTATATTCCTGACATGATCATAGAGGTAATAGGTTTTGTTGGACATGTGTATTCATAATGTTTTGTTTTGGGGGGTTTTTTGTTGTTGTTTTTTGTTTGTTTTTGTCACTTTGGTTTACAATTTTAATACAATGGCTTCTTCAATTTTCATTGCATACAGTGAAGTAAGGCTGGTTTGAAACATCTTTTCTTTGGAAAAGGAATGTGATGATACACTTTTATTTGCGTGTCAAATGAATTTATAATGCACCTAAAAACTCTTTTAAACTTTCATTTGTTTGGATGTTTTGAGAATGTACAAAGGTGATTCTTTTGCATTGAAATGTTTTTTTGAGTATCCTTGCACTTTGTCCAATCTCTTGCTCTGATGACCTAAACACGTGTTCATTATATTGTTGAGATCTAATGTCTTGAAGAGTGATACTCCGATGTATTATGTGCAGTGTTTGAGCTATTTGAGCAAGGTGGAAAAAGGCAAATACCTCAATTCATGTTTTGTTCCTTCTTTCAAAGCAAAATTTGTTTGCCGTTAGCGGTTTGTCCAGAATTCATCCTCCTGATGTGAATTTTTGGGTTGTGTTGGTCTGATGGGAGTCAGAAAAAAAAAAGTGTGTTCCCCTACATGACGGACAACATGTAATTACAAAAATGCTTGAGTATGACTGATTAATACTTTACATGTAAGAATAAACAATGTATGAAACCCTGGCATCTTTCTGATTTAATTTCATATTATTTACTTGTGTAATTTTATTGATCCTACTTATAATCACTCAAGAGTCAACTGAATTTACATTGTGCTGTATATTGTACCACGCAAACAACTGGACCTGGCATGGAAGGAGACTTCTTGATTGAACCGTATACGTTCTGTAGTTTACTGATTCAACCATTCACACATCACACACCAAAACTGGAAACTGAACATGCTGTGTCACCCACCTACTGCCTGACGACGGCCGGGATTGGCTCCAGCATCCCCCACGACGCTTGTGAGAATTAAGTGGATCAGAAAATGGACGGATGAATGGATTTTGGAGTGGTCACATTTTAATGTAATTTTAGCCATCTCTGTCATGTTCTCGCATTTTTCCTGCTGAGGGCGTCAGTCTTTACAGTTCAGACTCACGCTTGATTTTAGTTTGACTGTCTTTGTGCTTTCTACTGTATGCGTGACTAATTGTTTATTTTTATATATATGATATTTGCTCCGGCGGCCCGGTAGTCCAGTGGTTAGCACGTCGACTTCACAGTGCCGAGGTGCCGGGTTCTATTCCAGCTCTGGCCTCCCTGTGTGGAGTTTGCATGTTCTCCCCGGGGCCTGCGTGGGTTTTCTCCGGGTCCTCCGGTTTCCTCCCACATTCCAAAAACATGCATGGCAGGCTGATTGCACACTCTAAAATTGTCCCTAGGTGTTAGTGTGGGCGTGCATGGTTGTTCGTCTCTGTGTGCCCTGCGATTGGCTGGCAACCGATTCAGGGTGTCCCCCGCCTACTGCCCGAAGACAGCTGGGATAGGCTCCAGCAGCCCCCGCGACCCTAGTGAGGATAAAGCGGTTCGGAAGATGAATGAATGAATAATATGTGCTCCGTGTACAGCACTTTGTATACAGCGGTGGTTGTTTTAAAGTGCTCTATAAATACAGTTGAGTTCACTTCGGCAGAGCCACTCTCAATAAATAGTATTTAGGTGCAGCTTCAGCAGAAGGACAGCGCCATAGTTATTACCTTCCCTGTTGCCATCGCCACTACAGTATTCCGCTTTGCTAGTTACCTAGCTAGCTTCCAGTACTGTATTACAGTTAACATTTTGCCTGTCAGAGATACTTTGCCTGAAACATGAGACCTACACATGGGTGCCCAGTTCTGACCCATGATGTCCACTTATTCGATACATAACCTTTATTGCACCCACCAGCAAAGATTTGCTCAGCTCAAGCGCATGCCCACTTGGAAGGAAGCGGCATTTACCCCACATGGGGCCCAACTGGACATGTTGGCTGGGTATGCATGCACAGAGTCACAACGGTAATGAACCGATTTGCTACCTATTAAAACACAGACGGCTTCCACCCACCAAGAATCTGGCGATTGCAATTTATAATTTCACTTTCATTAGATTATTAACTCCTATATTGTACATGTTTATATTTTTTGTTGTTGTTAAGTGAAACTCATTGGCTTGGCTTGCTTTGTTTTTTTGTTTGCATACAGTTTTGCATAAACGAACAATGTATACATATTTTCACTCTTTTTTATCGTTAATTCTGTGAAATAAAACTACAAATCTAATCTCTTGATTTAAAACTTTTACACACTATTATCAGTCTTTGTTGGCTGCTTGCGAAATGTGCTTCCGTGCTAGATTCGTTCACATTCTGTACATCTCGTACCGATTAAGTCCCCCTGTCCCAGTGAGACATTAAATAATCCTGTAGTCATACATGTCTGGAAAACGTCTGGAAGTCACATGTTTAGCAACTCACAAACTTAATTTTTAAATCATGGAATTTAGTGTCATAGAAATATTAATCAATTAAATTAAAAAGCAAGGATGCTAAGGTTTGACTACAATTTGATGATTTATTTTTTTAACAGTTGTTTTCAATTAAGGTACCTAAATGTGTCGATAGCATATATTCGACTTCAATAACCGTACCCGACTTTTTTTTCTTTACACAGTTAACTTTTTGGGAAGTGACATGGCAGGTTTTAAAAATGCTTCATACAATAACTGTTGGTTCACCAGCAAATCAAATCAGGAGAGAATCAAGAGGAGCGTACTCGTCCAAATGCGTGCTCGTTCACGTCATGTCCAAACGCACGTTCACGTGAACGTAAGGAGTGCGTCACTCGCGCGCTGTTTCACTGTTGATGCGCCTACCTACCCTGAAAGATGTTTCGATTTCAGGTGAGTAACCCGAATATTAAATGCTGTGTTTCGGGAAATAGCTCACATTTTAAAAAGCAACACTAGTGGTAGTTATATGCGGAATCTTGCGACTGCCACATTGGCGGCCTGTGAAGCAGCCCACTTGCCTGCTGTACTGAGCCGCAGGAGGAAGAACAGCGCGGCACTGTCTTTGCCTGCGCACCGCGGAGGTTGACGTCAGCTCTGCTTTCCCCCCTAAATCATCGTTACCCAACCTCTGTTTGTCGGTGGTGGTAAAGGATGCCCAAACTACACAGGGTTGGTCAAGTTTAGGGTTGTTATTGGAGGTCGTGCGTGATGCAAGATAACGTCAGGATTAGCATTGTTGCTAATGGGTTGTCCTGTGTGGTGACAGACAAATCATCCTAAGAGAATGCACAGATTCTCACTGTCTTTGCTATTTGTAGCCTCGTGCTCAGGTAACTGGAAAGCCACTAACTTGTAGGTGAAACTGCGGTTACACCTTGGACGTACATTTCAAGTCTGCGTTAGACAAAATTCACGGACATCATGCTCCGTCATCCAAGACTCCGTTATCTAACCCGTCGTTATCCCAATATTTTCTATCTTATTGGCAATCTTTGTGTTGCCATTAATTACGCATGGGAGCTTTACTTGTTTCAACAAATAATTATCTCACGTTTAAAACCTGAACCTGTTAGCTTAATGCTACCCACAAGAGAAACGTAGCTAGCAAAGCTACAATAAATTGGCAAAAGTAGCTAGCCTACCCTAAAGCTCATACAGTTGGATAGAGCCTTTAAAAGAAAAACAACATACCATTAGTTATTGTACTATAAAAAAAACATTGAAACTTTTCTTTGGATAATCATGCTTCTCACTATCATTGTAATGCAGATGACTAATACAGTACAGTGACAGCACTGTGTTATAACTCAACATTATTTACTAAAACAAAGTAATTACAGATTTGGTCGTCGTCCTCTTCTAATTTAGCGTTTTTTAAGAAATATGTAATGTCAAATGAATTATTTAAGTAGACCACAACACATTTGCTTTATCAAGAAATCGAATTGCAAATTGCTGTAATAAATAACAATTTGAAGTTATATTTTTCCAGCTTCATCTGCTCTTTTTTTATCGCTTGTCTAAATTCCTTACAAACACACACACATACGTCCCATTTAATTCAATTGCTGCCAAAATCATGTTGCTGTGTCGTGCTATGTCAGCTGTTGGTGTTTGCAGAGTTGCGATGTCTACTTTAGCTGTTAATTGTTATGTGTGTGAGTGTCTGTCCTTAAATTGAATGTTGGAGGAGCTTCTTGGGTTTGCACAGTAATTCCTGGCGAGTATTCTGTGAAGAGTAGACTTGATAAGTAAGATGAATGTGTTAAGGTATGGCCATTTGGACACCTCTGCCCCCTCCTCTGCTATTTACCCAGCCAGCTCCACACATTTGGCTGTCACCGTCTAATACCGAGGTCAGACGACACAAATGTAGTCTGACACAAAAATAAAGTCTGACCAAACAGACGTGTGTCATGGCGAATGTTGAGTTGTCTTGATGCTTCGTAGCCCGTGTAGTGTGACATACTCAATGATTGGTTATCTGGCATCAGAGACGCTTCATGTTCACGCTGCAGAAAGTCTCCAATGTCAGAATTTTTGTTTGTGTTGTTGCATCGTACAGCTTGTCCCATGTCATTCTACGATTGATTCCTCATTGACCAATAGTGAGATGTAGCGGAGCGCCCATTAGTGTTCCTCTGACCAGCGCACTAAAGCTCCTTTTTCTGCTTGAGATATCTTGCGGGACTCAAGTGCGTGTCCATACAAGTGTTGAGCCATGATGATGATCGAATGGAGTCTGGTCAGTGTCAGACTTGCAGTGTGACCATTTGCTTGGTCCAAGCCACAGAACAAATTTATCTGGTGATCTGGCAGGTAACGAAATAGGCATACACGCTGTAGATTTCACAGGTGGTGCACAACCAGCACATTGAGATAAAGTATTTACAACCAACCATTTTACATCATATTCTCAGCTTTGATTTCAAAATCCAATTTCAATTCCGTTCTCTGCCTTATTTTCCAGTCCCTGGATGAAGACTGTACGTTGGAGGAGGAAGATGGCGGAATAGCAGCAGAAGAAGATGAAATTGACCAGTTTAACGATGACACCTTTGGGGCTGGGGCAATAGGTTTGTTATGCTGTTTAGTACATCAGTTAATTACCCCCTTTGAAAATATACTGTGCTTTCCGGACAATAAGCCATTACTTTTGGAACAAAAAAAAAAATTAAAACACTTGTGAACATTGAATACGAAACATTTTAATTAAAAATAAAAAGTAAACATGTAACAGTTTTAACCAAAAATACATTACCTTTCATCTTGGTTTACATCAGCCAGTAGGAATGGCCTAATTTTATAGTATGAAATATTTAGAATTGATTCGTATTGTTACTTGTTTGTTTCACAATAGAGTCCTGAGTTTTGACTTTAACTTTCGAGACCTACTATACATAATGTGAACTTTAGAAATAAAAACTGTTGATTCTTTCAACAACAACAAAAAAAACAACAACAATTAAGTCATATTTTTTTACCTTTATAAAACCCTTGCTTTAGTTCCCTGGCATTATCCTGGGGGGAAGAAAATTGCAACAATAAATTAAGAAAGTCGCTCCTCAAATGAAGTCATTGATTTGCGAAACTACCCTTCAAAGAAAAAAATATATAATTTTGAGCTTTGCACTACTGGTAATTTTGTGTGTATCCAGTCTTGTACAAAAGTATTGTTGCGTCTTATTCAAGCCTTCAGGTGATATAAAATCTCATTGAATATTTTGTATTTGTCGTTCCACCCACTAATAATGGCAAGCTGGAAGCCCAGTTATTTGAATATAAATGCATCACAAGTGACCAAATGGACCACTGAGATCCGATTAATGTAAAAATATTTTTTTTTAAATGACAATAATGGATATACATGTTTTTTCACCAGACAGCGACAATATTCTGCTTTTCGATGACAGATTCTAGCACGGACACTTCCGCACTTTGTGTAGACTGGGTGTGCTGCGGTGCACGCCAGCGCCGCCTGACGCAAAGGTGCTTTTTTTCTGTTGTAATTGCCCCCAGGTACTAGTATTTGGAAATTATGCTATTGTCATTTTTGATAAGATAAGAAATTCTTTATTAGTCTCACAATGGAGAAATTCCCAATTCACAGCAGCAAAATTATGAAAGGAAGAAGGAGATAGGAGCTGCTGGAAAGGCAGCCACTCTCGCGGAGCCATCTTGAAGTCATAATAAAAATATAACACATAAGACTCTGCAATCTTAATCACTTTTCCTGCATACACTTTGTTGTTTGAAGCAGTTATAGATGAAAGAGGAGAGGATCAAAGTGTCCTTTTCATCAGTGGATCAAAGACGTCATGCTGCAATGTGCACACGTCTGCTACAAGCTAAGTTTTGAAAGCAAACACGAAGTTGTAGCGTCCATTGACGAAAAGAGATTGGCTCACATCTCCTGTTCCACATAATCCGCTTCAACTCCAAGCCGCGACTCCCAGTTCCACATCCGCATTGGCGCTCAGCGCTGACGCTCCTTTCTTCTCATCGTCGGCTCCTCAAGCCTTGTATCCATCCAGCCGCAGACCGTCCAACAGCACCACCGATCTCTCCGCTGATCAAAGCGGGGCTGTGTAAAATGTTGCCCATTACGGGCGCAAATAAACAAGCGCCCCAGAGCTGTCCAGCAATGACAGTCAAATGGCACCAACATTCCTCTCAATCAAAAACAGTGCTGGTATATCCATGCTGCCGAGAAGGCGCAACCACCAAGCACCGAGTCTCCTCCTTGATGAATGTCATGGCCAAAAAAATGCTGAAAAACAATCCACATCCGGTCCACACTACGCAACAACAAAGTGACAAAACAAACACAAAAACAACAACAACAACAACAAAAGCAAGGCTCATGAGAACACTTGCCGACGGCTGCCTACTCAGATGCCATCTTGGACTTCATGGCTAATAATAATAATAATAATAATAATATATATGCAAGATATGGTATTGTACCGGTACTCAGTGCAACACCACCCCATGCAATATGTTTTACTGTATCACTTTTTGAATCCATAAAAAGATAGGGTCAGTGAATGAACACTTAATATTCCACAGAGAGAGGACATGCGTGAAAATAAAGATGAAAAATGTATAATAAGAACTTGAAAGGCGGGGCTCTGTCCCATTCGCTGGTGTGAAACATATGCTACTCGTGTACATTTTTACCACAAGCTTTGCTATTTCATCCACAGGTACATATGAAATGATGATGTATTGATGTTAAACACATCAAAATCCATCTGTGTGACCTATTTCTTTGCAATATTACATTTGACTGTGTAATGTGGAGACTTGCAGCTAGTAAATAGATGCGGACAATGTATGTACATATTTGTTTTTAGCGCTAAATTTAGCTGCGGCTTTTAGTCAGCTGCGCTTTGGAGTTTAGAAATGATGGTACTATTTATTTGCCAAAGGAATGTCTGTGAAACACAACTGTTTTGTGAAGCACTTTGTTACAGCTGCAGCTGTTGCGAAAGCACTATGTAAATAAAGATGTATTGTATAACAAACCACTAGTTTGGCTTACCTCTTTTTCCAGATGATGACTGGCAAGAGGAACATAAGCGCCTTGCTGAGCTTGATGAGCGAGATGAGCTTGGAGAGGGACTTGGGGTAGGAGTTGGCGTGAAAGATGAATCAAATTTCGGAGCATCTGAGGATTCATCATCCACCTGCGTCACATCTACAGCTGGCCAGCTTCCCTTTCACTCAGCGTTGTCTTTACCCCACCACTCCTCTTCCTCTGGTAGGCATCAATCAGGTTCGTGACATCAAAACAAATGTCATTGATCTGTCAATCTTGAATACCATTTTACATGAATCTGTAAATCTTGTTTTTAAATTTCAAGTTTGAAGAAGTTAGAAATAACTATTTGAACTTTGAAATGGATCTTGTATTTGAGCTAAAATGGAACACATGATGTGAATTTCACTTTTTAATTGCTTTCACATCTCTGGAGTACTTGCCCACCCATCAAGTGTGAAATTGCACTAACACTTTTATCTTTTGTGAAACGCCTTTTTCTGAAAATATGACAATGGCTTTCAGCCAGTCGTTGTAAATTTGGCCTTGTAACATCACGTACTTGTTTGCCAATGTGTCCACAACATAGACTTCATGCATGGTGCCGCTACACTAATAGACAAGTACAGGTAGAACAGACGGAGACATCGACACAATTCTCATCATTTTGGCTCTAAGCACCACAATGGATTTGAATTGAAACGAACAAGTTGGTCCTTAATTATAACATATTTACATCCAAATCAGTTAAACTGAACAGTGTAGATATACAACAGCTTGTTTATCTGCCTCCCACCTTTTAGGGACCAAAAGTAATGGGACAAATGAAATCAAACTTGTGGCTTTTTAATGCTTGGTTGCAAGTCCTTTGCAGTAATTTACAGCTTGAACTCTGGAATGCATAGTATCACCAGACACTGGATTTCATCCCTGGTGTTGCTCTGACAGTCCTGCTTGTTCTTGGGGCATATTCACTTCAGTTTTGTTCTATAACAAGTTAAATGCACCTTCAGTCATTTTCAGGTCAGATGACAGACTTTCCGATTGCTTTACATTCTTCACTTCTTTGCCCTAAAAATGTTTGGTTGCTTTTAGGGCTGAAATGGGTTCTCAAGTCATTTGGGTACCTCAGTTAAAAAAAAAAAAAATGCTGTCGGCATTTTTTTCTGCCTCAAGTTCCCATTTACTGTATTTACATGTATACTATCAAGAAGAAGTCGGGCGAACCACAGCAACAAGGGTTCATGCTATACCTTACAGTAGCATGGCACAAACATGGTAAGACTGCCAACTTCGAAATAAACATTAGTTACCAACTAATATATGGACATTAATGCCAAGGCACACTTTTATTTTGAAGTTGTTCCCGACAGCGTGTTGCGGCATAACAGCTGACTGGCCTCATTTTCCATTTTGTTTTTGGGGGGATTGTTTATTGCCATCACAAACTGTTGCTTCTGACGGACAACAATACAACGCTGTCCTGAAATAATGTTTTGTTTATTCATTTCTATCTATCTATCTATCTATCTATCTATCTATCTATCTATCTATCTGTATCTGTCTATCTGTATCTGTCTATCTGTATCTGTCCGTGCGTGCGTGTGCGCACTGCACAGAAATTTGTATACAGTACCTGTATAGAACAAATCAATCTAAATCGCAATCTCAGACAAAGCTGTCAAAGCGGCTCCTATGCCACATGCTCACAAATGCTATTGGAATGCTACTGTGGACAGGTTACACTAGCCAGCTCTGAGCTTAAAAAAAATAAAAAATAAATGCATCACGTCTATGTCACACTATCGCCCATACTCACGGAAGTTCTTTCTCTCGAGGCTGCTTGAGAACGCTGGACGCTAAGCTAGACTGCTCCGCACCACACAGCTCTCTAATCAGGGGTGACAAATAAGCTACTCTCATAACAAGTACAGTCAAACCTCTTTTCAACATAGCCCGTTTGCAACATTTTCACCCCTATAAAGTTCACATATCAGAGTCCCGATTTGACATAATTAATTATCATTTGCTGATTTTGCTTACAACGAACACCTTCATAATTTAAACTTCATTATAATGACCTGATTTTTCCCACAAAATAGTGACAAGACCTTCATTACAACGAACCATGGGAAGCCAACTGCCGCTGCGACCTTGCTTCTGAACAAAATATACAGTGTGGCATTAGCAATCCTCCTGATCGACTCTTACATTGGTGTACTACTGATAGGCAAGGCACGGTCCTGAACACAGCCTCTGAAAACCCGTCTGGTAAACGGAAGCGAGTCTCGCCGTCTGTGAAAGCTGAAATTGTCTCTCACTTTCGAAAAAGAGTCTCCAGAGGAAGCTTAGCTGAGACTATGAATTGGCAAAGTCAACGATTTCGACAATCATCCGTAGTGACAACAAAATCATGGCTGAGTTCGAGGCCAACAGATTGAAAGATGATCATAAATGGCTTCAAAACTTGGGATATTTTTGATAACCTAAACCAGCTTCCCCACATCTTTCACCCTGATACCTTTGGTGAGTACCTTAGTTTACTGTTCTCTGAACACACCTTTGAGACCTGCACAGAGCAGTTGTATTTGTACTGAGAGTTGGGCTGAATTTACCATTTAGGTGACTTCCAAAGGCAATTGATTGCACTGGATTGTATCGGGGATATCAGAGTACAGGGGGCTGAATACAAATGCACTCCACCAATATCATTTTGGTTTCCCTTCACAATTATGAGCTGCTTTGTGTTGGTCTGTCACTTACAATCTCAACAAAATACATTTAGGTTTGTGATTGTAAGCTCAGAAATTGTGATCAAATTCAAGAGGTTTAAATATTTTTTTCAAGAACTTTATAGAAGCAAAAGACTGGACCCTAACCCTGTATTTCTCCTGTCAGATGTGGAAGATGGGAGAAGGGAAGGTGACCTGGCTGAATCGCTAGCAAGACTTGTCCTGGAAGCTGACCCGGCTATTGCAGGAGTCGGGGCAGCAGAAAGGCCTGTTTTTTCCCAAAACCAAAGTTTGGGGCATGAGTCAAGGTCCAGACTCCTGCAGCAAGCTTCCCCCGTTTCTCATTCACCTCACCCACACCAGCACCCCCAGCAGCACCAACGGCCTCCTGGGTCCTCCACCTCAGGTGGGTGTAAAAACAAACAGTCTGTTCTCAGTTCCAGTGTCACCCATGACACTCTCATTTTGGGAAAATAGTATGATGTTAAGCTCAGAAAATGTACTGGTAGTTTAATTCTATAACCTGCTAGACTGAAAGTTTTTTTCTACTCCAGGCCAGCCTCCCTCATCAATGCTCACCTACCAACAGCAGCAACATTTACTTCGTTCAATACCTGGTACCATTGGCCAGGTTAGTGTTTAATTCTTCTTATTATTATGCAAATTGTCACATTGTGGCTCCGTGAAAATGTTCACTTATTTGCAGAATACGAAACATTGATTCAACTGCATCTAAACGTTTGTGACTAAGCAAACAATGAAAACGTGTTTTATTTGGGTCACTCATTTACTGCCAGAACATTGATTGCATGATTACTTCTGCATAGAATACTGTATTTTTTGGTCTGCAAGCTACACTTGTTTTCATAATTTGGCTACTCTACAACTTACACTCAGTTGCAACTTGTTTATATTGTACATATAGAGCTTAGACTGGCACCCAAAATTTCCCTTCCCTTATGTTGTTGACTTTCTGTGCAGAACCGCCACCTTCTTTCCACTGGCAGTCATGCACCAAAAGTATTTGCCAAAAGACACCAGAAGAAGACATTGTAGTAGTTGTGGTGGTCATGCCACCTTCCTTATCGCATGCCATTAAAGGTGGCAGTAATGCACTCAAGGAATTTGCCAAAAGAAAATTAAACAAGAAATGGACACAAAAGAAGAAGCAAGAGTTGTTGTCAAGGCAACAAATATGTTTTGGATAGCTAGTTTAACATTTACAAGGATTTACAACACTAAGAGTTGCAATAACCGACCCGGATCCTACCTAAGGCCACAATGCGATGCAGGACTCTAGTCAAGGGTCACCCATTCTAAACTAAAAAGAAAAACTTTTCCATATAAGCGGAGGTTAACAAGAACTCCTTTGCTGCCGTCAACATGGGATGCATTCGGAAAGTCACTCTGACTTTAACGCCAGTTTTCTGCCCCCAGTGATTGTATTTCAGTGCAGTGCAGTGCCCCTAGTGGTGGGAGTAGTGAAAACCACCCAAAATTGCATTACAGTGCAGTGCAGTGCCGCTAGTGGTGGAAGTAGTTAAAACCACCCAAAAATTCAGTGGGGCAGCCATTTTGAATCATAACAGTGGAGAAGTGTGATCACATCCACTTTCATCCTCTTTCTTTTGACAAGTTCAGGCACAATCTTTTTACAAGAAAGACTTCCATAAAAATACCAAACGGTGGATTCTCATCTTCGTGTTTTTATTGGAGGATTGTTTAGCTCGCTGTCTACACCATGCTCTCATGTCAAACGCATGGTTAGGGCAGAAGAACCACACTGAAAATGTTTGTGCTCCTCCCATTAATTTTCCAGCGTTCATACGCATCCTAGAAAACATGGAATATTCTTTATCTATTTTTCAGTCGTGGTAACCACATGGAAAAACAGAAGAAAAGTAAAATGTCCAGGGAAAGCTTGAGTTTTCCTGGAAAATTATTTTTCCTCCCTCTCCTTCTGTTTGCCGTGTGGGTGAACACCAATGGGTTAAACAGACAAGTCTTTTTTCAGCTGCCTTCAATGACCAACATTGAGCTGCAGTGCATTTCTGCTTCTACCCGGCACAGCACCCCACTTGATGCGATCAACCAGACAAACTGCTTATTCCCTGAGACCAGGGGTCAGCAACCTTTTACACCGAAAGACCCATTTCAACATGGTTTCCACGGATAGATAAAGTCCTCAAAAAAATGAAAGGGACAAAGTATTCCCTTCATTTTTTTGAGGAGGGCAACATTGTAGGTCTTTATTTTATTTACTCATGCCTTTGCAGCAGCTTGTTCATTTGATAAAAGGATGTATAGTTGTGATCATGTTTTTTTTTTCTCCCTCATTGCTCTTAGATGAACTCACGTAATATCTGGGAGAACAGTATGGGTTTTGGACCAGTCAGTGGTTGCCCCGGATTAGTTACACACATGGAGGTGAGTCATTTTTTTTTTCTTTTTCTTTTTCCTTTTCTTTCAAAAACTGTATATATTTATTTTTTTATTATTGTTTCAACTAAATATTTTTGACCACTAAGAATTGTGTGTATCATATTGGGTTGAATCTATGAAGACTCATAATCGAGGTCAGGCGCAACTATCTCCACTATAAGACAGCATTAATGGTGCACTGCCACAACTCCGATTGGCTGCCTCAATCGTAGAGTAGTGGAACATGGTCAACTTGGACTCTATTTTACCTTGCCTACCCCAGAATTTGGGAAAAGCTCTGCCGGAGGTGGGAGTGTCAAACTCCTTCTGACAGGAGATTCTGCCAGACGCTTCCAACAAAACCTCACAATATGTTTGAGCCTGCCAGGTCGGACTGGCATCTTCCCCACCATGGGAGCCAATTCACCACCAGGTGGTGATCAGTTGACCGCTCTGCCGCGCTCTTCTGTTCGGGGAGGCGGTTCCTCCCAATCACACCCTTACGGGTCTCAATGTCATTGCCCACGTCAGTGTCCCCCAGCAGAACGAGGGAGCCCCCTGAGGGAGTGCGATCTAGCACACCCTGCAAGGACTACAAAAAGGGTGGGTACTCTGAACTCCTGTTTGATGCATTGGCACAAATAACAGTCGGACGCCGCGCGCCAGTGAGCGCTACCTCCAGGCCTGGCTTCAGAGAGGGGCCCCGGTGACCCGCGTCCGGACAAGGGAAGAAAGACGCCGTCCTATCTTTTTGTTCATCATCAGAGTCGATGAGCCTTGCTTTCTCTGGCCCCCCACCTACGATATGTTAGCCATAGGTAACCCTACCAGGGGCATAAAGCCCTAAACAACTTAGCTCCTAGGATCATTGGGACACACAAACCCCTCCATCACAGCAAGGTGATGGCTTTTTATGCATATTTTTAAATTCAAATTTTATGTTCAAGGCACCGTACTATGTATTTTTATCTTTAAGTTCAAACATTATAGCCTGAGAATGAAATGTGAAAATTAAAGAAACAAAATAAAATTATTTTCATGTAATAATGAGCTGTGCTACTCTTGAGTGGTGCACAAGCCAAAACATGTTGGGAAACACTGATCTGGAGTTCGCACCAATGAAGTTATGTTATAGTCTTTTGGTACCATTTGTCACTATTACATTTCATTTCTTTTGTTATAGCAAAGAGCACTGGCTTATTTTATGTGAATGGTCAAGAAACACTTAACATGTCTCAATAGGAAGAGTGCATACTTCAAATGGGACAAAGATTTACATTGTAAATTATATATTTTTTCTCTGTCGGCAATTCTTGGAATTCAAGCAGTCAGGATAAAAAGCTTGGCTATTGTAATTCTAATTCTAAATGTTAGTTGTTGATTTAAGAAATTTACTCTCCAAAGGCATTGGTGTCAAACATACAGCCCGAAGTTCCAACCCTAATTAGGGTGCAAAATAGAACACATTACCTGAAATTGACTGATTTGCAACAAGATGGTAATTAATGTGTTTTTCAGTATATACTTTCAGTCATTTATACTAAAACATTGAGAACATTTTAGACTTAGTTGTTATTTATGGCTTATTCAGCCTCCAATATCCTGCACTCGAAGGGCCCAGTTGAAAGCACATTGTGGTGATTGAGGCCCCTGAAATTATATGTTTGACACCCCTCCACAAACCCAATCTGGCACAGGTACTTTGTGTTATTAGATTATAGTTATTTTCATTTTAATACCCCGTACCTGTTTTTTGCTACCTCTTCAGGATAGTCCATTAATGTCAATCATAAAAGAGGTTGGACTTCCAAAACGTCCGTCTCAAGGGAGGAATGACGAAGGACGGGATCTGTCAGAAAGGGTTCCACCTCCACGCTCGTCTTCTCCCGTGATTGGCTCCCCTCCAGTTAGGGCAGTGCCGATTGGAACTCCACCGAAGCAACCATTGGGTCACTCCTTAAACCATCAGGTACAAACTTTGAACAAGACAATGTCTTAGGAACATGCACAAGTCTACATGTATGAGCTAAATAAAATATTTAGTGACAGAAATTGTCTAATTCATGTGATAATTTAGATGCGACTGTCTTCAGCTCGCCAAACCAACCTATGCGTCACATTCATATTTCTTGTTCTTGACAGATTCTTAATTTCGCAAGATTCCAAGCAGTTTTTTACAATCATGTGGTATGTGTTCACTACTGTATGTTCCATTCGCTCTATAACTGTCTTCTTTTTCTGTGTTTTGAAGATTCATCATCCCACAGCAGTTCACGTGAGAGCCCCGATCCAACACAGATACCCTCCTCCTTTTCCTGAACGTTTGTCACCCAACACTCTGCTCAATTTCGCTGTGAGTTTTTTTACCCACCTTTTCTTGATGGGTTTCAATGTCCCACTACTTTTCTCTCACATTATTCAATTTTAACCAAAAAAAAAACTGTTTAGGAGACGAATCAATTACTACATAACATAGGCGTTCCACTCACATTGTTTTACACCCAAGTCTGAGTCACTTGATTTTGAGTATCTGATGAAAACAAGTCCCGATCTAATACCCCAGTAATGCATTACTACTACTACTACTAATAATAATAACAATAATAATACTCAATTTTATTTTTCGGCGTTTGTCAGGGCACTCAAGGTCGCCGTACAAAATAATAAAAAATCAGTGCAACCGGACAGGCAGCCAGTGGAGTTATTGTCCAGACTGGAGTGATGTGGTAGGTGCAGTAAATATTCTCTAGTACGGAATCATGTTTGCGCTGTCCAGTCCTTCTTTATAAAATAATTTCCTTATGTGGGAAATGAGCATGGTACATGTCCTTTATGAACATGCAAGTATGTGACCAAAATACATGTGTAACAACACAAGCAATGAAATGCAAAAATATATGCTCCTAACACTGTTTATAACACAAAACCTGCAGTACAGCATACTGTACAGGTATATGAACAAAATACAGTATAACAAACTTAAGACTATTTGCTCTAAAATGAGACGAGTAACAGACCCGGCTTTTCTTTCCACTATCTCACTGTCTCTAACTCGACCTACCCTCGATTGCCACCCAAGACAGCGTTGCTCAGCTGATGTCATGCAATGAACTGTTAAAGCCAGCCACGGGACGCTTCGTAGACCTCGATGGCCATAGTTAGCATGATGGAACTCGCCTTCTCTCTAATTAGCACTCCAGTTAGCGTCAGGTTTTTAGCATAATAACAAGTAAAGCATTCCAGGAAACGTTCGTTTATTTGAATGTCCGTCGAGCCACAAGCAATTTACTGTGAGCAGCTAATTGGATGCATTCCACTCTATCTTCCACGGATCTAGCTACAGTATCTACACACATAGATATTGAGGTCTCTCTTGGCCAATCGGAGGCCAGGATGATGCTCGGTAAGCCAATGGCAGAGCAGCTTTGAGTATGTTGCGTTCAACTCAGAGTGGTGAACGAAATAAAAATCGTTCACTATTCCAGTAAAACTAATGCTAATAGAGTCACTTACATGTCGCCGTTTTGTATCCAATGAGAGTAAATAGCGGCGGGGACAGAGTTATTCCGTAGTATCGAGCGGGTATTTGCGCCACTGCGTGCTTCTGTATGGCTTCCGGGTTCCGGGTAGTGGAAATTCCATTGTTATGAATTGATCGTTAATGTAACATCGTAGTCGAAATTTTAATTCATAGGTTGTTAGTCCGGGTGAAGGAATTTCCGTTTGAAAGAACTCTGTAGATGGGAATATTTACTGTATAGGGGGTGCTTGTGACAATACGAGCAGCAGAATTCTGGAGAGGTTGTCAAATGTTATCGTGGCTTGAGGAATTGCAGTAGTCCAGGTGGGACGTGACGAGGATATGAACAAGATCACTAATGTGAGGGCTGAGGAATGGACATAGTTGATTAATGTTACATAAGTGGAAGTATGCAGATGAGGTTGTTATGTGTGATTGAAAGGCCAATGTGCTGTCTCGGATGACGCATAGACTCTTAACCTGAGGAGAGGGGGAAACGGCGGTATTGTCAAGTGTAATGGAAAAACTGTCAGTTTTGGCTAGAGTGCACCTGGAACCTATCAAAAAGGATTTCAGTTGTATCACTGTTGAGTTGAAGAAAATTGGATGAGAACCATTGTTTGATTTCGGAGAAGTACTCAGTAAGGTAGGAAGGGTGGCAGTGGGTTAGGTGGAGAGGTAGACATTGGTTAAAAACGACGAGCAATAAGCACACCAGTCGGCAATCGTCATGGCAACTTACTTTTTCTGTGCACAATAACAAAATGAGGATTTCAAAGATTCATTAATCCACCAAAATCGTACCACTGGCTACAGTGTGACGTGGGATTTTAGTTAAGGTGAACTGTTTTAAAGATTAACTTTAACATAGTTATTTGCCGAAGTTTCTTCATCCCCATCCTCATTTGCTGTTGCAGGCAGCATACAGTCCATTCACAAATTTAGAATCTGGCCGGTACTGCTTGCATTGGGCTCTGTTTTTTTGGGGCCACCCTGAATAACGGAACAGCACATTTGAATGTTCTGAGTTTCCGAACAGAACATTGTTCAAAAGTACCATTCATTTAATCAGAATGCACCAAAAACAGAAGTGCCTATGCGTGCAGTAGATACTCCAACTGTGGACACGGTGTGCCAGTGCTATTTCGTCATCTTGGGGAGAAAAAATCAATCAATCAATCTAGCCTTTTTTTTACAGTACTATTGGTTGATTTCATGGTGCCCGAAATTCATTCGGACAAAGAACCTTTAAAATTGTTTACTTTTGTCACTTTCTATAATAAATAGACTATAATAAATGTCCCATGATTTTTATTCATTTATTCATATATTATTTATTTATTGCCTCCCCTTCACGACCCTCCACCACAAGAACTCACCACTGTGTCGTGGACCATTTTCTCCAAGAGTCAGTCCAGTGCTGTCACAGATTCAACGGGCCCAGCTTCTCAACTCTCAGGTCAGTCATACAGCTATACCAGTATGTGGAATGTTTTTTTTGTTTTTTTTAATTGCTAAATAATGTGTTTCCTGCAAAGTTTTTAATTGTCCTACACACACACACACACACACATGATTGGCTGTCATGTTTGGGCTTGTTTAACAAAAGCTGATTGGCTCCCATTGGAGTTTCTGTAATGGTTTTCTCAGCAATTATTGATTAAGTAGATCAATTAATTACAAATCATAATTAATCTCACAATTTTTTAATCTCTTGACAGCACAAATATATATATATATATAAAATACGGTACACATACATATACACACACACACACACACACACAGTCATACCTCGGTTTTCGACCATAATCCGTTCCAGAAGGCTGTTCGAAAACCGATTTGTTCAAAAACCGAAACCATGCTCTATTTAAAAAAAAAAATCTGTATTGAACACAGCTGTTCACAATGGAACGCTACACAGGAAGCGTCACTTCCTCGTCCACCCGAGGAAGCATGAAGGCGAGAGGAGTCAAGTGACGCATTCAAGTGCGCTCAGTTTGTTCGAGAACCGAAATTCGGATGTCATCAGAGGCATAAAAAACTCAACATTTTTGGTCGAAAACTGATTTGGTCGAGAACCGAGACGTTCGAAAACCGAGGTTTGACTGTGTGTGCGTGTGTGTGTGTGTGTATATGTATGTGTACCGTATTTTCGCGGCCATTCGGCGCACCGTATTATTGGGCGCAGTCTCAGTAACTGGTGCTATTTCTGTATTTTACACATACACAAAGCGCACCGTATTATTGGGCGCAGCCAGGCATGGCAAAACATACGCCAGCTTAAACATACGCCATGCATGCACGCACACTAAAAACACGTTAGGTTGAAGCATGCGGTAGCATGCACGCTAAGGCATACGGACACACGCTAAAAACACGTTTTTAAAAAGCCAATGGACGCAAAACTGAGTTCGGTTGTACTTTATTTAGCCATTTTACAATGTACTCACGTTTTTGGATCAATCATCACCCACAAATCCATCAAAGTCCTCATCTTCTGTATCCGAATTGAAACAATTGTGCAAGTAATCCATCAAAAACGCCGGGTTCCCTCTCGTCTTCAGAGTCACTCTCATTGCCATGTGGCTCCACAGAAATGATGCCGGCTTTGGCAAAAGCTCGAACAATAGTGCAAGCAGACACGTCTTTTTGACTTGGCGAAGCTCGTTCTCCTGCTTCCTCCATTTGCGAACCATGGATTAGTTGATCTTAAATTCCCTTGCGGCCGCTCGATTCCCATGTTCCTCCGCATAACCGATGGCCTGAAGCTTGAACTGAGCTTCGTAAGCGTGACTCTTTGTAGTTGTCATTTTCGGGGGTCCTTAGAAACCAAACCGAAGTTGTTTTGCAATAATGCACATACCCACACTATATACCGGTACTGGTACCTGCTAGGGGCGTGCCTCTTACACTCATTGGCGGACTTCCGCATGCCTGCCCTCACTCACGTCCGGCCTTTAGCATCCTCTTACACGCCCACCCTTCACTCATTGGCGGACTGCACTCACGTCCGGCCTTTAGCATCCTCTTACACGCCCACCCATCACTCATTGGCGGACTTGCGCATGCCTGTCCTCACTCACGTCCGCCTTTTCGCTATATAACCAGCGTGTCGGCCAGACGTGCTCTTAGTCAGGCTTTGGAACTCGCCGCATACACAAGGCGCTCCGCATTATAAGGCGACCTGTCCATTTTGGAGAAATTTTAAGACTTTTAATAGCGCCTAGTCGTGAAAATACGGTATGTATGTATTTATATATATATATATATATACACACACACGTTTGATTCCAGCTCCGGCCTCCCTGTGTGGAGTTTGCATGTTCTCCCCGGGCTTGCGTGGGTTTTCTCCGGGTGCTCCGGTTTCCTCCCACATTCCAAAAACATGCATGGCAGGCTCGTTGGGCACTCTAAATTGTCCCTAGGTGTGAGTGTGGCGTGGATGGTTGTTCGTCTCTGTGTGCCCTGCGATTGACTGGCAACCAATTCAGGGTGTCCCCTGCCTAGTGCCCGAAGACGGCTGGGATAGGCTCCAGCACCCCCCGCGACCCTAGTGAGGATCAAGCGGTTCGGAAAATGGATGGATATATATACACACACACACACACACACACACACACACACACACACACACACACACATTCACACAATGCCATGGAAAACTAATTGCCTGGAGATGGGTAATGAAGCCTGGTAGTAAACTGTTTGTTTTTTTCCAACTGCAGTATCAATAAGCTATACCATTTTGAAGCATTGGTACTGACAACAAAGATAATTATAAAGTGATTCAACATTTTACTAGCATAAAACATTTTTCATTCATTTGTATTCAACAATACAACAACAAATGTACTGTTGAACAATATAAAATAACACCGGGAATGACTAAAAATGAACCCCTCAGGAATAATTGGTTGATAGTAACAAGTAACAAGTCAGATTCCTGAACTCAACCCAATTTGGATGCTGTGGCATGACGTTAAGAGAGTCATTCGGAATCAGAATAATCAGAATCATCTTTATTGGCCAAGTATGTAGAACACACAAGGAATTTGTCTCCAGTAGTACAGGCTACACTAGTATCATCACAAAGAGAGCCCAAGAATATTGCCCAACTGAGTTTTTTTGGGTTTCTTTAAAAAGAGAAACGTTCCAAAATTCATCCTGACCATTGTGCAGGTGTGAACCACAGTCAAGGTTTGGTTGAGGATATTGCTGCAAGGGTGCTCAACTAAATCTGATAGTTCATCAACATTTTCCACCCTGCTTTGTGATATTATGTTGTGTTCAGTAAAAACATGGATACGTATAATTATTTGGTTTATTATTAATTGAGTTTATTATTGTGACGAGAAAATGAAGATCAGATTATACTTTATGACCATTTAAAACAAATCTAGTTAATTCCAAAGGGCCCACGTGTTTTTTGTTGTTGTTTTTTTCTTGCAAATTGTATGCATGTAATGACGGCACTGTATCTACTGACCTGTATAACTTTATTTACATCACACACTTCCCTGTTTTCCAGGTGGCCGGAGTTCCCCGTGGTTGTCCGGTGCCTACTTTGTTACCAGCTGGTGGTGGTTTCAGACCATTTTTCGGTGGCCCACTCCCAACACTCGGTCATCGAATGGGGCCCCCGCATCCTCATGGTCATCCCAACCACATGCCACCTATCGGGCATAACGCCACTCATCTCCATCCTCAACACCGGCTGCTACTTATCCAACGCATGCAAAACAGGGGCGGGTATGTTCTTGTCTGAAGTGCATTTGTAATATTCACAATACCAGGTCTCATAAAACCAATCCGATTTCTACCATTTGATTGCCATAAAGAGACCGAAGCAGAACCGGAGGGGACTGGCGCAGCAGGGACCCATACAGTAACCTGATGACTCAAAAAGAGAAAGAATGGGTCACCAAAATCCAAATGATGCAGCTTCAAAGCACTGACCCTTTCCTGGATGACTACTACTATCAGGTTTGTTAGGATGTAAAAGTGTTGTATATTCTGCGTTGAAACTTTGACTCGTCTATTTATTTATTTATTTATTTTATACACTGGAGCCTCTGCAGTTTTATAGTTGAGCAGTATAATTTGACTACATTTTCTGGGAATATATGCCTCTAAAGTCACACAAAACTTTGTGATTGGCCCGCATCACAGGAGACATCACATTGTGAGCATAAATGGCTTAACACGGTGTGTGTTTTGCTTTTTGTGTGTTTTTTTTGTTTTGTTTTGTTTTTTTCAAGTTTAAAAGCAAACAAGAGAAAAGCTCAACCAAGATTTGATTATGTTCAATCTCAAGGGTTCCACTGTGAAAAAAAATGGTGCACATTTATGCCGTCGAAGACTATTGAAGTCCAAGCCAATCAAACTATGCTTTAATTTACTGTTATAATTCTCTGATCATAGTCCATCCTTATATTTTTCGTAGCACTACTATGAAAAGATGGAGAAACGTCAGGAAAAAGAGAGAGACAGCAGTAAAAAAGAGCACACTACCAAGCTCATCACTCCACAAGTTGCCAAGATTGAGCACACCTACAGACCAGGTAAATGTAAACACGAGCAGAACCGGAACATGGGCCTGTCCACGGGAACATGGGCCTGTCCTGCGGGTACACTCACACTCTCTCCCACACTAATGCCCCCCCCGGGAAACAGGCACAGCAGTTATACCATCTTAATTAGTTTAATTACTCTTGCCAATGTCGTTTGTTCATATAAGATGTACAATGATATTTAAAGATCACAAAAATATTGCTTTTGAGACATTTGCTGTATGCTCATACTGTAGTTCAGTGTTGCCCAACCGGAGCTATGCGAGAACATTGCAGGGGTACACGAAAACTTTTAATATTTCCCAGATCAATAATCTGTGCCACAGCTGCTCCAAAATCGCATCAGTTGCGTATCAACACTTAAATCCAAATGGCTGATTAAAACATTGATTTTGTTGGTCTGAATGTTATTCTTGTTCAGTGGTGTGGCGATACTGCAAGAATTTGCTTTGCGATACTTGGTTGGATCGGAGGAATCCAGGCCTGGAGTTTCCCAATTTGTAGTTTGACGATGTTTGAAATCCAAACCCAATTCCAATGGAGTTGGGACGTTGCATCAATAAAAACTGAATACAACGATTTGCAAATCATGTTCAACCTATACACAACAGCAAATAATCATTGACTTTGAATTTCGTGGCCCTCACACGTTCCAAAAAAAGTTTGGACAGGGTCTTGTTTAAGACTGTGTGACATCGCCTCTTTGAACAACATTCGATAAACATTTGGTAATTTAGGACACAAATTGTTGAAGCTTTATTGGTGGAATTCTTTCTCACAATGGGTGATAGGCCTGGATGGTTGCTTTTCCTTTGCTTTATTATGCGCTCCGTCCATTTTGGAGAAAATGTAAGACTTTTATGTGTGTCTTATGGTCGTGAAAATATGGTAGTCATAGAGTACTACAACAGATCTGTTATGCACACTCTCCAGATTGTAGTTCTTTATAGATATCCAATAATTAATCTAATCTAGCTCTAATTAATGCATTTTTCCCCCTCACAGTTCAATTTGCAGGGTCTTTGGGTAAATTGACAGTGTCCAGTGTCAACAATCCACGTAAAATGATTGACGCAGTAGTGACCACACGCTCGGATGATGAGGTACGTTTCATAATGTGTCTGCGTGCACTTCTCTTTGGTCAGTCACTCCATCGTTCTCAGTTGGTAGAGCGAGATGAATAATAATAATAATAATACATTTTATTTATAAGCGCCTTTCAAGACACCCAAGGACACTTTACAATCAGGAACAAAAACAATAAAACAAGAGCCTTGCTTGTCCTCCATATACATTAGATACACACCCATCAATCAAAATCCCATCAAGATGGGCACCTCTCCAGGAAGCAAATCCACTCCGTTGTGATAATTTGAGGAACGTCATCAAAAAGTTCAAAAGATGCAGATATTTTGCACCCAAATGAATGGCACATTGACGGTGAATGTTTTAGTGTTGATTAAATAGGAAATTGTTCGATCCCTTCGGAAAGACCATCTTTCATATCTTGTCAAATAATTTTTCTGACATTCTGTGTGTTCTCATGACCAGGAGAAGAGGGAAAAGCAGGTTTGGAATAAAAGACGACAGATTCTTTACACTGTGGAAAAGGTAAGATGACAATTGGTTAACCTTCCACATATTCACCCCGAGTGCTGAAAGTATATTTTTGCTCACCCTCTCCAGATTTACAGTTTGCTGCTCGAGGTTCAAGACTTTGAGAAACGGTTTGTCCATGCACCAGAGGAGGACAGGGAGGCTTTACTGGAACAGCACAAAACCAACACCATGCAGCTTTGTAACTCTCTGCAAGAGAAGGAGTGGGACGACCGGTAGGGATAATTTACAGTCAAGCCTGGCTATTCGCGGGGGTTCGGGACCACGAACCGACCATGAATAGAAAACAATTTTGATAAAACAGTTTTGAGTAGTAGACAGTCATGAAATGTATAGACTTGCTTATATCATTCATTTGAACCCCAAGTGACGCCATATTTTCGGCTTGGCATTGGTAGAAACCATGGTCACCTTATAAACTGTTCAAGTTATGCCTCAAAGCGATACAATATACTTTAAGTTGTGTTTTGAAAACAAAAGCTTACAATTAAATTTGCTCAGTTTATGTTACAAGCCGGCAGACCAAATGCGGTCGATCCGATTTACGCGACCGATTATACTTGGGGAAACTTTAAAGTCAAAAATTTGTTGATGTAGCTTAGCAATTTGTCCATTGTTTACCTTATTGGCCGTGATTAAAAGCATTTAAAGGTTGTTGAATAAAAATAGCAAACTGTCGTTATGCATACAGCGACACCAAAAGCCGTGAAGAAATATTAGGCTCACGTTCACTGGTGCGATCTACGGCGACTGACTGCTGTTCACCTAATAAGGCCATTGACTGACATCCGTTAGCTCGCCAATTCCTTTCAACAAGGCATTGTGACTGGCTGAAGCTTTGAAACGTGACATCCACAGAAGTGAGGATAGACACAGTGACCCCAATCTTCTGCCTTGGTTTTCAGATATCAGATGTTTGAAGAAAAGGCTGGTTCACTTTGAGAAGGAAATTGCAATTCTTGTACATATTTATTTCATATTTTTTTCTGGACATTGTTTCAAGAAGTATCATACTTGGCGGTGAAATATTTTGGTGTAATAGCAGACAGATAAATAACAGAATTACTCGTGAAGATAACTTCTTAAGATAACAAATGAGGCATGTAATCATGCAATCCATTTATAACCAGCACGCAAAGCAGTGCCAGGGTAGCACGGATATTGTTTACTCAGCAATGCTAATCTGGAGCTTCTGAATTATGTACTGGCTAATTTGGAGTGAGTCACAAAGAATAATGCGACCCAGGACAAAAACTCTTGTCAGCTCTGGATTTCCGTGCATCTGGGTTATTTTAGTGGTCTTGGACAATAGGATTGTCATTATCGAATAATTTTAGAATTGATTATCCTCATGACTGCAGTGTCAATTTTCCACCGCGCAAATGAACTGAAAAGGTGGTTTCGATGGAGTACAAACGGACTGGACTGAGTGGCCTGGAAATGTCTGTGTGGGAGGCGTATAATGGTGGAGGCAATACCACAGGGCAAAAAAAAAAAAAAAGGCAATTTTTTGACTTTTTTCCAATTGCCACACACTTGGGAGGAGTTTAATGAAACATAACATTGCTTTCCCAATATTATCAAAGTACCGTAATAGATTTCCTTTCTGTAACTGTTAGTTTTTTCACGAACACTTCGCCACCTAAAGCACCAAAATGTGTTTTAAATAAGGCTACTGGGAAAATAGTAATTGATATTTTTATGTATTGTGAAGCAGCAACATTACATGTTAGCTCCCTCTTATCAATGGCTGCACAAAAATAAATTCGTAATATTTTTAGTGGTCCTCAGATGGGCGCGTGTTGAAGAAAATTGTTTTGTTGTACAAATAGTGACTTGCGAATCAGTGATGGTTGACTGTATACTTGAATGAATGAAAAATGTTAACTTACCTACATAATACGTAGCATGCACTAATGATTTTCCTACTGCTCTGTGGAAAGGGTGAATGATGAGCGGTGTGTCATGATCATGTCGGTGAGGAAAGGCAAGCGGCTCATCTCCAGGCTCATCCCCTACCTACCCCCCTCTCATGCTGCCGCTGTTGTCATGGCAATTGCCCGCAACCTTCCGACCCTGGCCAAGAAGGACAAGCAGGACCAGGTAATTAAAACATTTTATCAGCATACTGCAATAGAATAAGGGTATCAAAGAAGTGGCCCCCATCCCAAAACCCACCTACTCGGGTTGGAATTTGAAATTGAAAAAAATAAAAAAAATACTTCCATCATTTCGGACTGTCTGTGAGGCTGTGATTGTGTGAAGGCTGAGTTTTGTCTTGAGAGATGATGACAAATCTAGGGGATGCGGGCCCGCGGCAAATAAGAGGGACTCTGTGCCTATTTCATATTACCTTATACTGATAGGCCAGTCCACCTGGCTGACGTACACTATAACAGAAGTTTTTTTCGAGTTCAGTTAAGCGGGTATGATTTTTCTCTACTGAATAATCTGTTTGCTATTTTGGTTTTCAAATTTTGACATTCAACAGGGAGCCAGCCAGACATATGTGAAAAGTGTCATCGATCACTTACTGTCTGTGTCACTCTTAGGTTAGCCTAGCATTTAGCATAGATTTCCCATCTTTTCTTGTCATCCCTTCGTGAGACATATAGTTTATTCGCCACCACACAGGTGAGGATTAATTACTTAGGAGCTACTCCAAAACCTTTTTAGGCGCAATAGTAGCCAGCCGAAGCTGTTGTTAGCTAGCTGCTTTTGCATAAGGAGTACAAAGGTAGGTAACATTCAGACCAACAACATCACTTTTGCCTTTGTATTTTTTACAGGTAGTCTATATGCACATCAGGACTGATATATCTCTGCTCTTATTAGGTGCTGTGCTGGTTAGTGGAGCCAGTCTCAGCAGTGATCATGTCCATGTCGAGCGCCGCCCTCACAGACTTGCTCCAGGAGCTTCAGGGCAGTGAAGGTCAACTTGCTACAGTACTGCACAACAAGGTACACACACTTGTATATAACATGCCAAGACTCAACTGATTACGCATTAAATGCTGCATGATAAATAATGGGACTCCCACGTGTTGAATTAGATTCAACAGGACAATAACTATACTGTAGTATTATTATCATCTTGAATTTCAGTTTTTAATCCTAAATTATTTTTGTCTTGGTAAAATGGAGTGAGCCCACGGTCTGATCATTGCATAGAATTTTTTTCAAACACATTCGTAGAGTGAATTATACATTTGTAAATAGTTTTACGACAATAATGTCTCCATAGTGCCTCTTTGTCCCCACTGCAGATGGTTCGATCGAGTGGGAGAGCTTATCTGTCTGTCTTTACGTTTCCAATCTTTGCTTTGGGGAGTGCAGGGTTTCCATGGGGTCTTAAAGTTTTCAAACCACTGAATTTATGAATTTGAAAATGATACCTTTAAAAAGTCTTGGGGGGGGGGGGGGGGGGGGGCTGGAATTTTTTTGTTATTATTTATATATTTATTTTGGAATAGGTCTTAAATTTTAGGCTCTATATAACGTCTTCGTGGAGAGGCCATAAGGCCGTCCTTACATTTCACCACTGGAATCTGTATTTGAGTCAACATTATTTTAATACCGCCAGTAAAAAAATAAATAAATAAAAATACGTCTACAACAGGCTAGCACACAAAACCATATACATAAACAATATGGACCGCTTTACACACAAAAACGATAAATTATGAACAGCGTGAACAACTTTACAGACAAAAGAACTACTTTTTTCATGTTGGGCCACCTGCTGCTGCTTCTCCTCAAACTGTCCCTTATAGGTGGGACACCCCAAAAATAAGACCCGTTTGTCAAAGGTGGCACTGGCCAGAGCGGTCCTCTTACGGTCCATTTTGCCCAAGTCGGTTGAAATAAACTCTTGGCCGCCTTGCGTCGGTGTTGAAAATGAACATAGTACGGCACATGCAGGTGCATACTGTAAATAAGCAGAGGCAGCAAATAAAGTAAAAGAAAACGCACGCACACACACACACACACACACACACACACGGTGTGGGACGGGACTCAGATGCATACAACACAGTCAGCTTTCTTAACCAGATGGATTGAATTGTAGACAACTGTTTAACTGTCAACCTAGGCATAATGTACCTGCCAACACAACCGTCGGTCACCAGACTGACTTGCGATGTGTAAATCTTTAAGACGGAGGACAAGTGCTCCTCTTCCTGTCAGCTTGAAGCAACATTAAGTCACTCCCTCCCACATACAAACATGGTGAACACGCACGAGATAAGCGGTGCATCACAATCATGTATTGGCAGATTGTACGCATAAGACAGACGTGTTTCTGTAACTTGTTAGTGAAATAGGCGTCAGTAAGTACCGTATTTTCCACACTAAAAGGTGCACTGGATTATGAGCCTTCAATGAATGGCCTATTTTGTAATTTTTTTCCTATATTGGACGCACCGCACTATAAGACGCAATCTACAGTGCATCCACTAGATGGAGCTACGCTCAAGGACATGCCAACAGAACTGTAGCAACGTCACTCGAGTGAAGCGCGCCTCAGCAGTCCATAGTCCGCTGCTCTCTGCTGTGCGCCCATGAGCGCAAGCATGGACGCACGTGGTTCAACCAATCAGCACCGACGCGTCACAGATCAAAGAAGCTTTGAACAAACGACAACAGCTAAGATAGCTTAGCTGTTGAGTGCCGTTGCTAAAGAACGATCGGATGTCAGTAAAACGTATTTAATAAAGCAGTGACACAGTTCACTAAACCAACAGCAAGCTATAACATTGACTCGTTAACGTTGAACTTTCTTGCCGCTGCTCTATTTCCGTGTTCAACTGCGTAACCCGATGGCCTTAAGTTTGAACTCTGCGTTGTAAGCATGTCTCTAGCAAGGAGCCATTTTGGGGTCGACATATTCTCGTAATAACCATACGCAAAGCGCATCAGATATTAAGGCGTGCTGTGGGCTTTTAAGAAAATGGAAGGCTTTTAGTGCGGAAAATACGGTACTTGACTCGCTTAGGGACGGACGAAAACCCACTTCCGTTCTTACTTTTAAAAAACTTTGTCAAAATGGGTCCCGGACGGACAGACGGTTCCATCGCAGGGGCGGAATAGCGGAATAGCCATCTCTGGTACTGCACTGCCAACTTGTAACAGGCCACAAAGGCTGAATGTGTCGTTTTGTTTCTTTTCAGTTTGGTGTGACGTTGCTCTTTCTGATCTTGAGTGAAGGAGAGAGAATGCAAAGCTCCAACCCCAACTGTCAGCTCATGGATGACAATCGATGGTGAGATACTCTTGTGTATTACATGTTTGGCCATGCCTTTTTTTTAATTGATATTTGCTGTTCATTTTGTCCTCACCACTTGTTTCAACCCCTTTCTCCTTCTCCAGGACAGAGCTGGTGTTTTCTGTCACTAGGGAATTGCTCAGCATCCCCGCTTCATCACTTTCATCTCCTCTCTTCACACCTACCAACCTGATCACCCTCTTTTCACGCTTCATTGACCGACAGCGCTTGGACTTGTTACAGGAAAAGCTACAGTAAGTCAGATCAATGTACACACCACATGTATGGAGCGCTTCAGGCGTTCATTCATTGTGTCAGTTATCCGGTCGACGGGACGGTCATCTCGGTCTCGGTCAACGGGTCTATGGTGCAAAAAAAACTTAACTGTGCTAAATCAGCTAGCACACCAACATGCTAGCTTTTGATTTGTTTGTTTTCAAGCAGTAAATTTTATCTGCACTTGTGTAGCCCTGGTATAGCTTGTTGTATTTTTTACAAAAATTACAATCCAAAACTGGTGGGGGAAAAAATCTACCACAATAAAATAACTAAATTTCCACATCACATTAAATCTCTATTTAATAAACATCCATCCATTTATCTATTCTCTACCATTTATCCGGGGTCGGGTCACGGGGGCAACAGCCTGAGCAGGGAGGCCCAAACTTCCCTCTCCCAAGCCCCTCTTTCAGCTCTTCCCGAGACGATATCTTCCAGGCCAGCCGGGAGATATCATCTCTCCAGCGTGTGCTGGGTCGTCCCAGAGGCTTCCTGCATAGGGGCATAGTACTATGACAATTAGGAAAAAATGCAAAAGATTTCTCCGAAGACGGTTGTACTTCAGTAAGTCTGGGTTTTTCTTTCATTAACAGAGAGATTCCAACAATTTTGTCCACGTGTGTCTGTGTTTGTTTTCTTCATTCGGAATGCAGGCCACACGTTTTACAAACAGACAGTGTTACCTTGACTTACAAGCGTGTAGATTTTTTTTTCTCTCTCTTTTTTTGTATAGTGATCCAAATATAAAGTATGAACAGGGTTGCTCAATGGCAGCAGCAAATAACACCGCCAAATCTGCTCAGCATTCCGCATCTCACTAACAATTTCAGACATGCGTAAATTGAGTTATGATTTGTGTCACCGAATGAATAAAGCTCATAAGTCAAGGTACCACTGCGTTATTGTTAAGGAATCTCCATTTGTGGTCTCTTTCTGACTTCCGGGTTGAGTGAACGCTGGCGCGTTTGGCTGCCACTGCTTAACCCGCATTGTGTTTTATTGTTTTTGTTCCCGATTGTAAAGTGTCCTTGGGTGTCTTGAAAGGCGCTTATAAATATAATGTATTATTATCATTATTATTATTATTATATTGTTTTGTTTAGTGTTTTCATCACTTCAGTTTCTAAAAAATTTTTTCTGTTTTTCTCAGGATCTCTGACTTGTCCAGGTAGAAGTTTCTACATCATCAATCCAGCCCACCCCACACTTGAAGACCTGTGTGTGTGTGCGTGTGTTTGTGTGTGTGTGCGTGCGTGCGTGTGTAGGCGCATGGTATCATTTGAGTCATTTTAATCCTGTGTGTGCGTGCGTATGTTTATGGGATAGAGAACAAGGGGTGCGTTTGAATGAACGGACAGCAGTTTTATGAAGAATGAAATCTGCATTTTTAAAATCGTAAATCTTGTTTACAATTATGCCTATGTTGAACCTTCAAATTAAAAATTATTTCTATTATATAAAATTTGCCCTCATATCTTCTTGTCCAGTTCTTTCAGTGCAACCATCATCACAGGCAAACCCACAAATACAGTACAGTCAAACCTCGGTTTTCGAACGTCTCGGTTCTCGACCAATTCGGTTTTCAACCAAAAATTTCGAGTTTTTTATGCCTCGGGTGACGAACAAATTTCGGTTCTCGAACAAACTGAGCGCACTTGAAATACACCATTTGACTCCTCTCACCTTCCTGACACGAGGAAGTGACGCTTCCTCGGGTAGACGAGGAAGTGACGCTTCCTCGTGTTGCTTTCCATTGTGAGCAGATGTGTTCAATAAACATTTTTATTTTAAAAAGAGTGTGGTTTTGGTTTTCAGACAATTTCGGTTTTTGGACAGCCTTCTGGAACGGATTATGGACGAAAACCGAGGTTTGACTGTATTTAGTAAGTAGGAATTAGAAGAAAATAGACATTAGCGTGAACTAAATGTATCCACGTTTGTAAATTCTTAGTGGAGTGCGTATTAGGAGTAACGCCTTTGAAAGGTAATCGCTGTCTGGTTTTAAAAAAGAAATGAGAATGTGTGCTTATACCTTTTCTAAGTTGACATAATTGGAGACTTAAAGTTGGCCTACTCATAGAAACCGAGCCTTGAGTTTGTTTTGTTTTTTAGTTTCTCACCTAAATCTAATGTGCACATCTTGGGGGGAAAAAATGTGACAAGACATTAATGCCTCACAGTCAGTCACTGAAAATGCACTGCATCAATTCGGAAGGAAGGCTCAAAATGATGAGCCGGCAGTTTTCATGCATGCTTTTTATACTCAATAAAGTTAGAATAACTGATGTTCAAGCAGATATTTGTTTTAAGACTCTTTAAACAAATTTATTTGGATTGGTTGAGAGGATAATTTTGTCCACTTGATTTCTGTTTAAGTGAGAGGCCCAAGGGAAGACCCTGTATAACGTTGGTAAGGATCCAGGAATGTTTCACTTTGGTGACAAAATGGGGGCATGCTATCTGTCGAAGGTGCACAACGTGATGCTGATTAATACTGAAATGTGATCAACATTCCAGAGAGCTCCATCAGGTGTTTCTAGTTTAAGTCCAACAATAATACAACATGATGTCAAATGTTTACTGTTTAATACAGGCAAAACCATTTTAGAAATGAATCACAAGTATGCCATCGTTTTATTTCTGAAGGGTTTCCGGAGCTAATTAACACAATTCTAGCAGTGGTGAACTGCTTACAAATGCAAAATGTAGGAAACAAATGCTTCTTTGAGTCATCACTCAACATTTGTTACCTCCTTTATTTCCCCTGAAAAGGAGGGCATAGACCAGCTAAAATTGTCTCATCACATTTCACTTGGCTCTAAACAACGGTACCCAAGATAGGAAGAAGCAGTCGATAAGGATATGGCTCCTTGAGCTGCATGCCGATAAGGACGCTCCCTTCCTGGAGGCAATGCGTCAGCACATTGTGTGTGAACAGCAGGAAAACCAAAATAACAAGGATGTGTGAATACGCTTGCAGCTATCACTGTACAATCACAAGCAATCTGGGACCCTTACATTCGTTTGTGTGTGCGTGTGCATACAGTATATGTATATGCGTCTATTTAACATGTCATTAATTATGTGTGGCCTGGTCTGTGGAACGACTTGACCACACACAAAATAATTTATATGTGGGCTTTATTCCCGACTGTACATAGAAAATGCATTGGGTTAATAAGATAAAAGACTGAGATAGGTCAATTGGAAGAAAAGTATACACAATGGACAACTGTCATGGCTTGTGATCACTTTCCGGCGTGTTGGATGTACACGAGACATGCAGAAAGGCAACAACTAATCTCCCCTACTGCACGGCTGTTGACACGATTCGTGCCACCACGCGGCAGCATTCAATCTCCCAAACGACAATATTCTGAACAACCCAACCATCCACGCTCACACTCACAGCGAGGGACAATTTCGAGTGTTCAATCAGCCTGCCATGCATGTTTTTGGAATGTGGGAGGAAACCGGAGTACCCACAGAAAACCCACGCAGGTACGGGTAGAACATACAAACTCTACACAGGCAGGCCATTCCACAAACGTGGACCCAAACATACACTTGGTCTACTCCAGAGGCGATTGCTCTAAGACTGCAAGGGAAGCTCAGCTTCCCCTAAAATGTCAAAAAGTAAGTGATATATGTGTGTACGTACAATTGTGTGTATATGTCATTGACTAAATATGCGCTACCACACGCTCAACTTTTGTTCCGAATCAGCTTCTCATTACTGGTTGTTGAGATGTGTGCTTTGTTCGGGGTGAATTTGGGAGAATAATAACGAGAGATTAATTTTCTTGCTTAGCTCAAGCACATGGCATGTTTATTTGCGACTGCACAGAGCAGCCGCTTCTCATCAACACTGAACCGGAAGGTAATTGATTTTGCGCCGGGTACAGACCGGAAATGGCATTGTTTCTTGGGTTGTCAGATCCGTTCAAAACAAACAAATGTGTCCCAATGACACATTTCTATCAAAAAGAACACATCACAGCATTACAAAAATGAGGATATAAAATACTGCTTCTTAACACGACTCGCTTCTCATTCATTCCAGCAGCTTCAATGTGCATTAAACTGTGTGGGCGCTGAGCGTCTACAGCGCTGAGCTGGGCGTCTAGAGAGTTCAGAGCCCGTTGTCACAATGCATTGAAACGAGACGATTCATTGGATAAATGCTGGTTTTGTCCCGCCCATCGGACGCTCTGCGTCTCTGGGAGTCTATGGACAGTAGGCGTTTATCGGCTGGCCCGGACGCTCAGCTTTCTGCATGATCAGATGATTGGATCTATCTGAGTCCCTATTTGATTGACAGCGAAATGAGCCAATCACCGATCTTTTGGTGTAGGCATCCGTGGGAGCATTTTTAATTCTCATTCTGTTCTGACTTGAACTGGAGAGTTCTTCTAATTATCTTAGCAGAGCACAGCACATATAATTTTCTTTGAAAAGGAACGGAGAGTAGAATTCACGTTTAAATAAACGGACACATTTTATGATGTAGGCCGAAATTGAGTTTCCCCTCTTTGACAGACCAGCATCCGCCATTGGTCTACTCTACTCCAACTCTACATTGAGTTGGTTCCCAGAGTAAGCAAAAAGAGATGGGCGACCTGCTGCGCATGCGCGAGCAGACCGTACACGGGACGCAAATCGTCCTTTGGAAGTCTCCTGTACACCTTGAAATTTCGGGTGGGAGGAGTTGGGATGTCAAAAGGATATAATAGAGAGACTAAATCAGACCATCATTCGGCAAATCCGGAACAAGGCCATAGACCCTTCCCAGGCGCACTCAGTTTGTGTCACTAATGTAATACTTGCTAAATTTTGTAGCAACAAGTGGCTCCGTGGCGCAATGGATAGCGCATTGGACTTCTAGGAGTGGCGAAGTGATTCAAAGGTTGTGGGTTCGAGTCCCACCGGAGTCGCATTTTTTTTGCAGCTTTGAATTTCTTTCCTTATTCCATATTTCTCAATACTGTACAACGTAACCGAATTCGCTTTCAAAAGAGTTAACGGCTTCCTCATGAATATTATCTTTGTCGCATTTTGTATTTTATGTTTACATTTCATTCACTGTCGTTATGATTTAATGAAATGCAAACCGAAGAATGTAATTGTTTGAGCAATTTGGGGGCCGTGGCGCAGAGATACTGTACCAGCAATCCATCCATCCATCCATTTTCCGAACCGCTTCATCCTCACTAGGGTCGCGGGGGGTGCTGGAGTCTATCCCAGCAGTCTTCGGGCAGTAGGCGGGGGACACCCTGAATTGGTTGCCAACCAATCGCAGGGCAACTGTACCAGCAATATTGTAAAATTGGTGAACGTGAACGGGCAGGAGACTCCACCAAGACCCAAAACGTTAGTGTTTATTCTCACCAGTAGACGGCGTAAATACAAAGGTGGGGCAAAGCGGCACCGAGTTGAACACAAGAGAACAGGAGGACAGAGAACAAGACAGCTGGTCGGGAAACGACTGAAATTGTGAGAATGCTGATGAAATCATTATATTTTCTTTTTCACATGGCTCTCACGGTGGGGGTAAGAAATCCCATCTCATTCTTAAACGCTGTTGCATGAGTGCATTTTTATTGTCGTCAGGAAGGGGTCGCCACAGCTAGTTGCTCGTATGATTTGTTTTAAAGCTTGTATTGCACAATGCAATGAGATCCAATAGAATTGTTCTTTGACAAATGAAAATGCTTTGTCGTGACTTTCATTAACCAGGTCATTCTTTTAAAATTTTACAGAAAAAATAAAACCCATCAGTAGTGGGCCGTCAATGGATTAATCAGACAAAGACCATTATATTTCAAATGGATTTACCATTAATTATTTCAGATTTAAAAAAAATATTGTCTGTTTTGGGCCGCCTCATGTCACCAAACAATGTCTAAATAATGTATGATAGTAGTAACAGCCACATAGAGAATGTAGCTGCTATCTTCTCAGCTGTGTGTTTAATGCACAGCATGTTTGCATGCATATTGCACGGAGGAGTGAGAGAAAGAAATTTCGCTGCATGTCAGTAAGCTATTTGGTGACTCCTTGATTCCTTGATAGAGAAATGGGATAATTTTTTGTGAAAGTCGATTAGTCTTTGGTCTCCTCTCACATTTCTCTACGTGTGTGCGGCCTGATTCCTTGTCCAGGTCCCTGTGCCATGCGAAGTGGCAGTGATCCGTCTTCAAGCAGAGATTGAGGAGCTGACAAATGTGATCAATGAGTAGCACCGATACATCCAGATGCTCCACAACCACCAGGCTCAGCAGCTGACACCACATCCCCAACTCACATCTGGGCACCCAAAATCTCTATCGAGGTACTAATTTCTTTCTGCCTGCGAAATAATACGAAATAACTGTGGATGACAATTAAATGTCTTATTACCATAAAATATCATATTTTAATAGTCTGAGCATCTTCGTAGTATGAAATGGCACGTTTGGTCCTCTGAAGAAATTGCAGAACCATCATAAATTCAAGTTCAAGTCAACTTTATTGTCAAATGTGCTTTATGTGCAACATACAGCACAAATGAAATTTGTGGAGAGAGAGGAAGAAAACCTTTCTTAAATAATGCGGCATAAAACTGGCAGCACTTTCTAATTCAAACAAATAAACAAACCAAAAAAAACTAATTGTGGCTTTAACCTTTTCATGCATCCTGTAACCCGATAAATTGTCCACTTTAGTAACCGCTGTCCCTGAAAGGGTTAATGACATAAATGTGAAAAAGCTTGTAAAAGGTCTTCTATTATTATTTTGTTGTTGTTTTTTTTTTACTTTTACACTGTAGTAGCCTTGAATCTAATCCAAAACGTATCCTCACGAGGGTTGCGGGTCGCACTGAAAGCCATCGCAGCTGATTTAAGTCAGAAAATGGGGTATCCACTGAACTGGTTGCCAGCCAATCGTCGGGCATAATCCAAAAAGCTCTTGTCAATTATATGACTTAGAATATATATTGAAAAAAAAAGTATGAGTAACTTTAAATATGAAAAATAATGAACAAAAAAAGATTTTTCATTCATTTTTCACATCAATCGTATTTTCACTGGTGTCATTTCCAGCTAAAACACTCCACTCTATACATCAATTCAAAATGTGATCTGCAGGGAATACGTTTTGGGTTTATCTGTATTTCCTCAACTTGACGGATATGTGTGTGTGTGTGTGTGTGTGTGTGTGTGTGTGTGTAGACTGCTCAGAGGTATTTGCTGATGGAAACGCGGCCAGTGGCTTATATGTGATTCGCCCCGATGGCTTCCCCAGAGCGCTGAGCGTCTACTGTGACATGAACAACGGAGGAGGTTGGACAGTTTTTCAGAGGAGGAGGGATGGCAAAGAGAACTTTGATCGTTGTGTGCATGACTTTGCGAATACTGAAAATTTTTAACACCGAGCATTGAAGTCGTAATAAGTAAATGGTATTTCAATCAGAGCGTGGGTGGAGTACAAGCATGGCTTTGGGGACCTGCATTCTCCGGATGGCGAATTCTGGATGGGCAATGATGCTCTACATCATCGCACTTCACAAGGTGTGTTGCTCGATAGGTTGATTTGTCACATGTCGGAAGCTAGTTAATAAAAGCTCTTCTAGAAAGTGTATGACCTGCGCATCGAGATGGAAGACTTTGATGAGAAAGAAAGCTTTGCAGAGTGCAAGAATTTTAACCCCCATGCAGTAATTATCCCAAAATTGGACATTTCGGACACTTTGGACGATTTTGGACTGTTGGACAAATGGACACCACAGACAAAACAGTGAAAAATAACTCCATGAAGCTGAAATTTTGCATAGGATGTATATCTATGTCTTGGCCAATTCCCACTGAACCAAGTGAAAAAGAATGTTGCACATTGGAAGAGGGACATTTTTGGGACGTAATACCCTTCATGCAGCCGCTTAAAAATACTGCATTTAAAGTGGACAGTGAAAAGGTAAAGTTCACGTCAACCATTTGAAAGCACTTGATCTTTAACCTCGACCTTCTGTCTTTTCTCACAACAGTGCTGCTGCTATTTAGACTAAGCTTTGATGTTTCTGAGCACACGCAAAAGTGGATGGTTATGGCCTTGCTGTCTGTGTGAATTCCTAAATGACAGCTTCCTTTTTTTTTGGTTCATCTCCAAAGATGGATTCGAGGTCCGGGTGGTGCCACAAGAGAGACTGTATTTCAGCTTCTGGTTTTCCCGGTCTGAGTAATCTGTCTAGAGTCTTAATTTTTTTCCAGCATTCTGTGCCTCACTTTAACGCACTCCTGGAATGATTCTTCTTGGATCCTCTGCATTCTTCTCAGCCAGGAAACGTCACAGTCAAATTCATGCCCTTTCTCAAGCACTGAACAAAACAAATGCTGCAGGATCAATTGAATGGGAAAATCAATTTGGGTTTGAATATCTACATATTGTGACGACTTTTCTGATCCGCAACCTCTTCTGCCACTTGAGTCCACTCCTATGCTCGTTTACCGTATTTGAACATTTTCACAAATGTTGGATGTGTGGTTCTGTGCCCCGTCCCTTCCCGGTTATGACATCAAATTCTGACGCTGAACTTTATTGTTCCATTTTACTAACTTATCCGGCGAAGGACTTGTACCGCTTGCACTTGGGGGAGTCCAACGGGAATGCAGGGGATGCCCTGGCCGACCTGCACACCACCAAGCAACCAGCCGCTGGCAGCAGTTTGGCCGGGGTCAAATTCAGCACCTACGACAAGCAACCTGATGGAGATGGCAAGTGCATCAGGCACAACAAGTCAGGCTGGTGGTTCAGCAGGTCAAAACGTTTTCTCATTTCCGTGAATGCACCACGCAGAAAAACATAAAACCGGTTCCAAAGTATTTTTCATATCGTGAATTCTTGTGCTCAGGTGCGATTCAGGGAACCTGAACGGCCACTACTACAAAGGACCGTACCAAGCGATGACCAACGACGGGATCGTGTGGTACACGGGTGGTGGTACTCCGTCAAATCAGGGGTCATGATGGTACGAGCTGCTGACCTTGAGCAACCACAGGCCTTGGTCCCGGGATAACTGGAGCCGAAGGAAGCGGCACGCCATATCCCTGATCACCCGTTTGGCAGGTAAGATGAAAAACATGCTAACTTTACAATTACAATGGAGTGGTCCGTATTATGTAGACTGTACTCCTGTCGCTTCAGTTTTTGCCATGACAGCATCATTGTAGTTGGTGTGCAACAATTAAAACATTACTCCAATCGGATGCCAAACTGTATTTATCCTGTTTTCAAAATAAAAGAGAACATACGATACTGAGGCATTGTGGGTGTGTACATTTGAGGATTAAGAGAAAAGGTCAAAGTTGAAAGGCCAGTGATTCCAAATAAATGTTTTCACACCGTGGGTAAGGGTGGTCAAGTGTGACACTTATAAGTGATCAGCTACTACATCAACGAGGGCTTTAGGTGATTCAACAAGGTGTCAATCGGTGCTATTCCCCGGGGATTTTCGGGAACGGCGGGAAGATCATTTTCAGCACTTTGCTGATCGGACTGGGAGGTGCGGTCTAATCTGGCCTGCACAGACATAGCGTAACATCCGAGGAGAATTACATTCCACACATAGTAGAGTAAGGATGGAAGATTACATTTTGAGCAAGTTCAAGTCTTTGGGTCTGTTGAACAAAACCAAAATACAATTTCTCGTCTGCTCACGTTAGCGTGGACAAGTTCATTGACTTCTTCCAGAGATCTTGAAGCAGACCAGTGATTGAGCTTCGCTCTTTGGAGAGAAAACTGTCCCGGTTGAAAAGAAGAATCAAGGCTAACGATCCTTTATCAAGCCACAAACGCGGCAATGACAGATTATGCTTTGCAGACCAAACACAACCCAAGAAACTTTCCCAGATTCCTCCTCATCGGGAAGATAACAGAAAAACGGTAGCTCGCCAAAACACTTGAGCGCTGAGTTACAGTATATACAGACCCTGAGTCATGCCCGCAATTTTCTTGAGGGGGAAAAAATAAAAAGGGACGTTTGTTGGCATTTGGTAGTCAGGAGCTATAACAAGCCCCACGCTCACATCGAAGAGCATCTGCGATGCCTCTGCTTTCAAAGCAAGAGTCTTTGACTGCAAACAGTTCAAAAAGTACAAGTTCTTGCATGAGCGATGCATCCAACGCCGTATGTACAATGTTTGGATCATCCCCTCCTTCCTCGAGCCGTTTAGAGGAGAGGAGGACGGCGTTATCTCGGCGATAAGGGCGCGGCGGCAGGGAAGGAGGCAGAGTTCCGTGGCGAGCCGAAGGGCGGCGTGGGGGAGACGCGGCGCGGGCTCCCCAGCAGGTCGCCGTTATGCAGCTTCCACAGCAGCTCCTCGTTCTCCATCGACAGACGCTTGTTGACCTTGGACTCTTTCTGCAGCGTCTGCTGGAGTTTGGCCTGCTCGCTGGACAGTTGCCTGCGGTCACAGCGGCGCAACACCGGTTTTCAAACGCTCATCGGCAGTTCGGTGAACATACTGGAGACCAGGTTAACAGGCGCAGGCGTTGGTTGTTTTTCTTCGCTTGTGAATGTCCACATTTTTTGAACTATGTCGCAGACAGAATGATCAGCCTTACTTACAGTGTGTTTCTGTCATTTTTTTCCAAATACACTCATCGTATATTTACAGTTGAGGCCCATCTGGAGGTGTCGTCTTGCCAAGAAACTGTGAAATTGCATTGACGGGCTCCATTTAGACAAAAGTAGTCCTTTGCTACCCTCTTCTGGCATCTGTGGGCAATTAAATGTTGAAACCTTTCTTGTAGATTTTCCCTATTGATTGTTTGACGTTGCCTTTTCCAGCCTAACCTTTCTTCAGGAATTTACTGTAAGAGGTTACAGTGTCACCTGTTGGCTTACTTGTGAGGAAATATGTTCGAGTGAAAACGTTTATTCATGTTTTATGTTTTTTTTTATGTACCGTATTTTCCGCACTATAGGGCACACCGCCTTAAAATCCGGCGCGTCTTTTGTATGGTCATTACGGTAATAAATCGACTCCCAAGATGGCTCCTTCCTGGAGACATCCTTCCAATGTTTTAACTTGCTGTTGGTTCAGTGAACTGTGTCGCTGCTTTATTAAATACGTTTGTGTTGCAGCTCCGAAAAAAGGAGAGCTGTGGTGTTAATTTTTTAAAACAGTCTCAACAAATACAGGCACGCCTTTGTCCGTCTTCGTGCCTTCTTCCGGTCCACTCGAGAGATGCGATCATGGCCGCCTCCGAAAAACGTAAATTAATTATTACTTCAATGAAACCATGAAGAAAATCAAGTGAGGAAATCACAAAATAAATTCTGTAGGGGGGGATATAGAATTTATTTTGTGATTTCCTCGCTTGATTTTCTGTTTTGATGCATTATTTTCAATTTTTGTAGTTTCATTTAAGTACGTTAATAGTTAATTTACGTTTTTTAGAGGCGGTCATGAACGCCTCTCGAGTGGAATGGAAGGAGCGTAGCACCATCTGGTGGAGGCATTGCAGATTGCGCCTTATAATGTGAAGCGTCCAATGTATGAAAAAAATTTAGAAAAATAGCCATTCATTGAAGGTGCGCCTCATAATCCAGTGCGTCTTTTAGTGCGGAAAATACGGTACTTCATATTCTTGTGCATGTGGGTAGCCATCCCCTCACATGAAATAAGTGTTGATAAGTCCACCACTACAACGTGTTTTAGATGCGAGACTACCATTTAAGACACGCTGGTTTATTAAGCCAGTCGCTAAGTGACAGGGAATATCCGACACACAAAATATTGACACAAACACACGTATGAACCCACCTTGAAAGAGCGGCATGTTTGTCCATCCTGGCTTTGTAGTCCTCATTCTCCTGTTGAACTTTGGTCAGACATTCCTCCAGTTTCACATTAGTCTCCACCTGAGACAGACACACAAACATGTTCATTCCTCACCATTTTTTTTTCCTTTTGGAATGACGATCAGCCTAAAGCGTGAACGCCACTAACCAGTTTGTCCATTTCCATGAGCTTCTTTTCCTTTTGGTGCAGCTGGTTATTCTTGATTTCCAGCACTACCGTCAAACTTTCGAGCTCTTGCTCCAGGTAAAGAGTGTGGGAGTCCTTCTGCAAACACACGCACACGCATAGCATATCATCAAACAGTACAAAATGCCGCCCAGATGGAGCCGCAAGGAAGTATGGGAAACTCCTCTCATCTTTTTACCTGTATTGGTTTACTTTAGGTCTGGGGTGTCAAACTCATTTCACATTGTGGGCCACATACGGCCTCGGTAGTGGTAAGTGGGCCGGACCATTAAAAATTATACCATACTCTGCTATAAATAACCAATATAACATGTCTTTCCTTTGTTTTGATCTAAAGAAGCACAAGAACACTAGGAAAATGTTGAAATTTAATGAACATATATTTTACAAAACATTTCATGAAGCTCCTTAGATTTCCTTATTAGACAAATGTGCAATTTACTTTTATCATTCACATACATGCATTGCAACTGATCCCACTGATTGTACAAAGGCACACAACTTTAACAAGTAATTGGGTTTGAAAAATATAGTAATGCACCTTTAAGATTAAACGAGATTTATAAAGAGGAATTTTAAACCATTTACACGAGCATATAAAATCTAAATGTAATCCCTGCCTACACTTTACAAACTAAGGCGAGTGCTATTAAATGTGTAAAGAATAACGTATTCACATGTCCTTGATAGCATCTGCTGTGTTGGGTCTGTCTCAGTGACAGACTGAGGCTACTATTGTCTTCTTCTCTGATCAAAACAATGTTGTCTTTTCCTCTGATCAAAACAGCGTATCCCCCTAGCGGATATTACATGGATTGCACCTTATTAAAAATATTCATTCCGTGTCTTTTATGGATTTTTTTCACTTTAAAATTATCCTGCGGGCCTGATCAAACCTCCTTGCGGGCCGGTTCTGGCCCCTTGCTTTAGATGGTGCATGATCACCTAATGTTTTGATTTTCCGTCACTGTCAAATGCAAGCCTTCCATTCTGGTTTGTCGCAACGTCATTTTCGTCAAGGAGTTGAGTTTTTGTGAAGTTGCTGGCAAGCGCAATTATTTTGCTTCGTTCATATCTGCTTCCCTTTGGTTTTACTCATTGAATTTAGTGTGGATTATTATTCACTAAGAGGAACATTGCCCCATTCGCGTTTAAGTCGATTTTTCACGCGCACACCCATCGAATAATGAGGATGCCCAAAGTTCTATGTTTTCCTTTCTGTTGTGTTCAGCACTAAATCTGATGAGACACATATTGATCAACTGAAAACATCCCCAAAATGTGTACTGGACCGTCCCATATACTTTTTTGTTTTTGTACTGCAAGTCTGTGGCTTTTCCGCATTAAAATGATCAAATCCAGGAACTACAGCAAAGGCATTTATGCTAATTGAATGTTAATTTTAAACACATCAGTGTGCAGGACATTTATCAAAATGTAATTTATTTATGTACTGTACCGATAATTGCTTGGTGACACGAATGGCACCAATTTGGTTGACTAGCCCATATAAGCCTCACCATAAAATGAGCGATTCCTCTGTTTGACACATTTGATACGTTCAATGTTAAACAATACAATGGCATTGTCCTTTATAAGCTTGTTGTGCTAAAATGACAAGTCCGTGCAGCTATGTAGTTGTTGGGGACATGCGTGACTTCTCTCATCAAGAAAATGACACACTTGATTTATGACCTCGTTAAATGCAACCAGTGGGGGAACAAGCTTGCTTGTCTCCAAATACTTCGACTTGAAGTGAAGTCGTTCGGATGTGTTGCAACTACCCCGAACCTGTGCGGTGCCCTCTCAACTCTTTGAATGATGCAAGGAGGCTTCTTTATATTAGGCCAGGCGGACGTGTTCAGGAGTATCTTTTTGTCTTGCCTCTCCCTCCAAACAATCTATAAAGTCAAACCCGCCGCTCCCTGGGGTGAGGTGAGGGCAGGGGAGGAGATGGATGTCTGTATGTCTGTCTGTCTGTCAGTATGTGTGTGCAAGTGTGTGTGCCTGCAGCTCTCTTAGAGTCACTATCCCCCCCCCCAAAAAAGGGGGAAAAAACAGTTATATAATATTGTGTAATATGAAACTAGGCTATTATGATGTATTTGGCAAGATAGTTGCACAACTGGATTATTTTGGAGCTGATTGATCTGATTGATAGAAAATGAATAAAACTGATTTTGTTCACCCGATACCGAATCAGTTGAAGGTCATGTGATCGGATGGGGGCATCTCCAATATTTGGAGCTAGTGAGCCAGCTGTTGTTTAGACGTTGCCTAGCAACACTTCCCGGCACACACAAACACACACACAAACACACACGCGTGCAGCATTTCTATGGCTATCACAACCGGCATATGTCTCATTACAACTAATGATTTAAAATCTAACTCGCCATTGCCACCCTTACAACGACTGCATTTGTTGTGAGTTGCGCTTTCAGACAAACTCCGAGACACCTGCATGAGTCAGTATCCGATCAGTCATTCAGTCCTCCTCAGCGGAGCGTGGAAGCAATTCATTGAATAAAAACGTGCAATATGATGTTTCACCTTCAAGAGGTGCTAGTTCTGAATAGAGCCTCCTGCATACGGAGGAGGAAAGGTGCTTAGTTAAGCTTGTGGGAGAATACGCTCAAACGCGAGATTTGACAGGTGACGCCCTCATTTAATTGAGCTCAAAAAGTGCACACAGCAGTGCGCCTCTTCTGACTTTAAGTACTCGGGAGAATGTGCCACTCAAGAGCGACATGACAAAGCAGAAGAGTCATGTGATGCCATGTTTTAACGCTGGGAAAATCATTACCAGATTCTTGTCTGCGAGCATCCGCCTCTCTTCCTCTGCTTTAAGCTTTTCATTCAGGGCGGCGTTGTCTGCTGACAGCTCACATATTTTGTCCTGTTAAGAGGAAGAAATGTGGATGAAAGGCACGCGGAAAGAAGAATTTACAACTAAGTCTCAGTGACCTGTTCCTGTGCGCTGCTATAATGACGGGTGAGTGAAGTTTAGTAAAGTTGTTACGCAACATCATTGCTTTGACATGCAGCATTTAGGTTGCAAAATTTGCTTCGAAAACCTGAAATATTGGGTAACCCCCCCCCCCCCCCCAAAAAAAAAGTTAAGTTAGTCTTACAGAAAAAGTTGTTTTTGTTTCTCTTAGTGTTTTGTCCAGGTTCTCCAGATCCATTTCCTGAGTTCTCTTCAGCTCTGAAATGAACATTTGGAGGAACACACATTTACACCAGATGTATAAATCTGAAGCGCTTGTTATCTGTTTCATGTTGCGGGTTGATGGACACACCTTGTAGCGAGCTCTCATGCTGCTCTTTGAGAGACTCAATCATTTGCCTGTGACTTACTTCCTGGTTTTTCCTCTCAGCTTCTGCCTGGTCCTCATCTCCTCCACCTAAAAAGCAGAGGCGCAAATCAAGTACTGTAGTCGATGATCAATGAGCTCCTCTCAAAATATATCACGGCCACCGTAAGCGTGTTTTTGTTTTGTTTTTATGGGGTTTTTTTTTTGCATATGAACGTTTAGATCAGATCATCCGATTCCAAAAAACGTGCGTAAGATCCAGTGTGAGTGTAACATTGTTGATCTGCTGTGTCATTGTTTGGTTCCCTCGTTTTCAGACAACACAAGCGAGGATGAAAATAAGATTCCTGATATATTTGTCGCTCCAGTTATCATGATCATGTCTCTGCTATTTTAACAAGTCAACAGTTACAATCAATTTGTATTCATATGGCAGGTTGTGTGTGTCATTTGTCGAGTTTGGCTTATTAGTCGCCGCTTTGTTAGCTGAAGAAAATGTGATAAAATTGCCCAACCCTCCTTGTTACCTTGTGCCTGTGACAAGAAGATGTTAGGGCCAATTTGATAAAGGTCAACTGTGAAGTAATTTTAAAAAAAATCCCAAATGAAATATTTTTAAGACACATGGAATTATCGGAAATACTTGAAATAAAGCATGCTAAGGTAGTTAGTTCTGTTGCGTTGTCGGTCACTCCGCACATGATATCGGCACCATTGTTAGTTGCAAACCATGACAGATGATTCCATCCATGCACTCGTGTGAGTGTTTTCGTACAGGATTCCATCCATGTACAGTGAAACTCCTCTAGAACGAAACCTACATTGGCGAAAATACCACCTAATGTGAAAAAATCTTCATGCATTAACACTATTCCCATTCTCCTGCCCCCCATACAACGAGAAAACCCCCTGTTGCGTTATACGAAATCTTTTTCTCTGCTCTTGCCTCGCGAGAGATTCACTACAACGAAGTTTAATCCAACAGCGACCTCTAATACTTCGTTCGGAAACGGCAAAAGCAACCACCACAATGGTTTACATAGCTCCGAGTTTTCTGAACGCAACATACTCATAGCTGCTCTTGCCATTGGCTTACCGAGCATCATCCTGGCCTCCGATTGGCCAAGAGGGACCTCACTGTCTATGTATGTAGATACTGTAGCTTGATCCGTGGAAGATAGCGTGGAATGCATCCGATTAGCTGCTCAGAGTAAATTGCTTGTGGCTCGACGGACAGTCAAATAAACGAACGAAACGTTTCCTGGAATGCTTTACTAGTTATCATGCTAAAAAGCTTACACTAACTGGAGCGCTAATTAGAGAGAAGGCGAGTTCCAATGCGCTAACTATGGCCATCGAGGACTACGAAGCATCCCATGGCTGGCTTAATAGTTCATTGCATGACATCAGCTGAGCAACGCTGTCTTGGGTGGCGATCGAGGGGAGGTCGAGTTAGAGACAGTGAGATTGTGGATAGAAAAGCCACCGGCTCCAGGAAGTATCTGTTATTGTTCGATTCAGACGCAGCATGAACGTTGCATTGCTAAAATGGCTACAAAACGGACCTTTGGATGTCAAGCAGCTAAGACAAGAAGCACTCTGATACTGGAAGAGAGGGGAAAAGTGACTATATGAAGTGTCAAATAAGTGTGTGCTCATACTTATGCACTAATGGAATAAAAATAAAGAGTACACATACGATTGTGTGCGCGTGTACACACACACACATACATTTGTGTCTGTGTGTGTGTGTGTTTACATCTGAGAAAAATTTCTTGCTGCAAACATGATTTCGTTGTAGAGGAGTTTCACTGTGCACTTATAGGACTTTGAATCTAATGTTTTCATAAAAACAGCCAGATTTATTCAATGATTATCACACCGACCTTTTTTACAAATCCGATTGAGAAAACAGGTCTTCGAAGTGCTTGCTACAAAGAATGCTCGTCAACGCCGGCGTGAAATTCATTCGCTGTAGAGGACGAAACTGTAATATTCCAATCTTCTGGTCCATTTACGTGCTCCATTCTTTTCTTTTGGTCATTAAAACAAACTGTTTGCCTGAACGCGAACAGTGCATGGCCACACGCATTTCGCCGAATAACTCAATAAGAATGGCAAAGAGCAGTTAACGGGGCAATCAACAATGCACTACAATGGCTGCCTGGCGACACGACGTTATGTAAATGACGTCGCTCGCCGGAGATTGCTGAACAAGAGCATTGTTGCGGTTAAGTGCGTTGCTATGGGTCGAACTATGAACCTGGGTGGGTTTGTGTTAAAAAAAACAAATGAAAGTACGCTTGAAGTAGTTTTAGCCCCAAGTATTACTGAAAAGATGGTTGTCCAGGTTTACTTCACACCTGACGTTAAGATACTACAGTCAAAAGACTCAGCTTTCGGATTTGGCTTGAGATGTTACCAACAGCTGATTGGTGTTATGTTCTCTGACCTGTTGTTCCATGAACATGCGACATTTGTCAGCCTCCTCCTGATACGTTTGATGGACTTTGTCCCACTCTGTTTGGTAAAAACTCCTCAATCTGACACACGCAGACAAAAAACAAGACAGAATAAGAATCCGTTTGGATGTAGAAATCTGCAATTTTCTGTGTTAAGGGGCTGCACCTGTCCTCCAGTTGCACCAGTTCCTTCTTATGTTGCTCATTCAGCTTTTTCAAGGCCTCCTCCAAATTGATGCGTGCCTCCTCCTTCTCCTTGTGCAAACGGTCACAGCACTGAGACGATGCCACTGCGTGGACACGAGAATGAGTTGCGTTAGACGTTCAGTGGTACACTTCGACAACACGAATTAATTTGCATCTTTTGAAAAGCGAGTGTTAGTCGGCCATTGTTTCTAAGTATTGGTACAAATGAGCTGAATGAAACAGAATATTAAAGAATCATTGAAAAAAAATGGGATATTTGATACTTACAGAAAATTATAATCAAGGTTATTGATTATCACACCATCCACAACCAGGATTTCATGAAATAAAATGTACACATACAGGCGACCAATCATGGCCAACTCACTCGAAATACAGGCCGGAACAAATCAAAGTGAAAAGCAACGTTTCGAATTGTCAAGGTTGAAGAGTTTGATGTGTCATTGTACTTGAATATAATTTGAATGAGGTCATGCAAAATGGCATTGGGTGTCAGTGACAATTGATCACTCTGATTGGCTGTTAGCTAGCGAATCAGTAGGCCATGAGATAGTACACAAAAGCAAAAACAGCAACGAAGAAGTCTTATTAATGAAGCTTAGCAAAATGCTACTTTTTACTTTTGAGTGTGTTGAACAAGGTTACAAGGTTCTGTATACATTTTCATGTTTAGTTCATCAAACTGACTGTGGGTGGTATGATAAACAATGCCTTGTCTGCCACGTGCGCGGTGTAGTCAATGTGAACTTTACAAGCTCTGAGTTGTGAGAGACTAAGAATGTTTAAGGTTATCTAAAACAAGCGAAACAAATTTATGTTAAGAAACAATGATGATGATCGGGCACTCTTTAAAGAACCACATTTTTCTTCCCGTAATTAAATTAAGTGCTCGGAGGAGCTTACAAGCAATTTGTGAAAGCAGGTGTGAAGGGAGCGCGGCCGGATGTCAAAGGAGGAAGAGCATTCAACAGGTAACAAACTGGCTTTCTGTGCGTGCCAACCACATTCCAGTTTCATAACTCTCATTGACGACGGGTGATCCGGACCAAAACATTCGCCAGCGAGCGAGGAATAATGAAGCAGAACTCATTCCTTTCATGACTAATTCAACTCTCCCAAGCAGATGCGTGCCTACCCCTCTCTCTTTCTCTTACCTGTCAGCAAGTGACACACTGAATTATGTACATTCCATATCAGAAGCTGGAACAGTTTGAATTGCCCTTTATTACACCGATCAACGGCAAATTTTAATCAGAGATGGCTTTATGTGTCGCAAAATGTATTTTTGACACTGATTAAAACCCTTTCAGGGACAGCGGTTACTACAGTGGACAGCTCATCATGTTATCGGGTTAGAGCAGGGTGTCAAACATACGCCCCCCCCCCAAAGAGGTTCGATCAGGCCCGCAGGATCATTTAAAAGTGATAAAATGCATAAAACCTCAGTCTGTCACTGAGACAGACCCAACACAGCAGACACTATCAAGGACATGTGAATACGTTATTCTTTACACATTTAAGAGCACTCTCCTTAGTTTGTAAGGTGTAGGCAGGGATTTTATATGCACATGTGTAAATTATTTTAAAATTCCTTGCTTTATAAATCTCGTTTAATCTTAAAAGTGCATGACTATATTTTTCAATCCCAATTACTTGTTAAAGTTTTGTGCCTTTGTACAATCAGTGGGATCAGTTGCAATGCATATATGTGAATGATTAAAGTAAATTTCACATTTGTCTAAGGAAATCTAAGGTGCTTCATGAAATGTTTTGTAAAAGATATGTTCATTATATTTCAACATTTTCCTAATGTTCTTGTGCTTCTTCAGACCAAAAAAAGGAAAGACATATTATTTTGGTTATTTATAGCAGAGTATGATATAATTTTAATGGTCTGGCCCACTTGACATCTACCGAAGCCGTATGTGGCCCACAATGTGAAATGAGTTTGAGACCCCTGGGTTAGAGGATGCATGAAAGGGTTAAAAAATATATCTTATATTCGTTTTTGTTTTTTTTAACGAGCACATCAGGTATTTGAGATGCCATTTGTCATTTAAAGATATGACTGTTCAGATAAAATGTCCACCTGTTCCTAAATCCAACCCTCAATTCATAAATATATTACATATCTCATTATTATTATTATTATTATTATGAAAACCTGAAAAAAAATCATTTAGAAAAGTATACTCGCCTCTCCGATAAAAAAAAACTGTTGAGTAGTGTTACTGACTAATACTGCCTGCACACTGCAGATTATGCAGCAATGGCTTTCACTTCAATGTGTCAGCTCGTACACGACAGCTGTTTGTACGGACAACGATAGCTAGACATCAACCACGTACAGTAGCTGTGATCAAAACTTTGGCTACGACTCGATGTAGTAACTACCGGCTGCGGTTGGGACAGTTGCTGCAACCCTTTGAATGGAACTCGCAGTGTGTGTTGCTTTGTGCCTGTGCAGCTGCTGCAGTGGTGATGGAAACAAAAAGTCCATAACAGCTGAGGCAACCATAAACTTCAACTCCTGCTTCACCTCACAGGACGGGCGACACGCTGTGTATGAACGCGTGTATTATCGTAGCCGGTGATTGTATCTCCCAAATAGAAACACGTCTGCTGTGGCGCTCATTCAGAACTATTCAGCCCAGAATAGGCAACACAAAACAAACCGAGAGAGCCAATCGTTTTTAGGCTAGACAGTTGCGACAGATAGAGCAGGTGACCTTAGGCCAGGGGTGCCCATTACGTCGATCGCGATCAACCAGTAGATCAAGGACTGGTCCTAAGTCGATTCGAGGGGTGTAGAGGGACAAAACATTTGTGTCTCGGTGATGTTAGTAATATATTTTTTGTGTTAATGCACACTGCGCCCTAATTATTCTATCAGTCTCACTTTCACAAAAAGTATTTAAAAAATAAACTAAAGCAGGTCATCTTTGACCGGCGGAGGTGACGTGTGACTGCGTCACCGGACGTTGTTAGCGCTCAGCAGCCTGCAGTTGCAGCTAGTGCTCAGAGTTGTTGCGTTAATCTTTTATCGTTATTATTATCCTCATTCAGAGTTTGTTTTGTACAATTCACCGAGGGGACGGGCAAAGAATGGGAATCTGGAGGGCCGACAGAAGCATTTTAAAACGGTGCGCGTGAGCTACGATCGGGAACAGGCTGCCTAAGTGCGTCGCGTGCCTCAGCGTCAGGCTATTGCTCGTCATGGCATGCGTGCGTACGCGCGTGCGCAGCAACAGGTCGATGGCGGGAGGAGGGTTGATCGAAAAGTCGATCTTAGGTCAAAAAAGTTTGGGCACCCCTGCCTTAGGCTGCAACATGTCACAGGAAAACTATTAAAGCGCTGAACGGGATATGACAGGTTGTTCCTGTTAACACTCACTGCAGGGTTTATAAAGGTTTTACTGACAGCTTCGTCTGTGTATGTTTGCAGCGCTCTATGCACTGCTAACATTCTTCAGCCCCGTGTGCAAAGATATGAGTCAAAGGTCAAACGCCGCCGTACAAGAAAGATTAGAGTTAGTGGTGCTACAAATGATGGAATGAAAGTGGCAAGAGTGCAAAGAGTTTTTGCCTGAAAAATGCCTGAGAATCAGTGTTTACTTTTCTCGCAAAGGTTTTGAGTGCGAGTGAATGCTTCATACTCGTAAAGCATTCATACAGTTTTTGGGAAACACATTTGTGCAGGTTGTAGATTTATGCAAAACATATCATAAATCATAAATGAAATCAAACCATCCATGATCCAAGATGGCACCCTAGTTGGCAGCAGTCGGCAAGTGCTCTTCAAGAGCTTTTTTTGTTGTTTTTGTTTTGTCACATTGTGTTTGTTGTTACTTCATGTGGACCCGATGTGAACTGCTTTCAGCGTTTTTGGCCACAACATTCGTCAAAAGAGAAGAATCGGTGCTCTGTGGTTGTGCCTTTTCAGCAGCACGCGTGTACCGTCATTGATTTTTTTTGGGTTGGGAGGAATGTCGGCGCCATTTGACTGTAATGGGCAGAATTTTTCACAGCCCTGTTTTGTTTCGCGGAGATGTCGGCACTGTTGGACAATCTGCGCTGGTGCGGTTGAATGGATGGCTACTGAAGTTGAGGATGAGGAAAGAGGCGTGTCGGCGTGGTGCGCGGAATGCGTATTTGGAACTGAGAGTCGCCGCTTGGAATTGAAACGGATTTACATGGGACAGGAGAAATGAACCAATCTCATTTTTTCGTCAATGGACGCTACAACTTCTTGTTTACTTTGAAACATAGCTTGTCGCCGGCGTGTGCACATTTTGAGCATGACGTCTCTGACCCACTGGTGAAAGGACACTTTGATTTTCTCCTCTTTTATCCCGAACTGCTTCAAACAACAAAGCGTATGCAGGAAAAGTGGGTAAGATTGCACGACTGCCCGTGTTTTATGTTCAGTTGTGTATTTAATTGTGTTATTTTATGTTAATAATGTTTATGTTCAGAAACCTCCCTTGGGACTACAGTTGAAAAATAACATTTATGCTCAGTCTGGCACATTTACACTGTTTATTCTTGTGTTGATTAATGTGCATTGTCCCAATGAAATAAATCAACTTTTTTTTTAAACAAATAAAAAACAAAAAACAAAAATGAAACAGTGTGGTACTATAGATTCCAACCAGTATAATTGGATGAATATGAATCCCCAAATTCGAAACGACCCTTCCTCTTATCTTACACTGGTCATTGATGCTAATACTGCCACTTATGAGGTTTGGCATGTGCTGTCCATGCTGTCTTTTCAAAATACACAGCTGCATCACTGCCGCTTTCCTGACTTTGGATCATTTTTGAGTCTTTTCAATATCAAAGACTAAATAATTGGCGGGAGGAAGGATTGCATTCAATAATAGGACATATCTCTGTTCACAGCATGCCCCAAAGTTCCCCATGGCCTTTTGACTGTGAACTGTGTTCTCTTCATGTCTTTTCTGCAAAGTGGCAATTATGATCATATCCAATTTGGGCGAGCATGCACGCGCTTGTGTCTGGGCAACTTTGCCGTGCCCACGTTCATCTCTTCCAACTGGCAAGCGCACCCTGCTTGAGTGCTGTACCGAGTGCTCCGATTACCCCAATGAATGAGTGGGTGGCATCTACTGATGTAGAGCAACCCAGAAATAACATCTGCATTTGGTACCCTTGGCACACAACTTTAGTTTCATGTTGCATGTTGGCTTTCAATCTAAATAAAACAACCAGAAAAGACAGCGTGCAGTATGTATGGATTTGACAGACGGGTTAAGAGCCTGCGCAGGTGCCCCACAGCTCGCTTTTCCCTTTTCTTAGAGATGTGCAGAATTTCAAATCACCACTATAAACAGAAATTAAGGGGACACATTGTGCATTATTTGTAAATATTATTGATTTGAGAGTGCTTACCCAGCTCGTCTTTGAGCTTGGCCAATTCTCGTGACAAGTCCGTCTTCAGATTGAAAGCCTCTTCACGCTGCAGAAAAGAATGAAACAATCAAACATGAGAAAGTGTCTTCATGATCACAACAACAATCCCACATGAGACGTGTTCGCTCGCAACACGTGGTTACGTGCAATGCAACCCTATTCTATTGGACAGATAAAAATGTAGTCTCGATTGACGCTGCGAAAAACATTTTGGTTTGTCTGCTTTCTAGTGGCAGTGGATTGCAATTTTGTTGCTAAATATGGTCGCCACACCCCACAGCGAGATGCAATGCCACACACTATGACACAGCGAGCCATACCCACAATAAGACGCGTATCTTTAAGTGAATCCCTCTCTGCCGATGACAAACTGAGCATTCCATCGGCAAAAGCAGGATTGTGTTCATCGCTTTTGTTATGGATCTCATTTGATTGTTTAAACGCACCAATAAAGTGGGTAGACTGAACAAAATTTGTAGTGATATTGAAAAAAAAAAATCTAGTAGAGTTTAACAATACTCAGAAATTCAAAGTAAATTTTACGGAGAGTTTTGGAGTAAAGTTTACTTGCATTGTATTTATTTAATTAAAGAAGACTCACTCGAGGGTTGAGAATTTCTAAGTGAACCAAAGTAAATTTCCCTCCATTTTTTCCCCTGCATACTACAATGCATCAGGTTATTACAGAAAACAATTCAAAGCTGCAAAAAAACAAAAGTTGACACCTGGTAGGAATGACAAAATGAGAATTTGCCAACAGAGGAAATCTTTTGGTGAACACGAATTCCCCGACGCACATTTCCTCGCACACGTGGCTGCCTGCACCAAGTCAGTCACACAAGCACATAAACGCAGTGCACACACCAGATGAGCCCAGTCTGTGTGTTTTTCTACGCACTCACATCTGTCACTGACACACAAGCACAAAATAACAGCGTAGCTGCAGTGCGACTTTAGAATGGAAAAAGTGGATCTCTTCGCCTGCCTACACACCATAAAGTCCATCTGTTGCTCGGGAGGGTGGGGGCAGTTAAGTGAAATATCAGACTGAGGTCAAAGACAACAATGACAAAGGAAAGTACAAAAAAAATACAAAAGTCCAACTGCTACCCTCTCACCCCCCCACCCGCCTTCAAGCAAAGTGATACACATCTGGCAGTAAAAGCACATGTCATAAAATGATAAGCGTAGTTCAAGCTTCACATTACTTCAACATATTCATGATGAAAAGCAGCAGAAACACTCCAATACAATCCTCACAGTCCTTCTAAAATCCGGATTTTGTTTTGAGACTTTCAACCGGGGTTCACAAAGAACACTAACTGCAGTGAAGAACATTAAAAAAGACACACACACACACCTTATGTTTCTTCTTGCGAACACGAGGAGCCTTGTAATGGGCTTTGCTGGCCGTGGAGCCCATGATGGGGGTTTAATTCAAGACACAGTCATGCGCATAAACACTCACACACACACACACACTTGTCTTCTCAGCTCATTTCTCACTCCCTCATCCTCTCAGCAGCATATGACAAAAGACATCATGTCTCTCACCGTCCTCTCTGTCTTGTGGATGGCTCACTCAGTCATTTGAACTCCACCCACACGCTACCTGTTCCCCAGAGAACTCTTTGCTCTCCCTCCTCCTTCTCTCGATCCCGCCCCCTCCAGTCTGGAATACTGTACCGTGTAGGAATTCAAGTTATTTGGACACCCACTTCTCTCTCACCCTCTTTTGAGTACTCAAGTATTCGTAAGTCTCTCCTCTTAACTGGTGCAGTGGTCATTTGCATACAAAACTGGAAAATCTGCACTAAATGTAAGAGCTCATGACTATCTGCCGGTTCGTCATTATTGCTCAGAAAGGACAAAATGCAATAACGATGGCGTAAACATGACTTTTATGCACAAACTTGATGTTTCACAATGTCAAATTAACCCTTTTAGGGACAGTGGTTACTACAGTAGACAGCTTATCATGTTATCAGGTTATAGGTTATCATTATTGGTGCATGAAAGGGTTAAGAGCACCTGGCAATTTTCTTGCTTAAAACAGCTTAAAACATTTTCTCAAGTCAACTGTATTTACAGAGCGCTTTAAACCCACCGCCGCTGTACACAAAGCGCTGCGAAACAAATTCACACAACAACAAACAATAAAACAATAAATGATTAACAAAGACAGTAGAAAGCACAAAAACAGGACAACTAAAAATCAAGTTTCATGCTGAGTCAAAAGCCAAAGAATAAAAAAATTCTTGCCAAACGTTCAGTGAGAGGTCATTCCAAAGAGAGGGACGGAAAAGGCTCAATCGCCTCTGAGCCTCCGCTTAGTTCTTGGGACCTCTAATAATGTTTGGCCGGCAGATCTGAGGCAACGGGCAGGTGCATAGGGGCAGAGGAGCTGAGAGATTTGCGATTTATATTAAGGTCTAATAATTCACTTTGAAATATTAACTTATTTACGTTCATGTAGCAGAAGCTCAAATGTAAATGAGGATATCGTTCATCATAAAATCTAAAGTTAATCCATGGGGGGGGGGGGATTATATATATATAATTTTTTTAAACTTCAGATTTAGCATACGTACATTGATATTGTGGTGACTTCTATATACATAATTCACCACTAACTGCAAATGTGTGAATGCAATGTTTTTTCATATGCTTGTCAGCGAGTTCAGCGTGAGAAGAAGTAATTGCGGTCCCTTTAAGGACCGCCATGTTTAGTTTTTCTTGTCGCTATGGTCTAAGTTTGCGCGGGTGATTTTTTGGTGTGCTAAATAAACGAAACACTCTCTCAGAGTGTCAACGTGAGAAATTGTCGCCCTCCTTGAGTTTTTACAATTTCCACAATATTTTGAATAGCCACACACTCAATACAAAGAAAAACCCAGCGTTTTCTTGAATAATTAAGATGGCATTATGACAATGTGCTTAAGTAAAGTAGGGAAAAAAAGATTTGAATAGTACACCATGAGGAATGACAAGTTAAACATCTTAATGGTGCAATAATACTTTAATTTGGAGTTAAAATTTTGACTTTCATTGAAAGGCTGACGCATTTACTGCCCTTTTATGGTCGCAAATATTTGGAAACTAAAACAAACAAGGCAACCAATACAAATAAGTCTTGAAAGAACAATGTGGATGTTAGGAGAAGAGTACCCGGACAACATCGACCACCCTAAAAAAAGCTCCAAGCCTTGCGACCACAGGCAAAGAGCACCACCCACAACCGAAAAAACCCTCAGGGGGGAAGGTGGAGTTCAGTGGATATTCACTAGTCACCTTCCGAGTGCAGGAGCCAGATTAGATAATCGCGGAATTCATGGACACTTTATCTCACACTGACAAATCAAAGTGGGATTGGTGCGGCGTCAGCTGCATTCCTCACGTAGACTAACAGTAACACCCTCCACCCTACTTTCTACTTTCCACCATCAATAAACCAGTTGGGAGCAAACACGCAAAACACTTTAACCGACATTTTATTGCCGGTGTGGGAATTTTTATTTTTTTCTTTACAGATAAAGAGATACTTTTCCTCAGAAAAGCCAAGGTACATACTACAACAGCTGTGGTGTCCTGCTTACGTGCTCTGTGTGAAAATGTACGTCCATTTGCCAATTGTTTGTACAGGCTATGGCTCACCTCATTTAGATAGACACGGATTGCGTTTTAGGTGAAAGAACATTCTGAAACTTGGCTGTTACTCGGGATCTGATGCCTGAGATTGATGTACTTGGGAGGGCTAAAAGATTCAACGTTTCAGGAGCAAAGTAAGATTTCTTTCTTTTGGTATTTCCTCAACAGGCGCAGCTCGAAAGGGGCATTTGTGCCGTTGTAGGCGTGAACATAGTTGGATTCTTTCCCGGCCAATAAAAGCAGCTCCCCTCAATTCCTATAAAACTGACGCAGGAGAGGCACATGGTCTACATGGCAGAAGGACACGCCGGAGTCCAAACGCTGGAGATCGGCCCGCACAAAGTACATTTAAAAGGAACAGTGGATGATGTAAGGCTAGCCGCTGTGAAGCGGGCACATGGAGACTGTCTTCCTTCCCCGATTGTGCGTCCGTGTGCGACAACCTCACCCAGAGTTGTGTTGCGGTCAGGGAGGCACTTTAAAAAATATATTAACAATAACAACAACAATGATAATAATAATCATGTGGTCAATTAATTGATTTCGACAATGATTCCGAGGCACTAATGCACGCTGTTGTCATGTTTACGATTGAACTCCGATAGCATCCACCACATAAAGCCACAGAGCTCAGAATCGGTCTGCGTGTGCCGGGATCAGCTCCACCAAAATCGAACACCACCACTTGCACCACATCTTAGACCTAGTCTCACCTAGTTTAAATTCTAGTCTACTTTCTGTCACCAAATTGTCAGGTGCGGCTGGGGCGTGTCATAGAAAACGCCCAGAGTCTGTCGGAATGCCTCGAACGGCGCAGTGCGGTCTGCCAACTTCCCAAACATGGCAAACTAGGTTTGTCCTGAAAAGAAAATGATCTACCAGTTTTTATCCCAAGCATACATCTGCCCTTGTAATCGCATTTGTTTTTGTAATGTGGACGAGTACTTCAAAAGATTAGATATTCAAACAAAGAAGAAAAAATTTGAATTGGGCATCATGATCTGCAGTGGAAATGGAGAGTTGTGCGCCTCTGGATGCGAATTTGGCCTCCTGGAGCTTTTTGCAGGTGTTGTCATTTTTATTTGTGTTTGGTGCTATTTAAAATGCATCGCTGTTTGTCGCTCCATTTCTTTTTTCTTTTGAGCAGAGTTGTATCTGGGACTCATTTGGAATTTAAATGTTGTCTCGCAGCACAAAGCAAAAAGCAACAACAACAAGGCAACAGGCAAAATTGAAAAAAACAAAACAAAAAAGTCAATATAAATTTGGGCACACAAAATCTTAAAGCTCCTATTCAACACTCCAATAAAGAAAAGTTACTTGATCCTGCATGTCATAGACTTTAAGCTCCAACAATGTTGAATGAAAAGTGCCTGTAATTTCTACTTAAATTTCCAGAAGGTTATCTGCATATGTATACATGAAATATTTATTTCAGATCAGTACTTGCAACAGACATTTTTATATCATTCAATGAATGGTCAATTGGTTAATTGTAAATAAAATAAAAAAGAATACATATACAGTAATCCCTCATTTATCAGTTAATGGGGACCAAAACCACCCACGATAAACGAAGATCCGCCAAGTAGCGACCCCCCCCCCATATACGTACATGTACATGTGTATGAGTATAAAAAATATTTATAAGGCCAAATTTAATGGTATACATGCATGTAGAAGTAAATTTTGTAGGAAACTATATACTAATATATTTAAACATGTATAAGTGAGGTTAGGTTCGTGTATGAATAACAAAATACAGTAAACATATACATGTAGTACTGTATATGTCACTCTATGTGACTTGCTGTTGTTTTGCTGACTTTCACTGCTTTTCGCAGACCGTTTGCGGACTTTTTGCAGACTTGAAAATGTTATTTTATTTTTTCATGAATGTTTTAAAAAATCCGCGATGCACTGAAGCCGTGATAAACGAACTGCGAAATAGCGTAGGATCACTGTCCAGTGATCCCTCACTTATCGGTTAAAGGGGACCAGAACCCCTCGTGAAAGGAAAATCCACGAAGTAGGTACCCTCCCCTGACGGATGTACAGGTATATGTACATGTGCATGAGTATATATAATATATATTTATAAGGCCAAATTTAACGGTATACATGCATGTAGAAGTAAAGGTTGCTTAGCATTGGGGAGTCTACGCTCGGACTTTTTTCACCAGCACACGAAAATCCACAAGGTTTTTCGGAGCTAATCGCGAGCGGAGCGGCCGCGCTGTACGCAGCATGGAACCGCCGGCGGAGGAGGGGGAAGCGAGCCGGCGTGCTAGTCAAGCTCCGGCAGCGTGGATTTCGGACCCCGCTCCCATCGATCCATCTTGCTAATCTACGATCTCTGCCAAACAAGATGGATGAACTTCTTCTCCTCACAAAGACCAACAAAACCTTTGCACGTTCTGCTGCGCTCTGCTTCACTGAAACCTGGCTCAGTGACCGCCACCCGGATTCCGCGCTACACCTACCCGGCTTCCGCCTACTTCGAGCCGACCGCGACACGGAGCTATCAGGGAAATCGAAAGGTGGTGGGATTTGCTTCTATATCAACGAAGAATGGTGCACTGATGTCACGAAGCTCGACGCACACTGCAGCCCGGACCTGGAGTCGCTGTCTTTAAACTGCAAGCCATTCTACTCGCCACGTGAGTTCACCTCCTTTATACTAGTCGGTGTTTACATTGCGCCACAAGCTAACGCTAACACGGCGATACAAACGCTAGCTGACCAAGTAAACAAACTCGAACTAAAATATCCACAGTCACCCCTGATCATTCTGGGCGATTTTAATAGAGCACATCTTAACCGTGAACTTCCCAGATATAAGCAGCACATCGACTGTTTCACCAGAGAAGGCAACATTCTAGACCACTGCTATACAACAATCAAAAATGCATACCGATCGATCGCCCGCGCAGCATTGGTCTTTCTGACCACAATTTAATACACTTAATACCTACATACAGACAGAAACTCAAATGTGCTAAACCGGTTGTTAAGACTGTGAAAAAATGGACAGATGAAGCAAAGCTAGCTCTACAAGAATGCTTAGACTGCACTGATTGGGGCGTCTTTGAAACTTCAACGGGCACACTGGATGAATACACAGACACTGTAACATCATACATCAGTTTCTGTGAGGACATGTGTGTACCAACGAAGTCCTCCCGCTCCTTCAACAATAACAAGCCATGGTTCACTCCTAAACTCAGGCAACTCAGGAAAGAGAAAGAGGCCGCATTTAGAAGTGGAGATCGGGCACTGTACAAACACGCCCGAAACCAATTGACAAAGGAAATTAACATCTCTAAGAGAAGCTATGCAGAGAGGCTGAAAAAACAGTTCTCTGCTAACGACTCTGCATCTGTGTGGAATGGCCTGAAAGCAATCACAAACTATAGAATGCCATCCCCCCAAACAGTGAACGATAAGGGTCTTGCTGATGAGCTAAACAGGTTTTTCTGCCGATTTGAAAAGGACACTGCCATTTCGCACATACACCCACCTCTACCAGAAACTACTCTATCTACCCCCCCACCCTCATTCTCTCCCCTACAGATCCACGAACAGGATGTGAGACGGCTCTTCAAGCAGCAGAAGATCAAGAAAGCTGCGGGGCCCGACAAAGTGTCCCCCTCCTGCCTGAAAGTCTGCGCTGACCAGCTGGCTCCGGTCTTCACACAAATCTTCAACAGATCCCTGGAGCTGTGTGAGGTCCCATCCTGCTTCAAACAGTCTACCATCATCCCAGTTCCCAAGAAATCGGCAACATCGGAACTGAACGACTATAGGCCTGTCGCTCTGACGTCTGTGGCCATGAAGTCCTTTGAACGCCTTGTGCTGAACCACCTAAAGAACGTCACCGGACCCCTGCTGGACCCTCTTTAGTTTGCCTACCGGGCAAACAGGTCTGTGGAGGACGCAGTCAACATAGGTCTGCACTACATCCTCGAGCACCTCGACAGCACAGGGACCTACGCAAGGATCCTGTTTGTGGACTTCAGCTCTGCGTTCAACACCATCATCCCGGAACTCCTCACCCCCAAACTTCTCCAGCTCGGTGTGTCCCCTACGATCTGCCAGTGGATCCTCAGCTTCCTGACGGGACGGACACAACAGGTGAGACTGGGAGGAACAACATCATCAACCCGCACCACTAGCACTGGAGCCCCACAGGGATGCGTCCTCTCTCCACTGCTCTTCTCCCTCTACACAAACGATTGCACCTCAACAAGCCCGGCTGTCAAACTCATAAAGTTCGCAGACGACACCACGGTCATCGGTCTCATCAAAGACGGCGACGAGTCTGCGTACCGAGAACAAGTGGAGCAGCTGGAGCTCTGGTGCAACCGACACAACCTAGGGCTGAACACGCTCAAGACTGTAGAGATGATCGTGGACTTCAGGAAACATCCTTCACCACAGCTGCCCCTCACACTATCCAACTGCCCTGTGTCAACCGTCGAGACCTTCAAGTTCCTGGGAATCACAGACTCCCAGGACATGAAGTGGGAGTTCAACATCAACTCCATCCTGAAAAAGGCCCAGCAGAGGATGTACTTCCTGAGGCTGCTGAGGAAGCATGGCCTGCCACAGGATGTGCTACGTCAGTTCTACACGGCAGTCATCGAATCAATCCTGTGTTCTTCTATCACGGTTTGGTTTGGGGCCGCCACAAAAATGGACAAAATCCGACTTCAACGGACAGTTAGGGCGGCGGAAAAAATCATTGGCACTGCCCTACCCACACTTGAGGACTTGCACACTGCAAGAATCAAAACAAGGGCACGGAAAATCCTACTGGATCCACCGCACCCCGCCCACCACCTTTTCCAGCTACTCCCCTCAGGCAGGCGCTACCGATCCATGCGCACCAAATCCAGCAGACACTTACACAGCTTCTTCCCTCTAGCCATTAACTCCCTAAACAGTCACTGATTTATACTCCACCGCACCAGACACTTTAAAGCGCTCAAGGACATCTGCATAATTGCACACTTCTTGTAAACAAATACTGCTACTGGTCACTTTAAAATGGTTCAATGATTTTCTGCACCAACTGTTATAGTATTGTATCCTACCACTGATCATTTTAGCTCTGCTTAATACTTTGCACTTTGTCTCACAGTTGTCACTGTACTACCGCACTACGGTTCACTACATAACGAAATGTCCTTTCATACTATTTGTCATGTCCTTGTTTATGATGATGCTAATGCAGCGTGTTATACCGGAGTCAAATTCCTTGTGTGTTCTACATACTTGGCCAATAAAGATGATTCTGATTCTGATTCTGATGTTTGTAGTAATTAACATTACTTAATGCTAATTACTACAAACATCAGAATATATATATATATATATATACATATATACATATATATATATACATATATATAGTCTTTGTTCTTAATCTATTGTTTTATTGTTGTACAGTATATATGTTATTTGCTCTATGTACAGCACTTTGTATACAGCAGTGGTTGTTTTCAAGTGCCCTATAAATACAGCTGAGTTGAGGATTAGCAGTGTTGGAAATGGAAAAATAAAAATGTTACAAAACCATTAAAAATATACATTACAAATGTTCAATTTATTAAATAGTGCACATTATAAATAATGGAAAATTAAATCAAAATTTTAAAAAGAGTATTTATGTTCCTTTTAAAATAAATTTTACCTTTAAATTGTCTATACACATTCTCAATATTTATTTATTATCTTTTTAACTGATCTATGAATGACATGGCCGATTTAAAAAAATCTAATGTGACCTGTGAGAAGAAGGGTATTCCTAAGCCTGGTATACAAGATGGTCCCGTCTCCTCTTTGTTTACCTCAGAAATAAGAATGAAGCACGAGAAATGAAACATACCTCATTGAAGAGATGTTGAATCACCGTAGCAAGAGCCTCCACTTTTTTGTTTGCTTGGATGAGCAGTTTCCAAAGCTGGCTGGCCTGGTTTTTCTTCTCCGTAAGTTCTTTAGTCTGGTTCTGTTTAGCTGCGACTGCACCAGGTTTGGGTCCACTTTGCAGACGTGTTCCATGTTTGGGGCTCGACCGAGAACCTGCTCTTGCTTTCAATGTGAGTGCAGGAGGTCCCGTGCTTCCTAACCCAGTGTTGGTGGAAACAGTGACAGGCACTGGGGAAACTGATGCCACTGACGCATTGACGTTCGCAACACCTGTCACCTTGCAAAAAAAACAACAAAAAACATGACTCTTTTCCAATTCAAAGAATTCAAGAGGCAAACACAATCAAATTAACAGACACGATCACATAAATCGATAACAATCAGGACTGCTTACCAGTGCTCGTGGTGCATTCTGCGCCTTGTTTCCTGCTGCAAGTGCTGGAACCGGCGAACTGCTGCGATTGTTAGTGGCTCTTGCATGGACGTCCCTGGGCTTGTTTTTGTCAACTGCAAAAAGACAACATCCTCTTATTTTGTGGTTGACAGGCACAACATTCAACATGGCATGAACCCTCTTCCACACACACACACATATGCACACTGGACACTCAGTCAAGACAATTACAAAATATTGCTGTCAAATGAAACTGACTCTAAGGAGAGAAGAAAAGGAATCTCTCAATGACAGGACAAATTTGTCCAGACAACGGAGGAAATTAAATCCAAACAAGCAACACATACACACACCAAACTGTCTCATTCATCCACTGTCATCTGAGAATACGCCCTTCTGACTGTCTAGGCTTAGAGTGATGCATCATGGGAGTGTGTGGTATTGATGGCAAAAATGTGTCTGTGTGTATTTGTGAGTGCTTGTGTGTGAGATGGACTCTGGATGTGCATTAAGGAGTGCATTACGGAGACAAAAGCAATCAAGAAGCAACTTATCTCCCAATAGTCCATCTCTATACTCTGCGTTCCCTTCTGTTTATTCCCTCTCTGATGGTAATTATTTATTGGCTCCTCTGGTTCCATTAGGCAAAGAGCTGATTCTTGACTGGAAATAAAGCTCACTTTAAACAACATAACCTGAAGAGCACCATGCGTGCTACAATAAGCAACAAAACACATTGCTGCTCATTCGGCGCACAAGGGATCTTAACAGCTACTACTGAAAAGAGGAACACAAAAAGCCTGCATGCATAGGGGTAACTCGATGTAAACAGTAGAATTGAGTTGGACAGAAGAAAGAAGAGGAAATGATTGTATTGTCATTGTATTCTGTTTCAGTTACAGGGAAAAAAACACGTAATAAAAAAACATTTATGAAAAACTGATATTATTTTGAAAGATTATATTTTGAATACAGGGAGAGACACGGCGCAGTTGAGTCCTCGATCGCTTTCTCAATTTATTGAGCAATTTCCCCCGAGTTATGTGGACAACAGCGCACAATATAGTTCAATGGTTGCCCCGCATATAGGTGTTTGCTGGCTTGGTAGGTGTTGGTTTTAGCGTGGTCTGTTTGGACAGTTACTGGAAGGGATGCATGGCGACTGTTTTGGATCAAATGGAGAATACATTCTTACATTTTAAATAACATTTAAAACGAAAGGCGTAAACTCTCAAACTCATCCGGACTGCTTGTTACTTACTGTAAGTTGAGGGGTTCGTTGTTTTTATTGGATGGCTCTACTTCACGAACGGCTATAGGAGAGATGGATTCCGTTTGAACGCAGCTTTATTGAAAGGAGGGGGAAAAAAGGACGTCTGCACCGCAGCACGATCGAGAACACACCTTTCGCAACTAAAATCACTTCCTGCTTTCCCTCCAGAATGCAATTTAGGTAATCTTAACATGAAATAATACGATGCTGACAGAGAAATCTACAGAGATCCGCTCCCGTCGATATTGAAGACAATTTTCCTGTGGGCCGAGTCATTTCTTTAACTTTGTCCGAGAAAAATCTCTGACAGATGCTCAAGCATAAAAAGATAATTAAGAATACAACACAAGCTTACATAACCAAAGGAGCAGCTATCAGGCTAACACCACGGCCACAACTTGTACATACTTAACTATTCCCGCCATGAATCACCCACAGCTTTACTATTTAAGCGTCATATTGCCAATATCATCTGCTAAATTTGTCACCAGGAATGAAAAAAAAAAGGGGGGGGGGGAAATCCAACCGTTTTTTTCACACTTGACATCGCGTCGTATCAAAATTACAAACGTGTGAGAAGGGGAGATTGAAGCTAAGTCCTCCCTTTTGCCTTCCACTGGTTATAACAAACAGTGGGCATAATATCAAAACTAATTTCCCTCGTGAGATTGAGTTGTCTACTCTTTCGAGCTACGTGAGGTGTTGCATGCAGGCACAGTTCAAAGAAAAGCCATTGCTTCACATGCATGGCGTTCAATCAATCCAACCATCCATCCATCCATCCATCCTTCCAGCAAGGTGGCCAAGTGGTTAGCACGTCTGCCGCACAGTTCTTGTGCTTTGGAATTGAATTGCGGGCGGTGCTCAGTCTTGCACCGGAATTCTGAAACCATGCATATTAAATAACCATGGGACAAATAAGGCCAAACATGAAACGCATTGAATTTATTTTGATTTTTAAAAATATATTTGGTTTGGAGTCATACAGAAGTAATTGAAAGTATTCAAGTTACACTCATTTAATATTATGGCATTTGAACTATGATACTAAATACATTTTAACAGGTAACTAGTAAGCCTGCATGAGTCGTTTGGAAGTGAAACAACTGGAAAAAACCTAACATTTTCATTTCACCTAAATCAGATAAAAATGAACTCAGAAAATGCACAAATTCATCAGAGCTTTGAAGAAAAAAACTTGAGAATGTGCATGATTTGACTTTTGTATTACACACTGTATATGGACCAAATAAAACGTGGTCAGCGGCATATGGCAAAAGGACAATGTGCATAAATACAACGCTAGAGTTCCCATTACCTTGGATTCTGCATTAAAAAAAGACAGTAAGTTGAATTAAAATGTCAACAAATGTTGAACATTCTACACGTGAATCAAAATACACCTGCATAATTTATTCCAAAATTCCTAAGTGATAGATAGATGGATGGAAATAAGAAGTGGCATTTGTTGTGGCTTCTTTTGTACTGCCACCTGCTGGCAGAAACAAGAAAGTGGGGAACTCCTGGTTTGAATCCAGCAAATTTTAACCATACGCATTCCCAAAACCATGTTCCTGAAATGAAACTTGGTCTTTTCCCGTATCAGTTAACGCTACACAGCTAAACGACATTTTTTGTAGTATTGTAGTGTGACTGTGTGTTGTGTTTGTAATGTACAAAAACTAAACTAATGATCCTGTTGTTTCCTGATGACGCTGGATGGTGGCGTGAGGAAATAATTCGCCAATGACATGTAAATAATGATGGAAAAGTAACCATTTAGACTTCAAAAGCAGCTGAAATGGCTGATTGATTGATAAAATCAAAAAAACAATTCAGTTGTTGTTAAACATATAAAACGCAATATTACCGTAACCTAATTGCATTTGTCTTTTCAGAAACGTGCTCTTTAATTCAATTTTATTAGGACAACCATAGTTTGTTTACTTGGCTCACATGTCACAAAAACACACACTTTGTATCATTGTCTGAACATCTATGAAAGCAAGCTGGGAATTTTTATGTTTCTCATTTTTTGAGTGTACCTGGAGTTTGCTAATCAGTGACGCAGTGCTGCTGAGCCATGATTGAGAGAAATTATAGTTAGCAAGCATTCCAGGGTCTGGGAGGTGTTCTTCATGTCATGAGAATGAACATATCGTCACAGTTCCAAAATATTGGCCTTAGTATTTTCTCAGTTTTGTCAGAAAATATGAAAAACGGAACCAAATTCTGATGACATTACTGCTTGAAGAATTACGTCTCAGGTGTAGAAATGAATGATAATGATATGTTTTGGTAAGTATGTAGCTGGACGGTTTTAGTGCAAGGTGGCCAGCATTCTGAGGACATGTTTAAGGCAAAAAAAAGAAAAAAAATCACAAAACTTTATTGATGAATACTTTTGTCAGTTTCCATTTATGTCAGTGACCATTGTGAGTTTTTCTTTCATTAACAGAGTGCTACCAACATTTTTCATGCAGTGAAGATGAAAAGTCTACACACCTCTGTTCAGATGTGCAAAGTATTGACAATGTTTTTTTTAAAATGACACTATGATCAATCATTTCAGAACTGTTTCCACCATTAGTGTAACCTATAAATTGTAAAACTCAACTAAAAAAAAGTAAAGTAAAAATACAAGCTGAGATGACACCTTACAAATGAAGATGAAGCTGTGTTCAGAATCAGCCGCCTTCAATCAGATTCCAAAAAATATTTAATAGGAGTTGCCAAACACCCTAACCCTAACCCGAACCGTATTTTAGTTATTAATGTTAAACAAAGTTGATTTGTTCTTTTAGTCTTCAACTGATATGTTTGTCGTCACTTCGACAAGCCGTGGCCCACAGAGTGCTTCCACAGCATCAGAGCTGTCACTGTTCAAAGGTATCACTCAGGAGGAGGGTGCACAAGAATTTCCAATACACCACAAATCACAGAGAAGACTGTCATCATCAATTGGAGAAAATATGGCACAACAATGGCATTACCAAGAACTAGACTTCCCTCCAAAATGAATGAAAAGATCAGAAGAAAACTGCTCAGTGAGGGTGGCCAAGACACTGGTGGCAAAATGAAGGCGTTCCAGGAATTTTTGGCAAGTACTGACTGTTTAGTTCGTACATGCGAAAAGAATCTCCCGTCTTTTTTGTACGTCGGGACGATGAGGTAAGGTGGGCAGATGGAAGCCTTATCTTACAAAGCAAAGCTTTCAGGCCTGGCTACGTTTGCTCAAACACACCAGAAATCCCCCACACGCATGTGTTATGGTGTAAGTAATTCACACTGAATTTTTGCAGCCATAATCCCAAAAGGAAGCCAGCACTAAACACAAGACGACTCAAAAGAAACACCATACCTGCAGTGAGGCATTGTGATATCCGCATCATGCTTTGCAGCTGTTTTTCTTCAGCTTGAAATAGGGCATCAATAAAGGTGGAGGGAATTACAAACAGTTACAAATAGCAGTCAGCGTTGGTGCAAAACCTTCAGGCTTATGCAACAAAGCAAAAAATATCAGGAAAATCCTACTAGAACATTCATTCATTAATTCATCTTCCGAACCGCTTTATCCTCACTAGGGTCGCGGGGGGTGCTAAATGCCTAGCGTTCATGAGTTTCATGAGTTTCATGAGTCAACAAGCTTGCTGTTGACCTGCGTTAACATACCCCGAGTATACAACACGTAGCGATAACAGTACAAAATACAACTACAAAGTCATTTATAAAAATTATCCCTTGAAAATGTCTGTATTAAAAGTGTGATAAACGTGTCTCCTGATGACCTTGATAAGAGTAATGACAACAGCTTACATGGGCTGTACATTCAACAATCAGTTCCCACACGACAAAGGGAACAAGTCTTTCCACTATATCCCGTATATGGCCTGTCAAAAATCCAGATCCTTTATGTGAATCAAACCACATAATGGCAGACAGCCCACATTAACTCACGAAAGCTAGGCATTTAGTATTTCACAACACACATTGGGATAAGTCAATTACAGAAAAAAATTGAATTAAAACCAAAACGCACCATGGCCCACTTTGAAGGTTGATACACCTCTGCTGATTTAATCATTCATAATTCACTAAATCAGAAAAGGCTTCAACAAAAGATGTTTTTAGGAATGATGTTAAGACATTTTAGCTCCAGTTCAAAATGTACTGGGTTTTAGATGAGAAGCGATAAACCTTGATGGCCTTGATCCTCAAAGGGAACCTTTCCAACCAGTGGCCAAAATATTAACAGCTTTCTGGTGAGATTGGAAAATATTCCAGTCCCTTTAGCACATACATCCTCTCATGTCCTCATTTGCAACGGCATTAGAGGAAACTCGATGTCAGATTATAGCTTGCACCAAAGCACAGAGCACCGCCCGGGTGCGTGTGCGCGCGGATGCACATGCACTGACTCAAGCCTGTAACCTACATTTTAGGGGGCCGGCAAGCAGCAGTGGGGAAGTGGGTCTGTGGAGCTCAGACAGAGAACAACATCGTAGCCGAACACGTGCCGCTGGGATCAGATGGCTCAAGACGAAAGACTAACAACAGCAACACGATGATGATGTAGCTCTGTCAAAGATTAAGGAGGGAATTATCAAGCAAGATGATGCACTAACCCTTTTTTTTTTTACATTTATTCGCAAACAGAATGAAAACAAAATATAGGGATGTACAACTCTATTACTGAGGCCGACATGATACACATCTCAAGATACTGCCAAAGATGCGATATATTTGTCCGAAACTACATAATAACACCTTACATTACCATAATGATATTGGCAAAAATGTAATATATATACATAATGATATATATTCTGATATTATTATGTGGAATACAGTATATATCCGCAACCCTGAACCTCTGTGATTTGACCTTGCAAATGAATAAGGCAATAGTGTATTTGGCCTACAGTATAGCCACGCAACAACAGCCAGGTTAGACACCAACCTTGCACAGTAAGAAACCCTTTTTAATGGACGAGTTCATAAACGCCAGACGGAGAACCCTGGCGAGTTAGTGGTGCATGTGTGTGAGTCACGTGGCTGCTGTCCCTCTAGGCGTGGGTAGCGCAGCTAAAAGGAGCGCACGGTCATAGCTATTCATCATGCCACGGCCGAAGCACTCGTGCAGAAAGCTTAGAAAAAATTCATGCAGGCTGGTGCAGACACCCGAGTGGAAAGACAACTGATGGCCCCATTGTACCCGCACAGCCACATCGGCTACAAATGCTGGTAGATAGAATAATAAAAAGCCCCAGAGCTCGGATTGGAGCAACAATGGCTGCCGATGTGAAAGCTGCACAACAGGAGAGGGGAGGCAAGTGGCTGTTTTGAAGGCAGATTTGAACTGAAGACAACAAATCACTCCAGACACATTATGACAAACATCCGTCCAATAAAGAGTTGGAAAATAGCATATAAGACATGCAGATGTAGTCTGTATGTACAAGATGGGTTGTTTGTGGCGCGTGTGGGCCACTGGCTTGTACTACATCGTTTAAATTCGGAAAATGAAGAGATGCTCCAGGTTGTGTAAAAAAAACATTAAGAGTTTCATGACGACCTAATGTCTCCGTCAGCATCACAGTATTTTATCTCCTGTACGTATGGTGGATAAGGGCGAACTGAAGGGATGCTTTGCAAAGGTTGAAAACAAATGGCAAAGAGACGTCATGGGAAACGGATGGGAGAGATGAAGGACAGGAATGAGTGGTGGCCGTTGGGGGTGGGGGTGGGGGGGGATCACAACTTTCTCAAATGGTTTGGACTTTTGCAACATGAACAACATAGTGGATGATGGAGATGATTAAGGGGACACAAAGGACAGTGTCATCTCCAGACCTGCGTGGAAGACCACTGTATTCTTCTTGCATCCTGACAGCAGCTGAAGATTTTGGAAAAGTCCTTTGGCTGTTAGCTTCACATGGAAGTCAGACAGCGATAATCTTGGAGACCATAACATCTTCCGTGCTTGTCCTCCAGAAGCAAAAGTCCTCTTCAGTGAAATTAAAGCTGCTGGAAGATGAAGCAAATTTTCTGCTCCTGGTCAAAGGTCACGGCAAAAGGCAACCCTCACCTGTTTGATTTCGTTAGCAGTAGTCCTTGTTGCCTTCCTGTTTCCAAGATGAATTTGCATAAATGTAATTGCACATTAAAAAATGTCTCATTTCTGAGATGAAGGACCTGAATTAAATTGTTGAAGAACAACAAAGGGTCTCAGATTTTAAAAACGGTTTCTGTACAAAAATAAAATCATATATTAAGAGAATAATGTAGAAATAAAAAGTGGCAGACCATTAATCTGTCCTTTACTGAATCCTTGTAGAAGTCAAAGAGGCCTCATTTAAAAAAATAAAAATAAAAATAAAAAGACCAAATAGAAAGACCCGTCGGAAAGATAGGAGCCGCGCTGATTTAAAGAAGAGGAAATGGCGCCAAACGAGATGTAGATTTCACAGCTGTGAAGGTGGTTGCCAACCACCCGGCGACATAAGATGGAGCGCGTGAGAGAGAGAGTGAGAGAGAGAAGGTAGTATTGATGTGCTATGAGGGAGGGTTAAAGGGGAGGAGTGAAAATCTTCCATGCTGCAGCTGATTCGTCGTCGGTCTCCCCTTCTACACACTGAACACAAACATCCACCAACGCAACTCAACGTACACTTAGCCTCAAAGAATATAATGCAAGCTATGTGATAGAGCAATACAATCATCTACAGTCCATAAAAGCTATTTTGCAGCTGTTCGGAAGGTATGGAAAGCCGGTACACATGGAAACATATATAGAGGGGAACGCTGCATAGGAAGGAGGGGGAGGGGAGTGGGTGGAATGTGAATTATCTTCCCCGCTCATTTCCTCTCTCCCTCCCTCCCCACTTGCATTCATCCTCTGAGATCATTTGCATGCTGTTGGCTTACACTTCTACATTTAAGATCATATACTTACTTCTAATGACAGATAGAGGAAGTAAATATATCTGTAATTTAATTATACCCATGGAGATGAGTCAAGCACGATTTGGGTAAATAGTCGCAGCAAGAGATAAACATTGATAGAACAACAGTAGCGATTCAGGATCAATCAGATACAGGACAAACAACACTAAGTCAACTGGAAGTGTTGTGTTGGCTGCTTAAAAGGGTCGCGGGGCGTGCTGGAGCCTATCCCAGCTGTCTTCGGGCAGTAGGCGGGGGACATACCCTGAACTGGTTGACAGCCAATCGCAGGGCACACAGAGACAAACAACCATCTGCACCCACACTCACACCTAGGGACAATTAAGAGCAGTGTCGGGAACCTTTTTAACTAAGAGAGCCATGAAAGCAAAACATTTGGAAATGTATTTCAGTAAGAGGCATACATGTATATATATATATATATATATATATATATATATATATATATATATATATATATATATATATATATACACACACACACACACACACACACACACACACACACACACACACACACACACACACACACACATACATACATACATACATACATACATACATACATACATACATACATACATACATACATACATACATACATGCATACATATATATATATATATATGTAGTCAAACCTCGGTTTTCGAACTAAAAGTTCGAGTTTTTTATGCCTCGGATGTCCAACAAATTTCGGTTCTTGAACTAACTGAGCGCACTTGAATGCGTCACTTCACTCCTCTCGGCTTTGAAGCCGAGAGGAGGTAGCGTCGCTACACGAGGTAGCGAAGCCGAGAGGAGGTAGCGTCGCTACACGAGGTAGCGAAGCTGAGAGGAGTGAAGTGACGCTCCCTCACGTAAAGAACCTGCTCGCGTAGCCGCGCTCCCTCGTGTAGCGGCGCTCCCTCGTGTAGCATCGCTACACAGTAAGCGACCATTGTGAGCAGACATTTTTGTATTGTTCAATAGATTTTTTTTAAAAAGCAGACGTGTTTGGTGAAACGCTTCCTAGTGTCGCGTCCATTGTGAGCAGACGAGTTTGTATTGTTCAATAAAAAAAAGCAGACGTATTTGGTGAGACGCTTCTGTTAGGGGGAGTGAAATCCCTCTCTTTTCAGAATGGTTTGCCCTAGCAGCACGGGGGAAGTGCGTGAGTTTGTTTACGGCCGGCATTTTTCAATGCAGCGGCACATAATGAACACTCTGGTGTCCGGTGTCTCATTATTATGCAATAATCATACAGAAACAGCTTCCTCATGTAGCGTCCATTGTGAGCAGACGAGTTTGTATTGTTCAATAAATATTTTTTTTTTTAAAAAGCAGACGTGTTTGGTGAGAACGACGTAATATTGGACTGTTATTTTTGCATCATGTTTCAGCCCCTAATCATGGCACCAAAGAAAGCAAGTGGAAGTGGTGAACCTGGTGAAGAAAAGAGGAAAATAGTGCGCAAAACAAATGGAATTTAAGAAAGACTTAATCGCAAAATATGAGTCGGGCGTGCGTGTGTCTGTGTTGGCGAAGGAGTTCGGGATGCCGAAATGCCCCGCCTACTGCCTGATGACAGCTGGGATAGGTGCACGCCCCACGACAGATAGAGAGAGAGAGAGATGTTCCTTCAATTTTTATGTTACTATTAATGTTAAAATTGGTGAAAATAAAACATATTACAGTTTGTTTGTACAGTATTTTACATATTACCTGCTCTCCTATTACATGTGTACAGTTTATGGTGTGAAATTGTAAAAAAAAAAGGTTTAAAAAAGTTGTTTTCTTGATTTGGAACGGATTACAAATTTTTACATTCCAATGGGAAACATGGTTTCGGTTTCCAAACAATTCGGTTTCCGAACAGTCTTCTGGAACGGATTAAGTATGAAAACCGAGGTTTGACTGTATATATATATATGTATATATATATATACATATATATATATATACACACACACACATATTCTTTTCGCCATCTTATTCGTCGAAGGATCAACTTTGAGCTAATGACCGAGGAGGCTGATTCAAAATGGGGCGTTTTAACTGTTACCCAGCAACAGCAATGTAGGCCAGTGTCATCCAATTAAAATTGCTCCTGCCGCCAACTGAAGCCCTAAACAGGACATGAGCAGTGAAAAATCGATTGATGGATTAAACAAGCGAGGATATTTTGTTTTATCTACGAGCCAGATGCAAATATCAAAAGAGCCACACCTCGCTCGCGAGCCATAGGTTCCCGACCCCCTGATTTCGAGTGAACCTGCCACGCATGCTTCTGGAACGTGGGAGGAAACTGGAGTCCCAGGGGAAAACCCACGCAGGCACGGGGAGAACATGCAAACTCCACACAGGAAGGTCGGAGCCGGGATTGAACCCACGACCTCTGCACTGTGAGGTCGACGTGCTAAACAGTCGAGCACCGAGCCACCCGCAGCAAAAATCATAAGCCAAAAAACATGCTGTCAGGTGTAGTCTTGATCACTGGCTCTCTGCATGTTCGAATCAAAAGTCAGAATTAACATGTGACAACAACAACAACAACAAAAAAGCTAAAGAAAGAAACATGACTGCTTTTCAAGCTCGCATTGAAAACCACTGTTGCCAGAGGTCTGCTTGATGCTAAAATCAGGCACATGTGCGGGCCTTCTGAAGTGATGTGTGAGTGCACAGAATCACAAGGCCAACAGCATCTTTGTGACGTGTAGGTCCCCACAGGCCACACAAAGACTTCCAGAGGCAGCAACAAAGAAGGGTATCCAGACACTCTGGTTCAAACCACAGCCACCACATGGAGGTATGCTGCCAGCACAGGTCTACGCTCCACGAACACACAGCGTCATAAATGATTGCTAAGATATTTTAAGTCAGCATCCTTGGGGCCAGGATTACTTTTTGAAATGATCAAATTAGTCTTCCAGCAGCATAAAGTAGTTTTTCAAAGGACATAACATCAAACATGTTAAGATTTAACCACAAACCTATAAAACAGCATGTGAAGATGAAATACAAATGAAATATGACTGCAAATGTGGTCCGCTCTGAACTGTGGCTGCAAGAGTGTGTCCCGGCAGGAGTTACATAATTACAGAGGGACTGTAGAGGGGTAATAATTACGTTTGTATAAACTTCCACTTACATGGAACATACAGTGCTGTGGATCAGGTTTAATGAGGAACTCGTATGAACTGATAGAAAAAGCAGAAAGTGCGTCATCTCCATATAATGCAGTCAGGACAGTTCTTTCAAAGGGTTCCTTGAAGAGCACTTACAGAAATGTGTCGCAGCTACCTCAAGCATCTTGATTAAGACCGAAAAGCCGTCAGCCTCTTGCTCTGACTAAATGACACACAGAAAGCATTCAAAATTGGAACAAGGGAAAATAATGAGAGGACTAAGTGCATTAATCCTTTTAGGGACAGCGGTTACTACAGTGGACAGCTTATCATGTAATCAGGTTACAGGGTTCATGAAACGGTTAATTGTATTTTCTTTTTGTGATATCAGTGGAACTGTCAATCACAATAGCCTTGAAGAATGCCCCAAAGAGGCAACTTTGCAGTCACATTGTCTACAAATCTAAATTTAAAAACATGGTAAAATAACAATGAGGTCATGATCACTCTGCACCTCTGATCACACACATCTTTGACAGTCCCAGTAAAATGAAAATACAAATGTCTTATTGTTGTGAACAAGCCTGCCATATGTGAAGGAATGTAAAAGTAGATGCCAATCGGGCTTGAAAATGGTGAAAAATCAAGCCATTCATTCACCTTCAATGCTTTGAGTATGTCCACTAAAGGCACTGAAACCCCGAGCCCACCCCAACCCCCAAACACTGTGCTCATATTAGCGGTAGGACTTTAACTCATTAATTAGTATTCATCAAGTAAATGAACGCATTCCAAACAATAAATGCATTTTAATCACAGCGTCATCTTCGTCAATGCATCCATTGCTGGTGGTACGCCCATTACACTGACAGACGCTTAAGAGCCTGTCTGAAGGCTGTCAAAATAGAGGAATCGACCTCGTTGCTCTGACTGATCAGAGACACACAAAAAACCCGCCCAAAAAAAGGTGGTTTTGTGCAAACAAAAAAGTGTTTGCGTTCTACGAGGCACTTCAACTGTCTGGTTCCATAAATAGAAGAATGAGTAGACCTGACATTCTTCTTCATTTTATATATATATATATATATATATATATATATATATATATATATATATATATATATATATATAATATATGTGTGTGTGTGTGTGTAGTTATGTTTTGCCTATGGTTAGCCTGTGCGAGCTATCCGGATGCTGACCAGGGACCGGGTCATCCTATAAGTTACTGCTTCGCTTGCTTTTCTGTCATTTGTGGGTCCACATAGCAGAGACACTCCTGGGAAAGCTCACCATTTATCAAACACATCGGCACACGTCATTCAGCACGTGACTCACAGACGTTTCTTCACATACTTTTACTGCTGGTTATATAAAGTATACACACAACCCTTTGCGTTTCCACAGTTGCCCTGACAACACAATACGTTGTTCTTACCTGTTGCGTTCAGTCCACTGAGCCTTGCAGAGGCAGTTCTTTGCAATGGATAATGAGATGCCTGCTTTGTCATAACCTGACCGACAGTGGAAGATGTCTTGGTTGTTTGATTTGCTGTTGCTGTCTTGATGGTGTTGTAGTTGTTAACTGTGGGGATCTTCAGACCTATGGCGAGGGCACAGAAGACGTGAAATTCCATTGCAGGTTTTGTCCAAATGCTGGGGCATAAGGCAGGTGGATTAGAAAACAAATTCTCACTGAGTTATGAGATCTGACTGAATCTTAGACGATGAAAACAATCTTTCTAGCTGCGTGGCCTCTTCCGGTCTTCAAGTTTATGACAAAATAAGACAGCAATTAATATTTTGGACTTTGGCTTGATGAAACTCGTGACAGAGTGCGCTTGCATATTTGGGGGGACTGTAGGTGCATGATTTGGTACAACAGAAGGAATAGTGTATGACTTGTTGACAAAATTCTAATCTTGTCAAACAATTATTAAGCATCAGAATGTGTGAACAAATGTGTTCTGACCCCGACACTAGGTACATACCAATATCCAAATGTCACAATGTGATATTATCTCAATATAAACCTCAGGATACGATAATTGTCACGTAATTGTGGTTAGGTTGGAGATACAAAAAAGCTCACGATACTGAATAAAAATTCTGGATATTGTATTTAACCCCTTCAGTGGCTACTACACTGGACAGCTTACCATGTTATCAGGTTAAAAGTTGTATGAAAGGGTTATAATAAATGTATAAATTAACTTATGTTAATGGGGGGGAAAAGCATCATGTATTTGTAAAAAAAAACTGCAGTGACCAATCATTTTATTGTCATGTGTTCCTGGCTTCAACCAGTTCAGCGTGTCCCCCTCCTACTGCCCAAAGACAGCTGGGATATGCTCCAGCACGCCCCGCGACCCTTGTGAGGATAAACGGATGAGAAAATTGATGGAGGGATGGATGGATGGATGTTCCTGACTAAGCAGCACAAACTTTCATGGTCTATGCAATTCACAATGCTGTGTTCGACTGAAGCGGGCAAAAAGTAATATTTTGCTGCTTTTAATATCGTAACGTTACAACAACGATATCTGAGCCATTTTAATGTCATGATATCGCCATTATTGTTACATCCCTACACGACACTGTTCAGAATACAGACAAGCAATCCCACAAGTGAGCCTACCTGTAGCTGTTGTTCGAAACTGCGGGAACAGAGCTTTGCTTCTGATTGCAGGAGACTTTGGAACAGAAGTAACACAAGTGCTGTTCAAACAGGTAACGGTGTCACAGGAACTACTGGGACCCAAGGTTTTTTTCCCACTCTGACTGCCTACGGGAGGATTGCTTCGGCTGGCTCTCTCATCCGACCTGGTCCCTATACATGAAGATTTTGGAGAAGCTGAAAAAGACGCAGATAGTTGAACATGCTTGTTAATGTTGCAAAACAACCACATAACCAAAGGAGCCCTCTCACGAAGGACATGGATAGGACAATAATAATAATAATGATAATACATTTTATTTATAAGCGCCTTTCAAGACACCCAAGGACACTTTACAATCAGGAACTAAAACACAATGAACAAATCCTGAGCTTCCCTTGCAGTCTTAGAGCAATCGCCTCTGATCAATACATACATACAGTACATAAATACATATATATTAAATAAATAAATAAATCATATTCCATTTTAGTCCTATGGTCTGTGCTTTCCACCAATTATCAATGATTTAATCACTAAAACAGATGAATGATCAATAAAAATAATACCTGCGTGCCTCCAGCGACCACGCACACATCCCGACTACAAGGCATCTTTTGCAGTCTTTATATCGTCGATAAACGTGTTGTATCACACATGTACTGGAAATGCTGACGTTCAACAGTCCATCTAATATATTTAATGAATTTATGTGACATATTTAGTCACTCGTATGGCCAGAAAAGAGACTCCAGGTGAACGCTTGAGTCAAGAAAGTCCTTCCCAGCATGTGGCAGTGCTGCGCTCCTTTGACTCAACACGAAGAATCTCGCAGACAAATACACCATTAGAGCAAACCACGGCTGGCTGCGGACGTGCAAACATAGCCGCCATCTTTAACCGGGAGTCTCCAGCGATGGCTTCCAGCTACTGAGGTAACTGTGTTTAGCTCCAATAAAATAACTCGCTGAATTACTATACAAAGGCCAGGCTATCGCTTTGTTGAACCGTGTGGAATTAATCGAAAAATAATTACAGTATAAGTTTCAAAAAGATTATTTTCGCCACAATGTTGTCCTGATTGTTAACAGTCTCTGACACCGATGTTGAACACTTCTTTTTCAACCAATACACCACATATCGTGCAAGGAATAAGTCCTGTGTCTTGGTGGCTTCAACTCACTAGTTAGGTACATGTATATTGGTTAATGTCAATTTGTTGTAAATCCACTTTACCTTTACATTTTAGAACTGAGAAAACACAACCACAACACAAAGTGTACAAATTCAGGGCGGTATTTTGATATCTATTTTTTGAATGAATTTATACAAGGAATGTGCTTGCATTTCAGTATTTGCTGTGTTTTTCTGTGAACAAGAATAAAGTGTTTTTGCCGGGAAGTGTAATTCCAGAGCACATGTTTTATTAATATTCATCATTTTGGGTCACTAATAATTCACAAAAAAATCACAAATTCTAACAGAGTGAAAAAACCCCAATTGGTTTGCTAGTAATCTGTTTAGAGCAGACAGCATGTTTCAAAGATTCCCCAAGTTGTCGTGAATGAAGTGACTGTTTGATTTCCAGATCAAGCTTTCCCACAAATATGAAAAGCCTCAATTCATGATCGAGTTCTCTCCATCCTCTGCATGACATGTTTGACATTTCAGCCCTCGTGGCTGACATTCCTCTGGCATCAAAGACCACAATCTCTCATGGGACAAAATAAATGAAGGAAATGCTCATAAGAATTATACAATTTGGGTTATTAATAACAAAAGGTATGTTCTTATGCCACTTTTGTGATTGTTGCCCTATCATTGCAATATTCTTTTCAGGTTCTATTTGTTTCTTTGGCATGTGTAAAAGATGACACCAGTATATTACACTTATTATGGAAAGCATTTTTTTAAATGCCAGAACTGCCTGATCCGAACACAACCCAAATTTTAATACTTGATAATGGACTTGCTTGTTGTGCTCTCAAAGTAAGGCTGACGTGTGTCTACCTGGTGTTCATGTGGTAAGGCTGTACATTTCATTTACCTAACTGTAGTTTGACTTACTGAAAAGTTAAAAACACGATCAAAACATTCTCTTGTTAAAAACCTTATAACCCTTCGTGTTGCCAAATAATGAGGCGTTATTGTCCTGAAAATGGTTAACAGTGCTTCACGTGTGTCTGCGTTCTCGATATCCTGACCAGATGTGCCCCTTGACCTCAACAGAGGAAGACAGAGTGTTGATGTCAGCGCGCACAAAAACATATGCGCAACGACACAGACAGACACACACACATACAGGCAACTGCATGGTAGTGGTGAACTGCATCAGTAGCTCACCTTTGTGTGTAGGTCCATTATTCTCATTGCATCCCAACGATGAAAATATAAGACTTGAAGGTAAGCCTTTCACAGGAAGCTTGGATGCAGCATTTAATACAGGTCGCCCACACACCGCAGAGGCTGGCTGGAGACGAGCAGTAGATTTTGAATTGGAATTTGAAAAGCCGGGGGCTGTTGGTGAAGCCGGCTGCTCTGGTGCGTTGCTGGGTTTGGAGACACCTGCAAGTGCGTATTGTTTATTAAAGGTTGTGATGCCGACTCACTTTTAATTGGCAATGAACAGATTAAAAAAAAACTTTCCATTCGGTTGATACCTGGACAGCATTTTCTTACAAACACGTGCATGCTTCAATGGAAAGAATATCAGAAGTCGAGCATTCCTACATGATGAATGGAGGAGGCAAACTTGTACTACAAGCGCATATGGTAGTGATGTGTCAAATGCGAATGAAACGGCTCTTTGAAACAAATACCGTGAGTTTCAGGAGCTGTTTTTTTTTTTCTCCCGCCCGCTTCTCTCTCTCACACCCCCCCAACACTGCATGTGATTGGCCAATGGTTTCCATCGTTTGTGTTCTAAGCTGACCGGGGGAGTGGTGTGCTGTCGTCCTCCCGAACGAAAGAACAGAGCAGGGAGGAAGAGATACAACACCAGCATTGGAAAGGAAAGTTTTGAAAATTAGTCAAGAGTCAAATCTGGACCTTTGTCAATTTTCTTGACAATAGAAGCAGAGTGTAGAATCTGCAAGAAAAAAATATATAATCTTGTCAAGCTGGCTCCACAAACAACCTGCACAGGCCCCCTTACAAGCACAGGGAAGAAAAAAAGACCAGCAAAAAACCTGATAAGAAGGTGCCAATGTCAGTCCCCTCAAATCTTCTCCAAGCCAGCTAACTTCCGACCGGAGAAAACGGATTGTATACTTTTATACTTGGCCTTTTCTAAATGAAAATCTCAAAGACAAGTTATTTGGATTGCAGATTGTTTATTCTTTATGTAATACTGTAGATCAGGGGTGTCCAACCTTTTCTGACCAAATATCTACTTTTCGATCAACCAACCTCCAGCGAACGACCCGTTACCCCGCACGCGCGCATCTGCACGCATTTACACACGCATGCCATGGTGAGCAACAGCCAAAACGGCCCCTAACATGAATGAAACGGAAAGATAAAGTAGACACATGAGTTGATGACAAGGAAATCACTGCCTACCTTAGCGGGAGACCTGACACGAAGGCAAGCAACGCACTTTTGCAACCTGTTAACTATCGTAGCCGTTTTAAAATGCTTCTCTCGGCCCGTGAGATTAACATTCTTTGTGAGTGACATCGGTGAATTGCACATGAAACGAATTTTGAATGATAATAATCTTAAAAGCAAAAGCTCTGATTGCAAGCTGCAATTGCAGACTGCTGAGCATCATGTGTTTTTTTTTCATATTTTACACATAACTACATCATTATTACTTATAAATTAATTCAAGCAACAAAGACAACAAAATCAGAAGAGCCGCTTGAGAGGCAAACCGACATACAGTACTTCTGTCAATAAAAGCCAGCGTATGACACTTTCGATTCAATTCCCTATTTGAACATTCAATCTGTTCTTTTTTTTGTTTGTTTTTGCATTCGACAAAAAATCTCTCACCGACCTTCACTTAAGAATGGGTCGTGTCTGGCAAAGGGAGAAAGAAAAAAAAAGAGAATCTGTTTACATGTTTGCAGCTCAGTTACATTACGTCACCTGTACAAGAGACCCGCTGTTGACAAAGGCAGAGCAAGCAGTAAAACCTTTCATGAGTGTTTAAAACCAGCAGGAAACATCTGGCTTCATTCACTTTCAATTCTCATGATGCGTCAGACCAGAGAAAGCAGCTGGTTTGTGTTACCTAAGAAATCATTGTTAAATCAGAGCTGGACAATACAAGTCAGGAGTATACACCTGGCCTCAGACCTCGATCTTCTTTGTTTCTTTGAGAGAAACAAAAGGACATCTCACAATTTACAATGTTGCTCAATGAACGACAAACGCTGTTGTTGTGTTGTAACGCAACATTGATGTGTTGACGTGTTTTGTTGTGAACATCGCTAAGTGCAGCACTCGACCTGCACAACGCTTCACTTTGATAAAGAGCCTCTTTTTTCTTTTTTAAGTCAACTCAAGTCAAATAATGGAGGATGGCTTTTTTTTTGGCCACGAAAGCCAAAAAGTGTGTTATGGACTCTCTTTGACTCAGCCTTCCCCATGCACTCAGTCATTGCACCCTCACTCGAAGATTTTTCATTGGCTAACATGAGACGGGGTTCCTGATTGGCTGGTCTTAGCGTGGCATTCAAGGACAAGTGTAAAAATGCAGTTTCGCACAAGGAAAACTTGAATCGTTTATTTTAATATATTCATAGATCAGGGTTCCCACTCTTCCACTTGCTTTTTATTTATGGAGCTTTTAATTACTTTTGAGGACCAATTTAGCCATTTCTAAGGACCTTTCCTCCATTCAGCGGGGGATTCACGGTGGATTTAATGCCCGCTCAGCAATACACGGGCTGAACAGAAAGCCACATATCACTGAGCTGGTGTTCAAATCATTGCTGCCAAAGGAAGGGCACATCTTTATTTTTAGGGGCAATCACTTAACCCAGGGGTCCCCAACCTTTTAAGTCAGACAATATTTTCAGGGACCGGCATTTAAGGTGTGGCGGAAATAATCCAATAAAATAATATGGTATGAGCTGCATGAAAACTGCGGTGTTTTCGAAATATAATAATAAACACAAGGAGTGTCTAATTTGGCCGCAACACTCTGATCACTATGGTAATGTTTAATGCCTTCAAAATACGATACAACGAAATTCAAAGTGCATGAAAATGACGACTCACCACAGCCCCGAGCTTGATTTTCTGCAACCAGACGGTCCCATCACGGCGTAATAGGAGACAATGACACCTCAAGTGTGTGGTTTATGTCCAGTCTACGTTGTAATTTTGTTTTAGTCGCGGTTGCTGCAGAAAACCCCCGCCTCACACAGGTAGAATGTTGGAAATAGCAACAGTGCTATTGTGGCGATCTCAGAGTATTCAGCCATGACTTTAATCCAGTTGTCTCGATTAAGGCCGTCGTCATTTGCGATCTCCAGCAGTTTTTTTTACCCATTTTGCGAGCTCCGCCGTTTTGTTTTTAGCGTAATCGGTCACGAGACGGAGAAGCGTGGCTTGACGTGTGTCAAACGTGACAGACGGATGTAACGGAGAATCCGGTAATTTTTCAAAATAAAACATCTTTCGTATTCCGAAACAAATAAAACGGAATTAAGGCAAGTTCTTTCTGTGCAGACTGGTACCAAATGCCCTGCGGACCGGTACCGGTCCGCGGACCGGCGGTTGGGGACCCCTGACTTAACCCTTTATTTGACATACTGTATGTCAAATTTTCACTTTGCTACCTCTATCACAGGTAGGAAAATAAAACAAACTTTTTAATTAATTCTCAAATAAAACACACAAAGAAAAATTTAAATTGAGAACATATAAAACTTCGAAAAAACACAACACTAAGAACAGAGCTAATGGTTTATTTTTATTCCAATAGTGCATAAGTATGAGCACACACTTATTTGACACTTCATATGGTCAGTGTACAAAGAAAAAAAGGGAAAGAAATTGTGAAATTTACGATCAGCATTCACTTTCACTAACATCAATTTCTTGGATAATGTCTTTTATTTTGCTTCCTCCGTCTTTCATTTTGATCACTTTTACCCTCTCTTCCAGCGTCAGAGCGCTTCTTGTCTTAGCTGCTTGACATCCAAAGGTCCGTTTTGTAGCCATTTTAGCAATGCAACGTTCATGCTGCGTCTGAATTGAACAAGAAACAGATACAGTACTTCCTGGACCCGGTGGCTTTTCTATCCACTATCTCACTGCCTCTAACTCGGCCTCCCCTCGATCGCCACCAAGACAGCGTTGCTCAGCTGATGTCATGCAATGAACTTTTAAGCCAGCCACGGGACGCTTCGTAGTCCTCGATGGCCATAGTTAGCGCGTTGGAACTCGCCTTCTCTCTAATTAGCGCTCCAGTTAGCGTAAACTTTTTAGCATGATAACTAGTAAAGCATTCCAGGAAACGTTCGTTTATTTGAATGCCCGTCGAGCCATAAGCAATTTACTCTGAGCAGCTAATCGGATGCATTCCACGCTATCTTCCATGGATCAAGCTACAGTATCTACACACATAGACAGTGAGGTCCCTCTTGGCCAATCAGAGGCCAGGATGATGCTCGGTAAGCCAATGAGTCATAGTCACAGTCTTCTCATTTTTGTTGTCATCTACATTTTTGTTGGTTTTACTTGAGAAAGAATTAATGAAACAAACAAAAAACATGCTCTCCTTCAAAGTGTAAATTGTAGCCGCCAGCCAGACTGGGCAACTAACTTCCTCTGATCTAAGGTATTTTCAAATGTGTGCTTGATATTTTTCATGAATTCAAAGGACAAGTCTCAGGAAAAATCCATGTTTACACGATCCGAGGCCAGCCTCAGCTATCTGTGAATCCTCCCTCTTTGGGTCATATTCCATTGCCGTGTCTCTCCTTTTTTAAGCACCTTGACTTGCAAACTTATCATTTTCAAGTGCATCTCCCCTCTAAACATCTGACAAACGCACAGTACATAAGTAGTAAATGAATACAGACACACCAAAGAAACGTGATTCAATGACAGGAGAGGCTGTGTGGAACTCCTGGAACTTGTGAATGTCATTAAAATATGTGAAAATGATAAAGCAGACTTAAAATCAGAAAACTCCTTCTGTATATATTGTAAATAATACTACTTCTGTAAATATTTTTGTTCAGTCTCTCTTTGCGGACACCGTGGTTGGGGAACCCTGCTCTACATTATTCAAATCTATTTGATTTTTACTTTAATAAGCACCAGTAAGGCGTGGGGTTGAGTGGTGTGAACTTCGAGCTGCGCATTCAGGTCAATGCTCAGCCGTATGCCAACGCTGGCATACTGCATAAAACAGCGAAAAAAACCCTTGTGACTGGCAATTTACAAAAAATTGGCAGCTCTCCTTTACCCCACTATTAGTACGTGTGGCATGTATTGAAACTGCATCCAAACATCGAGTGCAATATAAAAGTTAGTCGATGAGAGGATACCGTATTTTCCGCACTTTGAGGCCTTTGTGCAATTTTGCTTATGCATTCCTGGTGAGCACCAACATGTAACTTCAAATTTGCTGCTCAAAATCAAACCTAAAAAAATTAAACACATTCCCTGCCATATTTAAAATAAAATGTTGTGTAAATGTGATAAAAAGCTGTTGATTCTTAGCTCATACAGTGATAGTGAAGTCCCAAACTGTTTACTAAATATGGGTTATGAATGCATTTTCCAGATAGAATGACATCGTCGCACACTGTACAGTACACATAGCTTTACCAGCGACATTGAGCTTTTTCACGAAAACCGACACAAGCACAGACAATGGTTCCTCTCTTTACTGGGTCCTACTGGGGACACCGCAGCTTTCGATCCAACCAGTCCTATCGAAACTTGTTTTTCAGATCCGCATCTATCTGACGCACGTTAGCTTCGTCACGAGTCTCGATAACATTCTGCATTTGTTTCATATAGACTACCATACACGAGTAATTTCAATACACGACATCCCTCGTGCAAAACCATTCAGAATTCTAGGGGTTAGGAAGGCGAACACGGATTGGTTGTGATTCTGCATTTGCCGATATAGCGACCAATAACAAGACATTGGTTTTATCCCATATACGAAGTAACGACAAAGAAACGCTTCGCGAGAAAAAACGGTATTCAAAATGGATGCTTGCACACTTTATTTGTAAACATTACGAGTCCCGAGTCTGCCGAAGACAAGTAGGTCTGGCAGCCCAGAAGTAACACCAGACCCCCCCCCCCCCCCCACACACACACACACACGCACACACATTAAAATGTTCTCAATGGATTTGGAACAATATAAAAAAGGTCCATTTTGACTGGAAAAAAAAATTCCGCAAAAAAGAAAAATCTCATCCCTGCTTACAGTGCAGAAAATACAGTACGTGGAAGGCCAGATCTGACAAGGAATGTCCATATTTTAGGGGCCTTCCACGAGACTCCAAATCTGACATGAAGATATGACAGTATTGTACTTGTCATGGATCTGTTTGTGACCAACACTGTAGGGCTCCGCCTGCAGCTGCACACCTGTTGTCATTATGTAATTAGTGCCACTTTAAAAGACTTGATGCCCGACCACTCAGTGTCGGGTCATTGTTGCTGTTTGTTTGTTGCTGTGAGCACGTGTCATGTTTTGTTTTCCGTCTTGGGTGTTTTGCTACTTTGATTTTGCTGGACTTTATTTGAGTGAGTTTTTGGAGTTCGTTTCTCCTGTGTATTCCGGTTTGTGTTTTTGTTAAATACATTTTGGTCAATCCACCCTGCTCCTCCCCGCCTCCCAGCTCTTTGGGGTCCTCCTCTGCACTACCATCATGCAAAACATGACAGTACTGTGTGTATTGTCTTAAGTTACCTCATCGTGCACAACAGTGAAGTGGGTGCTTTCCAGAAGCCGTGAGCTAAATTTGGTCATTGGAAGATATGGCGGTTTTTTAGGATGTAATGCTAAAATATGAAATTAAAGTAACCACAGTGACCATATGAAAGTTAATTTATAGTTAAGATAGATTGGTTATTATCTCATCACTCGCACACATTAGGAGCGTTTGCGCACACACAAAAGAATCTATTGATGGACATCTTAGTCTGTGGTCAAAAGGCAGTGGTTTCTTCCTGTGGTTCAGCAAGGCCAGGACAGACAAGCCATTGTCCTTAAGAATGTGAGCTTTATGACAAATAACTTTCATCATACCAATGTACGACAAAAGCATGTTCCACCATGTAAATAACAGCCTCCAGTAAGACGCCATGGTAAACAAGGGCCATGTGACACACACACGGGCGGAATTACAGGCTACGGGACACCAAGCAGGGTACACTGTGATCAAGTTGCGAGTCGCAGTATCTCATCACATCACATCGCTTCCACTATGTTTACAAAGACAGAGTGACACATTCACTCAGGAGAGCAAGACACCAAGGATGAGTTAGCGGGGCGGAAAAAGTCGTGGGGAAACGAATTTGTTCTTACTGGCTGTTCGATGATGAGTCGTACACACCGCGGATATGCCAACTACAAACCCATTTCCAATGAAGTTGAGACATTGTGTTAAACATCAATAAAAGCACAATACAATGATTTGCAAATCATGTTCAATCTTTATTTAACTGAATACACCCAAAAGACAGGGTATTCAATGTTCAAACTGATAAACCTAACTGTTTTTAGCACATAATCATTCACTTAAAATGTTATGGCTGCAACACGTTCCAAAAAAGCTGGGACATGTTGAACATGATTTTATTTCCGTTTAACACAGAGTCCCAACTACATTGGAATCGGGTTCGTAATTATAGTGTAAATGCTGACAGAGACTTCAGCTTGATCTCGATCGACACTTTTGTAACACCGCAGCTTAAACACTACGGCAAGAGCAGATCAAATGACCAGCCGCGTGTCAAAACAAACTCATCAAAGTTGTTTCTTTCTATATTGTAAGTGCTGTTTGTCAGCATGAGTCCGCAGCTTGTGTCACGTGTCTAAGAAGTGTAGCCATCACACGTGCTGCAAGCTGCAGGCGGCAAAACAATGTGTACGGCTGTGTGGGTGAGTGCTATGTGGAAGGTATTTTAACTGTCAGCTCCATTGTGTCAGACTGTTCATTTCCTGAACCGGCTCCAGAGAGGAACTTGAATTTTTGTTCCATTCGACACACACACACACACACACACACACACACACACACACAGACAGAAGTATTGTATGACTAGCGTACTGTTGTGGTTGTGATTTCAGGTTTCATACAGAAAATGGTGTGTGCAGAAATAGCTCAACTTTGACTCACCGTGGCTCTGGCTTTGAATGTGTCTCACTTTCACTGGAGATCCATCGCAGGCACTCTGACCAAATTCTTTTAACAAAGGTCCATTAATGTGGCTTTGCCGGTGCCTGGGGCCCTCTGGTCCTGAAGGTCCAGTCCCTGGAGTTGGAACTAGTCCCTTATCCACTCTAATGCTTTTCCCTGGTTGCCTTACGGTGGGTCCCAATTGGGAGACTTTCTGCAAGAAGAGTTTATGCTTAGTGACAGAGTTCCAGCCAAGGGGCCCGAGCTCAGAGCTGTGCAGTGAGACCATAGTGTTCGCCATTCCCTGCTCACAGTCCGAAATGAGGACTTGAAGAAGAGGGAAGGGAGGCAGTCAAGGAGCAGAGGGGAGGAGTGAGGGAAGTTTGTGTGTGTGTGTGTGTGTGTGTGTGTGTGTGTAAAGTGAGAAAAAGGAAGAAGAAAATAGAGGAGGAAAATGGAAGCAGGGAACAAACACAAGAGGGATATAAAATAAATCTAATTGAATTAAATATTCTGGCTCTTACCTCACTGATTTTTTTCTTTTAATCATAACTCAAGCGATCCATGCCCCCCTTCTCCCTTCCCCTCCTCTCACCCTTAACTCTACCGACACCAACCACACATGGAGTGAATTTGTGGATGAAAAGCTGTAGTGTGTGTGTATGTGTGTGTGTGTGTGTCAGAGACATTCTAAAATTGTCCACACTAATCATTGCTCAATTGTGAGCGAGAACAAAGTGGTCAGGCCCCTATTTCTGTCAGGTTAAGTCAATTTCCTGAAATTCCTTTCAAATAAAATTAAAAAAAAGAAATACAGACAAAAGGAAAAAGCATGGCAATGTCTTTTTAGTTCAAAATGTCTTTTTAAAAATCTGCATAATCGCACATTCTACCTTTCCTCACCAAATAACACAAACCTGAGACACACTTAAACACTTTCTAGACATGTTTGTTGAGTACCTTGACTTACGAGCTTTAAATGATATGACCTGTTGCTCTGTCCATTTTTTTTTTGCATTGACGTACATGCACTTAAGAAGGAACGCCAGAGTCAACCTTGGTTCATTTAATAAATCGGTTCGCAAGAAAAACAAAAGTGTCACTGATAGTCTTATTAAGAAACTATTTTTGTTAAAGTTCTTGGAAGTTTTTTTTTCCCCCTGCATTCCCATACAAGCCAAATCACGTGTCAGCATGCAAGATGGATGGGTCTAATTGTAAATGGTGATCTGGTAAAGTAAAATCACATTCAAAGATTTTCTAGACATTTTATTCTCATGATCATGAAAGTCAATCCTAACAGTTGTTGCATGGAGTAGTTTGAGTCGAGCACGCTGTAAACCAGAATGTTCAAATTAATTTAAAAAATTGGGTACACAATACGATACTCCAACTTCTACAAAGAGTAGTATTGACTTAACAATGTCGAGCTGGTGGATGTTGGACTGTCTTTTATGAGTTATTTGTACTTATAATTTTTTATTGAATTGAACTGTACTAATTTTGGAGTATGCATTTCCAAAAAACATACATTTACTTTAACTTCATAAAATTGAGTTATTTAATGATAAAGTCTTGTTTCAATTGTTTCAAAAAAGGTCATATTTACAAATAAAAAAATTATACAACACATGCTAAAATGGAACTTAGTCTCAAAGTGCTTCACCAAATTGCTAAATTATCAGTCCTAAAAAAGATATTGCAATCCAATTTTTGGGAATTTATTTTTAGTTTCGGTTAATGGAGATTTGAATAATGATCTGTTCGCATTTAGCAGCCTTTAAAAAAACCAAGAATTGAAAAGATTTTGCACCCCCCTCAATGCCGATGTGATGGGAACTATTGTTATTTTTATTGTAAAGGGAGATTTTGTTTGGTCTTTTGTGATTGTATTGTTTTATATTTTGTGCACATATTTGTCTTATATATGTACACGTATAGGTTCGTGCTTGCATAAATGACTGCCAACATGTTTCGAACACATCCTTTGCTGACACAACCCTCAGGCTCCATGCGAGACTACGCTGGGGCAGGTTTTAGACATGTCAGGTTTTTAAAGGCATGGAAAGGGGACACATGCACATACACACGTGAAAGTTGTCTTGGACACAAACACGTGCTCTTTTCACGGAAAAAAAACATCATCACAGGTATTCTGATAGAGGTTGAAATCACGATTGTTAAAATTATTTATCATTTCAAACCGTAGAATTTATTCAACTACTCAAAAGTATTCTCATACTGTAACCTCGTGCCCAATCATCCCTGCGTGTTGAACACTTTCTTGAACACTATTCTTTTCGTCAAGTACAAAATACCTGTATGTGAAATTCAGCGGTCTTAGACTTCCATTCTGCTACACCAGGGGTCGGTAACCCAAAATGTTGAAAGAGCCATATAGGACAAAAAATAAATATGTCTGGAGCCGCAAAAAAAAAAAAAAAAAGAAGCCTTCTATAAAACTTACAATGAAGGAAACACATGCTGTATGTATGTAGGAGACTGGACTGTCTCAGAATTGTTTATGTTATTCATTCCTTTGTTGTGTTTTCACAAACGCCCCCACAGAATTTATTTTGTAATTTCCTAGCTTGATTTTTGTTTTAGTGCATTATTTTCGCTTTTCTTAGTGTCGGTGAAGTGATCATTAATTTCCGTTTTTCTGAGGCTGTCTTTGGACGCCTCTCAAATCGAACGAGAAGAGAGAATGCACGGAGTCGGACGCAGACGTGTCTGTGTTTGTCGAGACTGTTTAAAGCATAAATAAAGTGTTGCAGCTCTCCTTTTTCAGAGCTGCAACATGTACTGTATCTATATCTATTTGAGCTATATTAGCCTAATATCTAAATATTTTTCCATTTTCAAACATTTTTTATAAAGCTCCAGGGAGCCACTAGATGTCGCTAAAGAGCCGCATGCGGCTCTGGAGCCGCGTGTTGCCGACCCCCGTGCTACACTCATACCTTTGAAGCCTTGAAGAAGCATGACCCTTATTTATTTTATTTTGTGTTATTTTCACAAGTCTTCTATTTTGTGCCACGTCAGGTGGAAATGTCTTTTGGCAGGACAAAAAAAGTCCTTTGGATCTTTGCATCCTTGAATTGTGAGGAAAGGAAAATTTCTTGAAAACTCAACTTTAAATATCATTTGAAATGACAACGAGAAAATGAATTAGTAGAAAAGTAAAACAAGAATATACTCAAATAATTGCAATCAAAACAAACAAAAATCAACAAATACCAAATGTCCTGTGTGTTTTGGCCTCTTAGGGGCAGTATGGTACCGTGCATGGTTGGAGTTCACATTTGGAATTCAAGTTCCAAAAAAATTTATCAAATTGATTCATAAAACCATAAATCGATCCTTTTTATATGTCTTCTTCCCATAAATTGATGTGACATCTCACGAGCTCTCATCACTACGCGAGAGCAGAATATCAAAATAACGTGGCGGAAGCACTGGAATCAGCGTCAACAAGCTTGAAGGCAGATGTCTGGAAGTTTTTCCATTTTACAAAACACAAAGACAGCGTTCAATAAAACATGCATGATTAATGTAATGTGTTAGGTTCAATTCTTAATGTAAATTCATATGTTTACTAATGCGCCACGTTAGAGTAAAAAGCTTCAAGTATTTGCAGCATTGCTTCTTCTGAGATTGTCTTCGATATGAAAGAAATATTGTTACTGTGTGATATCCTAACCTGAATTAAAAATCAAAGTGAATCGTGAATTGAATTCAATTGAATTTGGAAATCTTAAAAGAGTGCCCAGCCCGAGTGTGTGTGCTTTCCTGATTGTATGTGAATTTTCGCTATTTGAAGGACTGTCACTCCCTAAACTCGATGCTAATTTCACATTAGGATTTGAATAGGACATTACGTTGACTTTAGCAATAGCGCTAGCAATGTTTTAACAACCAAATATGATTTGAATGTAACTATACAAAGTGTTTCTGTTGTGTGTTTAGTTTTACATTAAACTCAAACTGGGGTGTGTCATTAAACATCTTAAAGGACACTTCGGGATGGCAAAACCGCTACATGCAATATGCAACAAGGTGCATTCAAGGTACTTTCACAACTTTGGGAACTTGTAAACGCACTGCGCCATTCTGCACATGAATCGTCTTTTCTTCAATTATAACCTAAAAGATCGAGAGGCCAAAATCGAAACCACTATTCCATTTTGATAACTCGTCCGGGCATACTGCACCTCTACTTTGAGTGGACATCAAGCGATTGTACAATTGATGTTATTTGTGAAGGTGTAAGTTTTGAATAATGCTTTTCATTTACTTTTCTTCCAACCCACAACTCTACTTCATACAGCCAGACTTAACAATACGAGAATAATTTCAGAACACTGACTGTTGAAAACTAACAACCCCCGACAAGAGTTTTAAACTTCTAAGGCCCATCATGGTGCCAAGAATTGTGGGAATGTCACAATGAAAACCACAATGAATATCACCACACCCAGCGCGCACTTTCCACACGTTAACATCACTAATGATGGGTTCCAGCTGATGGTAACACAAAAGTTATTCACAGTGACTATATATAGTCCATAACATCTGCAGCCAGATCCTTTTTCCTGGATCTCATTTGATGAAAAGTGGATGAGCTCATGTGAAAGCACTTAAATAAAAAGGGGGCTTACCAAAGTGTGATTCTTTGGTTTGTCCAAATTGGCCAGAGTCAGAGGCGCCTCACCAGTCCCCTCCCAATAGTCCTCCACACATTCTTCACCGGGTTTTGAATTCTGATGCAGAGACTCTACGTTTATTTCTTCTTTATCAGAGACCTCCTCGACTACCTTTCTGGGTGTGACCCTTCGTTTCTCCTCAGCCGCCTCTGTGTGCATGACACTGGTGCAATGTGAAGGTGTTCCACTGTAGCCCACACGTGGTCTTTTTGACTTTTTTGAATCACCGGTTGCTGCCTTATGGCTGGTTTTGATGTTCGTGCTCTGTCCTCCTCGGATGGGTTTCAGAACCAAAGCCACTTTGACAGCACCAGCAGATGGGGTTTGCCTTTTACCTCCATAAAAAGCCTTCACTTCCTCCTTCCTTGAAGCAGCCTTCCTTTCAATTTCGGAAGCCGATTTATTCTACAACAACAAAAAGAAGAGGGTGAGTTCAGAACAACAAATAGTGAATTAGACAATAGATGGATAAAACAAAACCACAGTACTTGGCCAGTAATTTTGGGTGGCGACAGGGTGGGTCGTGATCCAACTTTAGACTTGATGTTTTTCAAATCCACTTTGGATGGCCTATTTTCGCCACGATGTGACATTTTGGAAGCTCCTGCCAAGGGGACAACTGCAATGTCTGTTTTGAGTTTTAGTCTTCTTGGGACCTTGGTAAGTTTGGGGACCATCACATACTGCTCTGTGCAAGTTAGTAGACGTGCAATGTCCTCAGCATTTTGGACCGCAGAGGGAGTAACGGCTAATTTGCTGGTGGTGTCACTGAAGTCCTCAGATGTTTTTCCAAGTGAAGACAGCGGACAGAGAATCTGTTCTTCTTTTAACGCTACCTCTGATCTGTGAGGGCTCACAGTTTCATTCCCATTTATCTGGTATTCAGACACCGGTCCAGAGTTAACGCTGCTATCGAGACTTGGATTAGGGGAGCTTGTGTAGGCTGAGCTGGTTCTCCAAACACCAATGTCTGAGCCAATTGAAAAATACATAGCTTCATCTTCAGCATCATCATCATCATGAATTTCTGTTGCTTCAGAGTCTGGAGTTGATGAGCCCTGTCTCTCTCCATTCCTGTCGTCACAATTATTACTGTGGTCAACAGTGTTGGATGTTGGCGAGAGGGACAGTGCAAGGTTGTCATTCCTGGTTTCTTGGTGATCACCAGTGCTGGCATCAAGGTAAACTGATATGGAGTTGTCGATTGATTCTGACATCTTATTTGCTGTTTTATTTCTGTCCGGAATATGTTTTTCCTCTTGCTCCCAGTTGGAAATGGCATCCTCTACAATTTCTTTTGTTTCCGTCAACAAAGTAGTTGTCAGGGTGACTTCGAGCATGTCATAGTCTTGTGGGCTGTCAGTATAGCCACTGCTGACGCTGCTCTGACTGCACAATGACTCTGGAGAGGCTTCCCCCAAACAGGAGGGCGAGGAAGAAGATGAGGAAGTTGGAAATGCGTTTCCATTGTGGTCTCCTGCACTTTGAACGGGGAGTGTCATGCTGGTGTCGCTCTTCTCCTCCTTGGCGACAATCTCGCTGGGCTTACGGACACTCATCTTAGTGGAAAGACCATAAAGTCACGCCACAATGCCGCAACGGTATTCAAACTACTTGAGCTGGACAAACAAACAGAGCCTGAACATCTTTGGACTCTACATTGCTGTTTGATCAAAAGTCCAATCCATTGTCTGGACTCAGGAGGTTTGGAGCATCACTTCAGTATCCAAAAGGGATGCGTGGTATTGCTTCATTGTCGGATCAAAACATCTGAAAAGGAGCAGAAGAAAGGAAAAACAATTAACTGTGTGCAACTGTGTAACACGGACTTCAACAAAATAACGCTGTGAAACTTATGTAGACTTTTCGGAAACACAACGAAATAGTGGTGAGTGTAATTGAGTTCTAGGTTTGAATCATTGTCCTTTTGTTCCCGCCGCACTGGGCCCAGCTAGGACCGTTTCCAGTTCATCTACAACAGTGGTGAGAACGGATGGATGGATGTATAAAATGAAGGCTTTCCAAAAATTTGTCTTTCAGAATTTGTCACGGGGATTCTTCAAGCCAAAAGCCCGTATGCTGAAAAACCACCCACAGTACAGGACATGTGAACCTTCTCAACCGGCATACCGACGAGACTGTGATGAATAACTAGACCTGTGCTGCCCCCTGCAGGTTAAAATTGATTGCATGGTTTAATGCAACATCCATCCATCCATCCATTTTCCGAACCGCTTTATCCTCACTAGGGTCGCGGGGGGTGCCGGAGCCTATCCCAGCTGTCTTCGGGCAGTAGGCGGGGGACACCCTGAATTGGTTGCCAGCCAATCGCAGGGCACACAGAGACGAACAACCATCCACGCTCACACTCATACCGTGGGACAATTTAGAGTGCACAATCAGCCTGCCATGCATGTTTTTGGAATGTGGGAGGAAACCGGAGCACCCGGAGAAAACCCACGCAGGCCCGGGGAGAACATGCAAACTCCACACAGGGAGGCCGGAGCTGGTTTTGAACCCGGTACCTCAGCACTGTGAAGCCGACGTGCTAACCACTAGACTACCGGGCCGCCCTAATGCAACATCCACTCCACAAATAAGAGTGATAGAAAAGATGCAGCTTTGAGTTGGCCAATCATTTTGTTTAAGCAATTGAATGTCAGATCCCAACTATTAATTGTCCGTCTGAGACTCTCAATCAGTATTCATGGTCAGACATGCAATTTACAGCATCACTAATGTGGAAAATTTTCACCCAATAATAGTTATTGGAACTACTGTATATGAATATTGAACTGTTGCAAATCTATCTATACCTATATATATAGAGAGAGAGAGAGAGAGAGAGAGAGAGAGAGAGAGAGAGAGAGATGTGGCTCTTTGCAGTAACCCAGGAAAAAAAATTGGCTCTTAGTCTGTGACTGGTTGGGCACCCTTGGTCTAACTCTAGGAAATCCACCATTTTTAAACTTCCTTTTACATTTTGCCTCATACAAGTGCCTTGATAGAGCTCATATTTTATCAAACTAATATCTAATTTGATGTTCTTCAGTTTTCTAAAAATTGCACTTCCCGAGTGCCAGTATCCCAATGTGCCAAAACCCCAACATTGTCCTTTATAGCTGCTCACAGCTTCAGTGATTCATTGTAACAAATAATATTGTACTTAATACAACAACATTGTAGAAGGAGAGAGAGAGAGAGAGAGAGGTCAGGAGAAAAGCGAAGAAAGGATCAGCTATATAAAGATGATCAGATTAAGGACAGCGTGCCATCTTCATTATCTCGCAATGACGTTCGGGCCTTTAGGTGAACAAAAAAGAGAATATACACTTTCCAATTGATCAACTTGCTGGAGCAAGATCCCCTAACTTTTGGTGCTGTTCAAATTGTGTTGGATGTAGTACACAGTGGAACAAAGCAATTTCAACCGCGACTGCAGCATATAGTATAATATCCTCCAAAAAGATTGGAACAGAGTTTATTTTTGCTGTAGAGGAAAAAAAAAAGGTGAAAACTTGTGTTTGACGTCGAAAGATGAATATCTCAGACATGAGATCAACAGCATGGTTTTTATTTCCATAAAACTGGGCCTGGAACATTTCAATGTGGTACTGCATCTACTCGACATCATCAGGAAGCAAAGCATAATATGGTATTTTGCTATTTTATGTAAACTGTTTATGTTATGTTTATGTTAAGAAACCTGCCTAGGGACAACAGATGAAAACTTGCATTTATGCTAAATCCGGCGCATTTACTCTGTTTATTCTTGTGTTGATTAATGTGCACTATCCCAATGAAATAAATAAATAAATGACATTAAATTAAATTAACAGTAGTAGTAGTAGTAGTAATAATAATGACGATAATAAACATAATAATCATGACATTCAGAAAATGGGTTACCTAACAAAATGAACAAGATATACAGGTTGGTATACTTTAAACAGAAGTGTCTCAGTGTATTTATTGACACTCATTTCTCATAATCAGCCAAGGAGTGTTCTCCAATAAAGCATGTCCGATTATGAGGTTGACATGATCACTTGAATAATCTGATAATGTACTTGCAAACAGGCTTACTGCAAAGTGAGCTGCATTTAGTCTTAATTAGCCCTCAGTGAGCCTCCCTCTGAAGAAAAATATTTCCTTGCAGTGACAAATGAGCTGCTTTAAATGATGCATGACTGTTAGGAATGTTTATAATATGTCACGTACAGACGTTGTTGTTTTTTAGTTCAACACTGGAACAGATGATTTGTATTTTTGTTATTTCCTTGTACCGGTATTCCTTTTGCTAATTTATTTGCAATCAAAGCAGGTTCACAATTATGTTTCCTACAAATTAAGAGTGAATCACGTTTAATGCAAAATGCTGCCCAATTCTCATGAGAAGAGGCCCTGAAACACTAATGCCTTTGACATGAAAGGTGGTTTCACTAGCGGAGGGCGCTTAAGCCAATTAGGGTGTCAACTCACTTGACATCTCAATTAGCATTCTCCTGTGCACAGAAATGAACCATCCCAAAGAGCAAGGGGCAGCGAATCACTAGCGCATTAGGGTCATGAAAACGGGACTGCAGCTACCTTCAGGCAATGACCGGGATGTCGTCATCCAACTATGTAAAAAGGTGCTTGAGGCAAATCTTCGAGACGCCACAACCCGTCTAGCCATCCCTAATTGCATTCCAAACAGAACTTGAGGCAGTGCTGCAACTACTTCAAACTTTCTTTTTCTCAAACTTGTAGTTGGCAATTATACATGAAGTTAATAATTGTGTAAACTGTATTTTTGATTTTGTAAAAATGAGTATTCACAAAAAGTGTTGATATCCATCTAAATCAAAAGCACAAAAAACAATTGGTAGGACAAAGATTACTGTTGTGTCTATACAGTATGTGTATACATACAGAATTCACTGACAATTTTTGTCCAGCCAATGTGAATCTAAAGTTCCACCTTCCGTGTTTTATGTTATGTGTTGTGTTTATTATTTTACTTTATGTTAACTATTTTGTTAAGCGCTTTGTTACAGCTGCCGCTGTTGTGAAAGCGCTATATAAATCAGCATGTATTGTATTGTGTTGTATTATTTATCTATTTAAACTGAGGCAGTGGAGTGTTTGAAGTGCACCTGAGTCTTTTTGTTGTTGTCCTAACACAAAGCAAAACACAAAAATGAAGGCATTAACAATACAATAGGCGACTAAAGTTTATTCTCTAGTCAACCTGTTATATTTCTATAAATCATGAAAAAGATCATTTCATATTGAAAGGACAATGAACTACAGTGAGAGGTTCCCTTCTGTCCTACATTACAGCCAGAGTCGAGTATCAGCTTCTTCTGATAAGAAATTTGAACTGTAAAGAATTAATACCTTTTTTGATCCGTCAAAATCAGGCAGGGAAAGCGGAAGACAATTAAGAGTTTCAAGAGACAGGGTGAAGAGCCGCCATTTTCATCTCATTCAACTCTGAACTCCAGTGAAAGACTATCATGTCAAAGCCAAAAGCTAAGGAGAGTTGAAATTTTGGATGCACGTATTTGCATTTGCCAACAACGTTATCGGCAAAGTTGCCAACGTGGAGCTGGGTGGTGGGTGGAATATTTTTTGGTCAGCTGCATGCACCATATAAATAAATACACCATTAAATATTAAATTAAAAATATAGTGAATTCATTGTTTCATTAACTAAATAAGGAATTCAATTAATCAAATAAATAAATGCACCAATGATTATATTAATGTCATTAATTAGTGTGTATGTACATATATGTATGTACATCAGTGGTTCTTAATCAGGGTTCGATGGAACCCCAGGGGTTCGGTGAATCGGTCTCAGGGGTTCAACGGAACCTCTGCCATGAAGACACACCCAACTCAACATGTCAATTAGTTATGACATGCTCGCTTGGCCATCAGTGGCTGCTTCAATTTGTCCCAAGTGATGGAAACATTAGAAAGAAGGAACATGAGAAACTGGAAAAATACGAAAAAAAAAACTTTTACTTATGTCTTCAATTTTTATTGAAGTTGTTTTCTGTTTTTAATAAATTAATTTTTTATGTCTTATTTTTCACCCACTAATCCAGTTTGGGGGTCACTGCCCCAAATGATCCGACCACCACAGGCACGACTGTCACCTTTACGTTCCAGGCTCTCTCCAGCTCTTCTCTGAGCCCTTCGTATTTTTCCAGTTTCTCATGTTCCTTCTTTCTAATGTTTCCATCACTTGGGATTGCTACCTCCACTACAACGGCTTTCCTTTGCCCTTTATCTGTGATCACGACTAATTCCAGCAACAGCAGTAATAGTTTAATTGAATTGAATTGAATTGAATACACTTTATTGTCATATGTGTTGTACGTATGTGTAACATACTCTGTGCTGTATGTTAAAAATTAAAATTAAGATTAAGATTAAAAATCTTCATTTAAAAAAAAAAATGAAATTGCAAAATATGTGCAGTACATTTACATTCAATAAACACAAGACAATGTAACTTAACATTATATGTCTGTATCATTTCAATATTCAACAGATATGTACAGATCTAGAACACAAAGGCTCACCTTTCCTTCCTCAAAGGATTTGGCAATCACATCACTGCGTCACACATTACAGCAGCACCTCTGCAGTCAGCAGAGACGCAGCCAGGAGTAAAAGAGGCAGTGGACCAAGCAACACAGTCTTTTGTGGAATCACATCCACAGTAAAAGTGGTTGCCATAGAAATAACAGCATTCTCAGTCACTCTCAAACACGTGTGTGAGTGTGTGCATGTGAGCGCGATGAACATTCTACCCACAGCTGAGGGCATGTCTATTTTGGCTTGTTCCAACGTGACAAAAAACACTCAGTGTTTAATGTACTGTACTGGGAAATGACCGATGACAGCTTTGTGACAGGGTGTGCTTGAATGAAGTGAAGGACTCCAGAGAAACGATTGTGGATCAACATGGTGATTACAGAAATACGGGGAAATGATTAATTGACAGTGTCATTCCATTCAAATCTGGTCTTTGGAGCATGTGAAAATATTACAAATATCTTGCGTGACAAAGAACACAACAAGATATATGGAGCTCATGGATAAATAAATCCACAAGGTCAGGGAACGATCAGACTGGCTGTTTGCCACTCCAATCACAAAGTTGTCTCGTGGGAACGATAGTGCGGATCTTGCTATTACATAACCAGCTCGCATGTTCTTTAACTTTTGCACCATCATTCCTAACAAAAAAAAAAGTCACCTGGATGCACGGAAATGAATAGATATTTCTTTCAACTATGAGAGAGAGCTCAATGATGGTGTGTTGCTCCCCAAAGGAATGGTTGCCCTCATGTGAACAAAAGATCCAGAGCACATCGAGTGGCCATACATGGTCAGAACTCAGCACACAGTCTGAGCAGCAGAGGGGCATTACTGCTGTAACCGAGCAAAAATGACCACAAATACAAGACCTTCCACTCAGCCCTGCAGTGTTTCACCTTGACTATAGCAGCAGTGAAGCAAGTTTCTTTGAGCGGTGTTTGAGATTCTCATTAATGACAACCTAATCCATATGTATGAAATTGAGGAGATTTCTCAATATCTGTATGACCAAATTGGAACTATCCAAACCATCCAGCCAGCCCTGAGAAACAAGGACTGAGCTGTACAGGAGGAGGTCCCCAACATTTGGCACCAAGCAGCAGAGAGAGACTGAATTAACCATATTTTATTGATCATCAGGATCTAAACCAAAAAAGTTTTATTCTGAAAATCGGGATCATCGAATATCCTTGTGGTATGGACACTCAGTAAGATCACAAAAATGCTAAATTAGTGTTAAAAAAAATGCAGCTTTGCATCGCTTCTTGAAAATGGGCAACTAGCAAAATGAGACAAAGAGCATACAACTTCCAAGAACAACAAAAAAATCTGTATTGAAGAGACAATATGGCGGTTTTATTCAAGCTACATGGTGATTCCAGTTGTTTTCTACGGAGACCCAGGAATGACAGAGCAAAAACTTATTTGTGCACACGGTGTAACGATTATGTACGGATGAGGAACTATTTTGTGGGCACAAACTACTACTTTGTGCACATGGACTACTGCACTTTGTGCACAAAATAGAAAGTGCGCACAAAGTAGTTGATCGTGCGCACGAAGCAGCCGTGGCTTCTTACAGGTCACTTGAAAAAGAAAATCGAACACACCTTTCTTTCAAATTTGGAAGCGACACAATGGACGTGATTGAATTTTATTTTAGTTTTGGGATGAGTTCCAAGGACATCATGAAAAGACTGGCATTGCAAGGAATCATTATCGCCGAGAGAGACATTTGATCAGACTGTTGAGAGCCAGATTGCTTTCCCGGCAAAGGTATTGATGCCGGGATTGCTTTTATTGTTCAGCAACTGCAACGATCTGGGAGAGATCATAAAGATGACCTTGATAGTTACCGCTGGATGTATATAAAATGCAAACTTTTTGTCATAATAGCACTACTTAATCTTGCTATAAAATAAAAACGTCCGATGCAATAATTTCTGGGTCTTTGAAGGCACTGATTAGGTTAGTGAAAAGCGAGTCTGTGAAGGTGCGCTAGATTTGTTTACCGTCTTGTCCAATAAGGAATTGTGTACATGCTGTAACTATTTAATGTGCACGCTGTATCTATTCCTGCGCACAAATTTGTAGTTCATGCGCACAAGTTTGTCCCCCTCCCCCAAATGTCATGTCTGGGCCTCCGTAGTGTGCAAACCTGTGCAATATGTCGTGACACAGCTTGAAAATGAGGCAATGAAGTCAAAATTACTTGGGTACATGGGCTCAAGCACTCAGCATTACAAGACAATTCAATGACGCTTTTGAACAGACTAAAAAGATTCTCCCGTGTGGAAACGACTTGTTGTGCAGTGCTCCCACTAATTACAACTACATCTAGTGTAACGGTTAGATGTATACTGTATATTTTTTGTTTGTTTGTTTGTTTGTTTCTATGCCGTGCTATGCTTCTATTCTCTGTCAAAACACAACACTGCCCAAAAGTCTGAGGCCATCACTAGCTTTGCTTTGATGAGACTGTCAGAGTTGTTAATGTGAATTGTTAAACATGAACAAATAGGACACAAATGAATAGACAAAACTTTGTAGTAGAGGAATGTTTGGTGACTGAACAACCAATGGACCTTATGCATGGCAAAACATTAAACATTTCCAGTCGGGAGGTCCACTAGGTCAGATAACAGTTTCAGCTGTCAATATGTTACCAGCTTGTGGGAGGCCATCTGACCGTGAAATAGGCTCTGTCATTAAACGGGTGATAACCGAGGATTGTGTAATAGGATACTGTATAGCATTCAATAATCCAGTGCTGTTTCTTCTCAACATCAAAATTGCATCCAAGGTTTTTATTTTTCAAAGATGAGGAGATAGCTCCTCCAGCCAAGGCTGCGGTGTGCTGCTATATTTGGCCTCAACTTTGTTTTGACAATTAACATGTATCCATTGGTGTCATTATGCATTGACATGCCCACGGGAAGTGAACATGCCACCTTAGACCAAACATGGAGGCATAGTAGAGTCTATTACATTTCATTAACTAGTTATTATAATTTGGATATTACTTGGATAAAGGCATACTTTTTTATGTAACTGTGATTGGAACTATCCAGCCCTCAGAATCATATTAGCACTGCCAGTCTATTACCCATCCTTGATTAAGGAGAAAGTAGCCTACCAAGTACCAGTAACAAAATCAAATGTAGAGCTCTTTGATTTGTTTCCATATTTATAATTGTAAATCCTTGATGGAGGTTTGCGCTCTAAGTGGCATTCTAGTTTTTAATGATCATTATGGCATTGCGAAACAGCAATGGTTGCAACTAATGGTTGCCAATGACTTTTGCACAGAATGGTGTGTCACTTCATGAAGCCGATCCAGTATGATTATTTTTACTGGATTAAGTTCACTGTAGACTGTACATGTTCACTAGTTCTGTTCATCATACCGTTTTTGTCTTCCAGGGCCCAATCTATTTCACACTTAAGATCAACATTTAAGAATGCGTCCTGGGCTTTACAGAAATTCATTGAAAATATCAAACTTCCACACGATAATCAAAGGCTTAAATCTAACACGAGGCTACATTCCAAGATCAAACACAGTTGCAAAAAGCATTCAGAAAAACGTTTACCTTTTCCACCACACAGGTTATTGTTCAATGATAGACCAGCATTGCACTAGTCTACATTTCAAAGTCCACAAACCATTCACTTTCCAAATACCCAGTATGCACACCTACCCATATGCACATACATACTAGAAATGCGGGAAGCATAGAAGCACCAGTCCTTATCAAGGACATAACTTACCAGACCTGTAACTTCGAGTACAGTATTCCTTTAAAGCTGTGCAGTCAAAAAATGTGTGGGACGGGGGGAGAAAATTAATGGAAGCGCCATCAGATCGCCTCCACTCCCTGCTTCAGTCTGGCATGAACTTGACTATGTATCCTCACATACACAAACCTCTACACAGTTATTCCTCCTCCTCCTGACACACACACACACACACACAAACCCCACGCTGCACTGCACGCTCGTGCGTCACATCACATTATCACTGTTGTGGGTAGGCACAGGAGAGGAAAGACTGCGCAGTATGTGACGTGGTCAGAAGAGGGAAGGGGGGGTGGCAGGGAGCCCATGGCCCCGCGTTATATGGCTTGCTTCTGGCACTTCGGACCTTGCAAGAAAATTGTGCTTGCCACAGTCAGTGCACAGCAATACACAAAAGTGAGAAGAGGGTGGAAGGTATGACTCAGTCATGTGTTTACGCAAGATGGTGGTGGGTAGTGGATGCGTGACGACTAGATAACCTGTGCTGCGTGGTAAATTATGACCCGCTTCCCCTGTACCTGGTCACTTGAGGTAAAGGAGAAAAAGAGTACAAAGCTCAGCAGGGTTTGAGTGAAGGCAATCTCTAATGTGGTCATTCAGAATGGGACCGAATTGGCAGCACAAATCAGTGCCCAGAAAATGAGGAGCTGCTTACAATTAAAGGTGCGGGGGAAAAAAATCGATTCACTCAACCACTGGGATTTTACATGCGCTTCAATAAATCGATGTCAAAAGTTCTGAATCGATTATCCTGATGTTTCTTTCCTCCAGAGCTGGCAACAATGAGCCAGTATGATGTGGTGAGTCAGAGGCTTAAGCATTTAGCAGAGTCACTTGTCGTCATCTGAATGAGCCAGTGCCTGACCCACGTAGCCTGCTCTTTCTGAAATAAATTGCAAATAAATTGATTCAACATGATTCAATTTATGTATTATTTATGGTTTGTATTGTTTGGAATTGTTTCAAAATGTATTGTTTGAGAAAAATACCAAGAATAAAATGAAGTACTGTACTCTGATAATGAATCGCAAATCGCAATATAATCAAAAATCAACCATGATATAAATCTAATCGTCACACAAGTATTGTGATTTGAATTGAATTAGGTGCTAAGTGAATCATCCCACCCACGGCAGAGCCAACTATTTAGCTTATGACGAGGCTTGCTGCCTAGCAATACCAAACGTTATGTTGAAACCAATACATTTTAACATCTTCTAAGTGGGTCACAGGAACAGTTAGTAAACTCATATTTATACAACATGGATCTAATATATGACTGCCGTGATGGCAGAACACGAACAGCACTCTCGCTCTCTCTCGCTCTCCCTCCCTGTCTCACATTCCACACTCATGATCAGAGTGACATGTTCACAACCTCGACAATAGAAGTACTCGAAGCAACAGACCATGACACGTTTGCCACAATCCCACAACGGCAACGATACAATGCACGTAACGCAGTTGATTCAAATATAGCGATGTTACAGTGAAAAAAGAATGTTCCTCCTCATCTTTAACTCTTTGAGCGCCGTTAACCTGAAGTGATATCAACGGGTAACCTACCAAGGAGCACCGTCAACGTCAATTGCCATCCAGGGTTTCCCCAATGGCCTACAAACCAGATGGCCCGCCAGGAAACAGAAATCATTGTTGCATTTCATGAAGGATGGAAACCTGGCTACACGCCGAGATTCCCCATGCTTGTACTTGAAACGAACCATGCCACAAAGTGAAGTTTCATCGCCAGATAAAGATGTCCAATAACGCGCAGACTATAACTAACAGCAATCAAATGTATATATGTAGGAATCGACCAATAAATGTCCTGTTTTAATTAGAGCTGGTGTTTAAACAGTCGTCATCAGGCTGTTCATATTTTGACCGCTACTTTGTGAACAATGCCCGAAGAAACAGGATGATGAATGCCACTCAACTCCAGGCATGTTTAAGGGAGGTGAGAGGCAATCAAGTGTTATGTCAGACCATTGGAAACAGCTTATATCAGGGTGGTGTGCGTGCTAGAGGCCCAGACAACCATCCAACCCACATAACATTATTAATCCGGTAATTGTGCCCCGACATGACCAACACGGGCCTAATTTCATTTTAATGGACGACAATGCTCCAGCTCATCGAGGTCGCATCATCAGGGAACGGCTGTTGGAGACTGGTGTACCTCAAATGGAATGACCTGCACTTTCTCCAGACCTGAATCCTATTGAAAACGTGCAGCTCAAACCTCTGCACGCCAGAACCTCAATGACCTGAGGGCTGCCCTTCAGGAAGGGTGGGATGCCATGCCTGAACAGAAAATAAGTCGACTTGTGAACAGCATGAGACGTGGTTGTCAACCTGTAATTGATGCTCAAGGGCACATGACGAGCTATTGGGACGTTGAAATATTTTGTTGTGGTGTACCCACGATTGTTAACTTTTGTTTCAATGAATTGAGATGAGGAAATCACCAGGGCAGCCTTCTACTTACATTTTCATGATATGATATCACTGTAGCGTGAAGTTTTATTTTCCATACATTTGTACTGAAAGCCAAATATCCCAAACTTTTTGGGAGTAGTGTATACACAATAAAACACTCCCACGCGCAGTTCAGCTTGAATGTTCCTGGACGAATTTTAAAAATAGGAAAATTAAGATAAATTGTCCAGGAAGGAGGAAAGGAAGGAAATAAGAGACATTATTTTCTTCTGCCACCACAGATAGTACTGTATGTGGTGTACAGCAGTGAGAATGATATATTAATTTTCACAAAGTCTACTGCCTATTTTTTTTATTATGATGACAATTTGCAAGTACTCCAGAATGCTTTGAATAGTGATCAGAAGGATATTCATAAATTGCAATGTCAATCTGCCATAAAAACAAGTTTAACTAAGCTTTTAAGGAGAGCATTTCAATTGCTGTGAAAAAGGCTTCCAGGCTCAGAAGTTGACAGCATGCCAGGGCGAATTGCAGATGTCTTGAAAAAGAAGGGTCAGCACTGCAAATATTGACTCGTTACAAAAATGTTATGTAATTGCCTGGAAAATTCTTTGACGCTCATGAAATGCTTGTAATTATTTCACTTTATCATCGTCACATCTTAGAAAAACATCTAAAAACATTGAAGCAACAAACCAATACCCATTCTCAAAACCTATGGCCATGACTGCAAGTCGTGTTGAATGTTGTTAAAAATGAACAAAGCTTAAATCTTTTTTATTTAATTGAAATTTTCTTCATTCATCCAAGATAATTTATTTCTATACAGTATTTCAATGGAGATGTGCCATATCCTTGAGAATGAAAGATAATTGTTGTCACGATTCGGGCAAACCGAATCAAGTTTTGGGACCCCAAAAAGTGTAGACGGCTAGACGCCAAACAAGGTCTACGTTTTAATGTACACAAATCGCACCGACAAAGTAGTAACATAAAGACGCTGGTCACAACAGGGACCAGAGAGCACAAAAACGAATAACAAAAAGCGCTTGCACAAAAGGTAAAAACAAGAACCGAGAATACAAACGAAAAAACAATGTATCAAAATACACGCAAGCAAAAGCCTGATCACAAAATAAAAGCCATGCTTACAAAACCAATGGTACCGAGAGTAAAAAAGAGAAAAAAAAAACAATGTGGTCTATAGCAAGAAAAGGTCTATGAGCAAGGACGCAGCAAGGCAAAAACAATACTCCGACAACCAGCAGAATAAAGATGGGTCCTTAAGTACAGAGTCCCTTGATAGATGATTGGCAGCAGGTGTGCAGTCAGAAAGTCCGTTCAGGCTGCCACCTGCTGGCCAGGCCGAAAACAGAAACGTGACAATTATACTTTAAAAGGATGTACACAAACTATTTTTGCTCTATTATGATTCAGAATATCACTGGTATTTAAAACAATAAACAAATGATATTATTGTTTATTGCAATAGTTTCTGGTTAAATATATCATCAGGAAAGAATTGTTTCATGGCAGGCCTACCAATAAAAAAATGTAAATACAGTCAAACCTCGGTTTTCGTCCTTAATCCGTTCCAGAAAGCTGTTCAAAACCCGAAATTGTTCGAAAACTGAAACCACGCTCTTTTTAAAATAAAAATGTTTACTGAACACGTCTGCTCACAATGGAAAGCAACACGAGGAAGCGTCACTTCTTCGTGTAAGGAAGGCGAGAGGAGTCAAATGGTGCATTCAAGTGCGCTCAGTTTGTTCGAGAACTGAAATTTGTTCATCATCCGAGGCATAAAAAACTTGGAATTTTTGGTCGAAAACCGAGGTTTGACTGTACAGTACACTGACGGATATAAAATATGTATTATGAAGCCGGAGTACATTTACGTTGCCTCTGCCGATGACGGCGCCAGCGAGACCCATCGACAATCCACAGATGTCACGCAGGTCAAGCGCCATCTCATCCGTGATGTGTACAGCTCTATTTGTGCATGCAATACTTTGTTTTTCTTTTTACCCCACCCCCCTTCCCCCTCCAATTCTGCTGCTGAAGATTGCAAATGTCCCCAGTGCGGGACAAATAAAGGTTTTCTTATTCTTATTCTTATGTTCAAAGTGTAGTGAATAGTCGCTGGAACTCGCCAATTTGGACTGTTGATTAAGTCCACGCGATTATAGTATCCAGCAACGAAGATAAAAGCACAGTTAAAAAGGAAAAAGCAGGTCTTGGTCGTCATCATTCCCCGATGGCTGTCTGAAGTAGGCCACCCAGAGGCAGTGCCACGGTCCCGTTTACGCAAAATGAAGCCTTGGCTGCGGCTCTCATTCAATTGAATGGTACCGTGCGTTCGTGAAAATGTTTCTCCCAAGTTTCAATATGCATCATAAATATTGTCTGTAGAGTTGAGGAGACTTCGGCTGGTTGTACGTTGCTGTATTTTAAAGCGGCTTTCGATGTGGGCCTAAATATCGGCCTAATTTTGAGGTATCGCACCGATAAAAATGACGTCACTGTTTCCAATATCGGGCCCAACATTCAACCCTTTAAATTATATTACAGCAGTTAAACATGGCACAAAGTGCACCGTTTTGTCACATGAGGCTTAAAACCTTTTCAACAATGCTTGCAAGCTTTAAGGCGCACAGTAAGGCATACACCTACAGTATGTACTGTCGGACAAAAAACTGCTTGTTGTTTGGTAGCCTATCTTTCTTTTTAATTAACCTCAATTCTCACGCATGCACAGTGGAGATCTGCAAATGGCTTGTTGAGGTTAGGCACCAAGTCCCAACTAAGCAATCTGATTGACACACCCCAAAAACGTTCAGAACTGCCAACGTCTTATATTATTTGCCTGCCGTGTACGTTGCATTTTCGCAACGTAGAAAAATAACTAGCGGTACAATCCCAATTCCAATGAAGTTGAGATGTGTTTTTATTTATGTTTAACCCAACAACCCAATTTCATTTGAATTGGTTTTATAATGTCCTATGAGCCACTTGATTTTTTTTGTGCTAAATGGATGCTCTCGTTTTTTAAATAGATATTATGGTACAAATGGCCCGGTGATCGACTGGTTTGCATGCTGGCCTGAGAGTACAGAGGTACAGGGTTCGATTCTGGCAACGGGCTTTCTCTGTGGAGTTTGCATGATGTCCGCATGCCTGTGTGGGTTTTTCCCCGGGTACTCTGTTTTCCTCCCACATTCCAGAAACATTTATTGCGGATAATGGAACACTCTAAATTGTCCCTCATTCAATGCTAAGGATGTGTTTTTAAGAATCCAAACATTGAATCCCAGGTACGTCTTTATGTATTTTCATACGTGGTAGGGTAAAGAAGGGTCTGAAAATGGCAAGCACTGAATGAGCAAGTTGCAATTGTGAGTGTGAATGTTTTTTGGAGGTTTTTTTTGTCTATGTGTGCCCTGCGATTGGATGGCAACCAGTTCAGGGTGTCCCCCGCCTACTGACCGAAGACAGCTGGGATAGGCTCCAGCATGCCCGAGACCCTGGTCCAAATTTCGAATTATTTAATTAGATATTAAAATACAAGTGGCATTATTTAACAGTTCCCAATAATTGTGCATTCACTTACTGTAAGGCCCGCCCAACACAGCTGAACCCAATTGAATTGTCTCACAGCGTGCAGGTTTTGGCAACTAGTTTCCTTGAATGACCCCACTGTCAGCCGTTAGTTTTGCTGTGATTCCAAATTTAAATTACAGGTGCATGCCGTTGCACTTTCACAGATGTACCAGCCAATCAAAAATGACGTGTCACTGATAGAGAAAGACGAACTTAATATTATCATGTTTTAAAGTTTCATTTCAGTATAGGCTTGATTGACCTCGAACGGTATGTTCTCACACAATGGAGCACACAGAAAAAAGGGCCAACTTGAGCTGAATAAAGCCAAGTCCTCATTAATTGATAATGTCGGCAGGAAGGTTCAACTTCGGGAGGGCAGCACGATAAGCCATTGTTTGTACCGAGAGATGTTTTGGCCTCAGAGGGGCGTCTCGGTGGGCTGGGTTGAGAGATGTGACATGTGAAGAAGGGAGTGTTTTTCTGATATATCGCTTGTATTTGCATACACAATCAATAAAAAGGCCGGCAGAGGTTGCAGGGGTCAGGTGTCAGTGGGAAGTGCACACGGAGTGGCTTCGTAGAAAACTCCGCCTCCTGCCGGCAGAAAAGACAATCTCTTCCTGAGTCCGTTCAACTGTCCGAGCGAACATCTCTGACAGTCACATAACTTGAGCTTTCACAACCAAAATATGTGTTTGCGGGTGTAAGCGAAATTCAGCCAGCAGCTGCCATTGCAACTCCGTAAAACAATTAAGTAAAATTAAGTAAAAACAAACTGTATCATGTTGAACAATAATACTCAGCTACAGTTATCATGTCATTGTGTAATGAACTTGTCATTACAAATAGTGTGATTAGCAGAACTGTTTTAAAAACTTTTCTTTTGGAAGGGAGGAAGATTGGGAGGCAATGTGGGACTTTTGAACATGACAGTTTTTCCTCTATCCACAATTTTTCTGCATACTCAAGCTCCATCAATCATCACAGCAGACTCCTGCTTCAAATGGCAAGTCTGAGCAGAGAACGCAAAATAACTCCATCCACATTCAGCTGCAAAAATCTCACTCCCTCTCACCGTACCAACAAATCTACACACACACACACACACACACACACACACACACACACACACACACACACACACACACACGCAGGTTGAATTGCACACTTGAACCGAACAAGCAACGGCTCGATTTGATGTGAAAAAAAATTGTAGCTTGACATTGAGTGACATTGAACATGGAAGTGATGGTGGGGGGTTTAAAAACTTCAGCACTGCAATTCAGTGCACCTGGGTCATTTTGCCGCACTGTGGCAATTGGTGTTGGCCACTCCCATAGCACTTTTGCTGTGGGTTTTAAACGCAGTGTTATGCAGGATAGACGTGTTTGGGAGGTATCAAAATTAGTTGAGTGTCAAATTGATTAAGTGATCTACAACTATTTTAATTATCAAGAAATAGTTAAGAGCCGTTGTTTAACTTTAAAAGGGCCCGTCTGTCTTATTTCGGCCTCTCAACAGTAATTATTCTCGGATTTTTGTGATATGTCCTAAAAGCAGACTGATTATCTTTTGAGTTTAAGAAAAAAAAGACATTTGTGAACATCTGCTTTTACTTTGGAAAACAATGACTGAGCCAAAACTGAATCAAATTTCAAAACATTTGCGAAGTACAAGATCAATCCCACTCATGTGATATGACTGAATTGTTGTTGAGTTGTTTTTATCGCTAAACAATATTTAATAGACAATAATAATCAGTTAATAAACAGTCATTGTGAAAAATGGGTTTCTAATATGCTTTAATGCAAAATAAAATTGTATCAGATGTTTTAATTAATTGATGGAATAATTAATTAGATTACTCAATTCTACAATTATTAGATCATGACAACCCTTGTCATATCCTTACCCAACATACAGAGTTAAATTACACAAAACATGGCTATTATGCGGTTGCTAGTTTTCCAAATATTATCAGAGCGATTGATTTTCTGTGGCACATTGACACAGCATTTTTGTTTGCCTCTTCCACAAACACAACCAATTCCATCGCTTAAAACTTCATTTTCAATTGTCACGCCTAGGGACAATTTAGAGTGTTTCTGTAACCTGCCATGCATGTTTTTGGAATGTGGGAGGAAACCGAAGTACCCGGGGAAAACCCAAACAGGCACAGGGAGAACATGCAAACTCCACACAGCAAGGCCGGAGCCCCGAATCGAAAGCTGGACCTCTGTACTGTGAGGTGGACGGGCGAAGTAGTCGGCTATTCTAAAAAGTGTCATCCTCGTATCACATGAGTGATCTCAACAGTGTAGAATTGCTGTTTCTTAATACTTGATAGAAGAATAGGACAATGCGAAGAACAACCTGTGATACAACTCGACATACTGTGACAGCACCAATGTTCAGTGTATACACTAGTGGTGCACGATTGCAATCTTTCCCAACCTTTATTGAGCCAAGACCATTTTACATTCGTAAAATCTCACTGCATGTCACCCAAAATATAAACACTGAATTGATGATGAGCTCGTCTGGCATTATTCATTCATTTACTCACTCTATGTGAAATTTGGGCCATTTCATTCAACAAAGAGCTGACACACCCACAGGAAGCCATGACTTATTCTTTTTATGAATGGCATCATGTGGTTTATTGTATCTTGTGCCATCCAATTGAGCAATGAGTTGCTCTGACCATCACTATACATCACAGGCATAGGTAGAAGAAGAAAAATACAGTAAATATTATATATATCTATCCATATATATATATATATATATAAACACAACGCCACAGACCTCAGCCATTCTCATTTGCAGACAACATTGATTTGAAAGAATGGATCAGATGGACAGGAGAGCAATATAGAATTACATTGAGTGAGAGCGGTTTCTTAAATGCTAACATTGTCAGAAAGGGTTTTATTGAATATTCACTGGACATATCATTCGTTGACATATCCTGACAAATTGCCTGGGAATTCAAATATCTCACAAGAGCAACACAACTGTCGCCTTCATACAGGAGGTCTTCTTTGGCATTGCATTGAGCACCATAGCGACCCCAAAACAATTCTTCATAATGTCGCCACTTAAAAGTACAGTACACCGCCATACGCTGAGACTAATGACGTGGTTTTAATGTATTCTAAATTCTGCACGTCAAGTTACTTAAATTCTAAACATGTACTGTCAAGTGTTGTGAACACAGCCCCTACCTTTACCGACACACAGCAAAACGCACATTTCCATCGTCACATTTTCTAGCCGAGAATTTGAGGTTTGGTAAAATATATGGTTTCTTTGACTTCACATCATCTTCAAGAGTTATACCACTTTGCGTCAAATGTTTCGCAAACCTTTATTTCCATATCAAAGAGGGGCGGGGTGGGTGCGGGGGGGGGGGGGGGGGTGTCAAAAGATTTATTGACATAGTGTCATTTTCAATTACAACACGGCATACATAACGTCACGGGTTAAGTATGAATCGCTGTTATAGTTATCCGTGTTCAAAAAGACAACAGTAGCTAAAGTAGTAAGACACACGTGAGGTTGAACTTACCGTCCTCAGCAGACCTAAGAAGGATTTATTCTGAGCAAGCAGCTGCACGCGGCTTTCACCTGCTACGACTCGGACGAAATTAACCACTTCGACAGCCTTTCTCCAAGCGCCACCTGAGAAATTCAGCACGCACACATAGAGACACGCCTACGCTCGCTCTCTACTCTCACACCCACCACACGCACAAGGAGACAAGTCCACACTGTGAAGACTAGTCAAGATTCGAAAACCAGCAACTTCTCGATTGTGTGCAGGGGCTCAAGAGGTGGTGGTTGGGGGTGCGGTATAGCCCCGTCAGCAGGGGCGGAGCTACAGTGTGACCAGGGATCAATTCCACCCCTGGCCATCCCCATACCTGGGGCAAATTTAATCCTCTACCAGGTAGAGTCTACCTGGTACTATTCTGCTATTTCCCCATGGCTGCAGTATTCTTTGACTCCTTGATACTGTGACACATTTTAAAAATTATATTAACTGCATATTTCAAGAATAAATGTACAATGGACTGCAAACTCAAAAATAATTTTAAGTAAAGAACATTCAATTCGTCCAGTCAGTATCAGTCAAAATCATGACTTCCACATCATAGCAAGTAAGCAACATGGCAGAGAAGTGTTTTTTATCATACAAACCACAGTCAGTTTCATGAAATAAAATGCACACATATACTAATCTCGCACACATACTCATAATACAAGCAGGAATAAACCTACGTAAAAACAAACATTTAGAACAATTAAGAGATTTTGTGTCATTGTGTGTCTAGATATTATTTGAATGAAAGAGCCATTGATGGTACTGTAATACTGTATGCAAAATGGTGTCGGCCATCTGTGACAATTGATCATTCTGATTGCCTGTTCAGTGCATGAGATAGATATAGACAATAAGGTCGTACAAAAAAGCCACTGCAAAGAGAATGACATTATATATTAAATTAAGATAAACAAATTGTAAGGAGGGCGGCCCGGTAGTCCAGTGTTTAGCACATCGGCTTCACAGTGCTGAGGTACCGGGTTCAAATCCAGCTCCGGCCTCCCTGTGTGGAGTTTTGCATGTTCTGCGTGGGTTTTCTCCGGGTGCTCCGGTTTCCTCCCACGTTCCAAAAACATGCATGGCAGGCTGATTGTGCACTCTAAATTGTCCCTAGGTATGAGTGTGCGCGTGGATGGTTGTTCGTCTCTGTGTGCCCTGCTGGCAACCAATTCGGGGTGTCCCCCGCCTACTCCCCGAAGACAGCTGGGATAGGCTCCGGCACCCCCCGCGACCCTGGTGAGGATAAAGCGGTTCGGAAAATGGATGGATGGATGGAAATTGTAAGGATGGTATGATAAGGAATGGCGGACGCGCCCTCCCCCCTCACTTAGGTGTTGTGTCACCCTTGCCACTCTTGCCTGTCAGAAATACAGGTAGGTGTAGCCCCTGTTAAATCCCTCCAGCATTTTATTGGATATTCTAAATTATATTTATAAATGATTATTGTCACGTCACACCCTACCCCCTCCACTCCTATGTATCGGTCAACCCTCCCGTCCTCTTTAGCCTCAGGAGAAAAACAATCCTGGAGCCGTCCTCGATTGTGAGCAAATCGTAGTGCTGACATGTGACAGTGCTGTCCTATACAGGCTGTACTCGCTAAACTTGGGAACTACAAAACAGTGTCACTACTGGGAAATTTTGATGCATGTATAAATAAAAATATTAAGTTCACCCCCCCCCCCCCCACCTCTGTCATCAAATTACACTGGGTTCCTAATGAGCACAAGTACATTCCATTGTTTGAGATTTCCCAAACCAGTAAATATTTATCTTTTATAACACTGCCATCTAAAGGTTGACGAGTGACGTTGAGGTGGCACAAACAGAGACAGCAGAACCCATGACGTATACCTGTAGAGGGTGCTGAACCCCCAAAAGAAATCTGCGTGGGCTCAGTTAAACCGCATCCATCATTTAATTTTACAAATGAAAATATTACTGATTTATTTCAATTTAAAAATATTTTAAAATATCTAATAACAGTTGCTATCTTAGCTGTGTGTTTAATGCACAGCATGTTTGCCTGAGGATTGAGAGGAAGAAATTTCATCTGTGCTGCATGTTATACATAAACCATATTTGACAATAAATGTTAAGGAAGTCGGTAATTATGTTACCGACGCCACAAAGACCACCAGCAAAGATGCCGACGCGCCAATATTCCAGGCTGAAGTGGAGGAGTCAGTAAGGAGCCTGAAAATTGGCAAATCGCCTGGCATCGACAACATTCCTGCAGAGCTTTGGAAACATGGAGGGCATGAGACAATAAAAGTATTCACACACATCTGTCAAAATATATGGGAAACCAAGCAATGGCCCCAAAAATGGACACAATCTCTCGTTATTCCCATCCCTAAGAAAGGGAACTCAAGGCAGTGTCAGAATTACAGGACCATCAGCCTGATCTGCCACGCAAGCAAGGTGCTGCTACGGATCATCCTGAATAGACCAAAGAGCAAGGCAGAGGAAATCATTTCAGAAGAACAAGCAGGATTCCGACCAAAAAGGAATACCACGGAGCAGATCTTTAACATCAGATTACTCATCGAGAAACACCTCCAGCATCAACAGGACCTTTACCACAACTTCATCGACTTTAAAAAAGCCTTTGACCGTGTGTGACATAAGGGGCTGTGGCAGGTGCTCCGAAACTACAACTTTAACAATAATCTCATCCAGGTCATCCAATACCTCTACACAAACTCAAGTAGTGCAGTTCTCATTAACAACACCATGGGAGAACTTTTCAAAACATTGGTGTCCGCCAAGGATGTCTTCTGTCCCCTGTCCTATTCAATGTCTTTCTGGAAAACATCATGGATGAGGCCCTTGAAACGTTCCACACCTCCATATCCATCGGAGGAAGACCCATCTGCAACCTCCGGTTCGCTGATGACATAGACCTTATGGGAAAAAGCGAAGCTGAACTCCAGGATCTTACCACCAGACTGGAAGAGGTAGCGAGGGCTTACGGCATGGAGATAAGTGCAGAGAAAAGCAAGATACTGGTCAATAGCCACAATAAAACAACACCAACAAACATCACAATGAACGGGCAAACCCTGGAAGTGGTTAAGGACTTCAAATACCTTGGGTCCTTTGTGAGTGAGGATGGCAGCTCCACAAAGGAGATTAAAGCGAGAATAGGCATAGCAACATCAGCCATGACAAGACTGGCCAGAATTTGGAGGAGCAATACCATCAGCTTCACGGTGAACGTCAGGCTATACAAATCACTGGTAATCTCCACTTTACTATACGGCTGTGAGAGTTGGACACTCAAAGCAGACACGGAACGCAGGATTCAGTCCTTTGAGAACAAGAGCTACAGAAAGATGCTCCATATATCTTACAGAGAACACCGGACAAATGACTATGTCAGACAGCTAGTCACCACCCTCGCTGGAGAACAGGAGCCTGTACTCTCAACGGTAAAACGTCGCAAAATGGCCTGGTATGGCCACGTTACAAGGCATACCTCGCTATCCAAAACCATCCTACAGGGGACAGTGGAAGGGAAGCGGAGAAGAGGCAGACAGAGAAAGTGCTGGATGGACAACATCAAGGAATGGACTGACTGCAGCTTCCAGACCGTGCTACGAACAGCGAAGGACCGAGAGTGCTGGGGATCCCTGACTGCCCAGACGTCCACCATGGCACCCCTACGGCCTTCTAGGCCTGACCTGACCTGTTAAGGAAGTGCGAATCACGAAGAATAGCCGGTCAACTCGTGCAATAATTAGACACGTTTAGATGATCACTTCAGGCATATCTATTCTATTGCCAAAACAACTTGGCAGCACAGCGTAACACGAACCGTGGCCATGAGCACAGCGTCTGCTTCCTAAAGGCGGAAGTTGTATTCACTTGTATATCTGGTATGTTTCTTCACAATAAAAGAAGTGAGCAAGAGCGCGATATACAGTACTGTATAACATAAATCCTTAACACCCCCACTCGCTATTAGCTCACTGGGTAAAACAACAAAAATGTATAACATAGCATATTCACAGTTCAACACTTTCCAAAGATTTGCATGGCAATTTTTTTCAACTTTTGTTTAGTCGCTGGTTTGGTCATCACATCAGCTACCATCTCGTCAGTTGGGCAAAACTCGAGAATGACTTCCCTGTAGAAACCACGCTCCTGACGAAATGATATTTCACATCAATATGTTTGCATCTCTGTCTATGAATGGGGTTCTTAGTCAATGCAATAGTGCATTGATTGTCTTAATACACTTTTGTTTTTGCATATTTGTAATTGTCTAACCTTTGTCTTTGTAAGCGGGCTACACTCTGAACTGGTTGCCAGCCAATTGCCAATAGACAAACAAACATTCATGCTCACAATCACACCAAGGGACAACATGTTCCATCAACCGACCATGCATGTTTTGGAATGTGGAAAGAAACCAGAGTACCTGGGTAAAACCCACACAGGTACAGGAAGAACATGCAAACTCCACACAGGAAGGCTGGATCCGGAATCGAACCCTGCACCTCTGCATTCTGAGGTGGATGTGCTAACCAGTCCTCGACGTGCTAACCAGTCATCCAAGGTGCCACCTCAATATTTATTAACACTATAATAGGATATAATTTGCTGGACTGTATTTGTGAAAACATTCGTAAAACGTGTGGTACTTGGTGTTAACCTTAATCCTAAACATGTAAGAAGGAATCAGAAGATCTCTCTCACTCTCTCTCTCGCTCTCTTTCTCTCTCTCTCTCTCTCTCTCTCTCTCTCTCTCTCTCTGGTTGGTAATTTTCACTTTTTTGCATGCATATTTGATTCAATGTGTGTGGAATTTAAAAAGGTTGTTTCTTCATGTCTTCATATTATTTTAATGTGATTTGAGGCATGTTTCTTTTTTTGTTTTTGTCTTTGTGTCCAGTTTGTTTGATGTGTGTCATGGTATAGATTTGGTGAGCCATCACCTTACCCTGGTGGAGGGGTTTGTGTGTCCCAATGATCCTAGGAGCTAAGTTGCCTGGGGCTATGTGCCACTGGCAGGGTCACCCATGGCAAACAGGTCCTAGGTGAGGGACCAGACAAAGCACGGCTCAAAAAAGCGTGAGCTGGGCGGCAGCCAAAGTCGGGGACTGTGGCAGTCCGATCCTCGGCTGCAGAAGCTAGCTCTAGGGACATGGAATGTCACCTCTCTTGCAGGGAAAGAGCCCGAGCTGGTGTGTGAGGTAGAAAGTTCCGACTGGATATAGTTGGACTTGCCTCCGCACACAGCCTGGGTTCTGGTACCAGTTCTCTCGAGAGGGGTTGGACTCTTTTCCACTCTGGAGTTGCCCACGGTGAGAGGCGCAGAGCAGGTGTGGGCATACTCAGTGCCTGTACATTGGGGTTCACACCGGTAGACGAGAGGGTTGCCTCCCTCCGCCTTCGGGTGGGGGGACGGGTCCTGACGTTTGTGCGTACGCACCCAACAGCTGCTCAGCGTACCCACCCTTTTTAGAGTCCATGGAGGGGGGTGCTGGAGAGTACTCCTGCTGGGGACTCCCTTGTTCTGCTGGGGGACTTCAATGCTCACGTGGGCAATGACAGTGAGACCTGGAAGGGCGTGATTGGGAGTAACGCCCCCCCTATTCAGAACTTGAGTGGTGTTTTGTTATTGGACTTCTGTGCTCATCACGGATTGTCCATAACGAACACCTTGTTCAAACATAAGGGCGTCCATATGTGCACTCGACACCAGGACACCCTTGGCCACAGTTCGATGATTGACTTTGTGGTTGTATCATCGCATTTGCGGCCACATGTTTTGGACACTCGGGTGAAGAGAGTGGCGGAGCTGTCAACTGATCACCACCTGGTGGTGAGTAGGCTCCGATGGTGGGGGAAGATGCCGATCCGACCTGGCAGACCCAAACGTATTGTGTGGAATCCCCTGTCAGAAGGAGTTTCAACTCCCACCTCCGCCAGAGCGTTTCCCATGTCCTGGGGAAGGCGGGGGGCATTGAGTCAGAGTGGACCATGTTCCGTGCCTCTATTGTAGAGGCGGCCAATCTGAGTTGTGGCCATAAGGTGGTTGGTGCCTGTTGTTGCGGCAACCCCCGTACTCGTTGGTGGACACCAGCAGTAAGGGATGCCGTCAAGCTGAAGAAGGAGTCCTATCGGGCCTTTATGGCCTGTGGGACCCCAGAGGCAGCTGATGGGTATCGGCTCTCCTATCTCTGGGGTTGAAGCTCCTCGGTAGAAGAGCCCCAGGCATGGATGAGTTCCTCAAGGCTCTGGATGTTGTGGGGCTGTCCTGGTTGACACGCCTCTGCAACATCGCGTGGTCATCGGGGAGAGTGCCTATGGATTGGCAGACCGGGGTCGTGGTCCCTCTTTTTGAAAATAGACCTTACCAGCTTCCCTGGTAAGGTCTATTCATGGGTGCTGGAGAGGAGGGTCCGTCAGGAAGTCAAGCCTCAGATTGAGAAAGAGCAGTGTGGTTTTCGTCCCGGCCGTGGAACATTGGACTGGCTCTACACCCTTAGCAGGGTCCTTGAGGGTATGTGGGAATTCACCCAACCAGTCTACATGTGTTTTGTGGACTTGGAGAAGGCATTCGACCGTATCCCTCGGGGAGTTCTGTGGGGAGTGCTTCGTGGGTATGGGGTACCGAACCCCCTGATACGGGCTGTTCAGTCCCTATACTCCCGATGTCAGAGTTTGGTTCGCATTGCTGGCAGTAAGTCGGAATCGTTTCCAGTGAGGGTAGGACTCCGCCAAGGCTGCTCTTTGTGGCGCAGCCGAATCGTTGAGGGTGTCCGTTTTGGTGGCCTCAGTATTGCATCTCTGCTTTTTGCAGATGATGTGGTTCTGTAGGCTCCTTCGATAGGAGCCAGATGAGGTGGCTCGGGCATCTGATTAGGATGCCTCCTGAACACCTCCCTGGTGAGGTGTTCCGTGCATGTGCCACCGGGAGGAGACCCCAGGGATGACCCAGGACACGCTGGAGAGACTATGTCGGACTGGGAACGCCTCGGGATCCCCCGGGGAGAGCTGGAAGAAGTGGCTAGGGAGAGGGAAGTCTGGGCTTCCCTGTTAAAGCTGCTGCCCCCCGAGACCCAATCCCGGATAAGCGGCAGAAGATGGCTGACTTGATGGTATAGATTTATATGGCAGTACAATCTCTGTTAAAAACAAAAAAAAAGTTTGACAAAAACTGTACATTGTTCATGACTATATCCAAGTCTTTATGTTACCGATTTGTTGCTTAGTGTTGTATATGTTTGTTGGTCCATGTACAATGCAGATGGCTGTTTGAAAGTGATCTATAAATACAGTTGAGTTGAGTTATATTTTATATAGATGCAGACGTAGTGAGTGAGTGAGACAGTCAGACCATGACCCTTGTGAACTGTGTTGGTTCTCCTTTTCTAAAGCTCAATCTATTAACTTGTATTACTGTACTTTTAAGTTGAAGGGCAGATCTGCCACACAGAATATGGCGTGGACGCTCACGTGTCGCAGCAACGAGTCAACCCTCTCAAGGCGCTCTAACATGTCTGTGGCAGATGCAGCTGTACGGGCAGAGTGGGATAGCACTGGAGCAGGGTGGCTAGCTTCAAGACCGCAAATTGAGTTCCGTGGCCGGTCTGCTCTCTTTCGTCGTGACAAATATTGTGTAAAAAAGAAAACGATGTGACCTATATAAGGATATTGTTCGAACAACAGCCACATGGAATGCAAAGCACTTGACGTGAAACGGAGATTCTAACGCCACAGACAATAAAAAGAAGACGCGGCTATCCCCGAATTATCTCCACCATTTTGGTTGTCAGTGATGGAGCACATCCGGACGCCCAAGGTATCTTTGAAATGTTAACAACTACATGGTGATGATGCCGAGATTTTCCGGTTCCTTATTTTCTTACTTGGTGTTTATTATCATCATGCTTCTTAAATTGACTAACGTTACCAGTTGGCAGGTGCAAGTATCCGAGCAGTATCAGGTATCAGGCTCAATGGTGTCACTGTGTGGACGTAATGCAGTTCTGCAAACGGCCTTTTAGGTTTTTTTTTTTTTAGGATGGCACTTCTGTGTGATCCGAGCAATCCTAATAATCGTTCACCCTATCCGTACACACCCCAATAGTGTGTCCAATAATGAAATGGATTTCGTAAAAAAATAAATAAAAAATCGGATGTACATAATGCTATCTTCTGAAGACATTGTACGATGATCGATTCTTGCAACAATTATTAATGTTAAAGTCTTTTTATTCGTCCCGTAAAATCCCCCATTATGGCTACGTCCCTGCGGTCTTCGGGCATCTGCCAACCGTGACGCTGCATTTTACTCCGAACCATTTTCACCCTGTCCTTCGTCTCACCACATCGTCAAAGGGTAGCTATTATAATGAACTAAGAAATTATCCTTATCAGCGCTTCATGGGAATAAAATTCAAGAATACTCAGACAATTATAGAAAATTTTTTTCTGCCTAAAGATTCATACGTTTAAAAAAAATAAAAATAAACACGTTTATTTCAGCTAAATTGTCAAGTGAAATGTATTGATATAGGCCTCAATCACCAAAGGGTCTGAAAGGGCTATATATGCGCACCGTTTTTAATGACATCCCGTGATCTTAACCCCACTGTAGGCCAGGGGGGAAAAAAACAAACAAAAAACCCCCGAACACATCTGGGGAAAAATAAGAAACATTGAGAAGGGGCTGCAGATGATGGAATTCCCTTTCTAGCAAGACCAGGCTGCAAAGGATGCCAAGTGGGCAATATTTAACTCAAAATGTTACTGTACAATGTTAATGAATGATTTAAACATCCATTTAATAAGATCAAGAAATTCAGGAATGGTATGGTGCAAGGTATTCCACCATACAAATGCTGTATCCCTGACATTTGTGTGTGTGTGTGTGTGTGTGTGTGTGTGTGTGTGTGTGTGTGTGTGTGTGTGTGTGTGTGTGTATAAGGTGGAAAATGTGCGTCTCTTGGACCGGTCGAAGGGCCAGAGAAAGGCCAGTGTTGGGACGTTCTACCTTTCAGCTACACATTCAATGTTTATTGAGAACAACACTGAGACACGCAAGGAGACATGGGTAAGCAGGAAGCCTTATGCTGGTCTTCATTCATAACGTCATCTAATCCATGACATATTCATGGTGAGGTAGACGCTGAGTACACTATTCCCAATTCTTTAACTCTCAGTTAAATTCTGGCATGGGCAGCTCGTGGGCCTTTCAGTGCATGTACTGTAGGTACATGCCTTGTGGATGAGGCAAAAAAAAAAAAAAAAATTGCCCTTCTATAGGGGTGTTCACACGGCACACATTTGCATAATTGCTGCACCGATGTATTTTGTTGCGATTTATCTTACACCGGTGTAAATCTTTGGAGCGTTTGCACGTACAGTATAAAGCTGCTTACTAGAGAGAAGCGTGTTAACCCCGGTGCAGCCCCACTTGCGTTCACATGGTAGTTTCTGCGGCCGTGCAATACGATAATAATACGGAATAAAACATGCACATACGTAAAGTGTACTTCCTTTTCCCCGCCTTGTTTGTGACATATCGAAAAACCATGGTTTATACTTCTCCAGACAAATCAACGCTGCGGTCTATCAGACACCGTAAAAGGATGAGAGAGAGAAAGAAAAGAAGTGCAAAATACCCAGGATGCAAATTATGCAATACCCGTATGTAATCAACTCTTCTCACGTGTAGCGAGTCTACCCCTGTAGCGTTCTCGCGTCCCATTTTATATCGGTGCTGCCCCACAAACTAGCATTTACTCCGGAGTAAAATTTTAAACCACCTCCTGAGCAGGGTTAAATTTGCTCAGGTTTAAGCTGTTTTCAGGGGCTACACCGGTATAACTTTGTACGTGTGAACGCTCTACGGGGGGAAGCCCCGGTGCTACACCGAAGTAAAAGTTGCCGTGTGAACACCCTTTATGTCTTTGTCAGCTTTTTGTTTGGAGAAAGATAGTGAGACACAAGACAGTTGGTTTGTCTTTAAAGCACAACAAATATAAACCCAATTTCAATTAAGTTGGGACCTGTTAAACATAAATAAAAACACAAAACAAATGATTTGCAAATCATGTTTAACCTAGACAGTATTGACTTAATTACACTAGAAAGACAAGACGTTTAATGTCTGCATTGTCATATTTTATGCTTCATAATGCACCACAGTTTCAATGGGAAACTGGCTTGCCTGCAGTCCTGACCTGTCTCCCATTGAAAATGTGTGGTAAAATACAACAAAGGAGACCCCAGACTGTTGAACAGCTAAAGCTGTACGTCAAGCAAGAATGGAAAAGAATTCCACCTCCAAAGCTTCAACAATTTGTGGAACTGAGGAACTTACAAAATGTATATGTTCAAAGAAAAGGTGATGTCATGTCAATGATTGTTTGCTAAAAACAACAATGTTTATCAGTTTGAACATTAAATATCTTCCCTTTGTAGTGTATTCAATGAAATAAGAAAATATAAGAAAACCTTTATTTGTCTCATATTCTGTTTTTTAATGTTTAATTGAACGTCCCAACTTAATTAGAATTGAGTTCGTATTTAGAAAGATCACTATTTGACAATAGAACAAAAACCCATGTAAAAAAACAAGTAAAATAATGTATGTGGGTGTCTGTGGACACAGCAATACAATAACGACTCCTTTTGGAAACTGTATGACCACAAATATTCTTGGATTGTCATTTCTCTCACAGTTAGTCCCTTGTCCAACGTTCATAAATGACTACTATACAGGTTGCAACTTTGCTTCACATTTTGTGGATATCCATGTTCTGAGTACATATATTGACTGACATATCTGACAATTGCCGATATATTGGCTAGTAGCTTTTATAATTTTTTTATTTTAATTTTTAATTTTTTTTAGCCCCCAGAATTGATATCTGCCCAAAAAATCGCATTGTGGTCGGACTCTACTCCAAATGAAATATACTGCTCCTACATCCCATAATGGTCACTATCAAGATCTAATGTGAAGAAGAAAGCAAATTTTACTGGAAACATTAGAAATTTCCAAAGGATAGATTTCATCTTTACATTCTATGGATTGTAGTTTTAAAATGTGTCTTGTGTTTCAGCTCTTACACAGCATGATAAGCAGTGTGGAGAGGTTGCCCACCACACCCACTGGTAGTCAGCTGATCTTACGTTGCAAAGATTTAAGGATCATCCAGATTCTCATGCAACAGGAGAAAGATTGTTTTGATGTCCACACCTCATTATTGAGGTTGTCACGACCAGGTTTGTGTGTTTTAAGGGCTATGTGTCTTTTACACTATCTGATACGTGCGCAGCCCACTTCCACATTCGGTAAGGCAGGCAAAAGCACTCCCTCCTCATCCAGGTGAATGGCGAAGGGGACTGTGACATACCACTCATGGTAACCTTAAATGTCCACAATTAGGGATGCAGGATAAATGTTGTTTTCTATGATACCAATAACCGATAACATCCTACTTCTCCAAACCGATATTGATAAATGTTAACTTTATTTTTGTATATTACAATACAGTACAATACATCTTTATTTATATAGCGCTTTCACAACAGCTGCAGCTGTAAAGCATGTGACATACCACTCATGGTAACCTTAAATGTCCACAATTAGGGATGCAGGATAAATGTTGTTTTCTATGATACCAATAACCGATAACATCCTACCTCTCCAAACAGATATTGATAAATGTTAACTTTATTTTTGTATGTTACAATACAGCACAATACCTCTTTATTTATATAGCGCTTTCACAACAGCTGCAGCCGTAACAAAGTGCTTTAAAGAACAGTTAACATAAAACTACAAAATAATATAAAGACGCAGACAGTCATGTGACCTTAACCACTTTTCTTGCATACGCTTATTAGAAGCAGTTCGAGATGAAAGAGGAGAGAATCAAAGTGTCCTTTCACCAGTTGATCAGAGACATCAGGCTCAAAATGTGCACGCGCCTGCGAGAAGCAAGTTTGAAAGTAAACAAGAAGCTGTCGCGTCCATTGATGAAAAAAGAGAATGGTTCACTTCTCCTGTCCCATATAAATCGGCTTCAACTCCAAATGCCAACTCTCAGTTCCAATTACGCATTGGCGCTTCGCGCAGACGCTCCTCTCTCCTCATCCTCTGCTCCACAAGCCATCCATCCAGCCGCACCAACGCATACTGTCTAACAGCCCCGCCATCTCCGCTGATCAAAACGGCACTATGAAAAGTTCTGCCCAGGACAGACGCAAAAAACACAAGCGCCTTCGGGGCTATCCAGCGGCGACCGTCAAATATTGCCGACATTTCACCCCATCAAAAGTAGTGCTGGTACACGTGTGTTGCAAAGAAGGCACACCAATCAAACACAGATTCTTCTCCTTGAACGAATGGCGTGGCCAAAATGCTAAAAAAAAAAAAAAAAGTCCACAACAGGTCCAAACGAAGGACAACAAACACAATATGACTAAACAAAAAACAAAAACAATAAAAAAAGTCGAGCTCTTCAAGAGCTGTTGTAGACAGCTGCCAAATACTTTGTACTGATAAAAATTTATTTTTGTGTATTTCAAATTATCAGTTGATGCAGCTTAGTCAAATATTTCAATCACTTTTCACACTGATGTAGCGGGGTCAGAGGATGATGCAGTATATAAAATGGGTCGGCGACAACGTATAGTCACGTTTTGCTACTTGATGTTGAGGCGATGAATCAATCTCAAAAGCTCTGATGTGTAGTAGTACCTCTTAATAAAGTTGATTTTTATTTTGCTATCACCCCCACTGGTGATATTTAATAGTACTATTTCAAGGAATAAGTCACTCACAAAATTATTCACTTAGTAGTGACATTTCAACAATACCCATTGCACACATCTTATCATGTTATCAGGTTCCAGTTTATCATTATTGGTGCATGAAAGAGTTAATGTGAGGACGCAGTACACATACATGCACACACACATATTTTTAAATAAAGGCAGGAACCCAAACATTTTATTGCTACTTGCCATTTTCATGTGAAGACATTTAAAAGGGCCAAGGACAAAAACATGATTAAAAAATAGCCCTCACCATAGCTCAACTTCAACGAGCTATGGCGGTTCGTATTCCAACATTTACAGTTGCACACAGTGCAGTGTCATAGCATTTGCTATTTTCTGAACCACTTGTCCTCACTGTTAGCAATTAGCTTCATTTAGCTAACAGCAATTAGCTTAAAGCAGCTGCTTTAAGCCACTTTTGGTTATGTTGCCTCTGCTGCCTCTGGCGCCTGCCAGACCCCAACTATCCATGGAGGTCTTGCTGGTCACGCCTTATCTTGTCTGGCATGTTGAAAATGCTGTGAAAATTTGCTAGAACTCACTTTGTACTGTAATCCAATGTTGATTAAGGCCACACAGTTATAGTATGTAGCAACGAAAGTAAAAGTACAGTTCAAACAGAAAAGGTCGTCATCACTACATGGCATCCGAAGCAGGCCACCGCCTTCGGGACGACTGGCGCTGTGGCTCTCATTCAAGTGAATGGGACGCAGCACACGGTGCCTAAGCTCATGAAAATCTTTACCCTAAGTATCAATATTTATAATAAATATTGTTTTTAGAGCTGAGGCGACTTTGGTTGGTTGTTCATGTAAAAAAATCATTTAAATCAGTCACCATGCCATGAAATTTGGACACAGATTTGATCCCTGATTCAAATTAAAAAAACTAAAAAACTAAAGCAGTGTTAACACGTACAAATAACATTGTTATTTGTGAAGTTGCGCGCAGCGGTGCCGTATTACCTCCTATGTCATATGCAGCAGAGGTTTCGACTCTTAAAGTGACAATAACTACACCAACTTTAGTGCATTTGAGGCCGGTTTCAATGTCGGCCAAATTTATTGCTATCGGACCGATACAAGTGATGTCATTTTAATCCCAAATTTGGATCGATATTTATCAGCGCGATGAGTTGTTGTGCATCTCTGTCTACAATGTAGGTTTTTTTTCAAACACAAGATTACAATAGCTGTTAAGGCTTCCTTCATGTTTACATGTATCATGTATTTGTATAAATAAATTATATTGATGTATTTAACTTTTGCCTGCTGACACCAGCCATAAAGACTTTCTTTCTTTATTTGTTTGTTTTTGTGTAGTTAGGCTTCAACAATCACGCCATCAACCCGTTGTGTTGCTCGTTATTGCAGCATACACAGGAAACTCGCTAACCTGTTTTCATGTTTGGTTATGTGCTCTGCCACGTACAGTGGATTATTTTATAGCATGTTGAGTAATAAAAAAATAAAGCATTTCATACTTTTTTTTGCTGGTTCTTCTATTTTTAGAGAAGTACAGTGAGCTGTACTGTCTGTCCTTCAATCCCAACATTAACAAGGAGGAGAGGCAAGAGTCATGGAGCTTCATAGACCTCATGGCCGACTACAAAAGAATGGGAGTTCCAAATAACCTCTGGGTTGTTTCAGCAGCAAACAATGAATACAGGGTTAGTTGGTCTACTTGTGATTCTTATACCCAACATTTTCATTTTGATGTGATCCATCCATCCATTCATCCATTGAGGCTTGGCAATATATCGATTTAATTGGCACTCATAGAGGGATAGGAGCTGGGCCGGCCAGCGGATCGTGATGATCTATGTTGATCTGTTATGATCTTTATGTTGCCAGCTTGACGTAATTCCCAGGTGCTGCCCAATATGACGTTTTAAAAATAACATAAAAAACTGAATTAAAAAAAAAAAGAATATTGTGAATGTATTTTTAACATCAAATTTTTTGTTGGAATGGAACGATTCACTCTTAAATAACTTAAAAATGATCATGTTGATGTGTAGCCAGCATCGATGTAAACTTGTTCAGCGAGTTGGATGTAGTTCGATCGCATGGCAGACACATTGATATATGGAATAAATAGATGTACCCTTTTACAAAAAACGTCCCTTCATAAACTCTGAGCTGCGCTGACATTTAGCATTTTTCTACAGTTTTCTACTTCCATTTGAGGCCCAACAGTCTCCAACAGTTGTTCCCTGATGATGTGACCTCGATGAAATTAGCCCCATCGTGTTGTTCATGTCGGGGCACAATCATTGGATTAATAATGTTATTCAGGTAGTAGGGGCTTGTCACAAAGTGTAGGGCAGTTCTGTACAGACTGTTGACCCCCACTGTAACACCGTCACCACCTAAAGGTCGTGGTGACAACATTGACTGAAGCATAAGCGCTCTCCTTGATGTCTACAACATTGTTGGTGACCATCATTTCTATTCAACCTGAATTAACTTTCATCAGAGACCAGCACTGAGGCCCACTGGTCCCTCGTCCAGCAGAAATGCTCCCTGGCCCATGCAAGACAATGTCACCAGTGCCTGGTGGTGTGGTCAGGTCCTCTTGCAGGTCGTCGAGCACGCAGACCATGCTGATGTTAACTCATTCAGTACCAGCCAATTCTGGACCAAGTCTGAAAGGACGTTTAAAAACGTCTTTGGGAGTGAATTAGTTAATGATGCCTCTCATCTCCATTAAACATGCCTGGAGTTGAGTGGCCTTACTCATTCGGTTTCTCAGGGCATTGTTTACAATGTAGTGGTCATCAGCATGGGATGTGGCCACTTTTACATCTTTCTGTGACGCTTCCAGTCTCTTGGTATCTCTGTCTCAACCTGTTGATGACACTGTGACAGTCTAAGCTCAGTGGCCACTTCCGTCTGAGAATGTCCTGTTTGAAGCATGAAAATGGCAAAATACTGTTGATCTATTGTGAGGTGTCGTCTTGGTCTCATGATGTCAAAATATGAAAAGCATGATGAGGACGACTGTTTAAATACCAGGACATTTATTGGTTGATTCAAGGATCTAAAAGGACTGAAACATTCAACAGTTGCCCATCTGTATTCAAAAGCATGGGGAAGGCCATATTAAGTTCACCTGTAAAGGTTTGATTGCATTTTAGGCTCATCCTGAAATTTCACCTGAAAGCCAAATATCCCTAACTTTTTGTGAGTAGTGTGATTCATGATAATGCATACATCCTTGTTAATATAATTCATCTCATCACACTACTTGACTCTTTCACTAAGGACAACCCAACATCTTCATAATGTTGCAAATAGCCGCACATATTTTGGAGTCAGCTAACAATATTGAATAAAATATTACGTGTGATCTTTTCCCAGATATGTGAAACGTATCCTTCAGAGCTATTTATTCCAAAGTCAGCCTCACCTACCGTCATTTTGGGCAGTTCAAGGTTCAGGAGCCGAGGACGATTTCCTGCTCTGTCGTACTTTCACCAGGACACACTGGTCAGTGTTTCAGACAATCATACTGAACTACCATAAATGAGTGTAATGTTAATTGCATTATCATGATGTCTTTTAGGCTGCAGTGTGCAGGTGTAGTCAGCCACTGTCAGGCTTCAGTGGACGTTGTCAGGAGGATGAGGCCATGCTGCAAGCTGTGATGAAATCCAACCCTGGAAGTGCCTATATTTATGTGGTCGATACGAGGCCCAAGGTAACACACTTAAGACTCACCTCTCAGCACATACTCGAGGAGAGCTGTATATTTGAGTTATAATATTGTCCATGTACACTGCTCTTTATGAATGTGTGTCCAGCTGAATGCCATGGCAAACAGAGCCGCTGGTAAAGGCTATGAGAATGAGGACCACTACACTAACATCAAACTGCACTTCATTGGCATCGAAAACATTCATGTGATGAGGAACAGCCAACAAAAAATTATTGACAGTAAGTAGGAATGCAGACCCGTAGACCGGCCGTGCAAGGTGTCTTTATTTCTTCTTCCTGGATCACTGTCCTGTGTATAAATGATTAAGTGAGTAAGGATGGCCTAGTAATTTACCGGCTTCCAGCTTCGTGTTGAAGGCATAACAAGAGGCATTGTGTGAAGTCTAAAGCCAGGAACAAACCACCCACGCCCGTTGCGTTGAAAGCAATAGATGAGTTTCAATATTTGCAAACATTGCCTCCAAGATGCGCACGCATCTTAATGACGTCACTTTTGTTTGCAAAGACAAGCATTCTTAATTGCCAACTCAGTCCAATTCTCACGTCGTCAAGCTTGTAACCACAACTTTTGCAGTTTTTTCTGAAAGGGGTGTGTACCAGCAGGAATTCTATAAAAGACTCGATCTCTGTGTGTGCTCTTTCCATTCCGACAACCCACGGCACGAGACTATTATGACTCACAAGCGTGTGTTTTCTGCCTCCAAGATGCGCGCGCAGCCAGCCTTAATGGATGCATACGTCACATGAAACTGATCTATTGTGGTTGTTGCAGGTAATTATTTAATTGTTCTGAGCTCAATTGCCAACGTGAACGCGCACATCTATTGAAAGGAAAAGGCCAATCAATTCTGGCTCTCCTGTGACTGTTATGCCTCTGATGTGCCAATTTACCAGTAAGCCAATGTTTGCTTTTATATCGAAAAAAACAATGTTTAATTAATAAGGGGCGGCTGGAGTTTACAGCCTGCACTATACTTGATCACCATTGGGGCACCATGTCTGTTTTTGGGATTAAATTAAAAAGGCTTAAAAGGACAAAATAAACCTCTGCAAAACAGTCATTAATGAGACAGCTGCTGCATTTGAAGAGTTTTGAGTTATTTTTTTAAGGTTAGAGGTTAACTTTTAAATACAGACACACACTATACAATGCAGTTTTAAATCATGTGCACATTATTCTCTAAATCAGCTGATTGAGGCTGATTCCAATGCTGGCAATCGGAAGAGGTACATCACAGGGAAAGTAACGATGATGATAAAATAAGCAAATTATTGATGACCTTCGCACGTGACTGTTAACAGGCCTGAGGATTTCAGAAATTAACAGAAACTGTTTTTCGGTTCCGTCAGAATAGCCAATGGGAAACCATTCACGAATTTTGGGTTCCGTAAATATTCATCATGTGAACCCATTTTTCTATTTTGACTGATATTCATAGTCAAGATTTGTGATACTCCAGGTACTCCAGGTTTATTCAATAAACTAAATGGATCAAAACATGTTGTTTAATTCCATCTAGAAAGTTAACACAGATCTGAGGATTTCACGGTAACAATCGTTTCCTGTAGCGTGTCGTTTCTGTGGGATCATTTGTACCGTACCGAAAAATCGTTTCCCATAAACATCACCACGCACTAATTGACTGTATGTATTAAAATCTCTCCTGCAAATCAAGCGTGTCACGTTCCATGATGCTTGCTAAAGTCTGAACTCAAATTTCAAATTGTCATATGTAATCCACAATAACAGTCATTATTCTTGACTTCTGATTTTAAAACTCGTTAACCATCAATTTGTTGTGTGCTCTGTATGTAATATGTGGAGGTGATTAAACTTTTGTATGGTTTCCCACAATTCATAGCGGCCCGGAGTTTGACACCGCTGCACTAGATGGAGCTATGCTAAAGCAAATACAATACAGTACAGCTTTATTTACTTGGAGCTTTCACAACCGCTGCAGCTGTCACAAAGTGCTTCACAGAACATTTAAAATACTACGTCCATGAAACCTGAATATTGATCTATATATATATATATATATATATATATATATATAACCCGTTGGTGTTTTGTTGTTTTGTTCCTGATTGTAAAGTGTCCTTGCGAAAGGCATCAGATTATAAGGGGCACTGTCGGCTTTTGAGAAAATTGAATACTTTTTGGTGCGCCCAATAGTGCAGAAAATACAGAAATAATGAATGAACAATTGCTTTTCAGTTTTAGATAATCTAGATTTACTACTGAAATTTAATATATGAATTGAAGCACACTATTTTCCTCTCTAGAAACATTAGTTAGGTTTGACACAACTCTCTCCCTATATTTTGGTCTATGAGACAAAGCGACGTCACAACTCCAGTTGCAATTTTGCTGGCTAAAACAACAAACTTGAGTAAGCCTGGTTTGTTAAAAAGTGTTAAAAACTGTGTCAGGGTATCATCATCAAAGTGTGCAGTCTTTTAAAGTGTCTGTGTATTAAACTGGCTTTGATCCGACAGCTTTCACTCTCTTGTTTAGCGGCTAGCTTGCTAGCTGCTAACAGTAGAGCTCTCACAAAATGCAGGCAGCAGGCACCGTACAATTTAGTGCATAATTATGTCCTTTATTTAATTATTGCGCCCTTAATTAGCGATTGAACATTATTGAGAGTGCACGCATTAAAAACCGAGTACTCGAGACAGAAAAAAAATCCAAAAGCATTTTTCTGAACCAAGGTTCCGGAATTACTGGAGGACCTGTTTCCGAGTTTTCCATCACCATCACAAACCAGTGTCTCCTTTGCAGATGATGATAGAACTTGAGGTGTGTGGAAATGTTCAAACTGTTAAACTGTGGCTAATCATTGTTGATAACAATGACAATAATTTGAAGAGGAACAACTGTTTCACCTGTGTGTGTATTTCCTTCTGTCTTCTACGCAGTGGGTGAAATGCGATCTCCTTCGATGACTGACTTCCTTTGGGGTCTGGAAAACTCTGGTTGGCTGAAACACATTAAAGCTATTCTCGATGCTGGAGTCTTCATTGCCAGGGTATATACTTCTTAATCCCTGTAAAGTACTTGGTACTTAAAACAGTGTGTGTGTGTGTGTGTGTGTGTGTGTGTGTATATATATATATATATGTATATATATTGAATTGAATTGAATTGAATACAACTTTATTGTCAAATGTGCTGTACGTATGTGTAACATACAGCACAGATGAAATTTCTTCCCCCTCAACATAAAACAAGAGGAGCCGCTGCGGGTGTCCGCGCCGCCATCAAAAGAAAAGTTGACCAAAAAAATGACTATATATATATATATATATATATATATATATATATACAGTGTGCGTGTGCGTGTGTGTGTGTATAAGTATGTATCACCATTCACTACGAGTTGGCAGACATTCAATTGCGCTCATATAAACTTATGTGCACAAGACTACATGTTAGCTATCCAATTGACGATGTGGGTTGAATTCCATTAGCCCCGAAAAGGCTTCCCATGGTCCCAGATGTTTTTCCATTCGACTTTTTTGAGGCCGAACAATTCTGATCTAAATGTCTCAGAACTATCTCAGAGTTGGTTCAAAAGCGCCGGCCATCTGGAGTCAAGCGAGGCTGTGTTGTCGCTTACCTGATTGGCTGACAGCGCTGCAGTAAGGAACTCCCACATGCTCATTTCCTGGTTTTAGACAAGCTGCCTGCTGGCTCTTGCCAGAGTTATAAAAATACATTATATACAATAAACAATGGTGTTTCACAACAACGGTGAACCATATTTACAATTTCATCCGTGCTATTGGATGCATTTTTGATAAATAATGGTGAAAGTTTTTTCGTGAAAGTGCGCAGGCAACGCTTGCTTGCCACTTCTCATTAAATTGAATGAGAGGATGAGGGGCAGATTAGAGGCCTGTCCTGACCAATTGTGGCCCCCACCTCAGAATGGCGGCTTCAGGTGGCCGCTGGAGAGCTTCAGATGCGGCAGAGTGAGGATGACCAGCTGTTAACTCGAATGAGAGTGAGTACTCATTCAAAATGAATGAGCATTGGCGACGAGCTATGCGTGCCGCTCATGAAATCACTGTTTTACTGTTTTGTCCATGGAACATATGAAATTGTAAATCTGGTTCAATATTGTGATCAGACACAAACTAGGTATGCGGTATACACTGCATTTTTGTCTTGGTGGTGGTTGGCTGGTGGCTGTCATAAACTTGGAAATTTATTTTTTGTCTCTATGTGAGAGCTTCTGTGTATTCAATGGACTGTACTTATCACGTTGCCACATCATGTAATGGGAATTACTATTTTGAATTGCCCCAAAAAGCAGTGGCCAAGACTCAACCCTTGGAAAATGTTATTATACACTGCAAGCTTTCACAGTTAAGTTTATCCCTCCCCCGTTCCGCCTCGTTATAATGGAAAAGCAACAAAGGTGTGTGGTGTGGTGCCGGGCATAGCAGCATGCAATGATGTGGGGCTGCTTGGGGCCAATGGAAGAGCGGCATAAGTTATTACAAACCTAAATCTTGTTTAACATAATCATGAAAGCAGCAGGTAGTTGCTAGTTTTTGACACATAAATGTATAGAATTATGTGTTTTCAGGCGGTGGCTGATGAAGGAGTCAGTGTGTTGGTTCACTGTTCCGATGGCTGGGATAGGACAGCTCAGGCCTGTTCTGTTGCCAGCGTACTGTTGGACCCATTTTATCGAACAATCAAAGGAATGATGGTAAACACACCGACACACACTAGGGCCTGACCGATATGGATTTTTTTTAAGGCTGGTTCCAATGCTGATGTTAGGCAGAAAAAAAATAAAGTTTACCGATTAATCAGCTGAAATAATTTCATCCATCCATCCATTTTCAAATCCGCTTTTCCTCACAAGGAGGGTGCTGGAGCCTATCCCAGCTGTCTTCGGGCAGTAGGCGGGGTACACCCTGAACCGGTTGCCAGCCAATCGCAGGGCACGCAGAGACGAACAACCATCTGCGCTCACACCTTGGGACAATTAGAGTGTTCAATGAGCCTGCCATGCATGTTTTTGGAATGTGGGAGGAAACCGGAGTACCCGGGGGAAACCCACGCAGGCATATAGAGAACATGCAAACTCCACACAGGAAGGTCGAAGCCAGAATCGAACCCTGCACCTCTGCACTGTGAGGCCGACACACTAACTAGTCGACCACTGGGCCGCTAATACTGCATGCATCACACATTATGAGGGTGGTGAATTCTACACTGAAATGTTTATACATTCTATGGAGACAATATCAGGACCATCCATCCATTTTCGGAACTGCTTATCCTCACAAGGGTCGCGGGGCGTGCTGGAGCCTACCCCAGCTGTCTTCGGTCGTAAGCGAGGGACACCCCGAACTGGTTGCCAGCCAATCGCAGGATATCGGACCATTTATAATCAAACATGCAAACTCCACACAGAAAGGCCGGAGCCAGGATCAAACCCACAACCTCTGCACTGTAAGGTCAAGGCGCTAACCATTCGACCACTGGGCCGCCCTGAAATAATTTAAAACCTATAATTCATAAAATACCCTCCCACCCCCAATTCACTTCAATGGGTGTCAATTATACGTGGATTTTCGCTATTCGTGAGCTGCCCTGGTCACCGTTAATAGCAGGGATCAACCATTAGAACCACAACTGCTGTAATTGGTCCGAGTACATAAAGATAAAAACAATTGGCAAATATCGTCCGTTTAGCCAATTAATTTCGCTGATATTTGAAGGGCCATAATCGCCCAATTTAATCGGCTGGCTGATTAATCGGTCAGGCCCTACCATACTCACACTACACACATACTGCAGTATTTGTTGTTCTAAGATCACTGTCTGTCATGCAGCTCAGCTCTCTTCAGCTCTGATCTGCTGGTTGGCCATGTACCTGAATATGGCAGATCTGTTTTTATTGTTCATCATTCACATGTTCCACATGTATTGTTCCTCTTCTCTCATGTAGTTGCTGATAGAAAGAGACTGGGTTTCGTTTGGTCACAAGTTCTCCCACAGGTTTGTTACTGATAAAACTTGACAGCACATGAACACCATATCACGAGTTATAAGGAACTTATAACTGTTGTTACTGTAGTTTGTTTTTTTAAATGAAATCCATCCATCCATTTTCTGAACCGCTAAAATGTAATTCAACACCCAATAATTTAAACAGAAATTAACTACCTAAAACTTTACTAAGAACAGTAACTGCAGGGGTCACTGTGACAAATAGAATATTCTCTTTCCTGCAAACCAACGTACAAAAAATATTCTCCCACATGTCCTTGTTAGGGTGTCGTGGGAGTTACAATACAATACAATACAATACAATACAATACATCCTGATTTATATAGCGCTTTCACAATAGCTGCAGCTGTAACAAAGCACTTAACAAAACAGCTAACATAAAGTAAAATACTAAACACAACACGTAACATAAAAACACGGGCAGTCGTGCAATCTTAACCACAATTCCCTCATACGCTTTGTTTTTTGAAGCAGTTTGAGATGAAAGAGTTGAAGCCTATCACAGTCGATTGGGTGAGAGGCACCCTTGGTCGTCAACCAATCGCACCGCAGAAACGTTCGCTGTCACGTTCACCTCTTTGGACGATTTTGAATTTTCAGTAAACCTAACATGCATGTTTTTGAAATGCGGGAGGAAGCTGAAGTACCCAAAGAAAGCGCCAATCCCACGCAGGAAAGCCAAAGCCGAGATCTGAATCCCAGATATGAGAAGTGTGAGGCAGATTTACTCACTCTCCACTGTTTTCAGCACACCAAAATCAAAATAACAAAATCATGTTTTAATGTTTTGACTGCAAATATTTAGCTATCTGTGTTTTAGTAGTAGTTTTTGTATTTTGTTCTCTTCAGCTTCTCCAAAAGCAACTTTGAACAGAAGAGGAAATTAATGGATGGGTGCTTTTATTCGCTGCAGAGAAAGCCATGTTGGTTCCAATGATTAAGAGAACCGTTGTATTTATTTCTTCAGGTATGGCCACTTGGATGGCGATCCCAAAGAAGTGTCCCCAGTTATTGATCAGTTCTTGGAATGTGTGTGGCAGCTGTCTCAACAGTTTCCATGTGCCTTTGAGTTTAACGAGTGCTTCCTCATTGCTATACACACACACGTCTACTCCTGCCAGTATGGGACCTTCCTGGGCAACTGTCAGAAGGAACGCAAGGATATGAGGTAACAACACAAAGCACACAATTCAGCATGGTCAAAAACCTCTTGAGGTACAAGGACAGAGGGTGGTCACAGCCAACCTCGAGGGGCACTTTCCTGCATGTTTTAAATGTCTCCCTCAAATGATCAGGATTGTTGAAGTGCTTGTTGATGAACTGATCTTTTGAACCATGTGTGTTGGAGGAGGGAGACATCCAAAACATGCAGAGAAGTGGCCCTCAACGACCGGAGTTGCTCAGCCCTGTACTAGAATGTTGTTTCGGGTGCTCAAAAGATCTTTAAACTTGAGATGGCACAGTACAACGATTCACAAAATGGTCTTAAAATGTTTGTTGATTAGGATTTGTATAGAAAATATTTGTGCTTAAAAGTAGTACAAGCACAAGTAGGGATGAGGACAGGTGTTGTGGCCCGGTGGGCAAGTGGTTAGTACGTCAACCTCACCGTGCAGAGGTCGTGGGTTCGATCCCGGCTCCGGCCTTCCTGTGTGGGGTTTGCATGTTCTCCTTGGGCCTGCGTGGGTTTTCTCTCCGGGTACTCCAATTTCCTCCCACATTCTAAAAACATGCATGTCAGGTTGATTGAACACTCAAAATTGTCACTCGATGTGAGCGCGGATGGTTGTTTGTCTTTGTGTGCCCTGCGATTGGCTGGCAACCGCTTCAGGGTGTTCCCCTGTCTACTGCCCGAAGATCCAGCACCCCCCCTCCCCGCGACCCTTGTGATGACAAAGCGGATCGGAAAATGGATGGATGGATGAATTTCTTTACTTTTAACCTGTGCAGCCCTGCCTACTACCAGCCACAGTTTTCAAAAATTCTAGAATTAGGGGTCAGTCAATGGTCCAGACAATGTTCATTCAATGGAAAGATTAGTACCGGTATCTTGAGTTAAGACCATTTTTTTAGTTTTCTATGTAATAATATCATGGCCTGCAAACGTAAGTTATATCTCAATGGTTTCAGCACATTTCATTTGGATTCATGTGTGTAACTGCTGATGATGTGCATATGTGCATCCCTCAGGCTTCATGAGCGCAGTCATTCAGTGTGGCCCCAGCTGTGGAAGGACAGAGCAGACTTTACCAATCCACTGTACAAGGCTGAACTGAGTCAGTGTCAGGGTGTACTGAGACCAAACACCACCCCCTACTGTTTCAAGTAAGTCACTACTGTGTGGATCCTCAATTCAGGACAGTCAACTCTCGCTGTAACACGGTTAACCCATCTTTCACGGCTTTGCTGTTCCACGGATTTTTTTTTTCATGCAGTTTTTTGTTTTGTTTTTGTTTATTTATTTATTTTTTGGTAGGTTTTTTTTGTTTACAGTGCATCCTGATTGGCTAACAGTATCAATATTCTCCGCACCTCATTGCTGTACAGCTTGCCCAATTTTCTCAATGACAAATCCCACAATGTCGATGAAACGTTCTGGACAGTATTTCTAAAAATTGTCAGTTTGTCAGAAATTTATTTTTAAAATGTATACAATATAGTTGTTTTTTTATGTTTGAAAAAAGGTTTAATATTTGTTTGCATTCACAGTATTGGACATGTAATAATTGTAAAAAATAAAGATGACTACTTCACGGTTCTTTTTGGAACGCAACCCCCACGATAAACGAGGGATTACTGTACTGCACTAAAAGTGAAACGATGATGGCTTGAGTAATCGTTCTGTGTTACAAATGACTTTCATATAGTTCATGTCATTCATCTTGTATCTACTCCCAAAATCTACCTTGGACATCCTAGATGGAGTTACTTTTAAAAGTTGTATTGATTTATTTCAAACTCAATTTACGCTCTCCATATTTTTGTGTTGCACACCACAGAGAAAATCTAATTGCACCTGCAGGCACGCACGTTTAGGCGTCACTAGCTATGTCCAAATTAGTAGGCTGCGTTCACCAAAGGGCCCTTTGCAGGCTTGGTCCTTCAAAGGCTCCTCCTCATGTAGCCTCAGTGGACCTCGCATAAACCGTAGCGAATCCGGACGGGTAGATTGACTGTCACTTGACTGTCTTCTGTACCACCGCAAGGTGCTCGGCTGGTAGAATAGACGATGGAGTGTAGAAGAGTGGAGCAATGCAAACTACGTTAGCTCAGGGCCCATCTCTATGGAAACAATTTTCATTTTTCATTGACGTCCTTAAAGATGGGCTACTGCTTGCCCGTATTACTTTCTACTTGTCGTTGTTTTAGAATGTGGAAGGGACTCTACAATCATGTGGAGCGGTCGACGCCTCCTTGCCAGTCACCAGCCGACTTTCTGTCCGCTATGAGGGAGGAGTCCCAGCAGCTGGAGGAGGAGCTGACCAATCACCAGGAGGTACCACCAGGAGGAAACACTCGCCACCACCCGGGCTCCAGACAAGGCATACAACACACAGAACACTCATGACATTGCTACACATTTTCCCTCTCTAATTCTGCTTGTTCCATCTTTGGAAGTTATTCATAACGTCCATTTGTGCTGTTGAGCATTTCAAAATACAAACCAACACTAATGGCACTTTAATTACTGTATAAACCTAATTCCAAAGAAGTTGGGACATTGTGTTAAACATCCATAAAAACAGAATCCAATGATTTGCAAATCATGTTCAATCTATATTTCATTGAATACACAACAAATACAAGGTATTTCATGTTCAAACTGATCATTTTTAAAAATTGTTTTTAACAACAAACATTAACTTTGGAACATCCCACAGGTGAGCAGGCTAAATGGGAACCGCTTGTTGCCACGGTTGGGTATAAAAGGAGCTTCCCTGAATTGCTAAGTCAGTGAGAAAATTGCCGGAACAGTTTGAGTACAATCTTTCTCAATGTACAGTTGCAAGGAATTTATGGATTTCATCATCTATGGTTCATATCATCAAAAGGTAGATCAGAGAATCTGGAGAAATCACTGCATGTAAGTGGCAAGGCTGAAAACCAAAATTGAATGCTCGTGACCTTCAATTCCTTAGGCGGCACTGCATCCAAAACCAACATCCATCCATCCATTTTCTGAACCGCTTCATCCTCACTAGGGTCGCGGGGGGTGCTGGAGCCTATCCCAGCAGTCTTCGGGCAGTAGGCGGGGGACACCCTGAACTGGTCGCCAGCCAATCGCAGGGCACACAAAGACGAACAACCATCCACGTTCACACTCATACCTAGGGACAATTTAGAGTGCCCAACGAGCCTGCCATGCATGTTTTTGGAATGTGGGAGGAAACCGGAGCACCCGGAGAAAACCCACGCAAGCCCGGGGAGAACATGCAAACTCCACACAGGGAGGCCGGAGCTGGGATCGAACCCGGTACCTCTGCACTGTGAAGCCGACGTGCTAACCACTGGACTACCGGGCCGCCTCCAAAACCAACATCTATGTGTTAAAGATATCACCACATGGAGTCAGGAATACAGGTCGGCGCTTCATCCGTAAGTGCAACTCAAAACTCTATTACAGTGAAACTCCTCTACAACGAAATCATGATTGCAGCAAGAAATTTTTCACAACAGGGGACTTTTCACGATAGCAAATTTATCTCAGAGGTAAACACATGCACAGATATAAACACGCACACACACACACACGCTCACACGTGCAATGTTCGTGCTGCGTCTGAAACTAACAATAACAAATACTTCCTGTACTACTGTGCATGTGTAAGCCACTGTGGTGTTTGCTGTTGCCGTTTCCGAGCTAAGCAGTCGGAGTCGCAGTAGGCCGAGGTTGGATTAGACTTTTGCGGAAGGCTTGTTTTCGTTGTAGCGAATCTCGTTGTGAGGCAAGGGCAGAGAAAAAGATTTCGTATTATGCAACAGAGGGATTTTTCGTTGTAGGGGGATCAGAAAAGTGGGAATGGTTTTAATGCATGAAGAATTTTTCACACTTGGGGATATTTTTGCCCATTTAGGTTTGATTGTAGAGGAGTTTCACTGTATACAAAGCAAAAGCTATTCATCAATTATACTTAGAAACTCGGCTGGCCTCTCTGGGCCCGAGCTCATCTAGGACGCACTGATTCAAAGTAGAAAAGTGTTCTGTGGTCTGACGAGTCCACATTTCAAATGTATTTTGAAAATTGTGGACATCGTTTCCTCTGGGCCAAAGAGGAAAAGAACTATCCCTACCTATGGACGCAAAGTCATCATCTGTGATGGTATGGGGCTCTGTAAGTGCCAATGGAATGGGTAATTTGCACATTTTAATACTGAAAGGTACATCCAGGTTTTTAGTAACATGCTGCCATTCAAGCAACGTCTTTTTCATGGATGCCCCTGCTTATTTCAGCAAGATAATGCCAAAATACATTGTGCAGGTGTTACAACAGAGCTCATAGTAAAAGGGTGTGGGTACAGTACTAGACTGGCCTGCCTGCAGCCCAGACATGTCTCCCATTGAAAATGCACTGTGCATTATGAAGCGTAAAATACGACAATGGAGACCCTGGAATGTTGAATAGCTTAAGCTGTACATCAAGCAAGAATGGGAAAGAATTCCACTAAGAAAGGTTTAACAATTATTGCCATCAGTTCCCAAGCGCTCATTGAAGGTGGCCAAAAGAAAAGGTGATGTAACAGTGGTAAATATGACTCTGTCAACTTGTTTGGAACGTGTTGCAGCCAAAAAATCTAAGTTAATGATTTGCTAAAAACAACAAAGTAAATCAGTTTGAACATTAAATACCTTGTCTTTCGGGTGTATTCAATTAAATATTGGTTGAACATGTTTTTTTAAATCACTGTGTGCTGATTTTAATTAGGTTTAACACAATGTCCTAACGTCATTAGAATTGGTGTTGTGCATAACAGATGAATAAGTCAATGTTCTTCCAGAGTTTTACACATTACCCAACTTTGCTTCACAAAACTAAAGAAAAGTGTCTTAGTGATTTCCCTGATGAATCAGAGATGGGTAAATGAAGAGGACTTCTCAATTCTCTTTCTTATGCAGAGAATATCTGCACTAACAGGGAAACCAATAATGTGGGAGAAAGTAGTGGTTAAAAGGAGGACTCGGCACACCCAGCAGAGACACTGTGGGCCGGACCCACCCAGCACATACACAATTCCAGTCACCAGTCCCGCACAGGACCACAGGACCACAGGACCAGCCAACCAAAACGCTAAGGTGAAGGACCCCGGTCTCACCACATCTGTCAGCCAGCCCATCCAGGTCAAGCCCCTCAACGCAGATGGCATCTCCAGTGACCTGGAGTCAGGCGTGGCTGACCTCAGCAGTCGGTCGTCCAGTGCTGGGGAGGAGGCCAAGGACCCGGAGACGGACGAGATAGCCTTCACTACTGCTTGACTCAATACTTAATTGGTGTGGAAGAAGACCGCTAAAATAGCTATGTTAGCATTGTTTTATATGAAGTGAATTTTTTGGTGTCTTTCTGGACAAAGGTATTTTGTGTTTTGTCATATTTAAGATGTGAACGCCCATATTTGAAATCAACAATACTTGAGTGATAATTTGCTGTCATTTGTATTTTAAAAAATGCACGTTCGTGATACATTTCATGCAAGAAAACATGACGGTTTTGGGGAAATGAGTCAGACATCGGGCAGTTGCTTTGTTTTGGGGACAGAGAAATTTTGCGTTGGTTATCAAGAGTCTTCATCTAAGGAATGCAGCAAGAGGAGAAATTGTCAAACATTTATCATGTCATCTTAACATTGGAAAGCCAACGTGCTGGCCTGTTTGGTTTTATAAATAATTTGGTTTTGTAGAAAACAAACCATGCTTTTTTAAAAACTGTATTACAACCTTTAAGAATCACTTTGCGAATGAATTGGAAGGGACGGATGGACTTGTAAGCCACATAGGGAAGTGTTAAGTCTGAATGCAGACAATTTCATAAAATATAAAACAAGAACAAAAAGTGGACATTGTTTACATCAACAGCTGCTCATGCCCCCCCCCCCACACACACATTCCGTCATCATTCTGTGCAATATAATTTATTCTTTTTGTACTGAATTACGTTCTCAGACTGTACTGTGATTTACCAGTTGACTGCATTAATGCGTTACTGTTAAGAGTAATTGTTTAAACTTTAGCGTGTCTTCTGTTTTGTACACACACCCATAACCCATTCTTGAATCAAGATGTTGTCAACCTGATCTCTGCACTGCTTAAACGGACGGGGTGTACATAGTGGCAAGCATTGTAAGACCTGATCTTGTTTGTTTTTGACTGATGAGATTGTCTGGAGGCGGGGATGCTGTTTGAAAAGCATTGTTGAATTCCCGAACGATGAGTAGCAGTAGCAAGCTGGTATAACTGCGCTATACTTTATAGTAGTGTAAAATTTCACAACACTGTCAACATATGCTTAAAAAAAAAAAGTTGTGAAAAAGCTTGACATAGCACAGCAAAATAAATGGTTACAAGAGAGGAACGTCTGACCAATGCCATTTCCTTCTTACACTGCTGTCTGGCGTGCATGTGTTCTGTGTTAACGCTACATCAATAAACACTCAGATGGCAATACTCTTGATGTGGCGTATCTCAAAGACAAATGCGAAAGATCATGACGTAACATGATTTATTTTTTTGAGAACCTGTTCTCATTTCCGACGAAATACAGCAAGTGACAGTTATAATTATGAAATGCTTATGGAATTACACAAGCAGCTGTAGTTTCATTCTCTGTGTGCGTCGAACTAATGTTATGACATCATGAAACAAGTCTTCTGCATACTGTGCTGTAGTTGGTACTGGTCCCATAGGCGGGCAAAATTTGCGATTCCTGGGTGGGCACTACCTTTCACAACTCCCTTTGAGCCACCACCATATAAAGCAAAATAGTGCATGTTTCTTGTACCTTTTTCTTCAGTAACTTGCAACAAAAAAAATCCTTCATCCCACTTTGTTTACACACAAATGATCCGAGTGATTAGCTCAGGGATTGAGGGGCATGATTCAATTCTTCAATGAATATGGTCAATGAAACACAGATTGTATTTTCCTGAGCAGTGATGGTGTTAAAAAAATGCAACAACAAACAAAACAATTGACACAATTATTTCTGATTAGGTTGCACATTATTCCACTTATTCATCATTCATTCTCAAGCGGGTAGCTATGAAGTCGCGAATTATCACCAAATGTTGGCGATTACAGCCATCATTTAAAAATGCCTCGATACTTGATCAGATTTCAAGTCATCACCAGTCAAATGATGCCTCGACAAAAACTAGTAACCCTAATTTGAAAGTTCGAGCCTCCGTAACGATTACAACTTATAAATTACGCCTCTTCCGTCCTTGACATGCAGTCGATGTACTTCTCTCATGAGAAGAAAAGCTGCTGGCACAGCGTTAGTGTTTCATCTGGACAGGTAACCTCATGACCAATGGTGCGAGGGTCGCAGAAGATCTCATAGTCATTTCCTCCCTAAAGCAAAACAAAGACACACACACACACACACACAAATTGTTGAAGTTATTTCCTTTTCATCCCTCCCTTCACAGAAATATTTCCAATACTATTTGAATGACTTAAAATTGTGCAAGCGCAGGTTAGCGATGTTGGCTGTGTTTCACCTTGTGGCATGTGCCCACGTGTCACAGGAATGAAACACCACCATAAGGCTCAAGGACAACATATACAAGTTCACTTCACTTATTCGCTGATTCTTGTTTTGTTCTATTGTAAGTTATTTGCTGAAAAACAGTTTTTATGAAAATCCAAAGTTTGGCACCATTATGTGGCATTGTGGTGCTGCAAAAAGTATGCTGAATGGAGTTGAGGGGCTTCATTTTCACATAATTTGCAGTTTGCCACCACCTGGTGGCATCTTGGTGCCAAGGAACTACTGTATGTTGAAGCGCCCCTACATTTTCTGCTTGCACCTCCGAACTTTTAAAAGAGGTACCACTGTGTTGGTAAAGTGCACGGGGACATAATACCCTCAACAGGATTAAGATTACAATACCAAATCGTTGATCAATTTATGTCTGCGGTGAAATTGTGAAATGACATTTTGGGTAAATACTGACCAGCAACAATCCAAATGCACATCACATATGAACGGTTCTGAAAAACGTTGAGCCGAAACCTCCAAAATGTTCACTATTCAAGTGAGGCCCGAGCGATATGGCTCTGAGACGCATACTCACAGGTTTCGTTTTGTCACCAAAGAAGTGAATGGTTGAGTAGTTGTCCTTCTCAATGATCCCCAGGCAGTATCTTTTATCCCAACCGTCAGGAAACACATCAAAGCTGATCTGCCCTCCTGCAGAGAAACCAGCAGTGACAAAACAGGAATGGAACACATCACGTTCCCAATGCGGATGACTTACCGATTGAAAACGACAACCCTTTCCCTTTGAACTGCTCCCTTAAAACAGACACAAACTTCTCCCGGATTTTTTCTCTCTGTTGGGGCCAGGAAACACAAAAGCTTCAGACAGTCTTTTTGCCGAAAAGAAGCGAAATCCCAGCTCTCACCGGCCTCAAACCCAGATGAAAATAGGTGACCAGGGAGGAAGGGCATCCGCCGGTGTAAATACAGTCAAACCTCGGTTTTCGAACGTCTCTGTTCTCGTCCAATTCGGTTTTCGACCAAAAATGTCGAGTTTTTTATGCCTCGGATGACGAACAAATTTCGGTTCTCGAACAAACTGAGCGCACTTGAATGCACCATTTGACTCCTCTCGCCTTCCTTACAGAGAAAGTGAGAGCTTCCTCGGGTAAACGAGGAAGTGACGCTTCCTCGTGTTGCAATTTTTGTGTTGATCCTCATAAGAGTACATAATTTATCGCTCTCTCTTAGATGTATAATCAACTGACGAGTGTGACACTGCAAGGACTTCCATTTACGTACATCGCGCACAATCAAAGTAGTTTATCATGCTGAAGGGACCGTCTTGTTCCTGTTCGAAGCCTTGAAGATAACCGCATCAGGACGGCGCGCCCGTGACGCATCCACAGCTGCTATCACAAAACAACCGTCAGCATGACTCCTCCAAATACCTTGAAATACTGTACAATGTGTGTTTCCCCACCCCTTTAGAAGTTTGTACATTAGGACACTCTGTAAGACAATAAAAGGGAGGAGACAAGCAAAGTGTTTCCAGAGCTGTTCGGAGATTGTAATGGATTACACTCGTTCACACTCCTTGTGCACATGTAAAAGACAACTCTGCTTGACTCCGAGTCTCTTTTGTGTTTTAAAGTTTGACTTAAGGGTCTGATTGCCCGATTGATTGCCTGACAATCCGATTGTGGTTGACTTTCTTTTCCCAGCCCTAGTTGGATGACTGCAACTAACTCTCTGATGTCGAGTGATGGGCTAAAATGTATCTTAAAGCTTCCCCAGCTGAACCAGAATGTTGCTTAGTACACTAGGGGTAGAGACACACTCTTTTGTGGTATTGAAATAAATCAATCAATCAAAGAGACTTTTCAGAGGACTGTGTGGCAATAAATATGTTAAAGCAAGCCACTTGAATTATTCTCAGAGTGAGTGTGTGGATGCTACCTGGTCCAGCTCAAAGAACTCTTTGCGTTCCTCCAAAGTACAGTTGCGTCCAATCGGGGAGATGTTCAACATGCCGTTACGAAATTCAATGAATGTACCCCTGTCAGAAAAATAAAACATTAATAAAATATACACAAAACACAACGACAAATGTCAACAACTTTTTGAGCAAACTGAATATACTGAATATTGGTCACTTGAAAATGAGACATTGGAAATAAGATGATGGTACTGACAACAAGAATAAAATGATAATACCTCTTCCTGGGAAGTTTGATCTTGGACAAGTAGTTGAGACAGAAATTGATAAATTCTTGCAGCAGCTCTTCTCCCATGTGGGCTTGGATGGACTGATGATAAACAGCAGATTAAGTAGCCCCATTTTAAGCATGAAAACACCTCAGTAGGCTTAAGAGCTTGGTGAAGACAATGTCTTTACCTGAATAGATACAAGCTGTCCCTCCTTATAGGCCACAAGACCATTCTCGGCAAATACATAGTCCACTTTCTGGATCACTGCAGACATCAGACAGTGGGGATAGCCATGCATAACCAAAGTTAGCACATCACACATCTCTGTAATGTATGATGCGGCACAAACCCACATCCCTGAAAACTACAGTACGCTCGCAATAATAAACTGCACGCTGGGCATTTTTATCTTTCTCACGGCAGTCGATGACACATTTTTATTATATTGCATGTCAATAGACTGCGCCATTAAAAATGATGTCGTGGGCAGCTAGTGCATGTTTGAAAGAAACAGGTGAGGAAAATCTTTGTTCAAAGGTCAGGTTTGTGCGTCTCACCATCATCTCCCAGTTGCTCTTTGATTTTGATGAGGTCCGACCCCCCCACCACACCGACACGAACTCTCGTCTTCAACTTTTCAATAAACGTGGCCACTTCCGCAGTTACAGGCTGAAAGCACACAAGTGATACAACAGTAGAAAGATAAATAGCAGCAATACAATTACAAAGCAACTGCACAGAACTCTCTTTATGGACAGATTGTTCATAATTCTTTATAAGAGCTTGTAAAAGGTAATGCACACTTTCCAGAGTATATTTGTGTCTTTTTTTTTTTTAAAGCTCACTTGCAAAAACTTCCTGTGATAGTATACCCTTCCCATACACTCTACTCCTTAAAATTTGGTTTTAACATTAATAGGTGTTGAAAACGCAAGGCCTTAAGTGGTCAAATTAGTGAATATAATTGGGCTGAGCTTTCCACTGCATCAACATGTCAGTATTTATGGATACCTGCAGTATTCACTGCAGTGGCCAGAGGAATATTTTCACTCTAGAAACATCTAGGACCCGGAAGTCCGTCGTCATTATTTCATGCTCGTCCAGCTCGCCAAATTAGATTTCGTTAGCGCTATTTATAACCGTCAGTAACAAAAAAATAATAATATGAAGCATACAATTTTATTCATTTAGAAACAGATTGGACCACTTTCCACAATTTTCCCGGGTTTGTGGCGGTTCGGGCAATGGCCAATAGTCACTTCAGTTGGTGCTTATTCCATCAGTGTTTCAAAGTGACTGTCAGTCGTCAGTCCACCAGCGAAAACGGAAGTCCATCAGTGACAGACTGACAGACGTGTTCACTCCTCCAACAACGGATTAGCTAATCAGCGAGCTCTACAGAAGCCTAATAACAACCTGATCATTTGAATCAGGTGTGTTGGAGGAAGGAAACATCTAAAACATGCAGGATAGGAGCGCTGAGGAGCAGAATAGTAGAGTAGAATGAACGTGAATGTACACCTTTACTAACTGTGAAATTAGTGGCAATGACAGTGACATATGGTAATGCTTGGATTTTTGAGTCACCTCCCACGCTACTCGGCAGCGTTGATTCCCAACAAAATACAATTGGGCAAAAAACAAATATTAATTGATTACAAATATGCCTTTGTTCAGCGATGACAATTATTTATCGTGACAGGGACATATCTTCCAGTAGATGACAAATGGTACAATAATGTATCCACCTCTTATCGTTCATACCAAAGTCTTCTGCGAATATATCAACGTTGTGTTCACACTGAGTACGTCAAAATGAAAAGTAAATTGAGGGCGAAGTCAGACATTTTGGATCGGTGGTGTGCCGTGGCATTTTGGGGAATTGAGTGCCTTGGCTCAATAAAGGTGGGGGAATTCTACTTCAAAGACAAGCAAGACTGAGCAATGAAAATTAAGGCAAGGCTGATTTGATCTTAATATTCGAAGTGTTGGAACATAATCGCAGTTCCAACACTTGCAAACTAGTGATGACTGGACTAAGCGCTCCATTAAGACTAGCTTTGTACGACCCATTACAAAGAGCACCGTGGATTCCGCCCCGGTTGCCCACTTCAGTGAGGACGTGCACTCACTCATTCGTGTATTTTCTACCTGTCTCGCGGCTGTCAAGGTGCCATCAACATCAAATAGGCAGACGGTGTTGGAGTCCACAGACATTTCACCCGTCATGGCTCACGGCTTCTTCAGTACTCTTTCCTGTGTGTAAGTACAGTGCTGCACTGCGGTCAAGCCAGCCTCCACTCGCAATATCGAAGTCAAGTGAGCCGCCACTGCTATTGTCAATACTGTGCATTACGGTAATCTGCCGCTAACGAGCGGCGTTGGTTACCTTCACAATAAAAGCGTCTCCACTAATGCATAAACGTCATTTGTTTGGGTTGAAAGAAATTAATAAAAATATCAAATAAAGTATTTCTTGGCTGTCAACTAACAATACGCTCACCCCGGAAGAACAAGAACTCTCAGAAAAGCACAAAAAAGCATTCTCAAGTGGAGATAGAAAATAAAGTCAATGGTAATTTACATCAATTTCACCTGATATTAATTGAGTTTTCAGTATCCCGTGAGGGGCTTGTGGCATATAACCACAGCCATAGGGTCATGTTACGACGGCGTGACGTCACGGCCGTAAAGTGGGCGGTTGCCAAAGTATTGAGATAAAAGGTGGCTACTGAGAATAAAGGACAGTGAGCACAAAGTCCGACTCCACGCGTTTTATTAAACACAACATTTGGCGACAAGGATGGAGCTTCCACTCTCGCCTCTTCCTCCGTTCCTCGCCCTGCCTGGCGAGCCGCCAGTCCCGTGGTCCCGCTGGTTGGAGTCCTTCGAGACCTTTATTGAAGCCTTCGGGCTAGCCGACGCTAGCGACGCGCGAAGGCGGGCAATGCTTGTCCATAGCCTGGGCTGTGAGGGCCAACGCATCTTTCGCACCCTCGGACCGGCCACGAAATTTTCGGACTGTGTGGCATTGCTCTCCGGACACTTCGCTGCTCCACAGAGCGTCATGGCACGGCGGATTATCTTCCGGCAGCGTCGACAGCGGCCCGGTGAGTCGGTCCACCATTACGTCGCCGACCTCCGGGGACTAGCCAGCCTCTGCAGGTTCGGAGATCTGGAGGGCGACATGATTAGGGACCAGCTAGCCGAACACACGACGGACCTTAAACTGCGGGAGAAGCTGTTTTTATCGCCGGACGACACGTCGCTGTCTAGGGCGGTGGAAATGGCTTTCCAGCTCGAGTCTGCGGCCCTGTTAGCATCCCGGCTAGCCGCCTCGGACCCAGCTCCAGCCCTTCCCCACCTCGCTCCACATCTGCCTCTTTCATCTCGTACTGTTGCTCTCACGGCCCCACTCCCCGACACCACTGCTCCTCTCGACGAGCCGGAGGTAAACGTCGCGGGACGTCGAGGCGCCACGATGAGGCAACATTGTGGGAACTGCGGCTCCTCATCACACCGCACACGTGCGCCCGCGTGCCCGGCGCTAGGACAAAGATGCCAACGTTGCGGTAGGCTGAACCACTTTGCTAAAGTCTGCCGCTCTGTTTCTAATCCTGTGGACCCCGGGCCCCACCTAACCAACGCATCTGGCTCCACCACCATCCACTCGGTGGGCGCCTGCAACAAGCCGTTCAAGTGGTGCGCAGTCGAGCTGGACGGCGTGTGTCTGTCACTGCTGCTGGACACCGCAGCCTCCAAGTCACTCCTGAATGAGGCCACGGTCCGGCGACTTTTTCCACGAATGACTGTTAAACCTGGCACGGAAGACCTGTTTGGTTATGGACACACCAAGATCGACATGGTTGGCACTGCGACCTTTTCCGTGCGCTATGGCGCTAGAACTCTCCCAGCTTTCACCTTTCAGGTGTCCCGCAAGGGCGCCAACCTCCTCGGTTTCGACCTGTTCTGTGCCCTGGGCTTCTCCATTACAGACAACATGGGTGCCACCATACTAACCGTCACCACGCCCTGGCTGCACCGCTGGCCCTCGCTGTTCGCTGGACTGGGCTGCCTCACCGCCTTCAACCACCAGCCGCTCCTGAACCCGGAGGTGACTCCAGTCATTCAGCCTCTCCGCCGCCTGCCCCTCGCCCTACGTGCTGATGTTTCAGCCGAGCTGCAGAAACTTCTGGACGCTGGCATAATCGAACGAGTGGACGCATCGCCATGGATCTCCAACCTAGTGGTGGCACGGAAGAAGACGGGCGGCCTGCGCCCCTGCATCGACCTCAGACAGGTGAACAAAGCGGTGATACCAGATAAATATCCTCTGCCCACTACAGAAGAGCTCTCTGCCAAGTTTCACGGCTCCACAGTCTTCTCAAAGCTCGACCTCCGCCAGGGTTACCTGCAGGTTCTGCTGCACCCAGAGAGCCGCAACCTCACCGCTTTCGTGTCACACATGGGCGTTTTCAGGTACACCCGCATGCCTTTTGGGCTTAGCTCTGCCCCCAGCTGCTTCCAGAAGATCATGGCCACCATCTTCGCCGGCATCCCTGGCGTGGTTGTGTACCTGGATGACATAGTGGTGCACGGCGCGACAGCAGCCTCACACGACGACCGCCTCACCAGGGTTCTAGAGGTGCTCGCCCAACACAACCTCACGCTGAACGGCGAGAAATGCATTTTCTCCGCGCCGGTCATCGAGTTTGTGGGGTTTCGCCTGAATGCCGACGGCCTCAGCCCGCTCCACTCAAATGTGGAAGCCATCCTACGCCTGCCTGAGCCCTCCTGCCCCGCGCAGCTGTCCTCATTCCTGGGCATGACGGCGTTCTACCTGCGTTTTCTTCCACACTACTCAGAGACCACGGCGCCACTACGCGCACTCCTCAAACAGGATGCCCCCTGGTCCTGGACACCCATGTGCTCCGCGGCAGTCCGCCAGCTGAAGACACAGCTCACCTCCCCTCCAGTGCTCGCCCACTTCGACCTCCATAGCCCTACGCTGGTGACCTGCGACGCGTCCAACACGGCGGTAGGGGCGGTCCTGTCCCAGCTGCACGGGGGGACTGAACGTCCCGTGGCGTTTGCCTCACGATCTCTGACTCCCACGGAGCAGAGGTATTCGGTGGGGGAGAGAGAAGCGCTTGCCTGCGTCTGGGCGTGCGAGCGGTGGCACATGTACCTTTACGGGCGGCACTTCACGCTCCGGACCGACCACCAAGCACTCACAGCCCTCCTGGCCACGGCAGGATCGGGACACAAACCGCTGCGCCTGTACCGGTGGTCAGAGAGACTGCAGGCCTACAACTTCACGACAGTGTTCACACCCGGCAGAGAAAACGTTGTGGCTGATCTGCTCTCCAGGGCCACGCCCACCTCAGCGCCAGACACCGCCCCGGACGGCTCAGAGTCAGAGCTGGTCCTCATGCTGCACGAGCCCCTCCGAACAACAGTCTCCCTGCAGGAGCTCCAGGCGGCCTCTGCACAGGACCCCGTGCTTTCACAGCTCCGCACGTTTATCCAGGAGGGCTGGCCTGCGAAGGTGCCAGAGGAGCTGGCGCCCTACCACCGGGTCAGAGACGACCTTTCCTGCTGGAACGGTGACTGCGTCGCTCGGGGGCTCTGCACGGTGATCCCCAGCTCTCTACGAGCACGCATCCTGAACATGGCACACGACGGTCACCTGGGCATTGTGAGAGTGAAGCAGCGCTGCAGGACCCTGGTTTGGTGGCCAGGCATCGACAGGGACATTGAAACGATGGTCAAGGACTGCGCCGCCTGCCTGACCAGCGGTAAGACGGGCCCACCCCCGACACCACCTTTGCAGCCCCTCCAATGGCCAGCGACGCCGTGGTCCCACATCCAGGTGGACATCTGTGGGGAGCTCCATGGCACTCCTCATCACCAGCGGTTCCTGTTGGTGGCCTACGACCTCCACTCCAAGTGGCCGGAGGTCCTCCCCGTGGGGTCAGTAACCACACAGCAAACCACTGACTTTCTTTCTTCCCTGTTTGCCCGCTGGGGTGTGCCAGACACCATTACCACAGACAATGGGCCCCAGTTCCTCTCGGCTGACTTCGCTGCCTTCACAGGGGAGAGAGGGATTAAGCACATCAGGACGGCCCTGTACCACCCGCAGGCCAATGGGGGCGTGGAAAGGTTCAACCAGACCCTCAAGAACGGCCTGAGAGCACATCTGACCGAAGGTCTCCCATTCAGCACGGCCCTGCAGAACACACTACAGCACTACAGAGCGACGCCACATGCCACGACAGGTAGCTCCCCAGCCCTTCTGATGCTCGGACGGGAACTCCAACTTCCCATGGATCGACTACGGCCGCCCAGCAGGGATCCTCCAGGCCCTCCAGCAGCAGGACCCTCTGTCGGCGACATGGTGGCAGAGGCGCAACGCCGGATGAAGCACCGCTACGACAGGGCACATCGGGTGAGAGGACACACACTCAAGGTGTTGGACTGGGTCCGTATCCGCCGGCCGCATCGGTCCCACAAGCTGCTATCCTTCTGGTCCTCACCCCAACAGATAATGGCACAATTGGGCCCAGCTACCTTCCTCCTTGCTGACGGCTCCCGTTGGCATGCCAGTCGCCTAAGGCGCGTCAACCCACCATCAGCACAAGAACTCGCCGCGGCGGCTGATCCGCGCCACACTGCCGGGGACTGGGATCTCCCTCCGGTAGCCCCAGGAATCCCACCCGAACTCGAAGTGCCGGCTGACGCCCTCGGACCGAGGCGCCGCCCTGTTCGGGCTCGTCGGCAGCCCCTGTATCTCAGGGACTACATAGTCTGATTATGTGGCAGAATAAACCACATGGCTATGCGGGTAAATGGGTAGTCTACCCTGTTTACCCAGATAGGTTGGCCATGTTCTGGCTTTGAAGTTGTGCACTATTAATATGTTTGAATGTTTTTGCACTTTTATAAAAGGGGGGGGTGAATGTGGCATATAACCACAGCCATAGGGTCATGTTACGACGGCGTGACGTCACGGCCGTAAAGTGGGCGGTTGCCAAAGTATTGAGATAAAAGGTGGCTACTGAGAATAAAGGACAGTGAGCACAAAGTCCGACTCCACGCGTTTTATTAAACACAACAGGGCTGTAGGTCTGGGGTAACTACAGCACTGCGGCTATCCAACGCGGCCACTCTCGTCCGGATCTGATGTCGCATTTGGCAATAAAAGGCCTCTGAAATGTGGCAAGATTACCTTATTTCTGACAGGTTGACATTTTCGACCGTTTTGAAAAAATTCCTAAAAATTAAGTTGTCGTTATCCCGTGAGGGCTGTGGGTCTGGGGGTAACTACCGCACTCCGGCTATCCAACGCGACCACTCCCGTCCAAATCTGATGTCGCATTTGGGAATAAAAGGCCTCTGAAAAATGAAAATATCACCTGGGTTCTGACATGTTGACATTTTCGACCGTTTTGAAAAAAATCCTAAAAATTAAGTTGTCGTTATCCCGTGAGGGCTGTGGGTCTGGGGGTAACTACCGCACTCCGGCTATCCAATGCGACCACTCTCGTCCAAATCTGATGGCGCATTTTGAAATCAAAGGCCTCTGAAATGTGGCAAGATTACCTTATTTCTGACATGGCCTGAATGCCTAACAGGTTGACATTTTCGACCGTTTTGAAAAAATTCCTAAAAATTAAGTCGTCGTTATCCCGTGAGGGCTGTGGGTCTGGGGGTAACTACAGCACTCCGGCTATCCAACGCGACCACTCCTGTCCAAATCTGATGTCGCATTTGGGAATAAAAGGCCTCTGAAAAATGAAAATATCACCTGGGCTCTGACATGTTGACATTTTCGACCGTTTTGAAAAAAATCCTAAAAATTAAGTCGTCGTTATCCCGTGAGGGCTGTGGGTCTGGGGGTAACTACCGCACTCCGGCTATCCAACGCGACCACTCCCGTCCAAATCTGATGTCGCATTTGGGAATAAAAGGCCTCTGAAATGTGGCAAGATGACCTTATTTCTGACATGTTGACATTTTCGACCGTTTTGAAAGAATTCCTAAAAATTAAGTCGTCGTTATCCCGTGAGGGCTGTGGGTCTGGGGGTAACTACAGCACTCCGGCTATCCAACGCAACCACTCCCGTCCAAATCTGATGTCGCATTTGGGAATAAAAGGCCTCTGAAAAATGAAAATATCACCTGGGTTCTGACATGACATTTTCGACCATTTTGAAAAAAATCATTTCATTATGTCGATCGAAATTGAGCTTCCCCTCCTTTACAGACTAGCATCTGCCACTGCTTTCAACATATACACAAACACAAATTAATACACATTCACAAATTTATTTTGCACAATTTTACACTCATGTACACATTCATAATGTCCATATACACACATTTATAATGTACACAGTTTTACACTCATGTACATATTCATAATGTCCATATACACACATTTATAATGTACACAATTTTACACTCATGTACATATTCATAATGTCCCGTCCAAATCTGATGTCGCATTTGGGAATAAAAGGCCTCTGAAAAATGAAAATATCACCTGGGTTCTGACATGGTTATTCGGCACAGTGAGCTATGTTCACTCCGACCTCATGAGTGGCTCACTGGCGAGGTGCAGTTCTCATTTTGTTTTTATAATGATTAAGTACAATAATTAAATACTCATTTGAAAAACAATGTCACAAAAATATTGCTCTTCTACATAGATCATTGAAGGATTGTTTCACGTTTTGGCCAAGAAACTCAGAGTGATGAGGAGCTTTTATCTTATGAGTTACTACACTGCTGAACTGATCATCTCTGGGGACAAGAGTACGCTTCCACGGCACTGTTTCCCGAAGGTATTGTTATGACCTGGGGAAGGGCCCCCAAGCCAATTAGGGGGATAGCTCTCAAAACCATCATGTGTTTACTAGATCGATGAATGTAAGTTATAAGACTTAATCTTTTTTTTGCATTGACAGGAAAACCTGAACTCTTACAAGGGAATTTTATCCTTTGTAAATGTAAACAATAACCACTGGAAACTTCTGGTGAGTGCAGTTCATGTATTCACATGGAAAAGAAAAATAAATGCATTCCTTGCCTACAATAGTTACAAGGGTGTTTTCTCTAAGTTTTGAGTATTGACAATTTGCAACCTCTAGTTCGTATGTCACTTTCCCTAAATATATAACAGTGCATGTGTAACCTCGGATTTCTTTTTACACCTTTTCCAGTACACAAATGCTGATACTGGAACAGTATATCTGGTGGATCCCGCTCAGTGTCACACAGAGGTCAACGATTCCACGATTGCAGCCAAAAGATTCCGGTATTTATACTTCCATGATTTCACCACTGCAGAATGTGTAGATGTGGTCCTGACATATCTTAGCCTACACCTAAACTTAATTGTGCCACCTGTATCGCAGATGTGAATATTTTCTCATCAACTCTTCAGGCTATTCAATGTATGTAAACCAAGTAAGACTAATTTTCACAGTGGGAAAGTTTTTAATCTTGTCTCCTTCATCAAACATCCAGTGAATTCTTAACAATGCGGAAAACGCACCACGGAAAAGCAGAGTGGGAGGATAAAGAATGGAAAGGAGGATGTTTGGCCCACCCCACACAGCAGGATTCATCCAGCTGCGGTGTGATTGTTACCTTGGCAAGTAGAACTCTTCCAATAATATAGAATGGCCTCTGCTTGTGTATTATATGTGTCTATATGATGTGTTTCATTTAAAAAAGAAATGAGAACACACTGCATCCTTGTATAATCTGTGTTTTTAAATTGTTCACTCCAAACAATTTTGAAGAAAATCACTTTGTGTTTCAGATTGCCGCAGAGCTCATGAAAACATTTCCAAAGATTCCACATATTAAATTTGATTCGTCACCGAAAGAAATGGCCAATGAGAGAACAAGACTTGGATTGGAAATACTGGCAGCATCAGGTTGGTTAGTTTATACTGATCACCCATTCAAAAAAAGTATGTATGTTTAAATGTACATTAAATGATGATTCATCATGTTGTAGTATTTGATCCCACCATGCACTGTGCCATGTGCTCGTTGGCCAAACCACCTGGAGCAGGTCCTCCTTTGATTGACTGGGTGAGTTTTACATTGCAAGAACACACAATTAATTTATCTTCATATTTTGTTATCCCCATTAAAGGAACCTAGAAGTAAATTTGCCGCATTAAACTACTGGTTCCTTTGCATGTTGGTTTATTTTAAAGGATTGCACAACAACAACAACATAAAGTCACCAAGTTTAATTTTCTGACAGCACACACAGGCAGAGGAAAGAGGCAGAGAAGGATGATCCAGATTATCTTGCTATAAGCTCTCCTATACAGGTCTGGTGTGAGGCAACAGGGTGTTTTCTGTATGGTTTTAACACTGATAGGTGTAGAGCAAGGGTGTGAAACTCATTTCACATTGTGGGCCACATACGGCCTCGGTAGATGTTAAGTGGTAGATGTTAAGTTTGTGTGTGTGTGTGTGTGTGTGTGTGAGAGATACGGCCAGACTGTATCATCTTCTCAATCCAAATGTTTCCTGCCTTTCAGCCCAGACTTTCACAGAAGAACTCACACATTTTTCATGCCTTCGCATTCTTCCAGAAAATCGCAGCGTTTTTTATTTCTCTCTATTACATCTGACTCCTTCATCCATGTTTCTGTTAAGTCTATTCTAAAAACGCTACTATGCAAATTTGCTGAAAAAGAATATGTATATTCCCGTTACGATGGTTTGCATACACTGTTTAAATTGGAATAGTTCAAGTCAGAAAAAATTAAATATGTGGTATGTTGAATTGTAAAAACAACTTAGAGTTATTCTGGTTGGAAGATGCCCGATACATAATTTTGCAATAGGTTGTTTTATAATGCTGTGTGTTTGTTTATTTTTCCCCTTTATATAGATACAGTGTGACGAATGTGAAAGGTGGTATCACGAGCAATGCCTTGGAATGACCGTGGAGAGCTTGGCAAAGGCAAAAACAGGGAATTGGTCATGCGTTGTATGTGAGCCATGAGTGTGAATTGGACACCTAGCAGACCTTCGTCTATATATATCTGAGTGTGTGTGCGTGTGTGTATGGACATTATGAATATGTACATGGGTGTAAAATTGTGTAAATAAATTTGTAAATGTGTGTGTGTGTGTGTGTGTGTGTGCGCGTGTGTGTGTGTGTGTGTGTAGACATTATGAATATGTACATGAGTGTAAAATTGTGTAAATTATAAATGTGTGTATATGTGTCTGTGTGTACAGTATATGGACATTATGAATATGTACATGAGTGTAAAATTGTGTACATTATAAATGTGTGTATATGGACATTATAAATATGTACATGAGTGTAAAATTGTGTACATTATAAATGTGTGTATATGGACATTGTGAATATGTACATGAGTGTAAAATTGTGTACATTATAAATGTGTGTATATGGACATTATGAATATGTACATGAGTGTAAAACTGTGTACATTATAAATGTGTGTATATGGACATTATGAATATGTACATGAGTGTAAAATTGTGTACATTATAAATGTGTGTATATGGACATTATGAATATGTACATGAGTGTAAAACTGTGTACATTATAAATGTGTGTATATGGACATTATGAATATGTACATGAGTGTAAAATTGTGTAAATAAATTTGTAAATGTGCGTGTGTGTGTATGGACATTATGAATGTGTACATGAGTGTAAAATTGTGCAAAATAAATTTGTGAATGTGTATTAATTTGTGTTTGTGTATATGTTGAAAGCAGTGGCAGATGCTAGTCTGTAAAGGAGGGGAAGCTCAATTTCGATCGACATAATGAAATGAATTTTTTCAAAATGGTCGAAAATGTCATGTCAGAACCCAGGTGATATTTTCATTTTTCAGAGGCCTTTTATTCCCAAATGCGACATCAGATTTGGACGGGAGTGGTTGCGTTGGATAGCCGGAGTGCTGTAGTTACCCCCAGACCCACAGCCCTCACGGGATAACGAAGACTTAATTTTTAGGAATTTTTTCAAAACGGTCGAAAATGTCAACATGTCAGAACCCAGGTGATATTTTCATTTTTCAGAGGCCTTTTATTCCCAAATGCGACATCAGATTTGGACGGGAGTGGTCGCGTTGGATAGCTGGAGTGCGGTAGTTACCCCCAGACCTACAGCCCTCACGGGATAACGACGACTTAATTTTTATGATTTTTTTCAAAACGGTCGAAAATGTCAACATGTTAGGCATTCAGGCCACCATGTCAGAAATAAGGTCATCTTGCCACATTTCAGAGGCCTTTTATTCCCAAATGCGACATCAGATTTGGACGAGAGTGGTCGCGTTGGATAGCCGGAGTGCGGTAGTTACCCCCAGACCTACAGCCCTCACGGGATAACGAAAACTTAATTTTTAGGAATTTTTTCAAAAAAAATTTCAAAAATTATCAGGTGAAATTGATGTAGAATGACCATTGACTTTATTTTCTATCTCCACTTGAGAATGCTTTTTTGTGCTTTTCTGAGAGTTCTTGTTCTTCCGGGGTGAGCGTATTGTTAGCTGACAGCCAAGAAATACTTTATTTGATATTTTTATTAATTTCTTTCAACCCAAACAAATGACGTTTATGCATTAGTGGAGACGCTTTTATTTTGAAGGTGACCAACGCCGCTCGTTAGCGGCAGATTACCGTAATGCACAGTATTGACAATAGCAGTGGCGGCTCACTTGATTTCGATATTGCGAGTGGAGGCTGGCTTGACCGCAGTGTTGGTGTTGCTGCCACCTACCAGACTGGAGTGTGAATGTACGAATGTAAATTTGTGCTGATTTGAACCACTTCACATTGTTTACTTGCATTTTCCAGATTAAAAACATGTTCTTTCTCTCATTACTTTCCAATGGAAGTAGTGTGATTTCTCTATCAGTTTCATGCAGTTGATATTATCTAAACTCGTGTTTATTATTTGGCTTTTGACTCAGCATGAGACTTGATTTTCAGTTTGACTGTTTTTGTGCTTTCTACTCTTTGTTATTAATTTGTGTTATGGTTTGTTGTTGTATACATTATTTTTGCTCCACGTACAGCACTTTGTATACATCGGTGGTTGTTTCAAAGTGCTCAATAAATACAGTTGAGTTGAGCACTTTTAATCCTTCTTCGTCCCGTTTCTTTGATATAACTTTCAATAATAATAATTTGTTCAGTTTTACGATTTCGTCTCACAGATTTCCATCAGCATCCAACACATTCTGGAATTACTGTACAGGTACTTTAAAAAACGGGGGGGAAATGCACACTGAGATGGTGGTAGATATGCGCGTGCGCAGTGTTGATTTGTAGCAGCCGAACAGGAAAAAAATCGCACAGATATGAAGACAACTGAGATAGCGGCCATGTTGGCCGGGGCGACATTTCCATCAATGTCAATGCATTTGCATTGAAATGTAATCGTATCTTCCTCATTTTCAAAAGATTTTTGCGAGGTTTACTTTTTTTTGTCAACACCACAATGGCCGCTGTTGATGCAGGACATTTGAATGTAATTTATATCAGTATGTGTGAAAACGTATTCCAAATTCGTTTTTCGTTATTGTAAGACATTAATCGGAACGGTATAAAGCAGACTGTGCTGGCATTGTTCTCTGGTCTCCTTGCCGCCCACACCAAAGAAAAACGCTGACGCATTTGACACTATCTCAGCCTGGCCGCAGGCACGCTTTCTAAAAGGGACGTGTCTATCTACTTTATTCATATCTATGGAAATTACGCCAGTTCGCCTACTTCTTCGTTTTAGGCTCGTCGGACAACTAACTAGCCTAAATTGTTCACAGCGCCCCGTACTGTTTATTAGCTGGAATCATAGACTTTGTTTTGTAATGTTCAGTTTTGTAAAGTGTGGAAACATGAACGGTTAAAAACTAAGCTGAGAGTCACAATAAGGATAGATTTAAGAAAACACTGTTTAATCATTATTAACTAGTCTTCATACACTTATTTGTTACCATTTAATGTCTTCGTGACATTCTTTGTGGTATGACGACAAAAATACAATTAACAAGTCTATCAACACTGAAATGGTCTGAATCCCATTCCGCAAAAATAGAATTAACAAGTCTATCAACACTGTAATGGTCTGAGTCCCATTCGGCATACAAATAATTTGTACGTACAGTATTTTAAAAGCAGATTACTCCGGCACTGTCGATTGGCAACAGGTTCGTCACATAGTTCGTGTACTGCATACTGTATTGTATTATGTAAACAATGTTGCCTTAATGTTGCATGACAATTACACTGTCAAATCAACAAAAAAATTATCGAAACGAAAAGATCAACAACCGATGAGAAAATAAATATTTTTTAAAATTTAGATTAGAACAAAGAACCATTCGCGCCATGTGTTTAAAACCCACGACTGACCAATCGGTATTCAGTCAAGGCATATACATTGCTGTTTTCGTCTTTGGTATTTTGGCCAATCAAAATTTGCCTTTCTTCCTCGTCCTTTGGGTTCAAATTGAAACGATTGTATTTGACCAATCGGCTACTGGTGGGAGGAGTTCTCCAAGTACTTCAAGGCAAGTTAGTGTGGCGTCGCAGACTGTAACAAAACCGCTACGCTTTGTACGGTCTTCAGTCGTACGCAGATTGTCTAAACTGCCAACAGGTAAGCGTTGACGGTTTTCGGTATTATGTTGATTGTTTTGTGATGGATTACGAAAGACCTTTGCTTACGGTTATTAGAAGGACACGATGTCTATGTTTTTGTCTCGAGGACTATCTTGTACTAAGCAACATTTGGGGATTTAAATATGTTAAGCTGCCCGTCATACAGTCAAAGTAAGTGTTTAATGTAAATACTGATATAGACTTTGTTTTCCATAAGTACGTTTGTTCGTGAGGAGCAAACTGCGCAGGCCATCTTCGTAAACAACTACAGCTCAAACGCCATTTGGTTAACAGCTTTGCACGATGGCCGCTCGTCCAACTTTCGAAAGTAACTGGCTAGAAGGACCTCGCTTCCGTCGGGCTTTTAACGTTAGCCGTATGTAACGTTTAGCGGGCTGCAACACGTCGTGTGGTCGGGTATAAGGACTTCCTCGACCACTTTATTAAGTTTTTGCGAAGTTCACTTTAGGCGGGAAGATACAAAATGGAGTCCCGTCTTTTTGTCTCTACGAGGCAGAAAGCCGATTAAGGCCACGAAGCATCTTTCAGAGTCTGTGCCCTGTTTATTGTTTGGCAAGACTGTTCAGTACGAACAAGTTATACTCGTAAGTTCCATTTATTACCAACATAAATCACCCTCCGATTTATGTTATATATATATATATATATATGTATATATATATGTATATATGTATATGTATATGTATATATATGTATATATATATATATATATTTTTTATACTTAGTAACTTGGCTTTTATCTCATCTTCCCTTTGAAATTTCAGCGTGTTGCTCAAAGTTGGACTTTTAGCCATCCGCAATAGATAAAAGCAGCCATGACTAAGGATCCAAACAAGCCCAGGGGAAAAACCTCATCTTATGCTTTCTTCGTGTCAACCTGCCGTGAGGAGCACAAAAAGAAACACCCAGGAACCAGTGTGGGATTTGCAGAGTTTTCCAAGAAGTGCTCTGAAAGATGGAAGGTAATTCACACCAGCCTCATACTATCTAAAGCAGGGGTGTCAAACATATGGCCCGTGGGCCAGAACCGGCCCGCAAGGAGGTTTGATCAGGCCCGCAGGATAATTTAAAAGTGATAAAATGCATAAAAGACATGGAATGAATAATTTTAATAAGGAATTCATGGAATATCCGCTAGGGGGGCACACTCTTTTGATCAGTGGAAAAGACAACATTGTTTTGATCAGAGAAGAAGCCAACCGCAGCCTCAGCCTGTCACTGAGACAGACCCAACACAGCAGACGCTATCAAGGACATGTGAATACTTTATTCTTTACACATTATAGCACTCTCCTTAGTTTGTAAGGTGTAGGCAGGGATTACATTTATATTTTATATACTCGTGTAAATGGTTTTAAAAATCCTCTTTATAAATCTCGTTTAATCTTAAAAGGGCATTACTATATTTTTCAATATCAATTAATTAAGGTTTTGTGCCTTTGTACAGTCAGTGGGATCAGTTGCAATGCATAAATGTGAACGATAAAAGTAAATTGCACGTTTGTCTAAAGAAATGTTTAGGTGCTTCATGAAATGTTTTGTGAAAGATATGTTCATTAAATTTCAACATTTTCCTAGTGTTCTTGTGCTTCTTTAGACCAAAACATAGGAAAGACATATTATTTTGGTTATATATATAGCCGAGTATGGTATAATTTTTAATGGTCCGGCCCATCTACCGAGGCCGTTTGTGGCCCACAATGTGAAATGAGTTTGGCACCCCTGATCTAAAGTGCTTGGTTGCGTATTTTGGTTATAAATGTAATGCTACATTTCTCCTACAATGCAAATCTTAACATTAGTCATTTACCGGAGTGCTTAGTTTTCTTGATGCCAAATGTATTCATGGTGTTTTGTAAATAATGCATGTTTAGTGGATTGTGCCCATGCCACATACTATGTCTTGTGTATAGACCATGTCTGGCAAGGAAAAGCAGAAGTTTGAGGAGCTGGCCAAGAATGACAAGGTCCGGTATGACAGAGAGATGAAGACTTATGTTCCTCCGAAAGGTGCTAAAAAGGGGAAGAAGAAGAAGGACCCGAATGCCCCCAAAAGGCCCCCGTGAGTTAAATAAATAAATAAATAAACATGATTATGTGTATGTGAATTAATAGGATCTCCTTTTCTCTAGCTCTGCCTTCTTTGTCTTCTGCTCGGATCACCGACCCAAGATCAAGGAAGAGCACCCTGGTATCTCAATTGGTGACATTGCCAAGAAGCTCGGAGAGCTGTGGTCTAAGCAGGGTGCTAAAGACAAGGCTCCGTATGAAGCCAAAGCTGCCAAGTTGAAGGAGAAATATGAGAAGGTGATGACACCTCACTAGCCTTGTATTTCAGCACATTTTAACAATGTATCGTTAAAACTTAACATTTCCCCTAAACTTATCATTTCTAGGATGTCGCTGCTTACAGAGCGACAGGCAGCTCAGGGAAAACTGACGCTGGCAAGAAAAGTGGCCCGGGTAGGCCCAAGAAAGCTCAACCGGTGGATGACGATGACGATGATGACGACGAAGAGGATGAAGACGAGGAGGACGAAGACGATGATGACGATGAAGAGGATTAAACAAGCGGTTATGCATGTGATGTTTGCAATGCATTAAGCTAAAATCTTTCGTGTGGGTGTTCAAACCGTATAGCCTGCTGTCCCTGTTGATCAACTTCTTCGGGTGATCAGACCTGTTCATTCCTTGTCAAATTCAGGGATTTAGGTTTGTTTGTTTGTTTTTTCTCAATTAGTCCCCTTATTTCTTTATATCCTTGTTGCTAAATTCAAAGGGTCTGCTCTAGGTTTGTTGTACCATATTGAAAGACTGCTCTACGGTCACTGGACAGCAACGTTTCAGCAAGGTTTTAAAGAAATGTTTTGCTTCTCAAAGCACTGCTTAGGTTTGTGTTTAGTGGTGCTGTTCATTCACTGTCATTTTATTCAGACTCCTAGTTTGACTTAAAAAAAAAGGCAGCCATTTTAATGTCAAAACCTTCATGTAGAACTGATTTTTTTTTTGTAATAAAATTTTGTATATTGGTTAGTTATCTGATCTGTTATTTCTCCACTGCTTTATGTGATGTAATTCTCAAAACTTGCTGTGAACACTCACTCCTGAGGCATGTTGAAATTGCTTTCGGTTTATCTTTGCAAAAGAAGATAAATGAACTGGCCGAGTTGTACATAAACTGTTCATGGCAAATATTAAAGTGTTGTTTTGGACTTAGTGTCCATTACTTCTGTGATTGCCAGTTTGTAGTGTTGGAGATGTGGTGTGTTGTGGGGAAATTGTACAATGTCACTCAGTTGGGTCATGAATGATTACTAATGTGTCATCTATATTACAGTAATTTTTTTTTTTTTTTTTTTAAATATCCCTCTTCCCTAGAGCCTTTTGAGGTCAATTTAGTGGTGCAACCCCGCGCAAATGTTCTGTTACAAAGTCCGTATTTATTTTTAGCTCGCCAGTAGCCTGTTGATCCCTTCAATTTAGTGGAAGTCACTGGAGTTTTGTCACTGACAAGAAGGTGCACTTAACCTGTGAACCACTTGTCAAATTCATGCAACAGAGCAGCTTTTCTTTAAACAAGGACCAACTAAGTGATATGATCTCACTGTGTATGTTTGTGAGTGCATGTAGGGTGGGCTAATGACACTTTTTAAATTACAATTAAAATTGATTATCAAACTACTGAATTAACACTCAAAAAACCTTGAGACATGTGACAATGTCATCACAAACTTCAATGTGCATATTGCATCTAATCCACAGAAGTGTTGATTGAAAATGTCATGTTATCTCTCTCTTCTTTCTATATATACATATGTATATACTGTGTATATATAGGTCCTTCTCAAAAAATGTGCATATTGTGATCAAGTTAATTATTTTCCATACTGTACTGATGAACATTAGACTTTTGTATATTTTAGATTCATTACACACAACTGAAGCAGTTCAAGCCTTTAATTGTTTTGATACTGATTTTGGCAAAAAAAAAAGGCAAAACCAAAAATCCCTATTTAAAAAAATTATATATCATTCGACCAATAAAAAAAAGTGTTAAAAACAAGTTTAACAGTCAAATAATTATGTTCAGTTATGCACTCAATACTTCAGGAATCCTTTTGCAGAAATGACTGCTTCAATGCGGTGTGGCATGGAGGCAGTCAAATCAGCCTGTGGCACTGCCGAGGTGTTATGGAGGCCCAGGATGCTTCGATAGGGGCCTTAAGATCACCCACAGTGTTGGGTCTGGTGTCTCTCAACCTCCTCTGCACTATATCCCGCAGATTCTCTTTGGGGCTCAGGTCAGGAGAGTTGTCAGGCCAATTGAGCATAGCAATACCATGGTCAGTGGTTTTGGCACTGTGAGCAGGTGCCAGGTCCTGCTGAAAAATGACATTGTCATCTCCATAAAGCTTTTCAGCAGATGGAAGCATGAAGTGCTCCAAAATCTCCTGATAGCTAGCTGCATTGACCGTGCCCTTGATAAAACACAGTGGACCAATACCAGGAGCTGACATTGCATCCCTGACCATCACTGACCGTGGATACTTGACGCTAGACTTCAGACATTTTGGCAATTCCTTCTCCCCACCCTTCTTCCAGGCTCTGGCACCTTGATTTCCGAATGATTTGCTTTCATCCGAAAAAAAGTACTTTGGACCACTGAGCAACAGTCCACTGCCGCTTCTCTGTAGCCCAGGTCAGCCGCTTCTGCTGCTGTTTCTGGGTCAAAAGTGTCTTGACCCATTTCCTGCACGTGCCAGTGCACGGTGGTTCTGGATGCTTCTCCTCTACTCAGTCCACTGCTTCCACAGGTCCCCCAAGGTCAGGAATCGGCCCTTCTCGACAATCTTCCTCAGTGTCCAATCACCTCTTCTGGTTGTGCAGCGTTTTCTGCCACACTTTTTCCTTCCCACAGACTTCCCACAGAGGTGCCTTGATACAGCACTCTTGGAACAGCCTATTCGCTCAGAGATTTCTTTCTGTGTCCTCTTGTTTAAGGTGTCAATTGTGGCCGCCTAGACAGCATTCAGGTCAGCAGGCTTACCCATGATTGCGGTTTTGAATCATGAACCAGGCTGGGAGTTTTTAAAAGCCTCAGGAATGATTTGCGGGCGTTTAGAGTCAACTCGTTGATTCAGATGATTAGGTTAATCGCTCCTTTAGAGTACCTTTTCATGATATGCAAATTTTCATGAGCTGTATCACAAAATCATCAGTATTAAAACAATAAAAGACTTCAAATATTTCAGTTGGTATATGGAATGCTGAAAATTGTATATATATATATATATATATATATATATGTGTGTGTGTGTGTGTGTGTGTGTGTGTGTGTCTTGTCCAGGGAAACCAAGACAACAAAATAATTTATAAAAAATTATGAGATTTATTTAAGAAAGAAAAAAAACGGTGTCCGGACACCGTTCACAGATCTGTCAACGGAGCCTTCTCCCCCTCCGCGTCTTGTGCTCTCATTTTATCTTGTTGGGAGGTGGTGAAGGTCAGCGCAATCAGCATTTTCAGCAGCTACACAGAGTACAGAATAGTGCATGGGCAGGAACTTTATATATCCGCAAAATAACTCGTCAGCATTCAGTAGTACAAACAGTTACTTGAATTTAACGCTGTTATATGCCAAATTTCCATTACATGTGTGCGCCATAAATATTTGGACATTGATACAATTTTCAGCATTCCATCTCTGTACATCACTACAGTATAATGGATTTGAAATGAAACAAGATGTGCTTTAAGAGCAGACTGAACTTTAACCCATTTAATCCCACCGGTCACATTTGTGAAGGACAACAATGATTTAATTTACAGGGCTCAAATTTTTTTTATTACTGATTACTTAAAAGGGCTACCAATGACACTTGATTTTGACTTTTAAATGTCTGGGGAAAATTTGGGATTAAATGGGTTAATTTAGGGATAGCTACATCCAAATCAGGTGAACATGTGTAGGAATTCCACTATATTTTATATGTGCCTCCACCTTTTTAAAGGACCAAAGGTAATTGGACAAACTCACATAATCAAAGAACAGAGTGTCACTTTTAAAGACTTGGTTGCAAATTGTTTGCAATCAAGGACAGCCTGAAGTTTCGAAGCCATGGTCATCACCAGCCGCTGGGTTTTGTCTCTGGTTTATGCTCTGTCAGGCTGCTAATGCAGCTGTCTTCAATTCCTGCTTGTTGTTTGGGCATTTCTCTTTTAATTTAGTCCCGAGCAAGAGACATTCAGGTCAGTTGATTGACTTGGCCATCGCCAAACATTCTACATTGGTTTCTTTTGCAGTCTGCTTTGGGTCATAGTCCATCTGCATTGTGAATGCACCCGAATTACTTGGACACAGATAAACCCACCCCTAGGAGAGCGTTCTTGATCTGGCCAACAACTGCGAAGAACTTTTTTCTTGACAACGGAAAATATTTGTCTGTCATTCACCACACTTGTTTTCCAGATTATTTTGGTGTTGCTGAGCTCAGCAGTTCCCTCTCTCTTATTAATGTGTACCAAATAGTTGATTTGGCCACATCTAATGTTTTACCTACTTCTCTGATGAGATTGTCTTGATCTTTCAGCCTAATGATGGCTTGCGTCACTGAGAGTTACAGTTCTTTGGACTTCATGTTGAGAGGTGAGCATACTCGATTCAAAATGAAGATTCCACACTTGAAAACGAACTCTAGGCCTTTTATCAGCTCATTGTAAGTGAAATAATAAGGAAATGACCCATACCTGACCACGGAACAGCTGAGTAGCCAATAGTCCAATTACTTTTTTCGTCTTAAAAATGTGTTGGAATTCTCACAATTTTCACTTGATTTGGATGTAAATACCCTGAAATTAAAGGTCAGAGTTTGCACTGAAAGCGGCCTTGTATTTTTGTATTTTTTTCTCCACAAATGCAATATAGAGTGGCATAGAACGTTTTACATTTTGACTTGACTTCTTCCCCTTTTAAATTGTGATACAGATATGAAGACATTGTTCCAAAACATTTTATTCCTCTTGGAACTTGAAAGTGAGCCTTACATTGGCGCAGTCCGGAAACCTGATCTCACACGGTAAAACGTTGAATCCCTTTCCACGTACTCCGGCATCAAGCTTGAGCAGTGACAGACGTACGTGCATGACTGACAGTAAGGATGACCAATAACCGATGACATCGAGCTCTCCAACTGCCCAATCGCTGCCGCCAACGAGGCCTATTTCACCAGCCCCACCGGGAGTCCAGCCTCTGTATCGAGGAGCTGTCCGTAGGGCTCAACCAGCCAACAACCGACGGTAAGAGACGACCACAGAACAAACGAATTTAGCACCCTCCCCGTTCGCGCTGGAATCTCAAGTAGCAACGGTGGCACACCAACACACATCCAAAAACCAACAAAGGGCGAGTGTGACATCAGCATGCCTCTGAAGTAGACGAGGGCGACCTGCGACGTGAACGTCGACGTAGACACTTTCCTTGGGTATTAGTTATCTGTGCTGAAACCTGTTGATGTCATCTCTTACACTCCTAAAGAACGACAAGCAGACGCGGCTCCAAAATGAGTCTGTTGAACAATTTGGGCCAGAGGTAGCTAACACCATCTTAGCTTGTTAGTTATACTGTGCACTGGTTTTTCTGTTCAATGTTGCTAATATATCATATACACAAATGGAAACGTTTTTGTGTGCCAATCGAGATAATCCGCATCAAGTGATCATGTTTTGCAAGTACAAAACGAAAATGTCTCTGCGTCATTGAAATTGATCAATGAATTACTAATACAACGAAGGTAGAGAGAATGATTTCCCCTTAAAAACGCAGACACATCTTTACCGATAAGTAATGCCAAATAAGAATAAAAATAAGAATAAAAATAACAGCGGACAAAGAGGCCTGCACGTGTCAGGTGCATATACTGTGTCTAGCATAACACCGTCTTTCCATCAGCGCTCATAATTGAACCGCGGGCAACTCATAATAGACCTTTTACAGGCATTTGACTAACGTGCTGCAGCGGGCTTTTCAGTTTTTAGATGTGGACGTCTTCGTGCTTTTGCAGTCATTGGTTCTTCTCATTGTCTTGTCGCACAACTATGGCACCCGGTGTTGGTTAGTATGACTGCTACCCATCAACCCGGGCGCTGTTCTTTGCATTGTCAGATGATACGTGTTGCAATCTCTCGTGCGATGCTGCCGCCGTTAATTATTCCAATAATGTGCAATTCCAGGTGGGGATAAAAAGTGAGAAATGGACTATGACTAAACAACATTGAAACACAGATATGCAGACTGTTGCTGTCCGGGGTGCTGAAAATCGATAATGAAACAAACGTGTGGGCACAGGAAGCACCCCGCAGAAGTCCATTTCAGCTATGTATGTTCTAAAAAATACGTTTAAAATTTTTTGAAAAGTCCAGACCAAATGACAGAACCAAATAAAGAATTAAACGTCTAAACTAAATAGAACAAAAACTATAGTGAAAAAAAAGATCTCCATCCTTTTGGATGTAAATTTTTTTTAGTTTGATCGGTAAATTGTCAATCCTTTTTTCATTTAGATAATTCCTCTTGGGCGGCCCGGTAGTCCAGTGGTTAGCACGTCGGCTTCACAGTGCTGAGGTACCGGGTTCAAATCCAGCTCCGGCCTCCCTGTGTGGAGTTTGCATGTTCTCCCCGGGCCTGCGTGGGTTTTCTCCGGGTGCTCCGGTTTCCTCCCACGTTCCAAAAACATGCATGGCAGGCTGATTGGGCACTCTAAATTGTCCCTAGGTGTGAGCGTGGATGGTTGTTCGTCTCTGTGTGCCCTGCGATTGGCTGGCAACCAATTCAGGGTGTCCCCCGCCTACTGCCCGAAGACAGCTGGGATAGGCTCCGGCACCCCCCGCGACCCTAGTGAGGATCAAGCGGTTCAGGACATGGATGGATGGATGGATAATTCCTCTTTATGTAACCATGAAGATAATAGGTATCTTATGATATCTAAGCACGTATTTAAACAAATATGAGTTGCATGTCTTATTGTCTCACAAAGGTACTTAATTGACTGCACTATGCACCAATCAAATTTAGCCATGTGCTTTCCAAGTCAAATTTCACCATAAACAAGATGCCAATCACTTATCATCATTATCAATCATTTCCAGCAGTTGAATATAGGACCGCTGAAATATTCTGGTTGGCCTATATTTCACCTTTTTTTCTCCAAACCTCCCCACCGAAATGTTTTTCAGTCAAGAGATAAGCAGTTGCCTTCGCCAATCACTCTTCAGATTAGTGCAATCCGCTTCACATACTGTAGGTCTGTGTAATCATCTTGTCCTATTTAAACCATTGCGCTACAGAATGTGTTGTGATGTTGTGTTCTAAAAGTGATATAAGTTAAATTGGAGACAGTAATTAAGATAAGAAAACCTTTATTTGTCTCACAATGGATAATTCACAGTGGCAGAATTATGAAAGGGGAAGTAGAAGAACAAAAGTAGAAGAACAAACGTACATAAATTATAAAATATAAATACTGTACAAGCATATTAAAAATGGGTGAGTGGGGCTGAGTCCAGGTTTTCAGTCTGTCTATTCAATAGCCTGACAGCAGTCGGCAGGAATGAGCGGTGGTCCCTCTCCTTCTTGCAGCGTGGGTGCATCAGTCTCTGGCTGAAGGAGCTGCCCAGTCCTGTCAGTTAGTCATGACGTAATTCTGTTAGTAATAAACAAAGCAGTCGAGGCCGCTGTTGTATTAGACTTCGTTGTAATGAATCTCGTCGCGAGGCAAGAGCAGAGAAAAAGATTTTGTATAACGCAACAGGGTTTTTTTTTCGTTGTATGGGGGGCAGGAAAGTGGGAATGGTGTTAATGCATGAAGATTTTTTTCATACTAGGGGGTATTTTCGCCCATGTAGGTTTCATTGTAAAGGAGTTTCACTGTACTGTAAAATAATAATTTCAATAGTCAATACACATTTGGACACATTGTGACTCACGCGTATTTCACAGTTCCTCTGATTTTGCCTCTTCGTCCTGACTCTGCTCCGCTGTCGCGTCTTTTTCTACTGAAGGCTGTGATGCAGAACACAATGCACAACTCCAAAAAATAAATACATCTGTGAAACCGCAAAGCCGTGAAGGATGAACCGGGTTATAGTGAGGGTTCACTGTATATCTGGATAGAACTCATGAATATGACCACTTAGTCAATGACAAGGTGACAGAGAACATGGGGTTGAAAGTATGAGTCAATCAACTTTTTTACTTTCTGCGGTGCCAAATTGCAAGTATGCGGTGGTCGAGCGTATTACGCTGAACTGGTCCTTGGCAGGAAAAAAAAGTTCAGAACCACTGCCTCCGGATTATAATTTGCAATTAGGTTGTGTTTTGTAGATGGAAAGATTGCAAAAAATACTTTCAGCAAATTGAGGTTTATTACGCACCACTGTGACAACAGCCATGTTTCAAAAGTAAGATTAAACAGAAGAAGCAGTGCTGTTGTGAAGAGCCACATCATCGTATCCTGTGGTTTGGTCCCATCCATTTTGTTGTAGATAAGCCCTATCTGAGTGAACATGTTTAACTCATTAGTCCTTTCATATTGTTGCGTGCGTGTGTATTTGTCCAGGTGAGGATGGCCAAGGTGAAGCAGGTGGGTTTGCTTGCAGCAGGTTGTCAGCCCTGGAATAATGACGTATGTGCTGCAAGTGGAGACCGCTTTGCCTACTGTGCTACTCTTGCTATATACATCTACCAGGTAAACTGTGCATTAATATTTTTACCTGTCTCACTGTGATACCTCATTGTAATTTTTAATTTGGAATGATACTGCCGTTGGGCTTTTAATTGATAATTACGCTTTGGTTCGGTTAGGTGGATGTTTAATTCATACTTTATTGTTAAATACTTTAACAGAACTGATGAAGTTTGGATGCTCATGTTAAAAAAAAAAAAGACTCCCACAATTTTTATCGAGGTCATCATACAATAATTCATGGTCACCGTGTGGTTAAACATAATTCCACCACCCATGTGTGTGTCATCTCCCCTGAAACATGAATTCACCTGCAAAATAAGAGACTCATGGATAAATAACTCCAGCACTCCATCAACTGTATTTCACCTTTGCTAAAGGTTTGGCAGAGGTCTCTTTGTAGTTCGATATGGTCATTACATAGTAGCGTCGGTAGGACAACAAATTAAATGGTGACCAGAGACCATTGCGCAATACTCGAATCGCTTCGACTGTATATCCAACATAAGGCAATGTTGTTTCTGGTATCAAATTATCATCCCATTGTAATATGAAAATCAGATATCCAAACTTCACCGAAAATCAATAGGACACCAGTGAACTCTGACTTGCTATCAATCTCTTGTAGTTGGACCAGCAGTACAATGAATTCAAGTTGAGGTCCATCATGTCAGAACACAAAAAGACGATAACGGCCATCAGCTGGTGTCCAGATAACCCCGATCTGTTTGCATCAGCTTCAGCTGATAACCTGCTCATTGTGTGGAATGTAGCTGAGCAAAAGCCTGTAGCACGACTGGACAACACTAAAGGTGGGATGGCGGATCAAAGTTGTGTTTTACTGTCACAAAGTTGTACGCCATCAACAGCACGTCCTTTCGTTCAGGTGTCCCTGCCGCAGTCAGTTGGTGCTGGAATTCAGCTGACGCTGTGGCGTATGTCTCTCAACGTGGCCCACTGTATATTTGGGTCTATGGGAATTCTGACTCTGGAGTGACAGTGCATAAAGAGGCCCACTCCTTCCTGTCTGATATCTGTCTCTTCAGATGGCATCCAACCAAAAAGGGAAAACTGGTATTTGGACACACAGATGGAAGTTTGTCTATTTTTCAGCCAGGTATGGATGTTTTCCTCAATGTGCACTTTCAACCATTTCTTTGTTTATTTTATTTGAATTATTTTGCTGTAAACACACATACACTCAATGTCTTAACTCCTCTTTTGTCCTGTGTGTACCGAAGGATGTAAAAGTCAAAAGCATGTGTTGCGTCCTGAATCTTTGGAGGGAACGGATGAAGAGGACCCAGTCAGTGCCCTGGAATGGGACCCTTTGTCAACAGACTACTTATTAGGTTGGGAAAATTCAAAATGATCCCTCCTCACATTGTAAATGCAGACTACAAACTTTACTAAGTGGAAAATGGGTGGCGATTTTTGTCTGGTGCCTGTAACCATTAAAAACTGACCAGCAGACACTGTTTAAAGAAATCCAGCAAGAAATGATGATGCTGTTGAATGCAGACTCGCACTGGTTCTACAGTCACAATTTCCCACCTTTTAACCCCTTAGGCTGAGGGCAACTTTGCAACTTAAACCCGGCGTTGGGATGTTTACTTAAAAAGCATTCTGTTACAGTTACCGGTTTAAAAAAATGTAGTTAATAATGTAAGACAAGTACCATAATGTTAAAGTAATTAAACTTGATTATTTACTATTGGATTACCCTAACACCAAATATGTTTAAAAAGATTTAAATATATATGCAGAGGTGAGGCACTTGCACATAATTTTGCCAGTCCATCAGTTGCCATTTGTCAGCGGCTTGGGCGCCCGTCCGTCATCGTCACACCTTCATTTTTTTCAAGCCAAACCAAACTGCAATCGTCGGTCGGTCAGTTCATCATGTTATTTTAACCCATTTAATTCCAAATTTTTCCCAGACATTTAAAAGTCAAAATCAGGTGTCATTGGTAGCCCTTTTAAGTAATCAGTAATAAAAAATGTTGTAGCCCTGTAAATTAAATCATTGTTGTCCTTCACAAATGTGACCAGTGGGATTAAATGGGTTAATTGCACTTCGGTCATCGCAGCCATCGGTAAATTTCACCATTATGCCAGTCTGTCAGTCACTTCTGTCAGTCTGCCCCTTTCAAAAAAATAAACAAACAAAAAAAGTGCATCAGAGTACAACAGATGAAAATCAAATTAGATTAAAATGGTAAATGAGGTTCACTATCTAACACTGGATTTACATCATCCGGTTGCTGCCCAAAGAACTATACACATACATGCACTAACTCTTATTTGCCAATCCATTGTACTGTAAATAGTACAGTCGACACTTGCAGCTCTTTTGTCTCCAAAAACACCAAAACGTTGTAATTTAAAGTTTAAAATGGCTTACCTTAACCAGAATCCAAGGGTTAAAATCCAGTCGAAGTGGAGTACACCTACTCTTGTCTTTAAATGCTTGTCATCTGCGTCTGCTTCCGCTTGTTCTTCAACAAAAACATTACCCAGACTGACCAACGGCAGTCCATTGAGCTGTACTGGGACAATTTCTCCACTTAACTCCTCGAAAGGTTGTTTGGCCAGGTCGCGGGCTAGGACAAAGTCAACTGCATTTTCCTCCCTACATTAAAAATGTAATGTCCTGCAAAATAATCACAAACTTTAATTATCTGATTACGGTATGTGTTTTTGTTTTCAAACGGAATACAGTCAAACCTCGGTTTTCAAATGTCTCGGTTCTCGACCAATTCCACTTTTTTTTTACAATTTCACACCATAAACTGTACAAATGTTGGGAGATGACCAATTTTAACATTAACATAGTAACATAAAAATTGAAGCAACATTTTTTATGTCGTGGGGCTCGCCTGTCCCATGACGAAGGCGGGGCGTTTCGGCATCCCGGACTCCTTCGCCATGACTTATTTTGCGATTAAATCCTTCTTAAATTCTATAGTTTTGCTCCTCTTTTCTTCACCAGGTTCAACTTCCACTTGCTTTCTTTGGTGCCAATTAGGGGCTGATACACGATGCAAAAATAACAGCAATATAACTTTCTCACCAAACACGTCTGCTTTTTAAAAAAAACCATTCTTAATCGCAATACAAACTCGTCTGCTCACAAGCTTTGACTCCACCAGAGTCTTATGTGCGCCTTGAAAAATGCAAACAAACGCACGCCCCCCCCCCTCCCCCGTGCTGCCAGGGCAAACCATTATGAAGTTTCACTAGTCCTACGCTTCCCAAACACGTCTACTTTTTTTTATTGCGTTGCTTTCCTTCCTGTGTAGCGACGAGACACAAGGGAGCGCCGCGACATGAGGGAGTGTCACTTCACTCCTCTCGATTTGCACCTCCTCTCGAAGTACACGAGGTAGCGTCAACGAGGTAGCGAACAGAGGAGTGAAGTGACGCATTCAAGTGCGCTCATTTCCGAGAACCGAAATTTGTCCGTCATCCGAGGCAAAAAAACTCGAAATTTTTGTGAAAACCGAATGTACGAGAACCGAGACGTCCGAAAACCGAGGTTCTATAGTCAAACCTCGTTTTCGAACAGCCTACGAACAAATGGAACAAACTGGATTATGCACCATTTGACTCCTCTCGCCTTCCAACGAAGAAGTGACCTTCCTCGTGTTGCTTTCCAGATTTCAATAAACATCCATCCATCCATCCATCCATTTTCCGACTTCATCCTCACTAGTCGCGGGGGGTGCACGGTTTTCGAGTTAACGGATATGGACGAAAACCGAGATTTGACTGTACAGTTATATTTTATGTCCATCCTGAATACGTAATGCCGGTCGGTACATATATTACTCCCCAAGCATGCATAGACCATAGACCGTCTTATCCCCAAACCGAGGATGACCTACTATGGACCCTATCCAGGGCCGGCGCTAGCCATTTTAGTGCCTTAAACATAAATGCCTTGTGGTGCCCCCTACACCCCTACACTAAGAATGCCACCAACTACTCAAATAAATAAAAATAAATAATTAAAAAATACTGTAATATTAAATGCCACTACTATGAACAAATAAACATGGTTGATCATCTGGAACTTTCACTTTGCCTTGAGTTCCTCCTTGAACGTATTGAAGCATTGATCCTGTATTCAAAAATACAGGACAAAATATCCAAGGATTCGAGAGTGAAATGTAGTTTAGAACCATGGTACAAACATTTGCTAAATGATGTTATTAGGTGGGCCTATATTTAAAACACAGGTACATGAACATGTCAGTATTCTAACTTTGTAGACAAGGACAGATAGGGCACTAGATACAATAAATATTCTGGACATAATGTGAAAACAGTGAATATGAAAGGGAGAAATCTACACAACTTTAAGATTGATTTGTTTTTCCGAAGTACAGTAGATGTCGCTCTTGACCTATGACCCTCTCAAAAATGTCGGCGTAGTCGTTGCATATAAAACGACTTTGTCTCGCAACATTCCATTTCCTTTTCATAGCACAATCAATGTGCAGGTCACAACTTTTCCACAACAGCGTTTTGTGTTGTTTTTGGCAAGCTTGTATTAAGCAATTGCCACTAGCATTTCTCGAGGCACAGTATGTTTTCTGGGAGGAGCAAGCAACACATGACAGTGTGAACATCATCTCACTTTTTTTCTTTTCCTCTTTTCTGCCTCCGACTCTTGATGCCTTTTCGACATGTTCAGATATTGAAGTGCGTCTTCTGCCCATATTTAGTCATGCCTGTATCGCTTTCCAATGCCTGCAGCGAAACTTTCAGTCCTTGAAACAATCATCAGTTAATTTTGATACACTCATTACTGGAGACCTTGGAGACGCACAGAGCATAGGAATGCGCCAATTGATACAAGCTAAGAATGGGTTGAGGACAGGGGTGGCCAACCCGTGCCTCGCGAGCCGCATGCGACTCTTTTAGCTGGTTCAATGCGGCTGCCGGGCTTTCACACGACAATTGTCTCAAATGCCTCGGCGAATGGCACTGCAACAACGCTGCTTAATACATAGGACGCACTACGTCAGCCTATCACCAATCCCGTTACTTGATTGACATAGAGGGCAACCGATCAGATGGCTGAATCACCGCTCATGCACAGACAACGGCGGTAAATGCTAAGTGCTAAGCTAGTCAGCGAATTACCTCTGTTTTTAAGGCAGGGGTGCCCAATATGTCGATCGCAATCGACCAAGAGCCAGCAGACTGGTCCCAAGTCGACCGCGAGCGGTGGGAGGAGGAAATGGGGAAAAAAAGATGTGTGTGTTTGTGTCTTTCGGTTTCATTTATGTTTGGGCGCTCAGGGTGTTGCATGTCGTGGCGTGCATGCATATATGCCTGAGTTAGAGCTAAGATCGGTCCTAAAAAATCGAGCCCGACCCGACCGGGCCCGAGGGTATTTAAACCCGACCCCGATCACTTAACTTGATTCGCAGGCCCGAGCTCGAAGCAAACCCGAGATTTCATATTTTATTTGTGAGGACTCGGGAGGAGGGGTGATTTCTGATAACAAAGCCTATCTTTTGTAATGAAATCTAAGTTAAAGAAGACTGTATAAACATTTACATCTTTTATATTTCTGTTTCTGAAGAGATTACATTAACCGACAATTTTCCATCATTGACGGATTTTTTTAAGAGTGGACGGGGAAAATTTAACGCCGTCCGTCATTTTGACGGGTTGAAAATAGTGCCGTAAACCACAACAGCAGTACGCCCTTAAGAATCTAGCGCGGCACTTTAAGAGAGAGAAGCAGAGCGACTATGAAAAAAAAAAGTCAGCGAGAGAGAAGCCCGACCCGAACCCGAATCAATGATTGACATTTTAGGGCCCGACCCGACCCAAACTTCGGGTCGGGTCGGGCTCGGGCGGCCCGATCTTACCTCTAGCCTGAGTGCATGGTCGTGTGTGCGTGTGTGTGTGTGCGTGTGTGTGTGTGCGTGTGTGTGTTCATAAGCTTGCACGTGCGTGATCGGGTTGATCGTGGGAGGTTGGTCGCTCCAAAGGTTTATCTTTGGGCAAAAAAGTGTGTGCCTGTGTGTGTGTGCGTGCGCGCGCGCGCGTGTGTGTGTCCAATATGGCTCTGTCAACATTTAGGGTGGCCGACTCCTGTACTAGGGAATGAAAGAGAGCGGGGTGGCTAGGCACCAAAGGTAGACCTTTTCTTCGGGTCCTCCGATTTCCCCCCACAATTCTAAAAACATGCGTGGCAGGTTAATGGCACACTGTAAATTGTCCCTAGGTTGTTTGTCTATGAGTGTTGGTGCGTAGTGTACTCCGCCTACTGCCGGAAGACAGCTGGTATAGGCTCCAGCATGTCCCGTGACCCTTGTAAGGATAAAGCGGATCAGAAAATTGAGGGATGGATGGATTTGATATATCTACCGTATACAACTAACTGAAAGAGATTGCCATGAAAGCCTGGCAATGCATCAAAAGATGAAAACAACGTTTTGGTGATGCAGTTATTGCAAGCAATTTTATAGCTCTTGTTCTTGCGACTTTCGGATTGTCCAGGCCGCCAAGGGTGGTTACGGCAAGTCATTTAATATTCAGCAAGTGAAATGTAACAGTGACTCTTTTTCACAGTGTCCAACCTCAATAATGGCATCAGGCTGGTGGACAGTGAGGCCTTGGCTTGTATTACGTCCTTCTCCTTCCCCTCAGCTGCTGCATCAGTTCAGTGCCTTGCGTGGATCCCATCTGCCCCAGGCATGTTCATCACTGGAGGTAAACAAAAAACAATGCGGGTGGGTTTCTCTCTCCCTTGATGTGTGTTCACGGCCACCTAAGGTATCTTACCCACATTTCGTATTTCAATATTCTAACAAGCTCGAAAGTGGGACATTCAATCAATCTATGTACAGCAATACAAAATGTACCCTGTCATTATGGGGCCTATTTTTTCATGTGCTTAAGTAAGGAAAAGTGTGTTGCAACACCCTTTTTTTTTTTTTCAACATTGAAATGACTTTGGAGGTCCCCTGTCAAATCAAGCAGTTGCGTGGATTCTCCCAGCATCTTTCCTCTTCCGCGTGCAGCAGGCTATACTAAGATCGAGCGCCTCCTAAGGTGAAAGATCACATTGCATGATTATTCATTTAACTGCTTCCGTGCTTAGCTGGTGAAGGCCGGTTGACAGAGTACTGGTGGCTTAGAGTTCGTCTGAAAACAACTGCACTCATGAGTTTTTGAATAATTTTTTGGGCATATGCTGGTATCCAAGTGACGCGCTCGCGCAGGCAACACTTAAGATGAACTCACTTTTCAACGAATGGAACAGCTCCAAAATTGCATTCAGTCATGAACGCAATTTTCTGCTTGAATTACTTTTATTGTATTTATTTAATACAGGCGGCCCGGTAGTCCAGTGGTTAGCACGTCGGCTTCACAGTGCTGAGGTACCGGGTTCAAATCCAGCTCCGGCCTCCCTGTGTGGAGTTTGCATGTTCTCCCCGGGCCTGCGTGGGTTTTCTCCGGGTGCTCCGGTTTCATCCCACGTTCCAAAAACATGCATGGCAGGCTGATTGTGCACTCTAAATTGTCCCTAGGTATGAGTGTGAGCGTGGATGGTTGTTCGTCTCTGTGTGCCCTGCGATTGGCTGGCAGGGTGTCCCCCGCCTACTGCCCGAAGACAGCTGGGATAGGCTCCGGCACCCCCCGCGACCCTAGTGAGGATAAAGCGGTTCGGAAAATGGATGGATGGATGGATGGATTTATTTAATACAGAATGTAAATGCATTTGCTCCTTAACGTTTTCAGAGACAGTGTTTATGACAGTGGACAGCTTATCATGTTATCAGGTTACTGGGTGCATGAAAGGGTTAAAAGTAGCTCGTGAGATGAGCTGCTTATGTCACTGGGGACAATCGGAATAAAACTTCATGATTCACGCGCAAGAAAGTTTGACATGTATACCCAATAGATCTCTATAGAATTCAGATGTGGCGGCATGGTGGTCGACTGGTGAGCACGTCTAGCTCACAGTGCAGAGGCAAGTGTTCATTCCAGCTCTGGCCTTCCTATGTGGAGTTTGCATGCTCTCCCTGTGCTTGGGTGGCTTTTCTCCAGGTTCTCCGGTTTCCTCCCACATTCCAAAAACATGCATGGCAGGCTGATTGAACACTCTAAATTGTCTCTAGGTGTGATTGTTAGTGTGAATGGTTGTTTGTATGTTTCATGTTTTGGTTTGTGACCAACTGGTGGCACTGTGGGGATTTTTGCTTGTTAGCTGCTGTCAGGTTTGTTTGTCTTGTTTAGGAATGTTTGTTCCTGTCATGTTTCATTTAGTGATAGTTTTTGCTTCAGTCATGGATTTGTTTTGGTTATTCAGGGGTGTAGTGGGCGTTACGAGGGGGTACGCCATGACGCCACATTCAATTTTTATTTCGTTTTAGCCCTTGTCTGCGGGTTAAAATGTTTGTTGATCACTGTTCTAATGCGAGTTATGCGTTGGCCTGTGATTATTTTGTTCATAAAATTTAACGTGAGTTCAACTGGTGTTGTAGCTCTGTATGAATATATAGAACATCCCTCGCGTGGTTGTTAGTAGTGATGGGAAAATGAAGCCTCATGAAGCAATGAGGCTTGGTTGGTTCCACCATGAGGCGTTATTTGTACTACCCATCTTGCATGACAGACAGTGATTAAAATGATACAACGAATTTGATGTAGTAAGATCGGGCCTCCAGCCCCGATGGTATTTAAGCTCACTTAACTTGTCAAGCACAAGCAAACCCGAGATTTCATATTTTATTTGTGAGGACAGGGTGATACAAAGCCTGCCTGTTAAACAAGATTGTATAAACAGCTGGAGGTTACATTAACCGGCCCCGTCCGTCATTTTGACGGACGCTTGCGAGCGGGCACCAGAGAGACAAAGACGAACAATTGGATACTCGAGAGACTAAGAGTTCTAAAAATTGTCATTGCAAGAGTTTAGTACAACGTGTTTTGAAGGCGACTGGCGAACCACGGTGTGGCCATCAGCGAGATGATTGATAATTCGGGTCGGGCGGCCCGATCTTACCTCTATAATGACACATGCCTCAGCGCGCTTCGCAGAACTCGGCACACGCATCGGAGCACAGTACATCACTAGTTGAGCACTTTGCAGTTTTCTCTGTGTTTTATTAAATACAATTCGTCAAGTTCACCCTGCTCCTCCCTCTTGCCTGCTTTTTGGGGTCCACCACCACCTCGCAACGTGACAGTATGAATACCCTGCGATTAGCTGTCAACCAGTACACGGTGTACCCTGCCTGAAGACAGCTGGGATAGGCTCCAGCACGCTCGCAACCCTTGTGAGGATAAGAGGATTCCAAAATGGATGGATGGATGAATGAATGGAACTCATATGCCTCAGGAAAACTCCACAATCCAGGACTTGCAGGCATCATTGGAATTCATTGGGTCACACCTCTTCTGTGCCTGCGCGGGTTTGTACCGGTTACATGGGTAGACGTGTCACGATCCTAGATGGGTGAATTGCCGTACCTTGAAGGTGCGTTAGAGGGGTCATATTCTCCCATTAGCGTTTCAGTCAATTCCTCATGCCCGTTTCTTTCATGCTTTCAAGACGCGTCGATTCTCCATCCAGGCTTCTGAGGCACCCTGACGTTGGTAACCTGGAAATGTGTGCGCAACCCCAAAAAACTAGTGATTCTGTCAAGTCTGAGAATGAACCTGTGTCTGTGTGCCCTGTGATTGGCTGGCAACAAGGTCAGGGAGTACCTTGCCGACTGCCCGAAGACAGCTGGGATTGTTAGAGATGGTAATGTAGGACCCCAAAAAGCAGGGAGGACTGAACAAAATGTATTTAACAAAAAATACAAACTAAGGCGGACACAAAGAGAAACAAAGTGGCAAAACACAATGACCCGACCTTGACGGGTTGGACAGGGAGTCCTTTTAACAGAAACACTAACTAATGACAAAAGACCAACAGGCGTGCCACTGCAGGAACAGCCCTACAGTGCCACCTGTTGGTCCCAACCAGAACCACCCTAACAATACCCCTCTCTCAAGGGACGGATCCCAGATGTCCCAACGTCACACGAATGGCTTGGCTCGGCGGAGACAGGGCGGGGTGGGGCGCAGCACTTGCATCGCCACGGACAGGAATGGAGGGCAACCGCAACACTTGCCTCGCCGGGAACAGGAACGGGTGGCAGTGGGGTCCAGTCTGGTTGGGTCATTCTGTTTGGGGTTTTGCGAAGTGGTAATGTAGGACCCCAAAAAGCAGGGAGGCATGGAGGAGCAGGGTGGACTGAACTAAATGTATTTAACAAAATATACAAACTAAGGCGAGCACAAAGACAAACACAGCGCCAAAACACAATGACCCGACCTCGACAGGTCGAGCAGGGAATCCTTTTCACGTCTTAAATGTGTAAAAAAATTTTTTTTTTTTTTTTTTTACACAACATAACTAATGACACACTGACCAACAGGTGTGCCACTGCATACATTGCCACCTATTGGTCACAAACAGAATCGCCCAGCACGCGTGCGTGAGGAAAAAGCGGATTAGAAAATAAGGATACTACGTATTTTCACAATCTATTTGATGTCCTGAAACTCTGTTGTGTATAATAAGTTGGAACATCAATCCATCCATCCATTTTCTGACCTTAATGGAATGAGCATGGGACTCAACTGTATTGTGACACTCTGATCAACCTGTCTTGACTTGGGAGTCAGTGATGTACAAATTGGTGAACCCGCATTTGATATTTTGCCTTGTTTTTGGTTCATTTATGCCTACAATTGTACACTTAGTTCAGTCACAGACTCTATCCGTGCTATCAATTGCCCCCTCGCGGCTGAAGAAACTGTTTTCCATTGCCACACTTACTAACAAGTGTCATGTTTGTTTTTTTTTTTTTTCTCAAAACACTGTTCTAAGTGTTAGTTTCAGACTAAGATTCCTGAGTAATCAGACCATGAGTGTGTGTCCTCCTGAGGTTAGGTTACCATTTTGCAGGTATTTTTTGACCCGGTCGGTTTTGCTTTCATTTCGATATTGATGATTCTGATGAGACACAGAAGAATATTTACAATAAGTTAAGATAAGATAACCTATATTTGTCCCACACTGGGGAAATTTGCAGTCTACAGCAGGAAAATTTGAGGGGGGTAGAGAAGAAAAAAAAAAGTACCCTTGAGCATACTGCCCCACTGACTCTCCACTGGGTCCCAAAAGCTACAAAATGATCACCTTTTTTCTGACAGTTCAGACTGTGAATATTTTATGAGTGGCACACTTAAACCAATTGGAGAATCTACTCGACCAAAAAGTGCGCTGTAGCACTCGCCTTTTCTTACTTAAGCACATGGGAGATTGGCACCCAACGGGAGAATGGGCCCTTAAGAGGGCAGCTGATGCTCATTTTCGAGGAACACATTTTTAGCACAACCTTGTCTCTTTCAGATTCCCAGGTTGGGGTATTGAGGATATGGAATGTGTCTCGTTCTACTCCTTTGGATAGTTTTAAACTGAAGAAGACTGGCTTTCATGCTTTGCATGTCCTCAACTCTCCACTTGCAAAGAAAGGTACAGTTTGAGAATTGTGAAACATGAGAAATAAATGTGCATGCCATGTCATATGCAGGTGCATATGCAGATGTCAGTTAATTTATTTCTCATCTGTGATTGATTTCCTTTGGATTGAGGCATTTTGTTTCATGTTTTTGAGATCTTAGAACAGGTCTGGAGAAAATTTGGCTTGCATGTGGTCAGTGAAAATTCATTCAGATTTCTCAAAAATGTGAATAGCCACAGTCAATCTCATGATTTAAAAGACGGTGGTTGGGGGCGGGGTCACATAAGGTAAATTTTTCACACAGGGCCAGGTAAATCCAAATAGTCTTTTTTCCCCTTTAATAAATAAAATCACAATTTAAAAAAGGTATTTTATGTTTACTTTGTCTGATCTTTACATGTGATTAATGATCTTAAGCATTAAAGTAGGGAAGTTATGCAAAAAAAAATAATTTTAGAAGGGAGCAAAAAAATTTCTTTGTACCTTTTTGTGTTCGAAGCACTAAACTTAATTAAACTAAACGTATATTCTGTTTTTAAACAGTTATCATATCTACTTAACACCCACGCATAGAGGCAGGATGATTGCTTACATGCCGTACGCATTGATACAATGCAATAATCTTTTTTGTACAGCACTTACACAACAGCTGCGACCATGCACTTTCCAGAACATTTCACCTAAAATAAAAATAATGCAATCAGTATTGTAAAAGAAGCTTCAACCAAGTATTGACTACTGACCATACTTTCAGAAGGCCAACATTTTTACATGAGCAATATTTTCGATCGACTTTCATGGAATATTAAAAAAAAAAAGTGTGTGCTGAATCTATATAACATCTGACTTTCACTTTTTGAATTGAACAAATGAAATATACATGTCCATTTGAAGTTTCCCACGGTATTTGAATTTATTGATACACACCTGGAGAATATGTAAGAACTTGAATCTGCCCCCTCTGTCTATAGCTCAGAGTGCCTGTTCTTCTGGCAAAAGCCAGCACACCAGCTCTACTAGTGAGGCAGTACCTCCCCCAACCTTGTCACAGAACCAGTCCTTCTCTCTGCCTCCTGGCCATGCAGTGTGCTGTTTTATGGATGGAGGGGTAGGACTCTATGACATGGGTGCAAAGAAGTGGGACTTTCTACGAGACCTGGTATTCTCACGGAAGAACTTACATTTTGTCAGAAAACACAAAATATTTTCTTGAAATCACGAAACATCGTTTGCGTTTTCTGAGAATTCATAACCATCTTCCATATGCAGGGCCATGTCGAGACCATCTTTGACTGCAAATTTAAGCCCGATGACCCAAACTTGTTGGCCACAGCTAGTTTTGATGGAACCATCAAAATCTGGGACACAAACACACTGACTGCAGTCTATACCTCCCCTGGCAATGAAGGTGTGGTTTACTCCTTGTCCTGGGCTCCAGGTACAAACACAAGCACACACCCACATCCATACTTACCGACGAATTCAGTAACATCTCTCAGTTTTAACAAAAGAATGTAAATTCTACTTGTGTGTTTCGAAGGTGACCTAAACTGCATCGCAGGAGCAACATCACGCAATGGAGCTTTCATTTGGGACATCAGGAAAGGAAAAATAATCACACGCTTTCATGAGGTTCCTTGCTTCACTATTTCTGTTTTTTTTTTTTTTCATATTTCTTGAGATTGCGTCCACTTTTAGGGGAGGAGGTTCTACATGTGTGGGCATAAGGTGGAGATTTTAAATCTCATTCTTTCCCATTATACTTTGCTGTATGTTATACTGTATGTTGCGCGTGGGCATGTTATGGACATATGGGAGAGTTTGGATTAAAAACAAACAGTGACCTTTCCCCAGGTCAAATCCGTTATTATCTGGTTTCGATTGAAGTCTAGGTAACAGTTAAAAAATGGTGACCCTTTTTTAATGTTTGTCTTATCCTCCTCCAGCATGGTAAAAATGGGATATTTTGTATATCCTGGAGTCACAAAGATTCAAAGCGAATTGCAACCTGTAGTGGTGATGGATTTTGGTATGTGATCATTTTATTTTCAAATTATTATATAACAGTACAGTACACAATTATTACGCTAAAATCCTGATTCCATATGCATCTCAAATTGATATGTACTTTTTTTTTTTTTAAACAGTATCATTCGGACCATTGATGGTAAAATCCTTCATAAGTACAAACATCCTGCTGCAGTTTTTGGCTGTGACTGGAGTCAAAACAACAAGTATGTTCTACTTTTTCAACAGGGAAAGCAATGTGTCGTGTACCACAGATCAGTTCATTACTGAATCCACACAAAAAAACAAAAAACAATTGAAAGCTATTCCTAGATTAACCAACCTGATGTACCACATATGACACCAGGGTTTTATTTTATACACGATGATAGCAATAGCTGTTTTAGACTGGCTGCACTCTTCCCACAGGGATATGATTGCTACTGGTTGCGAAGATAAGAATGTTCGTGTGTATTACCTGGCCACCAGCTCAGACCAGCCACTCAAAGTCTTCACTGGCCACCTGGCTAAAGTATTTCATGTCCGATGGTCTCCGCTCAGAGAGGGGATACTGTGTTCCGGATCAGATGACGGGTGGGTATAAACACAAACAGTTTTAAGTCTATTATCAGATGAAAAGTGGAAATAAATAAATAAATCCCCTATAACTCAAAAGATAAATCAATTATAATATCTGTATATGCACTATACAATACTATATTTTGCTTGTCTGTATTTATCTGTATTTTGTGTTGTAAAAAAAAGAAAAAAAGATAAGATCTTTAAATTGAAGGACCTTGTGTGATTGTGTTTGGACAGTACTGTTCGTATATGGGACTACACACAAGATGCATGTATCAATGTGTTGAGTGGTCACACAGCACCAGTCAGAGGCCTGATGTGGAACACAGAGATTCCATTCCTCCTAATTTCAGGTATGTTTTCTTTGCACCCTCCTTGAACTTTCTTCATTAGACAAATCGAACTCTACTTCTACTGTTTTACACACTGCTCTTCAACTCTTAACATAAGCTTATAAATGGGATGTGCACAGTGTTAGTCAGTGTGTTAGTGGGCCAGTACGCAGCAGTATGCAGTAATAGCACTTATATGTTTTAGCCTCTAGTGTACCGGGATTTTTTAAAGAGTCCCACAACTTCACATGAGCCTACAATACCCGTTCTTGTTCTATTCCTCCCTTGCACTTTGTTATAGTCATATGACTCCATCAGTAATTTGGAGCAGTCTATTTCACGTTGTGAGCCAACATTTAGACAAGGAGGCTGTAAACATACTCCTGATGTAACACGCCACAAACATTTTTGATTGGGCACAATTTGGAATTTTTCACTTGAGAGTGTACTCAATTTTGTTGTCAGTAGTTTAGGTTTGAATACTATGTCTTGAGTAATGTTGATGTATCTTGTGTGATACCCCATGAGAATATATAAAATGTTTACAAAAATGTGAGCGGAGTACTCCTGTTTGTGAAGTACTGTATTTGCATCACTTAAAGCACCTAATAAAAACCTGACAAAACAAAAACATACTTTATTTTAATCATAATGTATTAGGGTTGCTAAACTTAGTGGTTTTGCAATATGTTGTGCTTACCGATGTGCTACTGACACATACATTGGACTTTAATTTAGAGATACATAGCGATACATAGGTGTAATTTCAATGTCTGCTTTTTCTAGGCTCTTGGGATTATACGATCAGAGTTTGGGACACAAGAGATGGCAACTGCCTGGACACAGTCTATGACCATGGTGCTGACGTCTATGGTAAAATGATTATTGAATGGAATATGAAGGCTGTAGACCAGGGTTCACCAACATGTTGCCCGTGGGCATTTGGAATGGAATGGAATGGAATACAACTTTATTGTCAAATGTGCTGTACGTATGTGTAACATACAGCACAGATGAAATTTCTTCCCCCTCAACATAAAACAAGAGGAGCCGCTGCGGGTGTCCGCGCCGCCATCAAAAGAAAAGTTGACCAAAAAACCCGGTGCACCTCCCGAAAGAGAAAAAAATTAGTAGGCTGCGGGCTTGTTTTAAAACTAATACCAGTCATGGGTCATTGTGATTTCATAGGAATTTTGTTGACATTTTTAAATTAAAGCACTTTCCAAGACCTATTTCCTACTGTCAGAGATTTTCGCTCGGACGGTCAACAAAGGCTCGAACACAGGAACAGATCGTCTTTCTCTGCCGGCAGCAGGTGCAGTTTCAATGAAGTCACTCACCGTGAGCTTCCCAACTGACACCCAAACTCTGCAACCTCTGCCGGCCTTTTTATTGATTGTATATGCAAATTACAAGTAACATATCAGAAAAACACTCCCATCTTCATTAACACGTGGCCCCCGTGGGCAGCCCAGTTTGGTCGCCCCTCAGTGATTCCCCAAAGACAAAGCATTCCCGTGGATTCAGCACCAACATCCATAAATTAGCAGACACCTCGACATTTTAACGAGCAGTGCCTGCCCTGAACTGATATGCTGGAACCCTGACTCGTGACATCGTGACCGTGACATCGTGACCGTTTGTCGTTGTGGGGCCCTATGGAGCATACAAGCACTTCCGTCTAAAGTTAAATCTTCCTTTCTGAGTTGTCGGTTAACAGACGCCAGTGTGTCTACTAGTGAGGGTTAAATCTTTCTCCCTGAGATAAGGAGCTCATGGTCAGAGACCATGGCTCGGGTCCCTTGACCTCAAATTGACCCATGATTCTCTGTGCTTCTAATGTGTGCCAAATGTTCTGAACACAATCCAAGTACTTCGAGGTCACTCAAACATGTAACAAGATGAAACTTTAAAACATGGCAACATAGTATGTTCTATTCTAACATTCCGTCCTCTTGACAAGTTTTAAAGTAACATCAAACATCAATTCGACAGCGATTGCGCGAGTAGGGGGAAAAACTGTCCTGGAAAAACCCAAGGGAGTGTATATAGTAGGTTAAAATGAAGGACAGAAACCCTTTCTCTCGCAATAGCCAAGCATAAAATGGGAAACTAAGATATATCAACGAATGTTTTTGGTCCAATACATGTATAAGAATAAAAAACGTAAAAATAACATAAAAAACCAAGGAACATAAACCCGAAAACATCAAACATTCACATCTGCGAAGCTTTTCCGTGAAGTCATCATATAGGGCTTATATAGCAGTGGTAAAACAATCATCATCAAAACAGTCATCGTCAGAGTCCATGCGCACCCGCTGGTACTCGGACATGGCCACAGTAACCTGAGCTGCCATTTTCAATTCGACAGCGTCCATGAGTTTGGCAGTACAAAGTCTACACAGCGGGATACCGCAAGTGATACAAAAACAGGCGAATATCAGAATAGAAATGACAATCGCGCTCAAAGAGACAGCTATAATTTTCCAATCTCCAAACGTATCTTGCAGCCACCGCAGAAAACCGTTGGGATCGACGCCTTCCATGTCCTGTGTTTTCTCTCTATAAGCTCTGAGAAGTGTGAGGGTCTCCGTCAACGAACCATTAGATAAGGTGTGTAGTGGAATGAAAGTACAACATTCACCAGATTGAATCATTCGACACACTCCCCCCCTTTCTGCCAAAATCATGTCTAAAGCTTGCCTATTCTGCAACGCAACAAGTGAAGTAGCATGCAATTGCGACGCCGTATGCGTGAACAATGCCTCAGTGAAGTTCGTCAAAGTGTTAATCTTGTGGTTACTGAATTTAGCCCCCCGATGATGATGATGATGATGCATAGGCAACATTTGACTGCCTTTGCTGGGCTCTGCTCCATTTTCCTGAGAGGGTTGTGTTTACCACGGAAAGCCCTCTCTCCTACTGTGGTCTTTCGACGGTGCGCGCGCAGGGCGCACTTGAACTTGGGTGCTGGTTCTCCTCCGTGGGACTGGCGTCGCTAGAGCCCTCAGTCTGGAATCGAAGGAGCTTGCACTGCAACAGGTGGATCCAACCGTCTCGTCCTTCGATCTTTACTGCAGTTGCTGTTGCTGCAATCACTTGGAAAGGCCCATCCCAGCGTTCACTGTCCCATCGGATTCGCTTTAGCACCTTGAAGAAGACCTGATCTCCAATCCGGACTTTACACGCCTGTGGAGCAGAACACACTGGCAAGTCATTGTGTCTATGCATCTCTTTCCGATCAAATAGTCTTTTCATGTGGGCGGGGAGCGAGGTGCCCGACCCCAATCGCTCTGGGGCAAGGTCAGGAAGTCTGTAAGGTCTCCCATACAGGATTTCAAACGGTGACAGTGTCATTCCTTGCGGTGGCACTATCCTCATTGAAGTGGCCACGATGGAAATACAGTCAGGCCTTTGTCTTTTTGTCTCTTTCATGGTCTTAATGAGCCTGGCTTTGACCGTTCCATTAGTGCGTTCCACAAGTCCTGCTGATTGCGGGTGGTACACACAGTGTCTCTTTAAATCGATGTTCAACAATTCGCTTATTCTGGTAACAGCCCTGTTCACAAAATGTGTCCCATTGTCACTTCTAATAACAGATGGAATGCCAAAAGTCGGAATTATGCGTTCACATAATGCTTTCACGACAGTTCCTGAATCATCGCGAGCACTCGGAAACAGTTCAACCCATTTTGAAAAGACATCGACAATAACAAGACAGTATCGTTTCCCTTGTGTTTTGTTCAGTTCAATATAGTCCATGTGTATTGTGTGAAATGGTTCTGGTGGGTCTGGGAATCTTCCCCTTTTTGGTCTCAAATAGCCTTGTGCATTATTTTTCAAACAGATTATACAACGTCTACAAAAATCTTTCGAAAAGTGTGTAAACCCATGTGTGTGATAGTATTGATGCACCTGTGCAATCATCCCTCCCGTTGACACATGTGACAAACCATGTGTCATCCTCGCGGCCCACAGAAACAGAGAATTTGGGAGCCAGGGTTTCCCGTCTGCCAATTTCTCTATTCCTGCGTCATCAGGTTTCGCTCCCTTTTTTTTCCAATACTGCTGTTCTGTGTGAGGTGCTCGTTTTTGACGTGACTTCAAAATGTCCCGTGTTGTGTTCTCTGTCTCTATTGTAAACATATCCTGTGCTAATGTTTTGTCATTCAGGGACACTTGTTGGGCTGCCTGTTTCGCAGCGTGATCCGCCAAGCGGTTGCCAATGGTGATTGGATCATTACCTGTCAAGTGTGCTTCACACTTGCAAATCGCAATTGTTCTAGGCAGTTGTTGGAGTAACAATTTGTGGGCTACTTCTTTACCAGTTGTGGTTTTAAACCCACGAGCCGACCATAGTTGACAAAACACATGCACAGACCCCCAACAATATTGACTATCAGTCCAAATAGTTACATCCTTCCCTTTAAACATTTTGCATGCTTGAATCAACGCTGATAATTCAGCTGCCTGCGCTGAGTAATTTGACATTAATGTTCCTTGAAACAAAATCCTTGTCTGTGTTGTAACTGCAAATCCCACTTTATTGCGGCCATCCTCCCCTTTTTTAGCTGAACCATCAACAAAGACAACTTCACCAGTTGGGAGGGGCACGTCAGTGAGGTCGGGTCGCGGTTTGGTGGAAATTTGAACTCAACTCCCACAGTCATGTGGTGTACCATCTACTGGGGTGGGCAGGAGTGAAGCCGGATTCAACGTGCCACATCTTACAACAGTGATGTGTCCTTGTGATAACAGCAACGCGGTGCAATGGAGATGTCGTGCAGGTGACAAAAATGCCATTTTCGTTTCTAATAACAGTACAGACACCGCATGGGGCACTTTTAACGTCAAAGGATGAAATAACACCACTTCTGCTGATGCTTCTACTGCTAAAGCCGCAGCGAGCACTGCTTGGACACACTCGGGGGTCGCTCTAGCCACAGGGTCAAGCTGCTGTGAATAGTAAGCCACAGGCCTCATCTTTGCTCCATATTTTTGCATCAACACTGATGTCATAAAACCTTGCTTAGTTGTCACGGTCTGCTCAAACGGTTTATCATAATTTGGCAAAGCAAGCACTGATGAGTCTATCAATTCCCGTTTCACTTCTTCGAATGCCGCGTCCGCTCTCGGCGTCCATTTTATCCGGTCCTGCATCGTCATTTGATTATCATAAATCGCGTCTAGTAGCGGCCTGGTGATTTCCGAATAATTCGCAATCCACGCCCTGCAATAATTACACAAACCTAAAAATGACATCATCTGTTTCTTCGTCTGTGGTTTTGGAGCCGCAGCGACCGCTTTTATCTGTCTATCTACCACAACGCGCCCTCTTTCGGAGAGGGTGTGACCGAGATACACCACTTGCTTCTGCCAAAGTTGCATTTTATCTTTCGACACTTTATTACCCGTTTCCCACAAATAATAGAGCAAGGCTACAGTATCGACTCTGCATTGCTCTTTAGATGTGGACGCGACCAAGATGTCATCCACGTAGGATATAATTTGGCTGTCCTGTGGGGCAATAAAGGAGGCCAGGCAGCACGCAATGGCCTCAGAGAAAATGGTTGGAGAATCACAAAAACCTTGGGACAATCTGGTAAAAGTCAATCTTTCCCCTTTGAATGTGAATGTGAACCAATGCTGGCTGTCAGGATGCACTGGGATGCTCCAAAATGCATTACTCAAATCAATAACAGAAAACCATTTCGATTCCGGTCGGAGTGAATTTAACAGTGTACGTGGATTGGGGACGTTTGGTGCCCTCTTTTGTACAGCCTGGTTCACTGCTCTCAAATCTTGTACCAATCGCCACTTGTTGGTTTGCGCTTTTCGTACCGGAAATATCGGTGTGTTACACGGGGAATCGGGGCATGGTTTTAATATACCCGCATCTCGCAATGTGCAAATTAATGGTTGAATTCCCTGTTCCGCATCTTTTTTCAAGGGGTATTGTCTTATGATTGGCCTATATTCTGTTTTCCCGAGAATGATTACTGGTGGAGCGTCTTTATTTAGGCCCACATCCGCTGGCCCTGTGCTCCACAGTGTGGGTGGGAGGTGCTCGATGGCCTTCTCCTCCTCTGTAGTTAGTACATATGTGTCAATTTGTCAGCTGAAATGAACAGCTGGAGTAGTTGTTACCTTCCAATTGATCGGCCTCCTCAACCAGCCGTACTCTGATTCCTCACATCCCGGGTTAGCGGGGGAGGGCCTCCACATGTGGTGTGGAACAGAGCCGGCAAGATTGTTTATGTCTTCCCACCCGCATTGGTGGGGTTTGCCCAGCGAAATGTGTGTGTGTTGTCCGAGTGGAAGAAGCGGCTTGACTGCCTCCCCCACCCTCGCTGTGGCAAAACACCACCAATCTTTCCAATACAAATGATCAATGACAATAGTCTGCGGCTCCAGGCCCAGAAAAACTTTCGTGTAGTCTGGGTCTGGTCCTGATGTCTGCTTGAATCGCACAGTCACATGCAGGTTGTCCGTCGTTTGCATGCATCCTCCTGGCTGGACTGTCGTAGTTGCCAATTGAGTCAGACATTTTGAACTTTGAGTCACGTCGTCAGTCGGCAAGTCAAGGGTCCAAAAATAATGAGCGTCATCTTGACCATTTCCCATGCGGGCTTCAACCTGACCCCTGCAATTCACAGTGGTGTAAATCTCGAGTTGTGTCTGAGCGTCTCGTCCTAATAAATTGTTTGGACAGCGAGAATGCAAAACGACTTCCACTAAAGCCTTTCTCTCTGGGTCCGCGGGACTGGCAATGGTCACTGTCTGTGATAATGGTAAGGGGTGCACAGAGCCATGTGCTCCCTTCATGCAAACTTTATTTTTTCCTGGCTTCACTGTGTCATGATCCCAGCGGCCCAACACTGTGATATCAGCTCCGGTGTCAACAAGGAAAACAGTCTCAATTCCCTGTACCAACAATGTAATTTCTGGTTTAGCCATGGGAAATGTCTGATGTCTGAGCAAGTAATTTTCTGTGTCAAAAATATAGGTACAGTCGGCTAGAATGTCACCTTCATCCTCACTTGAGGTTGGCGACACACACAAAGGTGCAGAGGCTGTGACAACCGCATCCTCTGTGTTCTTCCGTGTTAGTCATGCTTCATCATCCGAGGAGGTCACAGCGCCGTCATTTTTCCTGTGCACGCGCCTTTCCTTCCTCGGTTGCTTACAATCTTTGGCCATATGACCTCTTTTCCCACAATTGAAACATTTGCCCTCTTTCAATAATTGTAGTTGCTCGGGAGTCCATTCGGAAGAATCAAACGTCTTTTTACGTTTGTTTTTCTTATAACGCGCACCTTTCTCGTTGTTTTGGACTTTGTCGACATAGTAAATATTAGTCACGTGACTCTCAGTCTTCTTTTTCTTGTTCTCAAGTCGCTCGAAATTCCGTGCGTAATTCAAAACGTCATCAATCTGACATGTTGGCCAATTCAGGTTATGTTTTTTAACATATTGAGTCACATCAGGATGAGCTTGATTCAGCAAATGCTGTTTTAAATGCGAATTAAACAAGTCTAATTGTGCTTCGGGGATTCCCCCATGTGCTTTGAACACTGTTCGCAAACGATGGAAAAAATCATCCGTGGTCTCGTCTTGCTTTTGGATGCATTTAGTAATTTCTTTCGGATCTTGATATGCTTTATCGCAACGTTCCATGATGTGCCCAAGCACCCCCCCAGGCTGCGAGAGCTCTTCGTAGTGCACGAAACCTCCCGCCGCTTGCCTCCCATTATAAGGGCCAACCACTGCTCCATATTTGGACCCCGTAGTTAGCGCAAGTAACTTTAACATTTCCGCACCATTAAGTCTATGGCTGTGAACTATATCTGCTATTTCTTTCACAAAGTCATCTGGGTTTTCATTCGGGTTTGGAAGTGATCGAGCGATATCTTTAAATTCAGCCGGGGTCCACGGCCTGAACACGAAAATAGAGTCCTCCCTATTTTTTCCCGGCATCTCAACCATGGGGTACGCTTGGATTTGAAAATGTTCATATCCAGATTCATGCAAATTTTGCACCAGCGGAGTGGATGGATCGAGACTCCGTCTCCACTCCCCCACTGGTCCTTTGGAGCGCGTCTGATAATGTGCGGGAGTCGAGCTATTTTGTGGCTTAAACGGATTGTCTAGACTCCAATTATTTCCGAAATTCTGATCGGAGGACGTTACATTGGTTTGACTTGTTCCCCAAGATGGAGTGGAACATGCATTTTGGTCTTTTGTTATTTGCGAATACGGAGGTAAAGTTGGATACAGCCCTCCTGTCGGAGGAGGCGGGGGAGCCGCCGGCGGCTGCGGGGGAGCCGTTGCCGCTCTGGCCGAAGCTGCAGCCGCGGCTGAAATTGAATCCTCATCCAGCTTTTTGTTTTTTTCTGCCGTTTTTGTAACTCGTTTTTGTCTGGCCCTATCAACAAGTATTTTACACTTAAACCATTGTTTTCCGTGTTCATTAAGTTTCCGCTTTTCTTTGTCCTTCAGCGACAATTTGCTTAACAAATTTTCCAATTCATCACAATCATCGACATCGCCTGAAAATCCGTATTCATTTTTCCATTTTTTCACAAACTGTGTCGACCCTTTATAGTCTATCTCAGCCAATCGTGTTTTTTCAACTTGCGCTTCTTCATCGTGACGCGCTGTCGTCTCGCGTTTTTTAATTCGTCCCCAGCTACTGGAAGACCGCGTCGCCATATTGTGCCTAGCAACGACTGAGAGTACTGTATTCACGGGAATTTACAGGAAGCCGCACTCACGCTTCGGTATGTTTTGTCAAAATAAATGCTACGTGCCCGCGCCAAATTAAGTATTAACTATCACTATCGAACCGGAGCGAATTATTCTAGTTCAACATTCGCAACTTCCCTCCCCTCTTTTTTTTTTTTAAATTTTTGTTTTTATTTGTTCTTATTTTTTATTTTCATTTTGGTGTTTAATCCCAATTTGGTCCAGTTTATAACCGCATAGAGCGGACACTAAAAACTGGATTTCATCAGTGGGACAGCAAGTCAAAATCACAATCGTGGTAAAATCCACTTCAACCCAATGGGTGGGATTTTCTTGCATAAAGCATCCACGAAAATCTGCTGTTTACAATCCCACTGCCTATTATATGGGTTACGGCACCGCACGTTATCGTAACCACCAGACATATGCACACACAGAGAAACAGCGCGCGACACACACACGTCAAGCTCGCAACATTTACCCCAACACGCGCTGACACAGACACCCACGCAGACACAGACACGCACTCACACAGGACTGATCAGGTCCTGTGCCTATGAAGCTAGCACCCGTTTCCGGGGCTATTTGCCCTGTACTCTCTTGCCACTGAAGCCGCAGCCCAAAACACTAAAGTTTAGATAGCTATACGACAACCAGGGAAACTAGCTTCTGATTCCGGAGCCAACAGGCCCGTACTACCATAAGTAATCAGACTGACCTTAATTTTCTCGCAATCTGTCCTGGTGAACGAGCCCGCCCACGTCCGTTGGATTGGCGTTCGCGTCTCCGTCGGCAGGCGGTCCGGCTCCTGGCCCCGAGAAAAGAGGTCTTCGAAGTCCCAGTAGGCTCCGACGGTGCACCGATTTGGTTCAGTCGCCGCAGATCGCCAGCCGCAGGAGAGGCTTTGCCACCCGGATACGAGCCCCCAAGTAATGTCAGAGATTTTCGCTCGGACGGTCAACAAAGGCTCGAACACAGGAACAGATCGTCTTTCTCTGCCGGCAGGAGGTGCAGTTTCAATGAAGTCACTCACCGTGAGCTTCCCAACTGACACCCAAACTCTGCAACCTCTGCCGGCCTTTTTATTGATTGTATATGCAAATTACAAGTAACATATCAGAAAAACACTCCCATCTTCATTAACATGTGGCCCCCCTGGGCAGCCCAGTTTGGTCGCCCCTCAGTGATTCCCCAAAGACAAAGCATTCCCGTGGATTCAGCACCAACATCCATAAATTAGCAGACACCTCGACATTTTAACGAGCAGTGCCTGCCCTGAACTGATATGCTGGAACCCTGACTCGTGACATCGTGACCGTGACATCGTGACCGTTTGTCGTTGTGGAGCCCTATGGAGCATACAAGCACTTCCGTCTAAAGTTAAATCTTCCTTTCTGAGTTGTCGGTTAACAGACGCCAGTGTGTCTACTAGTGAGGGTTAAATCTTTCTCCCTGAGATAAGGAGCTCATGGTCAGAGACCATGGCTCGGGTCCCTTGACCTCAAATTGACCCATGATTCTCTGTGCTTCTAATGTGTGCCAAATGTTCTGAACACAATCCAAGTACTTCGAGGTCACTCAAACATGTAACAAGATGAAACTTTAAAACATGACAACATAGTATGTTCTATTCTAACACCTACGTTGTTGATACATTTTGTGAGAAAATATCATAGGTTTGGACCCAGTTTCTCGTGATATTGAATGAGAAACTGGTGATGTACTTGTATGTTTATTATTATTAAAAACAACAATTACTCAAATGTAATTGAAGCCAATTTGTTATTTCGGTATTATGAATGCAACTGGAAGTCCTTTCCATTAATCAGTACTCAAAGAAATAGCTCCACAAGTTATTCTCAACATCTTTTTTGACCGTTATTACTGAGTCAAAACAATTGTTTTTTTGAGGGATTTGATTTTTGAACTTAATAGCAAAGGATAAACTTTATTGTTTTGATCAAGAGTCTCAGTAGTGTTTGAAGGAGCAATTCACAATAACAACAACAACAACAACAACAGCCTAGTTACTCCTACCTGTATGCTGGTCACACATTGTCGTGGGATATCATTCAATTCCTTAATTGAAAGAATTGTCTCAAGTCGGTCAAAGTGCTTGTGTTGATCACCCTACCATAAAGAGCATGTGCAAGAGCATGCCAAAAAGTTAGGTTTGATGTCAGGATTTGTGTGTTTGTGTGTTTAGGTTTAACATGCCATGAGAGTCGTCCTTTCACCATGGCCAGTTGTAGCAGAGACAGCACAGTGAGGCTGTGGTCTCTGACACCACTAATCTCTCCACTGCTGCTAAACATCCTCACCAATCAACCGTGGGAGAAGATAATTGGAAACACTGGTATACTTAATTCATACTGGGTTGGTTCCGTTTTCTTTTAATCCAAATTCATAAAAGGTATAGACCCAGACTGGTGATGTGTCTTGCAGATAAAGCTATGGTTCCCAGTTCCCCACCACTGCTCTGTGGTAAAGTGTCAAGAGACCTCAAGCAGGAGCTGGAGAAACTAAGCTCTGATACTACAGCCAAGAAGCTACGTTGGTTCTCCGAATGGTGTTCGGTAAGTATTTATATCTATATTTTGATATTTATTTTTGTTACATCGTTTTAGATTCACAAATGTAGTTGGATGCTTGAATTTTGTATAGAGCCAAACTGATATACAGTCAACAAAGTTATTATAGTTAATGAATCAATTTTCTGGACCACTGCTGCTGTTCCAGACCTCTGAGGAAGCTTCAGCCTATTCTTGCTGCGTCAGGTGCTGGGGAACCAGAGCACCTTGATGAAAAATGGGCTACTGGAACAAAGCGGAGATGGGCGAGATGCAATAACATGGCTCTGTTGGAATGCTACTACTCAAGCAACCCTAGTCAGAGGGGTTACATGCAGAGAATGTGGGCTGAATGGTTACTTCAAAGCCCACAGTCACGGTTGACCACGAAACAACCAGTAGCTCAGTGTTCCAACATCCATAAACGGCAATTGCTGTCACAACTTGAGATTGATGAGGTACAACGCAGATTCCATGGTGAAGGGTCCCAACCTGCTAGATCAGAGGAGGAGGTCTCACAGAGATTGGGAGGCAAGCCCCAATGAATGCAGATGATGAGATTGGGAGGCCAGCCCCAATGAATGAAATGCTGAGCGAGGCAGCAACTGAACTGAAAGCTAAGATCATGGCGAAAATGAAGGCTGGGCAACCTAGAAACCGATTACAATGGCAATGTGAAGTACCACCGGAAAATCTCATGGAATCTTTGAATGCAGCACTGAGAGAGATCCCTACTGTAACGATCACGGAAACCAATGAACTGATGTATGCTTCAGCATCAATGATCTTAGAGATGCTTAGCTATAAGAGCAACCATGGGAGCCATGAGATACGTTACCCACCATGGAAATGAAGGTTGGAGGCTAAGATCAAGGCGGCTGGGAAAGATGTGAATGAATTGACGGTGGCCCAGAGAGGTGTGATGAAAAGGTCAATACCAGAGAAGTACATCCGGATGACCACACCTGAAGCACTCGAAACTGCCAAACAAAGGCTCCAAGCCTTGTCCAGTCGCCTAAAGAGGTGCACGAAAGAGAATGAGGCCAGAATGAGGCCAGATGAATAAACAACACAACCAGCGAAACTTTATGCCCAGTGGCAGGATTCTAACAGCAGAGCTAACCCACCAAGACTGGAAACTGAAAGGTTCTGGAAAGGTATATGGGAGAAGGAGGTTGCACATAACAGCAGTGCACAATGGCTGAAAGAGGAGCACAGCAACCTCCCTGAACAGAACCCAGTTACCATAACAGTGGCAGACATACAGGAAAGGTCTCAGATATGAAAAATTGGACAGCACCAGGCCCGGACATGGTCCACACCTACTGCCTAAAGAAACTCACAGCACAAGACTGCAGGTCCCAACATACCAACCTGTGCACAGCCTGGGTTGATTACAAGAAAGCCTATGACTCAATGCCACATACATGGATCACTGAATGCTTGGAGTTGTATAAGGTGAACAGAACCCTAAGAGCCTTCGTTGCGAACTCGATGAGGATGTGGAAAACCACACTTGAAGCCAATGGCAAGCCACTTACCCAAGTGTCCATCAAATGTGGCATAAACCAAGATGATGCACTCTCCCCACTGCCGTTCTGCATAGAACTGAACCTCCGTAGCCAGGGGTGTCAAACTCAGGTCCTGGAGGGCCGCTGTCTTGCATTTTTTCCAGGTGTGTCCCTGTTGCAACACACCTGATTCAAATGAACAGGTTCAATGTTAGGCTTCCGCAGAGCTTGCTGATGACCTGATCATTTGAATCAGGTGTGTTGCAACAGGGAGACTTTGAAAACATGCAGGACAGCGACCCTCCAGGACCGGAGTTTGACACCTGTGCCCTAAGAAATTGAGTTACAATCATTCACCTCCTCTACACGGATGACATAAGATGCGAAAGGGACTAAGAGCGAAAGGGACATAGACTCCCTGATCCACACAACCAGGATATACAGCAGTGACATCGGGATGTCATTCGGGCTTGAGAAATGTAGTCTGATGGTGACTAAGAGAGGCAAGGTAGTCCGCACTGAAGGGGTCTCACTCCCTGAAGGAACAATAGCAGACATTGAGGACAGCTACAAGTACCTCGGTATACCACAAGCCATTGGCAACCTCGAACTGGCAGCAAGGAAAGCGGCTATGGCCAAATACCTCCAGCGTGTGAGGCAAGTCCTAAGCCAGCTGAATGGCAAGAATAAGACCCGGGCAATAAACAGCTTTGCCCTGCCAGTGATCAGATACCCTGCAGGAAAAATAAGCTGGCCAAAGGAAGAGATTCAGACCACGGACGTTAAGACCCGAAAGCTCCTAACCATGTAGGGAGGGTTCCATCCCAAATCCAGCACCCTGAGACTGTACGCAAGCCAAAAGGAAGGAGGCCGGGCACTAGTGAGTCTGAGAGCCACTGTCCAGGATGAAACATCCAAGCTCCGTGAATACATCAAGGAGAAGGCTTCAACGGATGACGTACTTAGAGAATGTCTCAGACAATGGGGAAAAGAGGATGAGGTGCTGGAAGAGGGACCATCATGGGAGGACAAGCCCCTACACGGGATGTACCACCGGACCATAACTGAAGTGGCTGATTCCAAGAAGTCCTATCAGTGGCAAGAGAGGGCTGGCCTGAAGGACAGGGGCAGGCCCTGAGCACCAGAGCCATTGAGGCCCAGATATACCACACCAGACGAAGACCCAAGGTGTAGGTTGTGCAAAGAGGCGCCTGAGACGATCCGACACATAACTGCAGGGTGTAAGATGCTGGCAGGGAAAGCCCACATAACCAGGTGGCTGGCGTAGTCTTCCGAAACATCTGTCCGGAGTATGGACTGGAAACCCCAAGGTCAAAATGGGAAACACCTCCAAAAAAAGTGGTGCAGAATGACCGAGTGAAGATCCTGTGGGACAAGATGGTAATGGCGAACCAACCGGATATCGTGATCATAGATAAAGGGCAGAAGAAAGCTGTTGTAGTAGATGTAGCAATCCCAAGTGATGGAAACATCAGAAAGAAAGAACATGAGAAACTGGAGAAATACCAAGGGCTCAGAGAGGAGCTGGAGAGAGTCTGGAAGGTAAAGGTGACAGTCGTGCCTGTGGTGATCGGAGCACTTGGGGCAGTGACCCCCAAACTAGATGAGTGGTTGCAACAGATCCCGGGAACAACATCGGACATCTCAGTCCAGAAAAGCACAGTGCTGGGAACAGCGAGGATACTGCGCAGAACCCTGAATCTTCCTGGCCTCTGGTAGAGGACCCGAGCTGAATGGGGGACGGACACCACCCGAGGGGTGACACAAGGATTTTTTTTTTACACACCCACACCCACATCATTGTAGGTTAACACAGGTGTGTATGTACCATTCCTAAGTTTGGGGTCACTTGGAAATACACTGTTTTATCAATGATGATAAGATTGTTAGTTTTTTAAAGAAAATGAACAAGCATTGCTTCTCTTTAAAACATAGACATTTTACCCAATGACCCCGCATTTTTGAAGGATACTGCAAATCTCTGGTGTCTGTGAATCTCAGAAAATTCTCTGGTCCATTAATCCTCACGAGCCTATCCCAGCTGTCAGGAGGCAGGATCCACCCTGAACTGGTTGCCAGCTCATCGCAGGGCACAAGTAGACAAACAAATATTCACTCCCACATTACACCTCAGGGCAATTTAGGGTGTTCAATTAACCTGCTGTGCATGTTTTTCGAATTTGGGAGGAAACCGGAGTACTCAGAGAAAACCCATGCAGGCACGGGGAGAACTTGCAAAGTCAACACAGAAAGGCTGGAGTCCGTAATCGAACCTTGGACCTCTCTACTGTGAGGTGGTCATGCTAACCACTATTCCATACCATGCCGCCCAAAAGTTCTATTATTTTTTTTGTTTTGTACTCTTTGATTTTATTTTTGCTCTAAATTTGATTGTCCACAACTTAAAAATGTGTACTGGACAATCTCAGACATTTTATTTTAGGTCTTTTTTTGGACTGAAACTCTTGTTGGGAACAAGCTTGCGTGTCAAAAATTACAACAACTTGTAGTTGTTAAACTTGAAGTGCAATCATTTGAACAGGTCAGAATTGCGAATGTGCCAGGCGCTCTTTCTCTCACCTCTTATGCTTATCATTGAGGTAGCTTTATTGCAGGCGAAGCAGACTTAATTTGGCTTACTCTGAGTTTTCACATTGTGTGCTGTTGTTGCTCTAGTTCATGTACTACTGCAGCGAAGAAGGAGACCACTGTGAACATGCAGATGTATCTTCGTGCATGCGTACGCATGTGGATCTTACTGCCACTCTGACTGCTACTCTATTAAAATAAACAAAACATTGTTTAATATAAAATTAACATGATACTGGTCCATTTGGCAAAATATTTATAGCTTTGAATTATTTGGTTACTCTGTGACCTGTAACATTTCTCAAAATAAAGAAAAATAATCTTTTTCCCCCCCATCACCAATCAGCTGAAAACCAAATGATCGGACTCCGCGGAAATCTGATTACGTGATCGGATCTTAACAGCTCTGGTTTTATGGTCATTTCAGTATGCAGTGTTGACATTTCATGAAGAATAGAGAGCTTCACATACCAAAAATGTACATGGTTACAAATTTCATAGATGCGGATCCCCGCCAACCCCACAAACACAATAAGAATAACCTCTCAAGACATAGTGATAATTTCATATCATCTTGAGCCATAATCATGCATTACTTTCAATAAACAATTAAATAAGAACTGGAATGTTTAGACCAGTGGTTCGGTGAATCGGTCTCAGGGGTTCGACGGAACTTCTGCCATGGAGGTTAAGACACACCTGAATCAACCTGTCAATTAGTTATGACAGGTCCGCTTGGCCATCACTGGCTGCAGATGATCACATTACAATCAGTGCTGCGGTAAATTCAGTTCACTCAGTAGTCAACGTTTGACTGTTGTGATAGTATGTCGTGTGATTTTTTTTTTTTTAAAGAATCTTTTAAGACACGCTAACTATGTCGACCAAAAAAAACCCCACTGGAGGAATACTTCTTGAATTTTTATTTTTCAGGAATGAAAGGCTGCGATGAATGTGCATATCATATGCACATTCATCATATGAATGGTTCAGTACCTCTAATAAGGTTAAGAATCACTGGTTTAGACAATTTAATTGCACTGTTTTCCTAGTTTGTGAATAATTAGCTTGTGTGTATGTATTTTTTTTTTTATAGCCTCCAGGGGAAAGCAGCAACTTGTGGGACTTGGTGTCTGTCATTAACGGACAGGACGACTCACTGCTACCAGGCAGCTACAGCAAGGGTGTAATGCACATGAAACACCTGCTGAAGTTTAAAACGGTAAGTATCTGTCGTAAACCTTCAAATAGAAGCTGATTAGCTACACCAGGGATACCCTTTGCATCATTTGGTTTCCTCACACATTCAAAAAACATGCGTTAACTGATCACTCTAAATTGCCTGTTGTTGTGATTGAGAGTGTGAACGGTTGTTTATCTTTGTGTGGCCTGCGATTGGTTGGCAAACAGTTAAGAGTGTCCCCCACCTACTGCCCGAAGACAACTGGGATAGGCTCCAGCATAGTTTGCAAATCTTTAAATGGTCTCGCTCCACCTTACCTGTCTGAGCTCCTCTGCCGCTACACACCTGCCCGGGGCCTCAGGTCTACGGACCAGACATTATTAGAACTACCAAGAACTAAGCGGAGGCTCAGAGGGGAATTACCTCCCACTGAACATTCGGCAAGCCCGCTCGATGCCCATCTTCAAAACACGTCTCAAAACTCATTTGTATTCTTTGGCTTTTCACTCAGCATGACTCAGACTTGATTTTTATTTTATTGTTTTTGTGCTGTCTACTGTCTTCGTTATTAATTTATTGTTTTATTGTTGTGTATATGATATTTGCTCCATGTACAGCACTTTGTATACAGTGGTGGTTGTTTTAAAGTGCTTTATAAATACAGTTGAGTTGAGCTTTAAAAATGTGTATGCGTTATGAAACCTATGATGTCAACCTCGCTCCCAGAGGAGAGGATGGACTGGTGAAATGTACGGACGGACAGGGACGAAGGACAATTATTTTATGAAGGACGGATGGTCACTGAGCAGTCTGGTAGTCGAGTGGTTAGCGCGTCAACCTCACAGTGCATAGGTCATGGGTTCTATCCCGGCTCCGCCCTTCCTCTGTGGAGTTTGCATGTTCTCCCCGGGCCAGCGTGGGTTTTCTCCAGGTACTCCGGTTTCCTCCGACATTCCAAAACCATGCGTGGCAGGTTAATGGAACACTTAATTTATTTATTTTTGGGCGCCGCGAGAGTGGCTGCCTGTACAGCAGCGTCCATCCCTGTTTGAGTTTCTTTTCGTCATTTTACTTGTTTTCCACTTTTTCTACTTCTTCCCTCCGAAGTTTGCTGCTCTCCATTGCAAATTTCTCCATTGTGAGACAATAAAGGTTTTCTTATCTTATCTTAAATTGTCCCAGGGTGTGAGTGTGCGCGCAAATGGTTGTTTGTCTACGTGTGACCTGCCATTGCCTGGCAACTGGTACAGGGTGTCCCCCGCCTACTGCCCGAAGACAGCTGGGATAGGTTCTAGCACACACCCTTGTGAGGAGAAAGCGGATCAGAAAATGGATGGATGGAGGATGGAGGGGCAATTACGGAAGGGTGCTCAGGTCGTGGGACGGAGGAGGGAGGATGGCCCGGCAGAATTGTGTAAAGTGCCCATCACTCTTAATGCCCTTCCAATTGTTTGCTCTGATAGTGCACTGACAAAGCAGCCATGGTTTTTTTGTGTCAACTATAATATGATAACCGGATCGAAGCTAATAACTAATGCATTGACCAAGGTTTATGTCAGGTTGCGAGACGCCTCTCTCATGCTCTGTACTAAGAAAACAGTTTTCCACCAAATGACGACCCAAGTTCAGTAGCTCTTGTGTCATCTTTGAGCATAAAGAACTGGACTTGGTACCACATATCAAATAGCCCAGGGTTGTAATGGACTTAAATCTCCTGTTTCAAAAAAACACATCAGAACGGGGTTTCATCAAGTCTCTACATTACATTGTAGAGGAAATCATACTTCATTTTACAATTTCCCTCTTAGAGTACTGCTCCACTATTTGTTTGCTGGCATCATTGTGCTTGAGCTGCTTGCTCTCTCAAGGTGCAAGACAACAAACCACAGTTGTACCATCATTGTTCAGTTTAGGAGAAATATCATCTTGTCAGCCTTTGCAACTTTAGAAAATTTTCAAACACTTGTCTGTAAATGGTATGGTATGGTATGGTATGGCATGCTTTTATTGTCAATCCGCAATATGAATGAACCATACAAAGGATCAACATTTCATTCTCAAAGGCCCAGTCTCAAAAACATCCTTCTGTCACCGTCAATCTGCCATTTCTTCAAGCCGAACCAAACTGCAATCGTCAGTCGGTGAGCCTGTCATGTTATTTTAACTGTGCTTCCGTCAATAAATTTCACCGGATTGCTTGCCTGTCTATTATCAGTCCATCAGTCAATACAACCAAAAAACAAAACACCCCACACATCGTAGACCAATGGATGAAAAACTGCAGTCATCTATCAGTGTATATAAATCATAGACGTTCACCAAAGAGCTTTACACGCACATACACTTAAATACATTTAACATGCACTTATATAAATCTATTTAACTGTTAGCAAAAATCAGCCAGTTCTATGTCTCATTCTTACATGTTAACATTACAAAAGACTGAGATACAGTTCCAACCAACATCCACAAGAAAATATCCATCCATTATCTGAAGCCCTTATCCTCACGAGGGTCGCGGGCAGGTAGCCTATTCCAGCTGTCTTTGGGTAGTAGGCGGGGTACACCCTGAACCCGTTGCCAGTCAATCGCCAGTCAATCACAAAGCACACATTGACAAACAACCATTTGCACTCACACTCCCACCTGGGGGTAATATAGAGTATTCAATCAACCTGCCATGCATGGTTTTGGAATGTGGGGAGGAAACCGGAGTACCCGGAGAAAACCCACGCAGGCATGGGGAGAACATGCAAACTCCACACAGGAAGGCCAGAGCCGGATTCGAACCCTGGACCTCTGCACTGTAAGGCCGGCGTGCCAACCCGTCAACCGTGCTGCCCTATAATGAAAGATATTTACCAAATAATGTAACCAAATTTCAAATTTACTTAAGAGTAATGTAGAGTTATTCCTCTTAAAATTACTCTCCAGTATGGTCGTTACTTACTGCGACTTAGATGAACTGTACACAGCAGGCGTGTCCAACCAGACCATCGCAGTCGACCGGTAGCCCGCAGACTGGTCTCAAGTCGACCGCGAAGGATATTGGGAGAGATGAGGGGAAAAAAACCAAGAAGATTTGTGTGTCTGTGCCTGTTGTTTTTATCATAGATTTTGTGTTGGTGTATATTGCATCCTAAGCATTTTCACATAAAAGTACAAAAAAATAAAACTTAGGTCACCTTTAACCTAAGGTGGCGCATGACCTCTATAACGTTATAGAGGAAGTTGCGGTTAGCAGTCTGCAATTGCAGCTAGCGATCAGAGCGGTTGAGATATATCTTTTTTTTGTTTGTTTATTCTCATTCAAAGTTTGTTTGATCTGCAATTCACTGATGCCATTGCCAAAGAATGGGAATCTGGAGTGCCAGGAGAAGCATTTTAATACTGTAGATGCAAGCTACGATAGTTAACGCGACAAATGTGCATCCCTGTCTCCCTGTGTGAGGTCTTCCACTAAGGTAGGCAGTGATTTCCTTTTCACAAACTCTTGTATCTACTTTCTTTTTCTGTTTTGTTTGTATTAGGGTCTATTATGGCTGTTGTTCCTCATGGCATGCTTGTGTTTGCGTGTGTGTATGCATACGTGTGTGCGTGTGATGATTTCACGTGATAATGTATACATATTAGTTCATGTTGCGTCGGTTTACCAAAAAATTGAAAAACATTGCTCGGGTGGCGATCCATTTTTTTCGGGGGATATATTGGTACTAACCAGTGACGTAATGCACATGGTTAACTTTGACGGTGCTGTTAAGTAAAAATGTGACTAACCATGTTAGGTACAACGTTGGTTGAAAAATTAACCAGCGGTTAGGCATTAACCAATGGTTAACCAAGAATTGAACTGCCGGGGCCGGAAAATTAATCTAAACTTGGACCAAATTACCAATGACCTGTTTCAGAATAAAACCCCAAAGTCAAAAGCTGAACAAAAAATCAGATCATGAAATTGTAACTGGCCAGTTTATAGTGTGTATGCAAATTAATGCATGTTTTCACACTACCTATGAGTGGCACATTTCTCTCCCATCCATTTTCGATCCGCTCATCGTCACAAAAGGTGCACTGGTTGCCAGCCAATCGCAGGGCACACACAGACGAACAACCATCCGCGCTGGCACTCACACCTAGGGACAATTTCGAGTGTTCAATCAGCCTGCCATGCATGTTTTGGGAATGTGGGAGGAAACCACAGTACCCTGAGAAAATCCATGCAGGCACACAGGAAGGCCGTAGCCGAATCGAATTGTGCACTTCTGCAGTGTGAGGCAGATGTGCTAACCAGTCGTACACGGTGCCTTTTATCTTCCGTAATCACAAAATTATTGTTGTCCATTCAAGATTTTTCATGTTCAAACTTCCTGTCCTTTTTTTTGTGTGTGTTTTCCACCAGTCTGAAGCCCAGGAATTGACCATTGTCAAGATGTGTAAATTCGGAGGTGGTATTGGAGCGCCCAGTAAAGAAGAACGCCTTAAAGAAGCAGGAGATATCCATCTGAGGCTAGGACAGATTCAACGATATTGTGAATTGATGGTGGAGCTTGGACAGGTGCAGCACTTGCACTTCTGCATATTCCTTATTAGCTCTGCAAAGCACACATCACATGACTGAAACTTTCCACAACAAACTTGTGTTTGAACCAAAACAAAGGAAAAAATATATAAAGGGAATCCATTTGAACAAATTAAAGTTTGTTGTTTTATGTACCATCTGATGACAGATGAAAACAAAGATAATGGACATACCTGTACTGAGAATGTAATGAATGAGTGATTAAGTGTAAATATTTCTCTCTGGCAGTGGGAGAAAGCATTAGCTGTAGCACCAGGAGTATCCATGAAGTACTGGAAAAAACTGATGCAAAGGTAGATTTTTATTTTCACCTATGGGTCATTCCTGGCTTTTCTGTCCCCAGAATATAAATGTTCTTTTTTTTTTTTTTTAAATAAATGAAATGTCTATGAGTGCGGCCCGGTGGTCAACTGGTTAGTGCGTCGGCCTCACAATGCAGAGGTGCAGGGTTCGATTCCAGCTTCAGCCTTTATGTGTGGAGTTTGCATGTTCTCCCCGTGCCTGCGTGGGGTTTCTCCGGGTATTCTGGTTATCTCCCACATTCCAAAAACATGCATTTCTACACAAAATAAGATGAAAAAAATAAATCAAAGAAGTTAATTTCTGCTGGTTCCAGATCAGCTCAGGGTCCTGCGCCTGACAATGACAGCACAGTTCATGATTGGTTGAAGGTCAGAAACCATGGAAACACAAAGTGTTTGTGGTGGCCGTTAAAAATATAAGAAACAAAAAAATTTAAGTTTGAAAAGTTCAACGAGTGGCTAGCATGGAATTAATGCTAACACGGACACATATACATAAAACCTCGCTTGTGTGTATGTAATAGTGCTCGCTCCGTGTTAGCATCTTAGCACTCATTTTCCCCATTCTTGTGCATGTGTCACGTCAGGTCTGGTGCTTTGGAGCACCGGCTATGGTGACAGCCACACTGGCATGTGTATCTTTTTGAATGTGTATTCAGCAGTAGTGGCGGGTTGTTTACATGTTTTCGGGCTGGTGCGGGGGACCGTGGGCACGGCCACGTCGCCATTATAGTCTGGGTGCTCCGAAGCTGTCGACTTAACAATGAGACAGACCTAACTATTTAGCACGGAGGTGGTGCTAACACATACACCATCCATATCAACTAACATTAAACTTTCATATCAAGGCCTTGCAGTAGCGTCCCGCGGGCCACGTGTTTGTGACCACTGCTCTAAATTGTCCCTCGGTGTGAGTGTGAGCACAGATGGTTGTTTGTGTATGCATGCTCTGTGATTGGCTGGCAATCAGTTCAGGGTGTCGCCCGCCTACTGCCCGAAGACAGCTGGGTTAGGCTCCAGGACACCCCGCGACCTTTGTGAGGATAAGCGGTTCAGAAAATGGATGGATGGATCAAATGTGTGTGATGAAAAGCTTTTATATTAGATTGAGTTTTTTGTCATAGAATTAATAATGTATTTCAGTTTTAATTACTTTTTTGGAACATTACTTACACTTTTTTTTATGATGTCCCCAAAACAACTCAAATGTACCTCCCTTGTTATGCTTGTATTGCAGGAGAGCTGATCAGCTGATGATGGAGGATAACGATGATGCTATCCCCTACTGCATTGCCACAGGAGACATCAAAAAGCTTGTAACGTTCTTCACTGGTAGAGGACAACTGCTTGAGGCCTTACTAATTGCACAGGTACAGAGGAAATCCAGACAATTTTTTTCCTCAGAGATAATTGACAAGGTGACAAGGCCAAGGTGCTAAAAGCTTTTGACACCAGACGAAGTACTTGTAGTAGTAGTATTTTAAATTGTTTCTTGGACTGGACTGGAGAGTGCAAAGAGGCTAAGACAGGTGTAACGTGTTCATGTTTTTGTTGCGTTTGAGCAGCCGAGCTGAAGCGTTTTCGACCACCAGAGTTTGATGGAGAGCAAAGTAAAGTGGGTTATAAAAATCCAAACTTGACATTATTAAGGCCTGAATGATTTCATGGCAAAAAGAGATCATTGGATGGCCTAAAAATTTAATTTGGCAATTATTTGATTAAAAAAAAAAAAACTCTTTACAACGGATGCGATTTATCCGTCCACATTTAAATGTGCTGAAAATGACCTCTGTGAATGCAATGGCATTTTTGGTGTAATTTCCGAGAAATGCTGAGGTCTGGCTTTTCTATGAAGTTAGCCGGAGATTTTTATTTTATTTTTTTAATTTCTAAAGAAACTACAAAGTGGTATTTTTTCTCAGACACAACACTCTGACAGGCAGCACAAAATGGCCTGCCACCAAACAGAATAGCGTCATTCCCCCCCGTGTATCATTCAACTTCAACCAAAATTAAAAAGGAGACTCATCATTTTGTTTTTCGTTTTCTTAATCCAACATTACATGCCTTTTTTTCATTTGATTTTAGGCTCGGATCAAATATACGTTTATGATTTGATTTTTTAATTTAATGTTGGCTTTTTTTAGGCTAATGAGAATTACCATCAGACTACGAGAGGTACCTATCGCAGCCATCGATAGCTGTGTCTTGTTTCGAGGAGCCAAGCGTGTCAGCCTGAAGGAGTGAATGGCGAATGCTGACAAAATCGTAGAGTAGTGTTGTTCCATCGCCGCCACTGCACTACCTGAACTGCTGCGCGCAGAACTTCGTAATTCTCATTAGCCCACAGAACTTCCGGGTCACGTAAATACAAACGATTAAATTTAAAAAATCCAATTCAGTCAAGTGGCCCGTTTTTCCGTTTCGTATTTTTGATCTGAGCCTAAAATCGAAATATGAAAAAACAGGCATATATTCGTTTTTCATGTTGGATTAAGAAAACGAAAAATGAAATTGTCAGTCTCCTTTTTAATGTTTTGTTTTCGATTGACAGTTGAAAAACGAAAGAACGAATGATACACGGATTCCCCCCCACCAACTTCAACCAAGATTTGTACTTTTATTTGCAGTTATATTGATTCTTTTTTTTTTAAATACACTCAAAAGTTGGAAAAAAATGTAAATAAAAAGAATACAGTATGTGAAATTTTGTGGAAAACATTTATTCACTTTACAAAACCAATTCCAATGAAGTTGGGATGTTGTTTTAAATATAAATAAAAACAAAGTGATTTGCAAATCATGTTCAACCTATATTTACTTGAATGATCTACAAAGACAAGATATCTCATGATCAAATTGATACATTTTGTTTTGTCAGGGTTTGAAACTAACCGAAAAATGTTTCATGATCCCAGAAATGGGACACCAAACAAAACTCTGTGACAAAAATGTTTACGAAGAACAAAGCGCAACGACAACGTCTGAACAGAAAACCCTGATCAAACAAAGCAGGAAAAAAAAAACATCAACAAACAACGCTTGCAAAAGGCAAGGAAATAGCTTAACCGAGAAAACCGACGAAATGCCAAGAAGCCAATTACACGTAACGGACCAAAACAAAGACAAATGACTAAACAAATACTGTACTTACAATAACGAGGTACGAAAGGGACAAGATTGACTCTGATAAGAGCAAGCGGTCGAGAGAATGATCACTTGAGCAAGAGCACCCACAAGGTCAATAATAATGCAACAAACCGGAGGCAGTTTGTCCGTCCTTGAATACATGGGAGATTGATTACAAGATGAGACACAGGTGCACCGCTGAACGATCATGCCCGACTCTCCACCTGATGCTGCAAACAAAAACAAACAAAACAAAGCAGAGCAGAAAATGACATGTTTTTAGCAAATAATCATTGACTGAGAATTTTATGGCTACAACACGTTTAAAAAATGTGGAACATGTACTAAAAAGACTGAGAAAGTTGAGGAATGCTCATTTAACACTTGTTCGGAACATCCCACAGGTGAACAGGCTAATTGGGAACACGTGCCATGATTGGGTATAAAATAATTTTAGTTTAGTTTATTTTTAATCCTTTTTAGTTTGAACATGTATGAAATTGAGTCACTGTGGGAAAAAAATACAATACAAAATACAAAGCAACACAAGAGAAGCTGGAAAAATCTTCTTCCTGGTTCCTGGCTGAATTGCCTTTTTACTCTTTTTTTCACCTGGCCTGCTGTTTCGCCGCATAACAGTGGGTATGGGGTACCCCTGATACGGGCTGTTCGGTCCCTACACCACCGATGTCACAGTTTGGTTCACATTGCCGGCAGTAAGTCGGAATCGTTTCCAGTGAGGGTTGGACTCCGCCAAGGCTGCCCTTTGTCGCCGATTCTGTTTATAACCTTTATGGACAGAATTTCTAGGCGCAGCCGAATTGTTGAGGGTGTCCGTTTTGGTGGCCTCAGTATAGCATCTCTGCTTTTTGCAGATGATGTGGTACTGTTGGCTCCTTCAAGCAGGGCTCTCCAACTCTCGCTTGAGCGTTTCGCAGCGGAGTGTGAAGCGGTTGGGATGAAAATCAACACCTCCAAATCTGAAACCATGGTCCTCAGTTGGAAAAGGGTGGAGTTCCCCCTCCGGGTCGGGGAGGAGATCTTGCCCCAAGTGGAGGAGTTTAAGTATCTTGGGGTCTTGTTCACGAGTGAGGGTAAGAGGGAGCGAGAGATCGACAGGCGGATCGGTGCAGTGTCTGCTGTGATGCGGACTTTATATCGGTCTGTCGTGGTAAAGAAGGAGCTGAGCCAAAGGGTGAAGCTCTCAATTTACCGATCGATCTACATTCCAACCTTCATCTATGGTCACGAGCTTTGGGTCGTGACCGAAAGAACGAGATCCCGGGTGCAAGCGGACGAAATGAGTTTTCTCCGCAGGGTGTCCAGGCTCTCCCTAAGAGATAGGGTGAGAAGTTCGGTCATCCGGGATGGGCTCAGAGTCGAGCCGCTTCTCCTATTCGAGAGGAGCCAGATGAAGTGGCTCGGGCATCTGATTAGGATGCCTCCTGAACGCCTCCCTGGTGAGGTGTTCCGGGCATGTCTCACCGGTAGGAGGCCCCGGGGACGACCCAGGACACGCTGGAGAGACTATGTCACCCAGCTGGCCTGGGAACGCCTCGGGATCCCCCGGGAAGAGCGAGAAGAAGTGGCTGGGGAGAGGAAAGTCTGGGCTTCCCTGCTAAAGCTGCTGCCACCGCGACCCAACCTCGGATAAGCAGTAGAAGATGGATGGATGGATTTCGTAGTAATACACTAGTCTGTGTCCCATTGAAAGTGTGTGTCCCATTATGAAGTGTAAAATACAACTACGGAGCCCCCGCACTGTTGAACAGCTGAAGTTGTATATCAAGATAGAATAGGAAAGAATTCCACTTAAAAAGGTTCAGCAATTAGTGTCCTCACTTCACAAATGTTTATTGAATGTTCTTAAAACAACAGTGTTGCAGCCATAAAATTCAAAGCCAATGATTATTTGTTAAAAAGCAATAAAGTTGATCAGTTTGAACATTATTGTATTGTTCAATTATTATTGAACAATTTTTTAAGGTTGTCAGTGCTCTTAAGACTTTATCAATGTTCTGTATGTGTCGCAGTATTTCTACTCCAGAAAAACACAACAAATGTATCATGGAAGGAGGTCTTATGAATTTATTTTTTTAGGGGGCCTGTGAAGGGAACATCCGTACACCTCAAACCGCTATCAACCACAAGACTAATGATGTGGATAACAAACATCAATACCAAAGGTAAAGCACACAAAAATGCTACATCCACATATCAATTTGCATTTGTCATTGATGTGTTAGGTGACGTACACCTAAAGGCTATGCTTTACCAACAGAACAGTTTGGAATGTAGATTTAGTTTAATTTTTTTCCTCCATGGCACTACTTTTAAAATTATTTATAATTAGTGAATCACCTATACATACCTGGGAGAGCAGATACAGTCTTCAAATTATGGCCTTCTATGGGGATGATGATGGGACGATGGGGGGTGGGGGGGGGGATTTGTCCTTGCCTGACTCTAATATCACAATACCATTTGAACAGTTTGACATTGATATTAAACATTTCTTTGGTTGAAATATTTACAGCTCATAAGTTTTATGGAAGCAAATCAGAATATTGCTCTCTCCAAACCTCAGTTTTTTTTTTTTCTCGAAAAAATCTTAAGCACGGACACTTTGAAAAGGGGAGCTATATTGAATTTGTAGGATTCCAGTGGATGTAAACAAATCTAGACAGGATGTTCCAGGACAAACAACAGACTTTTAAAAACTCGTGGACACCCTTTATCAATTTTGTTCATTTAAATCATGGAAGTAATTGATATAAGGATGACATTTTATTTGTATATTTTTAAAATGAAGCTTCAACTTGTGATTTTAATTCATTGAAATTTCTGAACTGGCGCCAACTGTTGGAAGAGGAGCATGTTCTGTTTTTATTTGTTGTTGTTTTTCTTTCCGAGCAAAGTTTGCATTTTTGAAAATACAAATTCAATAACATTTTCGAAAAGATATTCTTCAGAATCTTGATAGGTAATAAAAGTCTTCCATGTAATAAAAATCAAGTTCCAAATAAGCTGTCCGGTCTAAATATGTTTGTTTTTTTTAACACAGTCTCCTTCATGACGTATGTGAACAGCTGGCTGAGTGGTACTTTCAGGACGGCCGCTCTGTGCGGGCTGCATGCTGCCACCTAGCGGTCGATAATGTTAAGGTACACACGACCATCCAGATGTATTTATGAACACTGCACGTACGTTCAAGAAAAGAGAAAGAAAATGACGCATCACCATAATTACTGAAATTATAAAATAAGTATTATGGTTTTGGGGGGAGAACTTGGACAGCCTTACTGGTTTTTTGTTTTTTTTTGTTTTGCATAATTCTTACCTCAGGTGGCCCGGTTGGTCAGTGGTTAGCACATCGCCCTTACAGTGCAAAGGTCCTGGGATTGATTCCGGCTTCGGCCTTCCTGTGTGGAGTTTGCATGTTCTCCCCGTGCCTGCGTGGGGTTTCTCCGGGTACTCGGGTTTCCTCCCACATTCCAAAAACATGCATGGCAGGCTGATTGAACACTCAAAATTGTCCCTCGATGTGAGTGTGAGTGCGGATGGTTATTTGTCTAAGTGTACCCTACGATTGGTTGGCAACCGGTTCAGGGTGTCCCCCGCCTACTGCCTGAAGACGGCTGGGATAGGCCCCAGAGGCCGCCGCGACCCTTGTCAGGATAAGGCGGATCGGAAAATGAATGGATGGATCAATCTTACCTTTTACAAATTACAGAGAGTGTGTCATTAAATAATAAAACAATTAAAACGTAAAAAGGAATCATAAGTAGATTGTTTTTGATACATTGTTGTTTTAGTAAGACTCCAATTAAATCCTACCTGCAAATACTCTATGGATCATATAATACAGATGTTGAGACATTTGATTTGTTTAACTTAGTGCTCACCAAGAAGCACTGCCCTCAAGTATTCAAACAATTTCTTTGAAGTTGTTGTAAGCTCCCGTACGGCTTTGTGTTTTAGTTAGCCATGTCTAGTCTGATCAGAGGTAATGAGCTGGAGTTGGCTGCGTGCGTGGGTATAGTCCTCGGAGAGACGGCAGCTCAGACTACAGCCTACTGTCTTGAACTCCTTGCCAGGAAGTACATGACCCCACTGACATGGTGAGTTCCCTTTTAAGACTTGTACTGATAATGTTATCAATGAACTACACTTGTATGACAGATTCACTCATAGTACTATAATTAAACATGTCAATCTATCTATCTATCTATCTATCTATATATCAGTGGTTCTTGACCTGGGTTCGATGAATCGGTCTCAGCGGTTTGATGGAGCCTCTGCCACGGAGGTTAAGACACACCCGACTCAACATGTCAATTAGTTATGACACGCCCGCTTGGCCATCACTGGCTGCAGAAGATCACATTATATTGCTTGTCCAATCAATGCTGTGGGAAATTTAGTTCGCTCAGTTGTCAACGTGTGACTGTCATGATGGTACATCAGAAAATTAAAAAAAACATTCTGTCTTGAAATTGTATTTACTTTTTTTTCTGTTTTTTGCTTTTTTATGTTTTGAATTTGTAAAAAGTCATATTTTTGTTTTTCACTCATGAAAGGTTCAGTGAATGCGCATATAAACTGATTGGTTGGGTTCGGTACGACTAACAACGTTAAGAACCACCGATTTTTTATATATATATATATTAAATCTCCCAATAACTGTTTTTTTCCCACAATAACTGTATATATATACAGTATATATATATATATATATATATATATATGTATATATATACAGTTATATACAAACATTTGTTTGTTAAGGGGTACGTGTGTCAAACTCACACCCAAATGTGGCCAACTGTGGCATTTAATATGGCTTGCGTGCGAGAGAGCTTGAGAGGCCTGATTGTCTTAAACTAAGTACAACGTTGAGCGTGAACTACATTTCCCACAATTCACGCCCATTATGTTTCACATGAAGGGCCAGCATCTCACTAGACTGGTGTGTGGGCCATTTAATGCATCCACAGTCATGCATCTAATAGGCCCACCATAACGCTGGAGGAGCTGCAGTTGGGATTTGTCATGGACTCCACAAATCGGGTCTTTATGGACAAGTAGACAGAGGAAAACTGTTGTTGAAAACAATGTTTGCAGTTTGACAAATGCCATTTCGGGGACTCAACATTTGGAAGAATGAGCTCTTGTCAGAATTTGTTGGCCTAAATACAAGATGCTATGTACGGACAGAAAACAAACTTTGGGCATCACCTTGAACACACCATCCCTACTGTGGAACATGGGTGTGGCGTCATCATGCTGTGAGGATGCATTTCTTCAGCATGAAATTGGAAGCTGGGCCGACTTAAAAAGCTACATGAGTTGGCACAAGTATTGACACTGGGATAGAAATTCATCTTCCAGCAAGACAACAACCTTAAAATGGTTTGTTGCCCTTGCATTTGGTTACCATTTTTATGACTAGTTTTAAACAGAAATCAGGAATAAAATTATGTCAAGCTTTCACAGGCCGCACAAAATGACATGGAAGCCCATATCTTGCCCATGTGACTTGAGTTTGAAATGTGATTTGCAGTTAAAAAAAAATCATTTGTGCACTGATCTTTACTCTGCTTACACTTAGGGATCTCTCAGTTGACCTACTCAGAATGATTCCTGACAACCATATTTTACTGGCTAAGGTCTGTGCATTTTACCCTGGAAGTGCTGCAGAAATCAACCAATTACATGAAAGGGTAAGTGGGCCTCCGGTAATTTACAATAAGTAATCTCAAGGAGACACAAAAACACAACACTGATTTGCTCCCATTTTCATGAAGTCAATTAAAAGATTTCCGGCATGCAAACGATTGTCTCTATTTCCCCTCAAGTTTATGAGCCAAAATTGGATGACCTTTATTAAAGCAAACTTGTTTCACCATCCATCATAATTTGGATGGTGACAATGTTGAACAAAATTGAACTACACTTTTGCCATTGCTGTTCGACTATGCACATCCCATCAAAATTAACTCACGAATTTGGGGGTTTTGTTGTTTTTGTTTTGGTGACTTAAAACTTGACTCTGACCATGTGTTATCTGTCATGCCAGTGTTGTCTCCCGTCGTTAGAGGAGTGCAAAGCATTGGCAGAGGAATCCATGTGTGAAGGAAATTTGTTTGCAGCGGTTAAATTTCACCTCCTGACCTCTGAACCTGAAAACGCCCTTCAGATAGGAATCGATCACGTCAAAGGTATAGACAGCTCATCATCGTTTCATTTATAAACATGCATGATAAAGTAATAATTCAGACATATAATTGTCAATGTTTGTTTTTAATCCATAAATCTGCCCGACCTGTCCAATGTACACTTCATAATCCTCCCACTGTATATGGCTCAAAAGTGCCCTCCCACCCTATTGGGAAGTGTACATTGCAATGGTACAACTCATAGTTGGAAAATTTACTTGAAGGCAAATTTGTATCTGTTTGCACCCATCTGCAGCGTTTTTGATCACAGACTGGCTTTAATTTTCATCTCCATCAGAACAGCTGACTGGATCTGACTGGACAGTTGAGAGTATTCATCCGATTCTTGACCTGTTGAGTTATATCAGAACTGACCGCCTCCTCATGGCCAAGTATACGAAGTAAACCAATTAATATCTTGTTTCAATGACAATTGCTTCGCAATTTCCTGTCAGAATTGAGCATCAAAATGTATGTGTGTCTAGAGCCCGCAGTGAGCTGTTGATCCTGTGCGGTTACATCGGCGGTCTGCTTGCCATAAGGAGACAGTACTCCAGCATCGTACCTGCACTCTATGAATACACCAGGTACACAAACATTAATCCGTCATTTACAAACGTGTCGGGTTTACACCGATAGGTGCAGAAAGTTGGGGTTCGAGTTGACATTTTGTCACGGTAAGTGACCATTCCTCTTTGCAGGATTGGATCACTTCCTGTGACACAAGTGCTTTTGACGTAAAGACAACCAAGTTTGAATGACCATTTCAAAGCCTCATCAACTGTATTGCACAACGACTTGGATAATACGATATGGCATGTTGTTCCAACTCCAGCTTGTCTCATCAGGGGTTGCACACCCACCCATTTATCCAGATTAGGGACGAGTAATGGCTGGGAAATGTGGTACTGTGGTCAGGAATCAAATAGTGCCAAGCAGGCTTATGTGATTGGCATTTTTCATGAGAGTTAGTTACTATTTTGTTTTGATTTCTACTTCTTTTTTTTTTTTATAAATTCCATTTTAATTAGTTTTTAGAACAGGGTTATTTGTTTTTGTTGGTATTATCAAAATATTTTTAAAATATTTTGAAGAGTTGTTTTGCTTTTTTTTTTTTTTTGGTGTTTATTTTGGGAGGGAGGGTGAAGTGCAACCCCCGTTTTTCATGGAAGATGCTGTTGTAGGCTTGACAGCATTTGTTCGAAACATTTTGGGGGCTTAAAACAAAGATACATTTTGTTCCAATCTATTTCAATGGCCATTAATAGACCGGTGCCTACCCCACCCCCGGGAAAAGCAGGGGTCCACTATATTAGTTTTAGATTTATATTGTATATATATCACAATATCACAATATTGATTCATTGTCAAGTGCAAGATAAAAAAGGCACTAAGTTTTGTGTAAAAAAAAAAAAAAAAAAGACTTTCCAGCCTCTGTATTGCTGTACAATAGGACTGTCATAAATACATGTGAAATCAACCCTGAAATCTCATGTTTGATTGAAATTGACAGACTCGTTTTTACTGAGCCTTGGTGCCATCTGCCCCAAAAAGGCAGCAACATGTAGCATTACTCCACCACATAAATAATTGTCATAGTCTAGTTAAACGTCGAAAATATTGAAATTGAGAATGGTTTGTGGAAATAAATTGTACATAGCTTGATCATTGCCAAGATGGTTTGCGCAAATCATCAAACGCTGTCACCACTTTCATTTGGAAATAGTGGTGGAGCTTGAGTAAAAACTTCCACTGGTTCTTTGAATCACGTCTTTTTTTTTTAACTGGAAAAGCACCCACTTAGTTTTTGGTGTAACAGATGCCAGAAGAGAATGAGCTCTCTTGGGCATGTCTTGACAGTTAAACCATCGGAGATCATCCATCCATGCATCATCCGGTGCAATGCATCACAACATCACATTATTTTATTGAGTTATGTTTATTTTTTGTTTTATTGTCCATCCATACATCAATTTTCCGATCCGCTTATCCTCACAAGGGTGGCGGGCATGCTGGAGCGTCTTTCAGCTGCCTTCAGGCGGAAGTACACCCTCAAGTGGTTGCCAGCCAATCGCAGGGCACACATAGACTAACAACGTTCCGCACTCACACTCATACCTAGGGACAATTTAAAGTGTTCCATTACCCTGCCATGCATGCTTTTGGAATTTGAGAGGAAACCGAAGTACCCGGAGAAAACCCACGAAGGCACGGGGGAGAACATGCAATCTCCACACGGGAAGTCCGGAGCCGGAATCCAACCCTGCACTTCTGCACTGTGAAGCCGATGTGCTAACCAGTCGGCCACCTGCCCCCATCAGAAATGAATAAAGTGTAATAATAATAATCATAAACATAATAATAATATAGGCGGCCCGGTGGTCCAGTGGTTAGCGCGTCGACCTCACAGTGCAGAGGTTCAATTCCAGCTCCGGCCTCCCTGTGTGGAGTTGACACGTTCTCCCCAAGCCTGCGTGGGTTTTCTCCGGGTACTCCGGTTTCCTCCCACATTCCAAAAACATGCATGGCAGGCTGATTGAATACTCTAAATTGTCCCTACGTGTGGGTATGAGCGTCTCTGTGTGCCCTGAGATTGGCTGGCAACCGGTTCAGGGTGTCCCCAGCCTTCTGCCCAAAGACGGCTGGGATAGGCTTCAGCACCCCCCCCCCCCCCCCCCCCCCCCGCGACCCTTGTGAGGAGTAAGCGGATCAGAAAATGGATGGGTGGATAATAATACAGCAATGATGAAAATGATTAATTGGTAATATCAACATGTCTGGGTGTGCTCCAATCACATTTCCCTCTCTGTGACACAGTCAGTTGTTGAAACGGAGAGAAGTGAGTGTTCCTCTGAAGATTGAGCATCTGTCAATGGAGCTGGATGCCTGGCAGGCATGCACTCAGAATAGCGGCAAGTAGGTTTACACACACTCATGCACGTCATCCATCACAAGTCCTGAGGTAAAATAGCAGTTGGCCAAAGTAAGGTAGGAGTTTTAGGAGGTAGCCAATGACGTACGGCAGAGGTCCCCAAACTCCGGGCTGCGGACCAATATCGGTCCGCGGGTCGCTTTGTACCGGGCCGCACAGAAAGGATAAATAACTTACATTACTTCCGTTTTATTCATTTCGGAATCTGAAAGATGTTTTATTTTGAAAAATTACCGGATTCTCTCTTACATCCGTCTACCGTATGTCACTCTTGACGCAGGTCAAAGTGTGCTTCTCGGTTACGTGATACGTTACCGCTAAAATGAAACCCAGGAGCTAGCAAAATCAGTTTTTTTGGGAAGGGAAAAGGCCTGGCCAGGAGACAGAAGAGGAGCCTACGACTTTCAAGAAAAAGAAAGCTACATTTAATAGACAGTATCAAGAGTCCTACCTAAAATTCGGATTTATCTCAATGGGAGATTCCCAAGGCCGTATTTTTCATGCACTTTTTATCTGCGGTGCATCTTATTTTGAAGGCACGTTTCAATGTTACCATAGCGACCAGAGTGTTGCGGCCAAATAGAACGTTCCTCGTGTCATGATTCGTTTTTATTATGTTTAGAAAATACCACACTATTCATGCAGGTCATATCATATTATTTTGTTGTATTTATCCGGCCTTAAAGGCCGGTCCCTAAAAAAATATTGTCCGACATTAAACTGGTGCGTGGGGCAAAAAAGGTTGGGGGCCGCCGATGTCAGGGACGTTTTCTTCATCGGCAAATCAAAATAAATTACAGACCCTTTTATTTTGTGACCTCACAATCACAAACCTAAACGTATTTTGTTCAGATTCTGTGATAAATTAACACAAAAAAGCACATAATTGTGAAGTGTTGACACAAATTGTTTTTTTATTTTTTTTATTTTGAGAGAATCTGAATCTGAAAAGTGTGGTGTGTATTTGCATTCTGTCACTATTACACTAAATACAATCCAGTGAAATCAGTTGCCTTCGGATGTCACTTAATTAGTAATTTGCAACTACTTGTGTGTAATATACTCTCAGTACAGTGTAAATACATCTGTTCATTGAAGGCCTCAGCGATTTGTTAGAGAACACGTGTGAACAACAGCATCATGAAGACCAAGGGATAAAGTTGAGTAGAGTTCTAAAGCTTATTCGATTATTTTAAAAAAAATAGCCAAAGCTTTGAACATTTCAAGGAGTTCCATCTATTCATCATCCAAAAATTGAAAAAGTATGGCACAATTGCGAATCTTCTAAGACATGGCCTTCTCAGACTGACAGAGCAAGCAAAGAGAGAACTGGTCAGAGAAGGAGCCAAGAGACCCGTTGTCACTCTGCCGGAGCTGCAAAAATCCACATCTCGGGTGGCAGTGATGAACTCCTCAAATATGGTCTTAAAGGAATAAAGATTTGGCAATAAGAAAAGCATTGTTTAACGAAAGAAATGAAGTATTTGCAAAGCGCTCTGTGTGGTGCAAAACTAACACGGTTCATCACTTTGAACGCCACCATCCCCTCTGAAACGTGGTGATGGCAACATCATGCTGTGCGACTGCTTTTCTTCAGCACAGATAGATAAGCTGGTCGCAGTTGAGAGAAAGATAATAATAATAATAATAATAATAATACATTTTATTTATAAGCGCCTTTCAGATGGAGCTAAATACAAGGCAATCCTGAAGGAAAACCTGTTGGAGGCTACAAAAGACAAGATTGAGAAGAAGATTCATATTCCAGCAAGATAAAAACACAAAACATAAAGCCAGAGGGACAATGGAATGGTTGGGATCAAATCATATTCATGTGTTTACAGTGGCTCAGTCAAAGTCCAGACATATAGTGGCGTGACACCCAAGCCCAATTATCTTCAGACCTGCTCAATCAAGAAATCACCTAAATAGAACCTGTTTGATAAAATGAAGCCAGCCAACACTTCTCAAACTAACTTCCAGGATCCACAAATTGAGAGGGCTTAAAACAGCGGTGAACCAACAGGAGTAGCCAGCCTAGAGAAATTATCCCCAGAGCACAGTAACTTCTCATCCAGGTCACAAAGGAACCCGGGTTCCTGTCTAAAAAACTGCTGACCTCCCTCGCCTCAATTCATGTCGGTTTTCATAAATCAACAATGAGGAATAGACCGGAAAGAAATGACATCCTTGGAGTTCCAAGGTGTAAACGACTGCTGACCAAAAAGCACATAAAGACTTGCAACACATATCTCAAGATTCACAAAACTTTTGGGAGAATATTTCATGGACTGACACAGCAAAATATGAACTTTTTAGAAGGTTTGTGTCTTTTTACATCTGGTGTAAATGTAATACATCAGTTCAGAAAACGATGAGATCAACAGTCAAACAAGGTGATGGCCTGGGGTTACTTTGTTTATTCAGACCCTGGACAACTTGCATGAATCTTGCCCTTGACCAGAAAATCCTCAGGGAGAATGTTGGACCAAGACTTCATGAAAAATTAAGAATATGAGAAATGGGCAAATACTTTTTCATTGCATTGTAAATCCTATTGCATCTGTGGCAAGACTTGAAAATTGCTGTTCACAGACACTCCATCCATACTGGCTGAGCTTGAACTTTTTTGCAAAGAAGACTGGGCAAAAATCTCTCATGTATATGTGCAAAGGTGAGAGAGAAGTACTGTACTCCAAAAGACTTGCAGCTGTAATTGCAGCCAGAGGTATTGACGCAGGTGGGCTGAATACAATTGCACACCACAATTTTGGGGAAAACGGTGTTTCCTTCCACTTCACAATTCTGTGCGATTTTGTTTTGATCTATCCTATAAACTCTCAATACAAAACAATGAAGTTTGTAGGTTTAAGGTGGTAAAATATGAAAAGCTTCAAAAAGTATGAAAAATGTTTTCTGGGCCCCGTAATCGTGAAATGAAGGAATTTCTTATTTAACTGTTGACGTTTGAATTTAACCAACACTTTTTTTTCCTTTGCAAAAATACATCAAATCGCATATTTATTTTAAAAATATGATAAGCACTGTGCCTTTCTGCCTTTTTAACAGCCCTCCATTAGAGAGTCAACGAGAGGATTTCCACTGCCTTGAAAAAAGAATCCTGCCTGTGAACCCAGGTAAGTACAGTATAGTAAAATAAAAAGTTGACAAAAAACAATTCAGAACCATTTAAAACACCCTCTCTCCTTACTCCACTAGTCTCATGCGGTGCTGATTATGTGACAGGCTCCAATCTGCCAAGTCACTCCGATGTTCAGCTTTCCTGTTTTACGGGTCACAGGATACAGGTGGGTGTGGTTCTTTATTACTTTATATTATAAAGCATTTTACAATCACTATAAAATGTATGATGAACATTTGATCTGCATGAAGAAAATGCCAGTAAAGTATCTCCTATGAACTAGTGTGCCACTGAGGTGTATTTCTATATTTCTTTTTTTTTTTTTATATGCAGGGTCCAGTATTTTTACTTGAAGATGGCAAATCAGCAATTTCCTTGAATGATGCGCTGATGTGGGCAAAAGTCAATCCCTTCTCCCCACTGGGTACAGGAGTGCGCATGAACCCCTTCTAGCACCTCTTCCACACACACACACACACACACACCCACACACACACACAAAGAGAGTCTTACAAAACAAAAGTGGTGGATGGTAGAATAAAGTCCTTTAAACAATGCATTTGTGGATCAACAGAGAAAAATGTTGTAAAATGTCCTTGTTTAACATTTTTGTCACTGTGCCGAAAACCATCCTTTGTAAAGAACACTTCTATTGGAGAAGATACTTATGGTGGGTCATCTTCTTGTTTGTACATATGCATACACACAGTATGCCTCTGACTTAGTTTGTCTCATCACTTAAAAAGAACAGATGGACAGCAAAATAAAGCTTACGTTGCATGTCCTGTGTTGTTTTCTCCCCATCATTTCATTGTATAGAAAACAGATATAGCCTGCTGCTGACAGTGATAGCTTTGAAAAGACATGAGCAACCTTGTGCAAGTCTGTACGCAACGTATTGTACCATTAATGAAATATACACTTTCAAATGTGATCAACTTGGAAAATGTGATTGGTTCAAAACAGTATTAGCTATAAGTTCACAGATGAACCTCGGCATACAGTCAAATTAGGTGTGTGTTAATAGACATTATCTTTTGCTTTGAATAAATTAAACCTTCAATAACTTCCTATGTTACTGCAGCATTAAGGCAGTAACAAATTGCCCAGTTTAGTAGGTTTTTAACTTTCTTTACCACTACCCAGCCAAGAGGAAGAACTGTCAGAGCTGTGAACATGTACATTTGTTAAACCTGCACATGCATTAGGGAATAACTACATTTCAAGTTAGGGTGATGTTTAAAAAAAAAAAAAAAAGTTTGTGTCTTGAAACAACTTGTTGACCCTTTGATTTTCTGAATGCACAAAAGTACTTGGAAACTGGGATTGTCGAGCGCAGACCATGGTTGGTTGATTAATTGATCAAGACTGTCCTGTGTCTCAATAGTTTTGTTGACTAAAAAGTAATTTTTTTCACCCCCCTGACTAACAGTATGGCATATTTGTTCATTTGAATGTATGCTGTAAAGCCACATCGTCACCCATATTGCTGAAAGACGTTGTTGGTGGTATTCCACAAAAACAAAACACCTTTGAGGCCGGAGTCACGATGAGTCTTGAACACAAAACAACAGGACAAGGACTTGGTCTTTTCTATTTAATAAACTAAAAGTTTTACCCCCCAAAAAAATCTCTTTGTCCCTGTTTCTTTGTTTGAGCTTAATTTGTTTGGTCAAAAAACTGCATCACTTCGATCATGAGCTGAGCGGAACTCTCCCTCTTAAGCCCAGCTCACTATTACTTAACTACTGTACACACTGTCGCCAATCACGTGCAGTCCTAACTGTCAGGTTTTCGGACGAGCCGAATAGAGTTTGGAATCCCAAAAACGTAGACGTCAACAAGGACTCCGTAACAAACGAATACTTTAATATATAATTAAATCGACAACTAATTTAACATAAAGCGCGGGTCCAAACAAGGACCAGGAGAACACGAAACAATTAACAAAAAGCGCTTGCAAGGAGAGAAAAAAACCGAGTATAGAAACAAAAAACTATGTGTCAAAAACGCACGCAAGAAAAGCCAAATCACAAAATAAAACACAACAGTATCAAACTAACAGGTACCGAGAAGCCAAAAAGCGAAAGCACAACGAGATCGACAGCGAAAATTGGTCAATGAGCATGGAAGCAGCAAGGCAAGAAACAATACTCCGACAACCGGTGCACAGAAGAAGAGTCCTTAAATACAGAGTCTCCCTAATGACGGATTGGCAGCAGGTGTGCACCAAGAAGTCCGCTCATGCCACCTGCTGGCCAGACCGAAAACATAACCGTGACACTAACAAATAGTCCCGACAAAGAAACATTCTAACATACTGTATCTTTGTAAATTTTAAACAAGTGAAATCTAATATATACATAAAATAATCATGAGCATTATTTTAACTAAGTTATGAAATATGCTAATACACAGGTGTCAAACTCAAGGTCCGGGGGCCAGATCTGGCCTGCCATATCATTTTGTATGGCCCACGAGAACAAATCAAGTATCTCAACTTTTCCATGATGATTGTTGGAGTCTGAACCAATATTTCAAATTGTTATATGTAATCCATCATAACATAGAGATACTGCAAGCATTATCTCATTAATGTATTACATGAACGTAAACGATGGCTGAACAAACCATGTTTCTTGACTTCTAATTTCAAAACTAGTATTTGTTTGCACTGAATGTGTAATATGTGGAGGTGATTAAACATTTATACGATTTCACAAAATTCACAGTCAAAACGGCCCTCCAAGGGAAACCGTAACTACAATGTGGCCCACGACAAAAATGAGTTTGACACCCGCGTGCTAATACATCGACACTGCATAATATATGGAAGACACTACAAAAATTGACCAATATTAAATTCGCTCCTACAGATGTGTTGTTTCATGTTGGTGTGCAAAGGAGAAGGATTCCCTGCATGTGGAACAAAGAGCTGACATGACTCATTGGCTTTGTACATGCCCACTCAAACAAGATGCATGATTGGTTCCCGCCATGAAATCAACCAATGAGCTGATTTGTGGCGTATCATCGCCCGTCTTGCATGCTTAGTTCGCGATAACATTTTTTAAGTGATAGCTTTTTTTGATTAGTTAAGATATGCTCCAACGGCTTGCCGCTATTGAAGCTAATCCTACTTTGCGGTTTTTCCCTTTTCGCAGGTTCTGGCACTAATTAACAGGGGAAAAACAGGAGATGAATATGCATGAGTATTTTTTTAGCAAATTATCATTATGACCGTATGCAACACGTTCCAAAAAAGCTCGGACAGGGTCGTGTCTACCACTGTGTTACATTACCTTTTCTTTTAACAACATTCAAGCGAATTATTGAAGCGTTGTATGGACACTCTTTCCTATTCTTGCTTGATGTACAGCTTCAGGTCGTCACCAGTCTGGAGTCTCCACCGTTGTATTTTACCCTTCATAATGCGCCAGACACTTTCAATGGAATACAGGTCTGGACTGCAGGCAGGCCAGTTTAGTACCCACACTCTTTTACTACGAAGCCACGCTATTCTATCATGTGCAGAATGTGGTTTGGCATTGTCTTGCTGAAATAAGCAGGGGTGTCTATGAAAAAGTTGCTTGGATGGCAGCATATATCTCTCCAAAACCTGTATGTACCTTTGAGCATTAACGTTGCCTTCACAGATGTGTGAGTTACTCATGCCATTGGCAACAACACAGCCCCGTACCATCACAGATGGTGGCTTTTGCATTTTGCATCCAAAACCGTCCGAGTGGTTCTTTACCTCTGATGTCCACAGTTTCCAAAAACAATTTAAAACATGGACTCGTCAGACTCCAGAACACTTTTCCACTTTGCATCAGTCCGTCTTAGATGAGCTCGGGCCCAGAAAAGCCGGCGGTATTTCGGATTGTTGTTGATAAATGGCTTTTGCTTTGCAAAGTAGATTTTTAAGTTGTACTTACAAATGTACCACCCGACTGTTTTCACTGACATTGGTTTCCTGAACTGTTCCTGACCCAATGTGGTTAAATCCTTAACATATCGATGTTGGTTTTTGATGCAGCGCCACTTGAGGGAACAAAGATCATGGGCATTCATTGCCGCTTACATGCAGTGATTTCTCCGTATTTTCTGAACCTTATCGATCGTAGATGATGACACCCCTAAATTTCTTGCAACATACACTTGCTATCATGTGCAGAATGTGGTTTGAACAAACTCTTCAACAATTTTCTCACACAGTCATTCACAGTGGTGAATCTTGCCCCATTTTGTTTGTGAATGACTGAGCAGTTCAGGGAAGCTCCTTTTATTCCCCACTCATGGCACCCACCTGTTCCCAGTTAGCTTGCTCACCTGTGGCATGGTCCAAGATGGTGTTTGACAAGCATTCCACAACCGTTTTTGCCACCTGTCCCAGATATTTGGGAACGTGTTGCATCCATAGAATTCAAAGTGAATGATTATTTGCTACAAATTGTGTATTTAATTATATATAGGTTGATCCTGATTTGCAAATCATTGTATTTTGTTCATTCATTCTTAAAACAACAGGACACCAACGTACGCACCAACTACGCAAAAACGCCTTGAAAAATAATGTTTGAAAGAACACACAAAAAGGTAATCAAACCTATTCTTTTTCTCACAAGTGGATTGTCAGTGAGGCCAAGAAGTATCCCTTTCAAAGTAAAAGGCCAAAGGTGTGGTTCCACACAAAAGGAAGCACTTTTCTGTAATTTATTAGAAAATGGGCAATTCTAAAATCAGTGAAAAACATCACTGATCCTTCACATTTTATTATAAACTGCTGATATTTTGCAGGTAAAGCAAGCAAGGTCGAGCCTTAGCGCCGTGCAATGACATCAGTGTGGAAAAATGGAGTCGAATTCATTTGAAACAGTGCTGTCCTTTCCAGTTTTGAAAAGCAAGCACTTTTTCATCTCTTCCTTATCTTGTTGACGTAATCCAACAAAGGTGAAGGAAAGGTGGCACAAAGGTGAGGAGATCTGTCTTTACAAAGAGGCACCAGGCGCGGTTCTGTCTGTCTCATGCATTTCTTCAAGTAAATTTTGTTTTGTACTTTGTAGTCATCCGTTGTTGTTTATCCCGGTCAGAAAATGCCTCAGTGAAACTGGCATGGTCGTGTTATACAGTGCACGGGGCCCAATTAAAGACTCTCTCATGTGTCTTCATCCAACTGTTATACACTCTGTATGTATGTATGTGTGTGTGTGTGTGTAATATTTTATATATATATATATATATATATATATAGGTGGCCGAGTGGTTAGCGTGTGGACCTCACAGTGCAGAGGTTCTGGGTTCGATTGCATCTGCGGCCTTCCTGTGTGGAGCTTGTATGTTCTCCCCATGCTTGTGTGGGTTTTCTCCGGGTACTCCGGTTTCCTCCCACGTTCCAAAAACATGAATGGCAGGCTGATTGAACACTCTAAATTGTCCCTAGGTGTGAGTGTGAGTGCGGATGGTTGTTCGTCTCTGTGTGCCCTGCGATTGGCCGGCAACCATTCCGGGTGTCCTCCGCCTACTGCCCGAAGACGGCTGGGATAGGCTCCAGCACCCCCCCGCGACCTTTGTGAGGATGTGAGGATAAAGCGGTTCAGAAAATGGATGGATGAATGGATATATACAATACAATACAATAAATCCTGATTTATATAGCGCTTTCAAATATATATATACAGTCAAACCTCGGTTTTCGTCCATAATCCGTTCCAGAAGGCTGTTCGAAAACCGAAATTGTTCGAAAACCGAAACCACGCTCTTTTCAAAATAAAAATGTTTACTGAACACGTCTGCTCACAATGGAAAGCAACACGATGAAGCGTCACTACTCATGTAAGGAAGGTGAGAGGAGTCAAATATAGCATTCAAGTGCGCTCAGTTTGTTTGAGAACCGACATTTGTTCATCATCTGAGGCATAAAAAAACTCAAAATCTTTGGTCGAAAACTGAATTGGGCGAGAACCGAGGTTTGACTGTATATGTATGTATGTATGTATGTGTGTGTGTGTGTGTGTGTACACTTTTTTTCAGTGCATAATTGGCATCAATCAATGTGGATTTTCACTGGACAGCCCAGTCCCAATCCCCCTTCGAAGCTTGCATGATTAATTCAGTTTGTATTGCAGCAAAGCTGCTATTGCATTAGTAGCACTTTGTGCAGTAGAGTCCAAACATTTGTGGATTCTATTCCGGTAGGACTGCCACACAACCACCGCGTGTTGTCCTGATGCACCAGACTGTTATGTTTCAATCTTTCAGGTTACCGCCGTGTACCATCACTCTCTTCAGTGAGGGGCAGTCCATTAGGCGAGGATCAAGCAGACATGGGTTCATACGTGTGGAAGTGGATTCCTTTGGAGCATGTTATCTTCATCACTGCCCCATTTAGACTGGTGTCAGTGATCAATCTCATCATGCCCTCTGCGATCACTGATGGCCTGCAGATTGGTCAACGGGAGAAAGGAGAGAGGCAAAGGGCTGTTAAGTGATTTTTTTTTTTTGAAAGTACTTGAATTCACATATTTTGAAGAGGAATATGTACTGGCTCGTTGACTGGTACATCTCTGGAGGGGGCTGTTTACTATTCAAAAGTTCGACCAGCATCTTGCACTGTACCACAAAACAGCCTCCCAAAAAATAGCAAATGTTACTGTATATGGGCCTCATTCAAACTATGTGAGTTGGTCTTCGAACTATGTTTGACTTTGTGACTTCATGTTTTTATTCACCTCTGACACTTTGGGTCCACTGCATCTTCTTTAACCCTTTCAGGGACAGCGTTGAGTACAGTGGACAGATTATCATGTTTTCAGGTTACAGAGTGCATGAAAGGGTTCATGTCAGCAATTTAGTGTTAGGAGCCATTTGTCGGCTGATTAACTTTACTCAGACACACGATTTTCCTCACAGACACAACATTTTCCCTACTCCAGGCAACAAAAACAGCTTGACTGAAACAGGAATGTAAACAGAAGAGGGTCAGAAAAGGCCTCTATGGTCCCTTGCTTTCTTCCGTTACTTTTTTTTCTCGATAAATGTCTTTACTAGATCTTTAAATCCTTGCTTGTAGAGTGAAAATGAATTATTAACAGTACAGTGTATATATATATATATATATATTCATTCATTCATTCATTCATTTTCCGAACCGCTTCATCCTCACTAGGGTCGCGGGGGGTGCTGGAGCCTATCCCAGCAGTCTTCGGGCAGTAGGCGGGGGACACCCTGAATTGGTTGCCAGCCAATCGCAGGGCACACAGAGACGAACAACCATCCACGCTCACACTCACACCTAGGGACAATTTAGAGTGATCAATCAGCCTGTCATGCATGTTTTTGGAATGTGGGAGGAAACCGGAGCACCCGGAGAAAACCCACGCAAGCCCGGGGAGAACATGCAAACTCCACACAGGGAGGCCGGAGCTGGGATCGAACCCGGTACCTCTGCACTGTGAAGCCGACGTGCTAACCACTGGGCTACCGGGCCGCCATATATATATATATATATATATATATATATACAAAAGGGCTCAGAGAGGAGCTGGAGAGAGCCTGGAAGGTAAAGGTGACAGTCGTGCCTGTGGTGATCGGAGCACTTGGGGCAGTGACCCCCAAACTAGATGAGTGGTTGCAACAGATCCCGGGAACAACATCGGACATCTCAGTCCAGAAAAGCGCAGTGCTGGGAACAGCAAGGATACTGCGCAGAACCCTCAAGCTTCCTGGCCTCTGGTAGAGGACCCGAGCTGAATGGGGGACGGACACCACCCGAGGGGTGAGACGAGGATTTTTATTTTTATATATATATACACCGTAATTTCTGGACTATAGACCGCACCTGATTATAAGCCGCACCACTACATTTTTAAAGGAAAAAAACATTTTGTACACACATAAGCCGCACCCGTCTATAAGCCGCAGGTTGTTACATGAGATATTTACAAAGAAAGACGGTAAACAGGCGGCCGTTAGAAAAGTCTTTATATAGGCCGCTTCATTAAATAAGCCGCAGAGTTGAAAGCGTGTGACAAAAGTCGCGGCTTATAGTCCGGAAATTACGGTATATAAAATAAAAGATAATAGCCAATGGCAGAGCAGCTATAAGTATGTTGCATTCAGAAAACTCAGAGCTGAAAGTATCAGCCGATGCTGTATTTTTACCTTTTGTATCTTGAAATTTCTTTTGGAACAAGAGGCAATATTTTCCTGTTGAGACCTTTCGTGATTTGAAAATTTCGTATGAAGAGACGTTCGCAAGTAGAGGTACCACTATATACATGGTCAACTACTATCTTTTTTTCGATTTTGTTCAACCTTAGCTAGTTCATGACAGTTAGCAATTGTCTGATGACAGAATGGATTACTTTGATGTTTGCACGTGTCATGGAGGGCAGACTCACTGTAAAACTCCAAACTTGTTCATGCTGCGCTTGAAATCATCCTTGAATTTGACAAATTTCCCCATGTTTTCCTCCTGTTCTACTGAGTGGAGCAGAGGGGTGTCAACAAAGGCGGGACACAGCACATTGATACGCACGCCGTAGTCACTCTGAGAAGATGCATCCTGTAAAAAATAACATTGACGCTAGAAAATACTCAAAGTATAGCTTGGGTTTTACATGACTAATAGCTAGCTACTAATGGTGTGGGCATGTGTGTATCGTGCATGCGTGTGTACTTACGGCCATAACTCTGGTGAAACCAATGACTCCATGTTTTGTGGCCGTGTAGACGGGCTGGTGAGGAGAGTGCAGGAAGGCTGCAGCAGAAAGAAACCACAAAAGACATCGCCGTGTTAATGTTAATTAGTCATATAGCAATAACAGCAAAAGAAATATCAACAGCTCCTCCTTGAGCCGTCACCTTATATACCCCAGATAATAAAGAAAACTATTGTGCCATTTCATTCCCTGGACTGGACGCGGGTCACCAAGCCCCCCCTCCTCTGGAGCTTGGCCTGGAAGTTGGACTCGATCAGAAGCAACTGGTGGACTCTGTCTCTGTCTCATCGTGATGAAGAGAGAACTAATCTGAAAGGCCAAGCTCTCGATTTACCAGTCGATCTACGTTCACACCCTCATATCTGATCAAGAGCTGTGGGGAGTGACCGAAAGAATAAAATAGCAGACAAAAACATTTCTTCACCGTGTGTCTGACATTCAGGAGCTATAAAGAGAAGCTCGGTCATGGCGGGAGCTCAGAGTTGAGCCGCTTCTCCTCCACACTGAGAGAAGCAAAATGATTTAGCTCAGGCATCTGTTTTAGAGGCCCCCCCAAAGGTTTTTGGTGACACCAGCAAGACCAGCACGAAAACACAAGACTGTTAAATCAACGCCTTTGATAAAGGTTTACTTATCCATACAGTATCGCCCGTCTACACGTCTGTTTTATCCTACGTTTCAGGTCTTAGCTCATGTGATACTTGTGAGACAGTTCTGTTGGCAAAAAGGCTCACAAAAGGGTCATTTGTGTAGAGTGAGGTTTTGTGCGTCAACAGGAACAAGCAAGATGTTGTTCACGTCTCAAGTCACATGTGCATCTCAAAGTGTGTCAATGCCCGAGTATGAATTCAATCTGTCCTTTCAAAAGTTCAAAATGCCGGCAGCGCAGGCCATTTGTCGACATGTGATATGTGTTACATTCTGCACATGACAGTGTGTAACTGTTACCTGCCATAGAAGATACATTGATTATTGTGCCTCCTTCCTTGCCATGCTCCTTACTCATATGTTCCAGAGCCAGATAGGTCCCATTTATGACCGACGTCTGTAAAGAAAGGGACAACTTCACCATGGTGACATTCCTCACAACAGAGAATTTGAGTCTTGATGAGAATAAGTTGCAAATAAGGTGTGTGAAGGGAACAGAAGCATGTTAACGACCGAGGAGTGGCTTTGCTTCCTTCCCAGCACATACCCCCAAAATAGATCAGATAAGTCCTTTGGAGAACAAACAATACTTATGTTTGTTAATGAGGTATTTCCTCCTCTTAATTAGCTCAACAGGCAAAACTGGTAAAGATGCGCTTCTCTGCTATCAGTGCTCAGCCAAATTGAGAAAATACAATTCTTGTATAGCCGTGCAGCAGATTATTTTTTGTGTGGATAGTCACACATTGCACCGAGCACCATTTTAAGCTTGTAAAACTCAATGGCAGGTTGTTTGACAAGCATGAGATTGTGCTGCTCTTCTTCTCTTCAAGTCGTCTGGCTCTTGCTTATTATCGTCTTTGTGTCAGTCAGAGCTGCCGTTTGCCCAACTTCAACTGTCATTCCAGAGCCTCCACACCACCATCACAAGTAATCTTCAGTTTTAAGATTTCAACTTTGCTTGACCCCATGTCTCGAATTACCTTGCTCTTTGTCCAGAATAGAACCTCTGGATTTGCATTGCTATCATCTGCCTACTTTTGGATTGAAACATTATCCAAAGGCAAAATGAAAAAGTGGTTCATGTTTGAGGATGAGAACCAGGCCATATTTGTGAAAAAAAACAACAAATTATTAGCACAAAACTGATGATCTCATATTTTTTATTTTAACATATATTTTATGAATCTCTCAGACATCATCAACATTCAATAGCGTGAATGTCTTTTTCTGTTTTTCCAGGCAGAGTTTGTTGAGTGCTAAATCCTAAAGAAAAGGCTGTTTGAATGACAAAGTAAGAGTTGACAGCATTATGCCTCTGGACAAAGAATGAGCAGGAACAGGAAATCAGTCAAACCGCACAAAGGAAATAACTCCCAAAACCGCACTCTAAGAAACACGAGACACATTTATTTTGTACACATTCATTTAAATCATATTGTAAAGGCCTCACTCCTCCGCTAAATATTGATGAATGTACTCCAAAGACTACACAGTCAAAAGTGCTGTTCTGTTTTCCTAAACCTCTTTCAGGAAGGCACGGCTCCAGGACTTATTCTCCCGCCGTGAAGGAGGGTTGGAGTAGGGGGGCTTGGGGGCGTTGCAGAGTGGGGCTGTGAAAAGAATTAAGATATTTTGGAATGTCAAACAAAATGCTGGAGGGATTTAACTCCCAACCCAGCGTAGCGCATTCCCACTTGCAGGGTAGCTTTAACCCTAAGGTTGGGCTAATTACTTCGACCCAGCAGACTGGGTTGAAGATTGGATTTGGGCGGGCTGAAGATCGGAAACTGTGATCACCATTTTGCAAGTTAAAGTAAAAATAATTTCACATTCTATGAAAATGCTGGTGGTAGGTGGATGGTTCAGTATGTCACGACATTTAGTTGTTGGTATAAAAACAAATATGCAGTACGTATACAGTATATGTCTATATCTATCTATATCTATCTACATATATAGATATATATGTAGATAGATATAGATAGATATCTACATATATAGATATATATGTAGATAGATATAGATAGATATAGACATATACTGTATACGTACTGCATATATATAGATATATATGTAGATAGAGAGAGTGAGAGAGAAAGAGAGAGAGAGAGATCAGTGGCGGATGCTGGTCTGTCAAGGAGGGGAAGCTCAATTTTGGCCGACATCATAATAGGTGTCCATTTATTTATACGTGAATTCTACTCTCCGTTCCTTTTCAAGAAAATTGTCTGTGACCCTGTCATACCAACAAGGCGTCTTTTCCAGGGATTTAACTAGTGTCCTACAACAACAGCAACTACAATTAAACGCCCCCCCAGAAATAAAAGATGAATTCGTCACTAGTCGTTTTCAACAAAGAGAGTGTCGCTAAGATGATTCGAAGAAGTCTCCAGTTCAATTTAGAACAGAATGAGAATTGAAAGATGCTCCCACGGATGCCTACACTAAAAGATCGGTGATTGGCTCATTTTGCTGTCAATCAAAAAGCGATTCAGCCTCAGACAGATCATAAAATCATCATGCAGAAAAGCTCAGCGTCCGGGGCCAGCTGATGCACGCCCACTGTCCATAGACTCCCAGAGACGCTGAGCGTCCGGTGGGTGGGACAAAACCAGCATTTATCCAATGACTTGTCTCGTTTCAGTGCATTGGGACAACGGGCTCTGAACTCTCGAGACGCGCAGCGTCCACACAGTTTCAAGCACAGTGAATACTGCGGGAATGAATGAGAAGAGAGTCTCGTCGTAACCAGTAATAAGAAGCTGATTCAGAACAAAAGCTGTGCGCGTTGTAGAGCATATTTAGTCAATGACATGTCCACACAATTGTATGGTCACACATATATTTGATCACTTACTTTTTGACATTTTAGGGGAAGCTGAGCTTATGTATATATATATATATATATATATATATATATATATATATATATATATATATATATATATATATATATATATATATATATATATACACATTAGAGCTTTCAAACAATTAAAATATGTAATCATGATTAGAATGCAACTGTCATAACTCATAATTAATCGTGATTACTCACACATTTTTTATCGTTTCTGAATTTCCTTTTATATTTTTTTGTCCTGTTTTTTCCCGTTTTAATGCTCTCATCAACATGGAATCATGGATCAGTTTTCTATGTGCAAAATGCAAATATATACTGAAACAACCATTTCGATTTTCAATTTTACATGAACATTTTTCACTCTGAGCAGTTATTCACACATAATCTCTCACACAATATTACTGTCCATCAACAACAGTGAAAAAAATATTTTGTCACAGAACATCTCCTTTAACAGGTCTTTTTAGGGAATCAAAACAGAGCAATATAAAATTATAAAGTGCACATCTAAGGTAAACTAGTACTCAGCCTATAGTGGATTTAAGCCATGGTTGCATACTTCGTTTTTCTCAAGTTTGCTTTGTACACAGCAGTCAGGCTATGTTGATTCTGTTGGTCCTTCTTGCGCGGAAGTCTCTCTATGGTTTTGTGCAGACATCATTGATGTCTACACTTGGTTCGAGGCACAACACTGGAGACGTTTTCTTATTTTCAGCGTGGTCGCAACCACTGCACCGCTGTACTCTCGACGTGCCTCAGCGCACCGTCTCTGTCAGACGAACACAGAGAAGCTCCACCCCCATTATTTATATGGACACGGAACACGGTAACCTTCCACACAAAATAGTTCCAAACGAGTAACAATCGTGTCAGTGGCATACATCGTACTCAACAGAATGCCTGCTCTTTATTCACCAGAGGCTCATCAACCTAGTCTCTTATTTCTCTCCCGAAACAGTGTCTTCTCCCGCTTGGTGTACCTTAGCCTTTTCCGCTAAGTACAAATTCTGTATATACATAGCTTGTAATGGAGGCTCTCGCTGGCAATCCGTAGTGTTATCCATTAACTTCGCTTTGAAATTAGCCATAGCTGTGTGTCATAGACGAGGGGGCGGAGTACACACATCAGCTGTGTGCTTGGCCATTAAGTGGTATTTCAGACTCGACGTGCTATGATGATAGCTCAGTTTACGACTGCAAAACATTCAGGTAACTTTGGTCTTGTCAGTGGAACCATCTGGCAACTTTTTAAAAGTAAACTTTCCATTCATAAACTCTTTAAGTATCCGTTTTCGGTGTCTCGCGCTGTCATGGCTGGCAAAACAGACATGGGCGTGGACTTCTGCAGCGCACTTTTGTTTTGTTTCCGTTTTATTTATAGAGCAACGTAAAATCCGCTGTGATGTGTGCCGCACTAATCTGGCGAGAAAAAATTTCACCGTGTTAACTAGTGTGAGGATCTGTGCATAAGACACATGCAGCAGACAAATTACCAAACACAAAGATCTAATCACATTGTCAGGCTTGAGACCCTACTATTTTTAAACAAACATTTATAAAGTCCGTTTCAGAGTGAAAATGACAAATAATGTATCAGAAAAGATTGTTTAAAATTCTAGCAAGAAAGAAAACCAACATCGCAAAGACAGCTAACAGGATGCTTCTACAAAGAATAGCATACTTGCAGGGCTTCTCTTTTTATTCATGTGCAAGTCCCGCTTTACCATCTTTGGACTTTCCTCTAGATCAATATCATTGTTTACTCTTATCCCAGGCAGATGATCTGACTTAATTAAATAGGAACAATGCCCTGGACTCCAAAAATTCCGTCGCCATTATTAAATTTGTCACCTGCAATGCAGTACACAGATAACAGTGATTGTAAATATTTTCCACCATCCATAAAGACAGTAAATGAAAGGGATCAATGACTGGGCTGAACTTTGGCATTGACGTAACAGGTCTGTAAAATTCACCACCCTGAAAAACTACGTAATGATTTAGGAGAATTTTTTTTTTTTTTTTTTAATTGCGATGGCTTTCAGGACTTCTTAATTATGTCTATTATTTATGGACGGGGACTGCTTTTTTCAAACACAATGAGCCTGACTGTGTCATTGAAGGGGCAACGGCAGCATTTTACTTTTTGTTTTCAGGCTTGCTATGTCCACGGCCCGTTGTTTTCAAATGCATTTCCAAACAAAATGGTTTACTTTCAACAAAGATAGTGGTGCCCCACCACATTAATAAGATAAGAAAGATAATAAAACCTTTATTCGTCTCACAATGGAGAAATTTGCAATTTACAGCAGCAACATTTTGAAAGGAACAAAGTAGAAAAACAAAAAGTATTTGCATGCACAAAAATAATTTTAAAAAATGAACTGTACAGTACAGAATGAAATATAAAATATAAGTTATAAGCATATATGCATCTGCAAAGGTTCTCCTGCTTAAATTGCGGTGCTGCCTATAGCATCTGTGCGGCTCCTCTGACTAAGTTGTCAGATGCCGTCTCCCTCCCTTCATGGAAATCACTTGTCTCGGTATGAGGGCTCTGGTAACCACTGACTATGCAGGCGAAAAAATGCTTCATGTTTGCTTGTGTCCAAAAGCTATCACCATTCATCACCAAAATTCATGTGCACATTCCTATTCAAGTCCAATTCAACCTCTGAAAATATTAAAGTGATTGCCACAGCAGTTAGTGACTCACAGCTGTAGAATTGGGAATCCTACCCAATGTCAGCACCTTCTGGAACCACTGTCTGACTCCCATTCTCTATGCATTCCTGCATTTATTGACACATACGCTGATGCGAACTTTGTTCACTCCTGTCTGGGGCTGAAGAAGTTTGGCCTTCAACAAACCAGAAAAGTCAAAACCGTGGATGGCACCCACCTCAGCTTCCACATTATGCACAAGGTCATTTTCGGGGACCCCTGGCTAAAAAAGACATCCTGACTTTGATTGGGTGCGTAGGAAGATTACCTCCTGGGGGCCTCAGTGTTCTACTTCATGCTTTCCTTGATCCCAAAGATTCTGCGAGAAAGCCAGTTTCCATGACCCCAGGACGTCCCCAAAGTGCAACAAGGATCTTTTGGTTCTCATCCTCCCGGACCCCAGCCAGCAGTTCATGGTGAAGTTACACACTTTCGACATTGATGTTGGTACAATCCTCTCACAGTTTAGGTCCAAAGAAGGTAAGCTGCACCTGATCGTTTTTGTCCAAGAAACTGTCATCGCAAGAGCGAAACTATGACATTAGTGACAGTGAACTGCTGGCTGTTAAAGTGGCCTTGGAGGAGTGGAGACACTGGCTGGAGGGAGCTTCTCAGCTCTTCCAGATATGGACAGTTCACAAGAATCTGGAGCAATTGAAATTCACTAAACTGAATTCTAGGCAAGCTAGATGGGCTCCTTTAGCCACTTTGATTTCACACTCTTCAACCGACCCAGTTCTAAGAAGGGTAAACCTTATTCCCAGTCTCGCATCTCTGACCATGATCCAATTCATCCTGAACCAAAGACTATTCTGCCTCGGTCTTGTTTTGTTCTTGTTTTTGTCTTGGGAGACGGAGAGCAAAGTCAGGGATGCTGCCACAAACACAACTGCCATCACCATCCAGAACCTCCTATCTGCTCTGCGTTGGGGTCCGGGACTTCAATACCTGGTGGACTTGGAGGGCTATGGGCCTGAGGAGCGCTCTTGGGTGTCCTCTAGATTCATCCTGGACTCCTTGACTGCTATTCTGACATCCTAAGACGCCTGGGACGTCAGGAGCCATCCCTTGAGGGGGCAGTACTGCCGAGATCTACAGACTCCTCTCTGCCTCTCCGCCGCCTTCCTCGTCTGTGTCACCAGCTCCCTGATTGTTTTGCCCGCACCTGTTTCTTATCTCCACTCAAGTCCTGTATACAGTATATCATCTCATGTGTCTGCCTCATTGCCGGTTTGTCAATTCTCTTCAAGTCACGCTCCACCATTGCCTCTCGTCATAGTCATCGCCATAGTGTACCAAACATTGTTTGCTTTTGAACATGCCTATTGCCTCACAGCACTTGCTACATATTTGACCAAAGATTGACTTTTGAAGCGACGAACCTCCTGTCATTGACCCGATTGCACATGTGCAAGCACACACACACACACACACACACACACACACGCACATGTGCGCATACGCAGGCACGCAGGGACACCGAGTTGAGCGAGAGCCGGAACTTCACTGAGCACGAACGAAATCGAAACACATAGACATACCAAACTCCCCTCCCCACATTTCCTCCTCCCAACGCTCGCGCTCGACTTGGGACCAGTCCGCTGGCTCCGGGTCGATCGCGATTGACATATTGGGCACCCGTACTCTTAAAGCTGACTAGCTTAGCGCTTAGCGCTGAGCACCGTTGTTTGCGCATGAGCAGTGATTCAGTTGTCATCTGATTGGTTGCCCTGTTTGTCAATCATTAGCACTAAGCACCGTTGTTTGTGCATGAGCAGTGATTCAGTTGTCATCTGATTGGTTGCCCTGAATGTCAATCCGGTGATTCAGTTGTCATCTGATTGGTTGCCCTGTATGTCAATCAAGTAACGGGATTGACGATAGGCTGACGTAGTTCGTTCTGTGTATTTAGCGCCATTGTTTGAATGGCAGCGCCACCGCCGAGGCGTTTTCAATGCTAATCATGTGAAAGCCTGGGAGCCGCATTGAGCCAGCCAAAGAGCCGCATGCGGCTTGCGAGCCGCGGGTTGGCCACCCTTGCTCTGCTCAATCATTTGTCTCTCACATGGCCCGACCTTCACCTGGATTAAATGTTGGTTTTTTTTTGCCCTCACCAACTCCGAATCGTGCATTTGAGTCCAAACCACCTGTGCCTATTTCGTGACACCATACTTGTGTACAGCGAAAGTCTGTCTCGCAGCGAGCTGTAAATATGAGCATGGACGGGCTAGACTAGTGTTGGTATTATCACAGATACATACAGCTTGGCACACACAGTAAGACTTTTCCGCTGCTCTCTACGTGACCACAACCAACTTGATTTGCAGCCAATGTTAGTTTTTCTCGCGAAGCGTTAGTTTATCGTTACTTCGTATATGGGCTAAAACCAATGTCTTACTTGTTGTGATTGGTCGCTATATCGGCAAATGCAGAATCACAACCAATCCGTGTTCGACTTCCTAAACCCCTTTTCCGCAAATTCTGAATGGTTTTGCACAAAGGAAATAGTGTATTGAAATCACTCGTGCATGTAGTCTGTATTAAACAAATGCCGAATGTTATCGAGACTCGTGACGAAGCTAACGTGCGTCAGATAGATGCGGATCTGTAAAACCAGTTTCGATGGGACTGCTTGGATAGAAAGCTGACGGTGTCCCCAGTTGGAACTAGTAAACAGGAACCATTGTCTGTGCTTGTGTCGGATTTCGTGAAAAAGCTCGATGTCGCTGGTAAAGCTCTGTGTACAGTGTGCGACGATGTCATTCTATACGGAAAATGCATTCATAACCCATATACAGGGCGGCCCGGTAGCCCAGTGGTTAGCACGTCGGCTTCACAGTGCAGAGGTACCGGGTTCGATCCCAGCTCCGGCCTCCCTGTGTGGAGTTTGCATGTTCTCCCCGGGCTTGCGTGGGTTTTCTCCGGGTGCTCCGGTTTCCTCCCACATTCCAAAAACATGCATGGCAGGCTGATTGATCACTCTAAATTGTCCCTAGGTGTGAGTGTGAGCGTGGATGGTTGTTCGTCTCTGTGTGCCCTGCGATTGGCTGGCAACCAATTCAGGGTGTCCCCCGCCTACTGCCCGGAGACTGCTGGGATAGGCTCCAGCACCCCCCGCGACCCTAGTGAGGATGAAGCGGTTCGGAAAATGAATGAATGAATGAATGAACCCATATACAGTATTGTAAACACTTTGGGACTTCACTATCACTGTATGAGGTAAGAATCAACAGTTTTTTTAATCACATTTACACAAGATTTTATGAATACAAGTCATGAACAAATCTTAAATATGGCAGGGAATGTGTTTCCTTTTTTAGTTTTGATTTTGGGCAGCAAATTTGAAGTTACATGTTGGTGCTCACCAGCAATGCATAAGCAAAATTGCACAAAGGCCTATGTCAAATTTTCACTTGAAAGAATGGTGAACAATCTTGGGATTTTTTTCTGTGAAAGTTTCAAGTAGTGTGTACATAGAATACACTTCATCTTTAGCATGTTTAGTATAAAGTGCCAATTTTGTAAGCAAATCGGGAATGATATTTCAACAAAAATGTAACATTTTGTTGATAAAATTAATGGTTTTAGGGCTTTAAAATCTCTAAAACCCATTAGCTTCCGGGGACTTTGCCCCCTGGGCCCCCATCCGGGGCGTTGCCTGCGGCCCCCGGGCTCCCGGCTGATTTTCAGATTTTTTTCATCACAAGCCACTCTCATCCCTGGTTTATAAGGAACTGCAATTTAGACTCTGTAAATTTGGCCAGGGCGACCACGGATCATTGCTGTAAAGTGGCCACTTTGAGACCGCCTTAATCAAATACACTATGCTCATTAGTGTCCATGGGTGACCGCCAAACTTGACTCAGAGGATCTACTTACCCCAGTTTACTAAGGTGTGGTTTGAGACACACAGAAGTGTGATCGGTTGAGAGTGAATCAACACAAATGGATTTGGAAGAACACAAAATACTTTCTTATGAAGGACTAAGGAAATATAAATAAACTCCACACCTATTATCATCTTATCACCTCACCAGGTTTACTTGTATGGTCTTCTCCCAGTTCTTTTCATTGTTGATTCCAGCATTGTTGATGACAATGTCTAGACGACCAAACTGGTCAACTGTACTTTGGAAGGCACCTAAATGACAGAAACCAAACGGCATTAGTAAATGATTTCAGACATTTGTATCACAACGGACATAGCTTGACACCCACTATTATGACCACAATCCAATGAAGTGTTTTTATAACCGCCCCAAGGGCAGTATGAAAAAAAAAAAACTACGGACTTCCGTGATTCTATTACACAAACCAAAGATAAGACAGTATATACTCAAGTGATGGTCAGTAGATTAGATTAGAACATTTCAATATGGTGATTGCTCTTATGCGCTGTCAGACCGAAATCCATTCTAGTCAAATGGAGTACTTTTACTGGAAAGCAACTGACACACGGATCACTCCAAATTACTGAGCAGTGCCTTCCTCTGTAATATAATTGTCATGCAGGACAACACCATCCTAATCTGCAAAAATACAATTCACGCTTGACTTTTGAATACAAAGGGAAAATAAAACTTCATCCCCATATTGAAAATTGAGAACCAGTGGAGTACGTAAAAGGGAAATCTATTCTATGCGATTGATCTTATACCTTCATACAGCAACTCTTTTTGTGCTTGGTTCTGGGTGAAGGGGGACGCTTTTTGCTCTGCTCCTGCTCCCCTTCCCTTATGTCCCTGTTTGCTGACTTGGTCTATGTGCTGGCTGTCCTCTATCTCAACTTATTCCAGCCTCCTGCTGTATTTTTCTTCCGAAAAACAACCTTTTTTTTCTCTCAACGGAAAGAGCAGGCAGTGGGGAGCCTTCTTGCCCCTCTGGGACATTTGGACTTCTGATCACAGGTATCCTACTCTTTGAGTTAGCAGTTTCTTAATGTATCGCATAATTCAACCGATAGGAGCGGCTTCACTGGAACGGAACAGGCGTTTTCCTTTGACATCTAAAATCTCGGGCCACTACACAGCGAACGGCGAGGCTTTCCATTCTGTGTCCCTCCGTTGGTTCATTAATGTTGTTTATGTTTCTCGGGACGGGTTGTAACTGGGAAGGCAAATTCCTTGTGTGTTTAGATACGGTACTTGGTCAATAAATCTGATTCAGATTCAGATTCTCGAGGTCACATTTTTACATCCTCAAATGAGATACAAGAAGAAACTACAAAGACATTATGCGGTTTCAGTGGACGAGAGTTGTTCAGATGATACAAAACGGGAGGGCATCTCGGGGACCCACCCCTAATCAGGTCAGGGGACCAGACGCTATTGGAGGTACCGGGGACTAAAGGGAGGCAAATTGTTGGGAAAGTGATTTGGTGAGACCGCGTTGTACGGAACAAATTTTAAGTTGCTGAGGTGTTCTGGGATACCCTCGGAAAAGCTAAGGTAAACATCACAAACAATCATGAAGCCAGCTGATAATAAATCTGAAGGCAAGAGCAATGAGTGCGTCGCACATGGGGAATACACGGTGAAAGTAAAGCTAATTTGACGGATTTAGTGGAAAAATATAAATCATCATGCTGTGCAGGTATTTTGGATTAAAAAAATGAAGCAGAGTGAAGTGTTGTGCTCACATTGCAAAAAATTGTAATTTTTTAAATGGTAAACGTTGCAGTTTACGACGTGAAAAAAACACGACATAACGTTTTTAGTGCATTGAGCAACATCGTTAATTGTGAGAGGTCCTGTTTCAAACTACACATGATTAATATGGTAAAACAGTGTTTTTCAAAGAACAATTGCCCCCCCCCCCCACTGCCACCCCCCCACACACTTGTTGAATTCATGTGTCCCTATAAAGATTGAGCTCTGGCGATGCGTAAAAAAAAGATGATAAAAAAAAAAACAAGCCACTACATGCTGGACCATATTTCCTTCTGTAAACGCTGCTGCCTGAGGTTGTCTTTTGTGCATGTCACTCTATGTCGTTGCGTTCATTGAGGTCGCATAAACATAAAAATATCAGATTTAACAAAAACAAAAAAAATCCAAAGTGGGTACAACATTCTGCAGTGTGAACGTAGCCGATAATTGTTGTTTTAATTAGCTTCCACTGACTTTTTTTTACGGTGTGAATCAGTAATAAGATGGTATGTGGTTGTTTTTGCCGGCAAAGTTGCGCTGGATGTCTCCGTCCTCAAAAATACTCAAAAGTGTCTGCTCCTCTTTGTCTATCGATCTATTCAATCACTTTTCCTCCATTCTTAAAATACTGCTACAAGCGAGGACAGCTGGTAAATACTGCACACTAGAAGTTAGCAGTTAGATAATATTGACACAAACAACACACACACACAAGTTCAACCAATCGGTGTTCGTCAGTGCAGCCCACCCCCTCCAAAGTTCGAACTGGGCCCAGAAAGATCCTAGGTCATCTTCTTACCTATGTAAATCATTTTGGTGGAAACTCATGGCCAACTCCATTTACCTAGGTACATTGAAAGGTTCTTCAAAAAGTTCCTGCAGTGGAAAAGGGGCTTTTGAGAGACCAAAATGGTCAAAGGATCCTCTGTACTTGGATTTGGTATTTTTATTATTTTATTTTGTTCGGTCAATGCATTCCGCCGGCTGTCTTTTACTTTATGTCAGTGTACACCTATTTTGACTTATACTGGCAAAAAAAAAGTTTAGTTATACTTTTTTACTCATAAAAAAAAAAAAAGATACCAGTATATTGTGCGACTTTGTTACATTAACTTGAACCTAATGTCAATGTTGAATAATTTTCATTGTGAGTGACTTTTGATTGAGGTTGTCCCGCTGGCAGGAGACCCCGGGGACGACCCCGGGGACGACCTAGGACACGCTGGAGAGACTATGTCACCTAGCTGGCCTGGGAACGCCTTGGGATCCGCTGGGAAGAGCTCGAAGGAGTGGCTGGGGAAAGGGAAGTCTGGGCTTCCCTACTAAAGCTGCTGCCCCCAGCAACCCAAATCCGGATAAGCGGCGGAAAATGGATGGATGGATATATATATATATATATATGCAGTATATATAGGATTTAATGTATTGTATATATCCATTCATCCATCCATCTTCTGAACCGCTTTATCCTCACATCCTCACCAAGGTCGCAGGGGGTGCTGGAGCCTATCCCAGCCGTCTTCGGGCAATAGGCGGAGGACACCCTGAATGGTTGCCGGCCAATCGCAGGGCACACAGAGACTGACAACCATCCGCATTCACACTCGCACCTCGGGACAATTTAGAGTGTTCAATCAGCCTGCCATTCATGTTTTTGGAACGTGGGAGGAAACCGGAGTACCCGGAAAAAACCCACACAGGCATGGGGAGAACATACAAGCTCCACACAGGTAGGCCGCAGATGCAATCGAACCCGGGACCTCTGCACTGTGAGGTCCACACGCTAACCACTGGACCACCGGGCCGCCTATATGTATATATATATATATATATATACAGGTATATATACATAATATATATATATATATATATATTTTTTTTTTTTTCATTTATTGCCAGCGAGTGTCATTTAACTCACCTACTTTGGGACTTCAGCACCTGGTTGCATGAAAACATTAAAGGTTAAAGGTTGTGCAACTTAGATGTCAAGAGTATGTTGATGGATTAAAGGATTATTCACTTATCAGGACTCTGGATGTTAAACTAAGCATTCAAAATAATTCTGTATTATGGACAGTTGCTGAGCAAGCTATTTAAAATGTCAGAGGCTGACAATAGTGAATGACTACAAAGTGCAGACAGATCAGGTTTCATCAACCACTGACGAAACCCGAGGTGGTAAAACCTGCATGTGTCAAGAGCGGCTGCATTCCACACTTGGCCACCACACAATTAGAAACAAACACACCTGACTTCAGAAAAGTGATCTTTTTGACACAGGTCGACACACACTAACTGACAAGAGTAATGCGATCACACATTTAGAAGCCTTTCGCAGTTGTTTACCTGCCGGGATTTCCAGGCAATGTCACCCATCGAAACCTCTTTCCCTTTGCTTGTCCCTTCATTCCCTCAGAGCCACATTTGCCCCATATAGCGTGCACAACGTTCTGCACTGTCGAACCAACAGCAGAAATGCAGCGAAACAAGCAGTCATGTGACTACGTACAAGACCAGACAAGCTTCATTTGAACTGAACTCTGATTGCTGCTTGACAAGTGAGATCCGCAAGTGACCAGATTGTCACAGCTTGTCTGCGGCAACCGTTTCCACAATCTCAATGTATAACTGGCAGCAGACGCAAACACACACGCAAGAGTTTCCTATCATGGGATAAGCAAAATAAATGTTTTCCGATCAGAGTCTGTCATTCCTCACGTGCTGAGTGACAGTTACCTCTCAGGGAATCTCCATTGGAAACATCACACTGAATAAAAATGCTTCTGTCATCTCCAAATTCCGCATCCAGCTGTTTCTTGCACTCTTCCCCACGGGTCTTGTTCAGGTCAACCACAGCCACCTAAAGGACACAAAAGCTTTGAGTAAAATGGCAAAAGGAGTGCGCTGAAGTTTTCTTTGTCATAAAAATGGAATCATGCTGGACTCCGAATCAGTCTCGGGTAATATTGTCAGTGTTTCATGCAACCGTTGCCCAAATTGTTGAAGCAAAACAGTCACTGTCACGGAATGCAAATTCTTTGAGATGCAGATATGAGCACTCAGAATCTGTGCTGCCAGGTGAAGTCAGAGCAGTTTGTGCAAAACAGGTTGCGCGGCTAAAAGGCAAGTTTGTTGTGCAAGACCTGTCTGTGAATGAAAACACAATCGGCTCCATGGCAATGAATGTTACAACGGTGTGAGCGACTGTCAAAGTGGTGAAAAGAAGCAATGAGACAGATCCGGACTGACCTTAGCTGAGCTCTGTAGGAGGGACTGGACTACGGCTCTCCCTATGCCTTGAGCTCCCCCAGTCACCAGAGCCACCCTCCCATTTAGAGACATGATCTTATCCACGTTGGCTTCTCTCTGGCAACCTGTCGCTCACTTGTGAAAGGTTTCCTTTTTTTTTTTGCTGACCACCTACTTGAGGACTCACGCACCCATCTGACGCTTTTCTCGCTCTTTGAACACGCTCAGAGGCTCGCTCACTATTCCGTCTGTTTTGGTTGGGTCGCGCTTTGCCTCTTTTCCCTCCCTCCTCTTCATTGGCCACCTCTCCGCTTCTGCTTATCAGGCCAAACAAGTGCTGTTTGTGTGTGTGTGTGTGTGTGTGTGTGTGTATGTGTGTGTGTGTATGAGAGAGAGAGAGAGAGAGAGAGCACATCGAAGGCTTTAAGTAAACTGTTGGATAATAATTACAGATGTATCCAACAGTTGTACCTGCCCTCCCAACTCCTCCCATTTCCTTATCCCCGCCCCTTTTTCAGCACTCTTTCACCTCTCTCACTTTATTTGTCTTGACCACATTTTAATTCCTAATCTGCGGAATATTCTACTACGGAGTGCAACTGTTGAGATGTGCGCTTTGTACGGGATGCATTGGGAGAATAATGACGAGAGATGAATGTTCTTCCTGAACTCAAAGTCGTGGCATGTTTATTTGCCGACTGCACAGAGAGCCGCCGCTTCTCATCACCACTTAACAGGGGGGAAAAGAAAAGTTCGCGCCGAGTACAGATCTTGGGTTGCCAGATCCGTTCAAAACTAATATGTCCCAATTACACATTTCTATCAGAAAGAACACATCACAGCATTACAGAAATGAGGATATAAAACACTGTTTCTTAACACCCCCACTTAAACTCAGTTTGCTGTAATGTAAACACAATTAAATACAACAAGATAGAAAACAATGTGGACCCTGTATCACACATTTTAAATTCCAAAAACAATGGGTGCAAACTCAGTCAACTTTGACTTGGTGGCTGGCTTAGTCATAATGTCAGCAACCATAACTTCAGTAGGACAATACACCAAATTTATTTTCCCCTCTGGACCTGATAAAGTGGTACTTTATGTCCACATGCTTACATCTCTGTCTATGAACAGGATTTTTAGCAAGGGCAATTGTCCCCTGGTTGTCCTCGTACACCGTTGTTTTTGTGTATTGGTAATCATCAATAGCCTCTAGTATCTTGTTAATGTATTTCTCCTGTGACGTTTTTACACATCCATCAGACTGATTGAAATCGATACCTAGAAAACGCTTGAGTTTGCCAAGATCTTTCATTTTGAATTTTACAGAAAGCATCTCTTTCACATCCCTTTTGATAGAGTATACCCATTTACCCCCCACTGTTTTCTTGCCCGCTGGTAGAGTTGCTAGGGTAAATGTGTTATTGTCATTTAACGAATTGATCTCCTCATCCATAGCTTTTATCCATTCTTTAGAGTTAGTCGAACTCATAGCATCTGCATATGTTTGTGGAACACCACACACTGCTCTGTAGCAATAGTCCACTTTAGTGTGTGTCCCATCGTTATCACTGTATTCATCCACAAAATCATCTAAGTGACTAGGTTTCTTTCTCTCTCTAGTAGGGTATCTTCTATTTTCAGGTTCATCTCTTGTGTCACTCTGTTGTGTGAGGCTATACTCATTTGAAGCCATTTCTGTACCTGGAATATCATTTTGCATATCCCTGTTGTGTACACTTGACTTTTGAGGACTCTCTACTTTCTTATCGTTCTCCTGAATGAGCTCGCTAGTCCTGGGCTGCCTTATGTCATAATCTGGATTTGGATCTGTCTCATTTGTCTGTGTCTGTCTCTCAACAGCTGCCTTGTTCGCAAATTTCACAAGTCTGTGTTTTAATACTCTGTTTGTGTCTGGATTATATACAAGGTAGGCTGGGCTATATTTATCAAACCCCACAAAAAGTCCTTGGTCACATTTAGAATCCAGCTTTCCTTTGTCGTGTTTGTATGTGTAACATGCAGATCCAAATTTTTGCAGTTTGGATACATTAGGTCTCTTTCCGGTTAACATCTGATAGGGGGTCAGCCCTGTACGCCTGCTAAAGCATCTGTTGCGTACATGCGCTGCCATTTGTACTGCATAATGCCAAAGCTCTCTTGGTAGCTTGCTTTCAACTAGCATACAGTTTCCCATCTCAAAAAGAGTACGCCAGCCCCTCTCCGCTGTCCCATTCTGGTGGGGTGAATAGGGAGCTGATGTCTCATGTCTGATTTTGTTTTCCCTCATCAATGTTTGAAAATCATTACTTTTGTACTCTGTTCCCCCATCTGACCTCATACGCTTCACATTCCCATAGGGGGATACATCCGCAAGAAACTTCTCTGCCGCAAGTACCGTGTCACTTTTCTTCTTTAGAAAATAAACAGACATTGCACCCGAATAATCATCGGTGAATGATACTGCATATTTGTGACCATCAATAGATTCAGTTTTCATAGGACCCGCAAGGTCGGTGTGCACCAGCTCTAGGGGTGCCTTCGCTCTGGTATCAGGCTTCCTGTTCCTACTCTGAGTGAACTTTCCCTGAATACACACCTCACACTCTTGTTCAGGTTTACATGCTTTACCCTTAATCTGCATGCCATCAACCACATTTTGCAATTTAAGGATATCATCATAATTGCAGTGGCCTAATATCTCGTGCCATTTCTGAATGTCGTGACATGTGTTACATTTGTCATGCGGCTCACTCTCAGTATGCAAATAATACAACTTGCCATACACATGAATATCATATTTTGTACCTCCTTTAGTAATCAGTTCGTCTTTGCCTTCTTTAAATACAACTGTAGCTCCGCTGGTGGTCGCCTTCTTCACGGAGAAAATATCCTGGGGATATGAAGGGATGTAGAGAGCATCTCTCAGCGTCGCTTTGTGTCTCAGCCCTTTGCTGTCTATCAGAGAAACCTCAGCATTCCCCCTCCTCTGTGCGATCCCGCTGCATCGTGTGCCAGCTCCACACAGTGTTTTTCCGGCCTGAACGTGCTGTCGAAATCCTTGAACATGGTCACGTCTGTGATGATGTGAGAAGTGGCCCCCGTGTCCACCATCAGCCCTCTCTCCCGGATGCCGGCGTCCGACCGTTCCCTGCACCCGGTGTCGCTGTTCCTCATCTTGAACACGATGTCGGTGTCACCATCTTCTGCAACTTTGCTCACGTCGTCTCGTCTGTTCTTATTGTCTTTGTCTCTGCGTCTACATGTGTCATTTTTGTGTGTGTCGCTTTTACAACGACTGCACGTTTGCAAGTTTTCTGTCGACATTCTTTAGCTCTGTGGCCTTTGATCCCACACTTGAAACACACCATATCGGTGTCATCCTTGATCCGTTCACGGGTGTTGGTCTTTGTTGGTCGCCGCCCATTTCGACTCTGGGCCTGTGTCTTCATCACACTGTCACCTGACTCAGTGTTTAATTTCTCAGTTGCTTCATAACTTCGTAGTTTAGTCTTGAAATCTGCAAACTTGATTTGATCATCTGAATGTGCCACATGTATTGCGAATGGTTTGAAACTCTCTGGTAGTCCTTTTAATACCATGGCAACAAGTAGTCCATCTCCCATCGTCTCACCTGCATTCCGCAGTGCTGTGATGGCGGTCTCAGCTCTGATAATATAATCTGTAACACTTTCGTCGTTCCCCTTTTGAAGCGACGGGAGCATGGTGTACAGATTTATTATCCGTGGTGTTCCTTTACCGGCATAATACTCTCTTAGTATCTTCAGGGACTTTCTTCCATCATCAGGCGCATCCCTCATAATTAGTGAGAGGCTTTTGTCATCTAACATTTGTATTAGTTCAGCATAAGCGTCGGCATTTTTCTGTGCGTCAGTTGCTCGTTCGGGGCTTGTCACCGGCTCTCCTAGCACGGTCTTCTTCAGTCCCAATAAATGAAAATGTCCGAGCATTTTTGTTTCCCATATTTCGTACTTAGCTTGTTCTCCGTCGAATGCCAGTCGGAGTGGCCTGCTTGCTGCTCCTCGATCTCGATCAATTTTGCTGTCGCGTTACTCCGCTCTTTTAGCCGGTTAGCGATAGCCACGTTAGCTCACTCCGCTCTTTTAGCCGGTTAGCGATAGCCACGTTAGCTCACTCCGCTCTTTTAGCCGGTTAGCGGTAGCCGCGTTAGCTCACCGCTCCTCTACAGTTGGATCCACTGGCTTCTCTTTTATCTCCCAAACATCAGCTGCGTCTCCTGGGCCCATAACCTGTTGAGATGTGCGCTTTGTACGGGATGCATTGGGAGAATAATGACGAGAGATGAATGTTCTTGCTGAACTCAAAGTCGTGGCATGTTTATTTGCCGACTGCACAGAGAGCAGCCGCTTCTCATCACCACTTAACAGGGGGGAAAAGAAAAGTTCGCGCCGAGTACAGACCGGATATGGCGTTGTATCTTGGGTTGCCAGATCCGTTCAAAACAAACAACTAATATGTCCCAATTACACATTTCTATCAGAAAGAACACATCACAGCATTACAGAAATGAGGATATAAAACACGGTTTCTTAACAGCAACCATCTGGATTCAGTGTTAGCTGTCTGGATTTCTCATTGTGCATGACTTCTGCCAGAATGCCCCCCCCCAAAAGAGCTGAGTGTGGTAACCGATGTTTGTATGTGGTTTCCCGTGAGCTGAATGAGAAAGCGCATTGATCTTTGACTGTGTTGAACTAACACAGGTGAAGTGACAAAGGCGCGCGGGTGCAGGATTACGCTGTCGTGTTTGGTAAACGTTGCAGTATATCAAGTAACAATGACTTGGGCAGCTGCAGTGTAAACATTTCCAACTCCGAGGAGGAGGAAACCAGCTGCTCTGGTCACTTTACACTTCAATACGAACTTTGGTCCATTTACACACGTACAATAACCTGGTTTGGTAAACCAATAACCCCATTTTAACTTGATAATGCAAGCAGGATTGTTATGGATGGCCCAGTGGTTAGCGCGTCGACCTCACAGTGCAGAGGTCCAGCTCCGGCCTTCCTGTGTGGAGTTTGCATGTTCTCTATATGCCTGCGTGGGTTTCGCCCGGGTACTCCGGTTTCCTCCCACATTCCAAAAACATGCATAACAGGCTGATTGAACACTCAAAATTCCCCCTTGGTGTGATTGTGAGCGCGAATGGTTGTTTGTCTCCGTGTGCCCTGCCGGTTCAAGGTGTCCCCCGCCTACTGCCCGAAGACACCTGGGCTAGGCTCCAGCACCCCCTGCAACCCTTGTGAGGATAAAGCGGATCAGAAAATGGATGGATGGGTGTTATAGATATTAGAAAGTACATTATCCTGTTTGATAACTGATCCTGTTTAAACCCATTCATACCATTTTTACAGCAATAATTGATGATGCCCTCTTCTTGGTAATTTTGCCTGTCAGACTGTAGCTAAATATCCAATGAAACACCCATTTTATTAGTCTGTCCACTGGCCTTTAGAACTCTGCTCCCATAGGCCGCTTCAGTTTCAGACCACAACCGGTGGTCTATATACTGCAGTGGTTCTTAACCCCAGGGGTTCGTTGAATTGGTCTCGGGGGTTCGACAGAGCCTCTGCCACGGATATACGCGACTCAACATGTCAATTAGTTATGACACACCCGCTTGGCCATCACTGGCCGCAGATAATCACATTACATTGCTTGTCCAATCAGTGCTGCGGGAAATTTAGTTCGCTCAGTAGTCAACGTGACTGTCATGATTGTACGTCATGCACGGTTGATTTTGTGCACAATTAAAAAAAATATCTACTGATGTCTTTTAATTTTGTTTCCTTTTTTTCCCTGTTTTTAATGATTGTGTTTTTTATGTCTTGAATTTGTAAGGTCATATTGTTGTTTTTCACTAATGAAGGGTTCGGTGAATGTGAATATGAACTGGCTGGATTTGGTACTTTTTACAAGGTTAAGGACCACTGATATACTGTGTTGTGCTTTCATGACATGCTTCTTAAATATTCAGCAGTACTCTTTATTGCTCCTGAAAATAAAGGAATTATGACATACATGTTCATCATCTAACAGCAATGATTGACTGTTTTTCTCCATTGGCTTGGCTCATTTCCCGACACAAAAACGACATTCAGAAAATAACGGGAAAATACTCACAGCGCCCCGCAGAATGTCATTTCTCATTTATTTCTTCAAATTGCAACTGTCCAAGCACGTCTCAAGTGTCTCACGGCATCTTTGCAAATGGTTCTGTACACGTACCTGACAGTGAACACAATGTGCCCACGCTTAGCACATTTTTCCAAATAAATACATCCTCCTGAATTACACTTATTAGTAGATTCGCCGTCTCATGCTTGCACTCTCCAAAGCATATCAGCATGATTTCATTTGTGTACGTCATCAAATGCGCAATAGTCTGTTCAATTTTCAAAATTAGTCAAGAACATAATATAAAAACAACATAAGCATTTTTGAATTTCTTGGGGCATTTGACATACTCTTCTTAATTCAATCTGAGGATTTTTTTTGTTTTTGCTCTAAGGTGGAGAGTGTATGAACATCGGGTTTAGGACCAGAGGCCCCCGCTCCATGCAATGGATGCTGCATGCAAGAACATCACAGAGGATGAGTGTAGGGGATGGCTTAAGACATTTGCACCGTTTCTGCCCTGCCCTGGCTGCATTGTGACAGCATCTGTTGCAATGTGGACCATAAATCTTTGTCCAAACTGAGAGCAGCGTATCGTATCCATAGCCAGAAGGATGCATACTCGCTATTTCGCGGTTTGTTTATCGCTGGTTTGGTGCATCGTGGATTTTTTCAAACCTATTCATAAAAAAAAATAAAATGAAAAAAATCTTTTTTTTTTAGAAGTCCGCAAAAATCAGTGTCTAAGTGTTTACGATGCGTGCTAGTGTGTGCGAGTGCGCATCTGTGTGTGGTGTGTGTGTGTGTATGTTAGTGCACTCTGCTCAAGCGCAAAGGTCCACGTGGGGCACGTGTATGTGCACGCATAAGCGCGCAGGTGCGTGTACGTGTGTTGCTGAGCGAGAGAGAGAGAGAGAGAGAGAGAGAGAGAGAGAGAGAGAGAGAGAGAGAGAGAGAGAGAGAGAGAGAGAGAGAGGGGAGGCTTCTAAGAACAAAAGCAGGTCTCTTTCATCCTTAATTGTCTTAATTGACTAATCATAAACACGTCTGCTGCACACACACACACACACACACACACACACACAACACACAGATGCTTGCCCCTGTGTGTGTGTGTGTGTGTGTGTGTTAGTGCGCTCTGATCAAGCACGAAGGCCCACTTGCTGCAATTTAAAATAAAATAAAATATATATGTTAATTGAGGCGGCCCGGTAGTCCAGTGGTTAGCACGTCGGCTTCACAGTGCTGAGGTGCCGGGTTCAATTCCAGCTCCGGCCTCCCTGTGTGGAGTTTGCATGTTCTCCTCGGCCTTGCGTGGGTTTTCTCCGGGTACTCCGGTTTCCTCCCACATTCCAAAAACATGCATGGCAGGCTGATTGGACACTCTAAATTGTCCCTAGGTGTGAGTGTGAGCGTGGATGGTTGTTTGTGTATGTGTGCCCTGCGATTGGCTGGCAACCAATTCGGGGTGTCCCCCGCCTACTGCCCGAAGACAGCTGGGATAGGCTCCAGCACCCCCCGCGACCCTAGTGAGGATGAAGCGGTTCGGAAGATGAATGAATGAATATATGTTAATTGGTCGCTAGTTCGCGGATTTTCGTTTATCGCGGGTGGTTTTGGTCCCCATTAACCGCGATAAACAAGGGATTACTGGACATGTTCCGTATTCTACAATAATATGCAGAAGTTACTTCGAGGGTGAGGAAAGTGGCAGCAATTTCCTTCGTGATGGTTGCGATTTCCTTATGAGCGTCTTCTGTATGGTGTCAAACTTTGGACGCTGCTCTCTTACTGTGAAGCCCAATAAAACAAAACTAAAACAAAAAACTGCATAGACCGGCATGGTTTTGTTGTTTAGCCATCCAGGTTATTTTTGACAAAAACACAAAGTGACTCTTAATAAGCCAAAGCGATCGATAAAGTGGGACTTACTCCTTATATGAGATAGAGAATAGAGATTTAGTTTGAAGCACGCGTGAACAGTTAAGAGAGAGTTATGCGCTTTTGCTATATGAGATGCGTTGTTGTGTACTGTTTGGCCAAATGGCTTTGTAGTTTTAATAATGTCATCTCAGTTTCAAGAAATTAGCCAAACCAATCGAGCAAAACTGTGAATGAATCATCCGCTCGCACACTGCCCTGCCACCCACCATGTGTGACGACTCATCACAGGAGTAATTTACATGTCAAAACAGCAGGGGGAGCCCCAGATCAACATTTTGACTGTTCAATCTATTTTTGACAAATATCACACATGCTTATAATCTGCACAAATAGTGTTATTTTAGCAACTTAGTTTAACCATACGAAACGCCTGTTAGTTAAACGCGATGTAACATTTAACAATGTTTATTCTCACTTTTCACTGCCGTGCGGTTACTTGATTGCCTTTTTGGTATGTGTGTTCTGTTATTGGTGTTCACTTTATATTAAGTCACATGATAATGGACAGTTACTTGAACGGTACGTAGTTTCCGTATTATAGGTCGCTCCAGCCATCAAATTCATACCAAAGAAGAAAGAAAACCATACATTCGTCGGACTGGACTATAAGTGGCATTTTGGGGGGACATTTATTTGATCAAATCCAACACCAAGAACAGACATGTCATCTTGAAAGGCAATTTAAAATAAAAATAGAGAACAGGCCGAAAGGGTGTACAATACGCTAGCGTTACATGACGCATAAACTAACTCTGGTGTGTTCGCATAACATATTAAGACAGGGGTGTCAAACTCATTTCACATTGTGAGCCACGTACGGCCTCGGTAGATGTCGTAAAATTATACCATACTCTGCTATAAATAACCAAAATAAAATGTATTTCCTTTGTTTTGGGCTAAAGAAGCAATAGAACATTAGGAAATGTTACAATTTAATGAACATATCTTTTATAAAACATTTCATGAAGCACCTTAGATTTCCTTAGACAAATGTGCAATTTACTTTTATCATTAACATATATGCATTACAACTGATCCCACTGATTGTACAAAGGCACAAAACTTTAGCAATTGTTACTGAAAACTGTAGCCATGCACTTTAAACGAGATTTATAAAGCAAGGATTTTAAAATAATTTACACATGTGCATATAAAATCTACACCTTACAAACTAAGGAGAGTGCTTTTAAATGTGTAAAGAATAACGTATTCACATGTCCTTGATAGCATCTGCTGCGTTGGGTCTGTCTCAGTGACAGACGGAGGCTGCTATTGTCTTCTTCTCTGATCAAAACAATGTTGTCTTTTCCTCTGATCAAAACAGCGTGTGTCCCTCTAGCGGATATTCAATGAATCGCACCTTATTAAAAATATTCATTCCGTGTCTTTTATGCATTTTTTTTCACTTTTAAATGAAATGCCTGTTCGGACCTCCTTGGGGGCTGGTTCGGGCCCGCAGGCCGTATGTTTGACACCCCTGCATTAATTCAGATAACTATAGCATAAAGAACATGCTCACAAGCTTACCAAACCATCAATGTCACTCCAATTGTCCACTTCCTCTTCTACGTCGCTTAGGTCAGACTCGTTGGCTTATCAACACAGGCCTAGAGTGCCCTCTTGTGGTTTAATGGGAAAATAATGTGAAATGATATGTTATAAATGTGTTAATAATTTCACACATAAATCGATCCAGAGTGTTCGTGATACCCCTGGCCAAACTATGAAAAACACTGTGATTTGTATTCCGGAAAATACGGTACTGGAGATGTAACGATAGAGACCCCAAAAATGAGACAGGCACTCAATTGGAATTGGGCATTAGAAGCGGCAGTGAAAATGGAACCACAGATCTCAAACCCCATCACCCGTGAGTATACCAAAAGAGTTCCTATATACAAACACGTGTTGTCGAAATCATGCCAAATTGTCTTGAAGACTACCAAGTCATGATTGTTTTACATCTGTGTAGTATGCTTGTTTCTCCCTGTACATCGATGTTTTTGGCAGCTTTGGGGCAATGTGAGGTCACAGGTGGCAGGTCATAAGAAAGGAGAGTTACGTGACTGGGAGGTAAAGAAAGAAAGCATGTACTCACATGAGCTACAGTACAAGTGTGTTTGCATTTATTTTATGTGTGCATATCGGATCGACGGTACGTATGCACCGTCTCTGTCTTTCTCTGTGGCTAATGGAAATCTTCATGGCGAAGTATTTTATAAAGAACCCAGTAGAATATATTGAAAAACAGGAAGGCCAAGGGGAAACCGGCCCTTGACACCGTGTCAATCTTTTTGGCTCGGTCGATAAATAACTTTCTCATCTCCTCTGTGCTTTTCCCTCCTCCTGCAGCGACGCCCGAGGGATTCGGGGGAGCGGGTGTCGGGGCTCCTTGAGTGGTCAGTGCAGCGGCGGTATTGTTTGTGGTGGCCTTGGAGTCCTTGCTGTTGCTGGGAGTGGAAGTTACAGCAGCTGCAGAGGTCAGTCTGGTCTCGTGCACTTCCCCTTCCTGATAGACAGAAAGGAGCAGCAGACATCTCATTAGACTGCCTTCTTGGGCTGCTTGCAATTATAAATCAATCAAGATATTGAACAAGCTCGCTATACAGTAAAAAATAATTCATTGAATGTTTAAACAAAGTTGTTACTGGTGTAACCTGTTTTTTGACTATTTTGTGTGGATTTTTACAGTACGGGTCAAAATGACCCACAACATAATCAATGTGATTTTTTTTCAACATAATATAAAGGTTAAACGGTAATTTATTTTTTTTTAATGTCAATGTAGCGGAAGCCCAATGTCAAACACGATTTGTTGTGCGATGCTGGTTGTCTTTCAGATTTTTTTTTATTTATTTCAAAGACAGTTCGCTTCAGGAAATAAATAATTCATAGCACATTGAACTATTCCACTGTTTTCATAAAATTTAAGATCGGCAACGAATTCTATATTTTGTACCCTCCTGTTAGGAGCGCCAATTTACATTTGAGTGACAGCTAAATTCAAAACAACATTTTAGAAGAATTAAGCAATGTGTGTAAAAGTGTTGGGCATCACCACTTTATTTTCACATTGTGGGTGCTTATGTTTATTTAAATATGGCAAATTCAAAGTGTCTGTAGTCCTGCATTTTACAGTTTGCGTATTAAGCAGCAGTCTGGAGCGCAAACTTCAATGATCACGCAAACAAATGTGGAAGCTGATCTGCTAACCAGGCACACACATTTCTGCCAAAAGGGCAAAATTGCCACTCAGTTCATTTGCAGGTTGTGGAAATTCAAGGAGCAAATGAGACCAATTGTGATAGCTGACTTTGTGGCTTGATTACCAAAGTGGAGTAAACGGTGAGACACCATTGTGCTGTGCAGACAAAATGAGAGGGGGCAGCAAGAACCTTTACATTTTTGAAAGAATAAATGTTTTGGAGCTTCCGTATGAACTAAGTGATGACTTAATGCCAGTCACAAGAAGGTATCATGCCATATCACCCGTGATTAACCTCCTTTCAACTCTGTACTTTATGGGGACAATTGCTGCTCGCTTCTGAAGAGTAGTTTCTTGGGTGTGCTGTTCCAGTTTTAAATGTAGCATTGTGCAGGATGAGCAAATCCATCTGATTGCCTCGCACTCGGGATAAGTTAAATCAAATGAAGCATGGCATTTATTCGGTTGCTGGCTTCCCCCAAATGTACTGCAGCGCTAGACTTTTTTCTTCTGCACCTCAGTAATTAAGTTGGTTTGTTTTCCTCTACCACCAACACTTCCAATTCCATCACTTCAATCTTTATTCTGCAATTGTGGCACTCCCCTGAATGTTCCCTGGTAAAACGCATCATGCTCTTTTACGTTTTCCACAGTTAACTATTGGCATATACTGTATTGGCCCGAATATAAGACGGCCCCGATTATAAGTCGACCCCCTATTTTTCAAGACTCAAGTTTGAAAAAAGACTTTTTGAACACCAAATTAATTTTTATACAGAAATAATTACGGTACATCTGAAACAAATGATTCTAACAATATATTTGAGAGAAAAAGCATGTTATTTTGCCTCATTCAAATCTTAATATCTGAACATTTAAATATGTAAACTAAAGTGCAATCACATTCGTAAATGAATGGCTTCTGGTTTTTGAAATGTAAATTACATCATAACTTCTCCTCAGCTGCTGGTTAACCTGGCCAATCTTTGACCCACTTTTGAATTGAATTGAATACAACTTTATTGTCACATGTGCTGTACGTATGTGTAATTCGAGATTGACGCGACGTTTCTCCCTTTTCTGGTATCTCTTCTATTATTTTCTTCTCTTTTCTTTCTTACCGCTATTTTTTATTTTTCTTCTTCGTGCTACCGCTATTTTTATTTTTATTCTTCATGACAGGGGTTCACTTTGGCCTGGGGAGTCAAGTTCAGCATTCGCTTCAATGATATCTGGCGCCATCTAGCGTCGTAAATGAGTATAATGTCTCGACCCCAAAAATAAGACGACCCCCACTTTTTCAGTCTTATTTCAATGCAAAAAACACCGTCTTATATTCGGGCCAATACGGTACTGTACCTCTGGCCCAATGGGGATATAATTTTGGATGAAATTATTTTGGTGGCTATTTTTCTAATCCGGACGTAATTTCACCAAAACCCCACATCTCCGTGTGGTTACCGCACCCCTTTTACGGCGTCCTCCTAAACCTGGCTGCACACACCTCCCATGAGACAGTAAAAAGTAATAATGAGAAGAATATATTGTAGTGTTTCTCAAGGATATAATGTCAGACAGTCGTTGCTTATTTCAACTTTTATTGTGAATTATAATGAGACATTCAAAAGTCACTCGGAAATGACATGACTCACCAAAAACAAAATGATGCGTCAGAGCCAAAACCTTGTTGCACATTCGGTAAACTAAAATGTTATACTTAAAAAATGAACAGTTCTTGTCACTAGGCAGACTAGGTGCGAAAACAACCACTTTTCCCCAACTTCGGCACCTCCGAGAAATTGGGTGTGTGGTTAGTCAGCAGGGGTGGTGCGAATGTGACTCCTGAATTTGTGACGTAAAACATTGAGAATCCATTCATTTTCTTGGATTGGGAGGGGCTGGTGCTTAGAAAGTGGGAATAAGCAGGAAAGGCCCAAGATGGCTGAATGGAGGAAAACACCACTTTGGGGGGTGGTGTTAATGAGGAATTAGCATTTTAACATGGCTAAAATCTAAAAAAAAGTGAAGTTAGCGTGATGTGGTCCCTTTAAATTGCAAAATCCTCTTTAAAAATACTTCAGTACTTTTACACCAGATGCCAACAAGTGCGCTCAATCTTTTTGAGAAAGTGAACACGCAATTTAGCACTCGCTATTTGGGATCTAAATAAAATATTGCAATCTTATTAGATTACATGTAACGTGCCCACCATTAGTGCACGCAAAGTTAGTGGGACATGCAATTCAGCACACGCCATTAGGGATCTTCGTAAATCAGGTCCTAAGTGTTTATGTTTAATTACCGTATTTTCCGCACTATAAGGCGCTTCGGAGTATAAGGCGCACCTTCAATGAATGGCCTATTTTAAAACTGCTTTCATACATAGAGCGCATAGAATAGAAGCTACATTATTGGCTGTGGTGTCGTTATGCATCCACAAGATGGAGATCCGCTAAAGGGAAGACAATACATCCATTTTCTGATCCGCTTTATTCTCACAAGGGTTGCAGGGGGTGGTGGAGCCTATCCCAGCTGTCCGGGTAGCTTTATTTATAGTGAGCTTTCACAACCAATGCAGCCATAACTAAGCGCTTCACAGAACATTTAAAATACCCCATCCAAGAAATCAGAATATTGATGCATGTATAAAGTGCATCAGATTATCAATCCTACAGTCGGCTTTTGAGAAAATTGAATGCTTCTAGGTGTGTCTTATTGTGTGAAAAATACGGTATATGAGAAATAACTGCTTGTATTATTTGCTCATAATACAAGCTCATAATACAAGCAGTTATTTATAAAAAAACACATGACAAAAAAATTGCTGCAGCATTTAGATTATTTTTAACCATACTGTGTAATATTTGTCTGTCTTTCCACGTTTCTATTCCTAACACCCTCCTTAGGGCTAGAACCAGTCCCCATCTCCTCTTAAGCAGCTTTATTGACTGGCAGAATGCTGGTGAAGACACACAATACACTGGTTGCATGACACGACATGCACATGCAGGTACATGCCAACACACATCATGTATTGTGCCATACCCTGTAGCTGCTGCTGTAGATGTTGGTCATAGATCCATAGAGCGGGTCTGACGCCTTGAGGCCGTTGTCAATGTTAACACGATGGAGCGATTCAGCTAGCTCATCTGCATCAACTGCACCTCCACTGTTCTACCGGTCGAAAGCATGCACACCACTCGTCAATGGAGAGAAACCAAAAGGGGGTGGGGAAAAAAACAAAAACATCCAGTACAAACACCAAATACGGGCTACTCACTCATTCAGTCAATGTACGAGACATTTTGGTTACATTGGTGAAGTTTGAGAGTTACATTTCATTAGCGCGGGTCGGATTCCAAACAACCTGCTGCATTTTGATGAAAACTGACAATACAGTGGTACCTTTACTTACGAAATTAATTGGTTTTGGAAGAACTTTAACGAGAAAGGTTTTGTACGTTTTCCATATAAATGCCCTAATCCATGCCAAGGTCCCCCAAAATTCAGACAGAAATGTTTTCAATACTGTAGCATAAAAATGCATCAAAATATGTAACAATATGCTCCAATTAGATTATTGCACAATAAATGAGAGTTGTGCATGATGTAAAAAACAAAGAATAGAGTAAAGAATTAAAATGATGGTCATTTAAATTTTAACTGCATCCTCATTGTTTTTTGCCCTGTTTAGTTCAAGTCAGAAATGTTTTTTGCCTGGCATTTTGTAAAGAACTGATCCAAAGACTTTTATCGGCTTTTAACAAACCTTCAAAAATGTCCAAGGCAAACATCAGCATACAGAGTGATCGCCCGGGTGAACACTTTTTCTGAGCGGGATTCACATTTACATAAAACTATCAGAACGCCTCTTTGCCCAAGGGGCGAATGACCAGGACGCTGCACGAACATGTCGATCTATCTACACACATAGACGCATACGGTAGAAGTCCCTCATAGCCAATGGGATGACAGGAAGATGCTTGGTAATAGCCAATGGCAGAGCAACGATAAGTATGTTGCGTTCAGGAACCTCAGATCTGCGAGTAGCAGCCCATACTGTATTTTTAGCTTTCGTATCTTTAATTTTCTTTCGTAACAAGAGCCAATATTTTCCTGTTGAGGCGTTTCGCAACTTGAACATTTCAAATGAAGAGACATTCGTAAGTTGAGGTACCACTGCACAAACTGTATATAACTACAGATGTATGAAATTAGTCTTTAACAAATTTGATATTTTCTATCCATATTCATGATTAATTATTTGTAATATTTATGTATACATGGTAAAGTTTATTTCCTCTAAAAAAGATCGTGTGGATGGAGGGGAAAATAAAACAGGAACCCACCCTTGTTTCTTCACTTTCCTGTCCGGGGAGCCAAAATTAGGTTCTTATAGCTACTGTATATCTTTGTACAAACAAAAACGGTGCTTTTGGGTATTCCATGTTTTTTCTTTTGTCAGTTAGTCACTTGAAACTATTTTAATAGCTCGAGACATTAAAATTAAGAAGAAACCTGGAGGTCTCATCATTTTTGAAAGTGGCTCGACATGTATTCTTCCTTTTTTAGAAATAGATTTCTCCCAGACATCACCAAGTGTTCCATGTTAACGCGTGAGATTTCTCATTGACATGGTTTCCTTGTGTTACTCTTAAACTATATTTTCACAAAGAAATGCCAGACTAAAGCCAAAAGGAGAAAATTGCTTGAGCAATAGATTCCACTTTCTAAGCTTTGTTTTGTTCAGCATCTAAAATGGATTAACGTTCTAATTTGTAGGCAACACCTCAAATGGAACGCCCCGCCCCACCATATTTTCCACCACTTTTCCATTACATTGAACAGAAGGAGACACGTTATCCACAAGTTGACTGAATGCTGAATGCTCACAAAGATTGATATCATGCACCGACATTCAGGCTCATCTTGTTTGGATGGCTTGTCCAAAAAAAAACAAAAAAAACACAACTACTGTGATGTAGCCATGCAGAGCCATGAAGCAATGAGGTGGTGAGGAAACTTAAACATGCTCAGTCAGAACTCGTGAAAGATCCCTCTTCATTTCATGACGCATATTACCATGCCACCACTGGAAGGTAGCCTCAAAATCTAAAAGTTGATAAACTGCAACGATAACCTGGGTGACTATTTGATTGTCCGTTCACAGAAAAATACACCAGTAAACGCACACACACAATTCATTGATTTATTTATTTTTTTTCCACGAGTATCTTGGAGTACCTTGCTCTTCTTGGGATGTCGTCTGAATCGGAGCAGCTCTTTATGTTGCCTTGAAACAAAATTGACTGCAGCGTACTCCAAGAGCGCAGAGAAGACAAAGAGAAGACACACCGCCATCCAGATGTCTATGGCCTTGACATAGGAGACCTGTGACACACAACTCATCGTAAAGACCTCCATTTGGACAACAATCCAGGAATTTGTTGATACTCAAATTAATTCAAAAGCCCCATGTGAACCTTCTTTGTCAAACATGTATTTATCCATCCATCCATCCATTTTCCGAACCGCTTGATCCTCACTAGGGTCGCGGGGGCTGCTGGAGCCTATCCCAGCTGTCTTCGGGCAGTAGGCGGGGGACACCCTGAATCAGGTGCCAGCCAATCGCAGGGCACACAGAGACGGACAACCATCCACGCCCACAATCACACCTAGGGACAATTTAGAGTGTCCAATCAGCCTGCCATGCATGTTTTTGGAATGTGGGAGAAAACCGGAGCACCCGGAGAAAACCCACGCAGGCCCGGGGAGAACATGCAAACTTCACACAGGGAGGCCGGAGCTGGAATCGAACCCAGTACCTCTGCACTGTGAAGCCAACGTGCTAACCACTGGACTACCGGGCCGCCCAACGGTAAAATGTATTTAGTAATTCTTATTTTACAGCATATTCTCCGAAAACCTTTTCGAGCGTTATTTTAAGGTAGGAGCTACTTGTTGTTAAACTAATGCTTTGTGTCAGAGCGTGTGACCTCATTCTTTTTTTTTTTTGGTTTTAATGAAATTACGTTGTATTCAGACATGCGTAACACAGTGGAGTGCAAAGCTCTGTTTGGCACTGGAAACACGATCAACCTCCTTCCTCCCAAATACACACACACACACGCACGCACACACACACACACACACGCGCGCACACACACACACGCGCACACACACACACACACACACACACATACACACACACACACACTTTTATGGAAATGGTCGTGCTAATAAGGGTTATGTAACAAAGTGCTCCATGTCTGATTTTTTTCTCATGCATACAAGATACCAGAAGACGACTGAAGGGCTCTTCTTCTCACACACAACAGATGCACAGTGTGCTTAATCAACACATCCTTGACATCAGATTAGATTATTTGAAAAGACAACAGCAAGTAAATCTACAAGAATGACATTTTTAATTTTCACCACCGGTCCTTCAGGCTATGAGGCACAAAACAACAAACAAACAAAGACACTATTATGCAAATCGTAGTACAGCATGTAAGGGGCCGGCCGTTCAAAATAGAAAGCGATATTATTTTGTGTACATGAGCGTGCATTTCTCATGCGAGTTACGCCCTCGGGGTGTGCAACCATAAACTGTGGGTGTTTCCTGACAAATCTGGCTCCGTGTGCATGCTGCGCGCCTACTCCGATGTATTGAAGAACTGCGCTTTTCTGCACTGCACAGTCTGTAGAAAGTCCAGCAAACATCATAGTGCAGATTTTGTCAGCCAGGCGTGGGCTGAGTCGTTGTGACGATACGGGGCACACCTGGGACATAACGCTCACCACCGCTTGTACATTGCCCAACGGCCAAACTGTGTCCTCGACCACATGACGCTGATGGCCAAACATATACTGGATATGTCACATTAGATATCAGTGCATGTCATATTAATTGCTAAAAAACATCAGTGCTGCGGAGTTTTTTTCCGCACCTCTGAGAGCTTTTGTTTTTCCCTTCAAACATGCTGCTGGCAGCTTGAGGATTCCCCCCACCCCCCCAAGCGTAGGCCTGACCACTCTTACTCACGACTAGTCATCGCAATGGTGCAAAGTTGAGTTAGACATTGAATCGTGTTTTTATTTGCTTCTGTGTCAGTCAGCAAATATGATTGTGACTCATCTGGTCGGTGGCGCAAGGAAGGATGCAGGACACTGCTGATCTCGCGACCAGCAGGCTCACTGCCTTTTTTTTTTTTTTAAGCACCTTCAAATATGCATTCAGTAATAATCACAAAATTGTGATTAAACTACTCCTATTGGTTTTATTTCATGAAGAAAAAAAAACAAACCACGCTGTATTTCAAAGTGTAGCATGTTGTGCAATAATGTAATTGTAACATGTATTTGTTACATGTTGCGATGCATTTTTATGCTTTATAAAACATTTGTGTCTGAATTTTGGGGGGCTTGGAACGGATTAGGGAATTTACATGGAAACCATGTCTCTACTTATAAAATCTTCTAGTTGAGAAATTTCTTCCAGAACTAGAATTAATTTCATAAGTAGAGGTAACACTGTAATAGTAGGCTTGAATTTAAAATGTGATGTACCTACTACACATTTTAGCAAATCAATCAAAAATGAATATTTATTAATAAATAATTGATCATTGCATAAAGACATCCAGTATCTGCCTGTTTCATTTATCTGTTTATACTGCCATTAAGTAAATTAAATTATTAAATGCAAAATTAACGTCCTATTCAAGGTAAAACATTTTGCAAATATGATGATTTTAGTCACTATCAGTCTCTTCTTTATACAGTGAAACTCCTCTACAACGAAATCATGTTTGCAGCACAACAGGGGGTTTTTCACTGTAGCAAATTTGACCTCAGATGTAAACACAAACACACACACGCAAACGTATGTGTACACGCACACACAATTATATGTGTACTCTTTATTTTTATTCCAATAGTGCATAAGTATGAGCACACACTTATTTGACACTTCGTATAGTCAGTGTAGAAAGAAAAAAAGGGAAAGAAATTGCGAAATTTACGATCAGCATTCACTTTCACTTAAATCAATTTCTTGGATAATGTCTTTTATTTTTCTTCCTCCGTCTTTCATTTTGATCACTTTTACCCTCTCTTCCAGCGTCAGAGCGCTTCTTTTCTTAGCTGTTTGACATCTAAAGGTTCGTTTTGTAGCCATTTTAGCAATGCAACGCTCATGCTGCGTCTGAATCGAACAATAACAGATACTTCCTGGTATCCCGGTGGCTTTTCTTTCCACTATCTCACTGTCTCGACCTCCCCTCGATCGCCAACCAAGACAGCGTTGCTCAGCTAATGTCATGCAAAACTTTTAAACCAGCCACGGGACGCTTCGTAGTCCTCGATGGCCATAGTTAGCGCGATGGAACTCGCCTTCTCTCTAATTAGCGCTCCAGTTAGCATAAGCTTTTGACAGAGAAATCTATGAGCAAAATTGTATCATGTTAAAGTTTCATTTAATTTGAGCACATCTAAACGTTTGGGTGCGTATCCAGCACCCCCAAATGCCTACGCATTAAGACAAAGGCACCGGCGACCTGGTCGGAGGGCTTTTGAAGTCCACAATGACCACGTCAATGCAGAGGGGGGCGAACAGAGGAGATAAGGATAGACCCGGTCACAAAGGGGGAAGCAATAATTTGGGAACAGCGGTTGAACATCAAAAGACGATTTGAGAACACCCGTCGCGCCCAGGCGACATTTGTCTCCACAAAGTCTGCAACATGTTGATTCAATGTTGACCAAATGCAAAGGTGTCAATGTACCGGCGGTTCAAAGCTCAAACCAAGGTAACCAATCACTACCGAGGGGCCGGACCAGGGGTGCGGTATGCAAATATCGGGGGCAATGTTTTTCTTGTATTCTGTAATAAAAGTTGGAATTGGCGGGAAAGGAGAGAGAGTGTGATCGCGGAGCAACTAACCGTCGTTCACTCTCAGAGATCCGCTCCCGTCGATATTGAAGACAATTTTCCTGTGTGCCGAGTCATTTCTTTAACTTTGTCCGAGAAAAATCTCTGACAGCTTTTTAGCATGATAACAAGTAAAGCATTCCAGGAAACGTTCGTTTATTTGACGGTCCGTCGAGCCATAAGCAATTTACTCTGAGCAGCTAATCGGATGCATTCCACGCTATCTTCCACGGATCTAGCTAAAGCATCTACACACATAGACAGTGAGGTCCCTCTTGGCCAATCGGAGGCCAGGATGATGCTCGGTAAGCCAATAGCAGAGCAGCTATGAGTATGTTGCGTCCAGGAAACTTGCAGCCGTGACCGAAATAAACACCATTCACTATGTAAACCAGTGTGGTGGTTGCTGTCGCCGCTTCCGAACGAAGCAGTAGAGGTCGCTGTTGGATTATACTTCGTTGTAGTGAATGTCTTCACGAGGCAGGAGCAGAGAAAATGATTTTGTATAACGCAACAGGGGTTTTTTCGTCGTATGGGGGGCAGGAGAATGGGAATGGTGTTAATGCATGAAGATTTTTTCACATTGGGGGTATTTTCGCCCACGTAGGTTTCGTTCTAGAGGAGTTTCACTGTACAAAATCCCAACACACCAATGAAGACAACTCATAAAAAAAAAGAAAAAGGGGGGTGCAACCAAATTAAGTCCTGGTGCAACCAATTTTGAAAGCTGTGAACACCAGTGATACCAGGTGAAGAGTTAGTATAGAGCCCTGCATGTCAATGTATATGTGTTTTCCGAACTATAAATCAGTTTTTTTCATAGTTTGGCTGAAGGTGCGATTTATACTCTGGAGCAATTTATGGGTGAAATTATTAACACATTATTATATCATTTCACATGTTATTTTCATATTAAACCAGAAGAGGCCGCTCTAGACCAGTATTGATAAAACCACGATGAGTCTGACGTAAGCGACGTAGAAGAGGAAGCGCTGCATCTTCTCCCTCTGGAGTTGGTGGAGTTGTTTTAAAGTGACACAGAGGATTTTTTTCATTGGATTTAGTGATTTAGAGTGACATTGATGGTTTGGTGAACTTGTTAGTATGTTCTTTGTGCTATAGTTATCTGAATAACTCTTAATATGTTACTTGAACATACCAGGCACGTTCTCAGTTCGTTGTTTATGTGTCATGTAACTTATTCAGTGTGTTGTTTTCTATTTTATTTTTTATTTTAAATTGCTTTTCAAGATGGCATGTATGTTCTTGGTGTTGGATTTTATCAAATACATTTCCCCCCAAAATGCGACTTATACTCCAGTGCAACTTATATGTTTTTTTCTTCTTTATTATTCATTTTATTGTTGGTGCGACCTATACTCCGGAGCGACTTATAGTCTGGAAAATACGGTACATCTCAAAAAGCTTTATTCATGGAGCGCTTTGAAACAACCACATCCTCATACTAAGTGCTGCACAAGAAGTAGTTTTCACACCTAATCTGCCCAGTGACTAGAACTGTTTAGTTACAACATTTTATATTCCAAAATGCGCAAGTGAGGAAAATTAGTTTTTGGCTGTGAGATGTTGAAGACCTGTGTTGCTCGTGGTAACACGTCATGTTATTTTTGCTGAGCAATGTTACTGCCAAGTGTTTTTGAATGTTTTCACACCACTCACCAGACAGGAAGGAGGGATCGGAGGAGCAGTTGAGAGAGAGGATGTTATTCGTCTGAAAGAGGAGTTCGCCCGTGTGTCACCTTTTGTTGTTTCTATGTTTTTGCGTTGGCTATGGCCCATTTTAGTACAATATACCTGTCAACCTCTGCTAATAGCTGCCCTTTTAAATGATTACGATTCCCCTTATAAAGCAAGAAAAACCCGCACAACGGCTTACCGCGCATGCGCACATCCTGCTTTATCAATCTGACCGTACGTAGCGATGAAAAAAAATATACGATTGAGGATTACTTTTGCTGGTTTGCCGTGACAATAGATGTGATCGACGACGGCATTGTCGTTGGCTCCCAGCAGGTGAGACGATCTGGATTTGAGCCGAAATGGTCTTTGTGAGATCGGTTCACAATTGTTTTGTTTTTTTCCTCGTATAAAAGTTGTAATACGCCGCACAAAATAACTCATATTTCATTAGAAATTAGATCGCCATATTTGTCTCAAAATGTAGAAATTCCCAATTTACAGCAGCAACATTATAAAAGGGAGAAGTAGAAGAACAAAAGTATATTCGGTATTTGTAGTTTTGCAGCTTTGTAAGTCTGGTCGACAAAGAGATGCACATTTAACTGAATAAGCCAACACTACTGTCATGTAATCATGCTGACCAGCTCATGCACAGTAATGAGAGTGATTGTCTTTAATAATTGATTACTGGATATCCGTTCATCTGAGCTGACTGCCAGTATAAATAGCATACTTTGAGTAATGCAGCACAGTCTAACCGTCAAATTGTTCCTAGATGTTAAGAAAAGCGTTAAGTATCGGAATGAAAGCCAACCAAACAAAAGCTTGACAACAAAAAGCTCCACAACTGACCTTTGGCAGTGAAGTCCTTGAGCCTGAGCTCTGTGTGGTCATTGTCAGGACAGTAGTGATGCCAAGCGCCACTCTGGCCGGGGCCGCATCCATGTTAATCCAAAAGGAGACCCAGGACAGAATAACAATCAGCAGAGATGGGATGTACATTTGGATCAGGTAGTAGCCCATCTGCCGCTCCAAGTGGAACCGCACTTCAATACAAGTAAATTTACCTGCAACATCACAAATAGACAGCAAACATTTTTTTGTTTGTATAACACAACCAAGTTGTATTGATTTATTTTTTTTAATCAGCTGCATCTGGAGTTGTCAGCTTCTGGCCATTTACTGCTGCTCGTATCAACGTTGGGCCTCAGCTGAAATAAGGTGTTGCACTATTACATATTTTTAAGGCAGTTTTTTTTACGCAGTTAAGTCTGAATTAAAACTTTTGCACTTTCAGTGCTGATTCCACAAACAATGAACTCCACCCATTGATCGCATCTTTGACTGCACTTCATTTGCACCCACGGTTTGCTCCATCTTATTGTCTATTCACAAAACCCGTTGAGGAGTGTTTTTCAGCATTTTGGCTGCGTAATTTGGCAAAGGACAAGAATCTGTGGTCGAAAGTTGTACCTTCTTGGCAGCATGCGTGTATGAATGCTGATTTTGATGGGGAGAATGTCCCTGTTTGACAGCCCCGCCGGGGCACTTGTGTTTTTTTGCACCTGTAACGGGCAGCATTTTTCAGCGCCCCGTTTTGTTTAGCGGGGATTTTGGCACTGTGTGCGGATGTGTGTGTAGTTTGAACTGAGAGCCGGCACTTGGAATTGAAGCGGAGAGAAATGGAACAGGCAAAGTGAATCCAATTTCTGTTTTCATCACTGCACGCTACAGCTTCTTGTTTACTTTCAAACTTTGCATAAAGCAGACGTGGGGGACGTCCCGCACGCTGTCATCATGACGTCTCTGATCCACTGGTGAAAAGAGACTTCTCTCTTTTATCTATAACTGCGTCAAACAACAAAGTGAATGCAGGAGAACTGTTTAGATTGCATGGTTTTCCATGTTTTGAATGAATGAATGAAAATGAATACAACTTTATTGTCAAATGTGCTGTACATATGTGTAACATACAGCACAGATGAAATTTCTTCCCCCTCAACATAAAACAAGAGGAGCCGCTGCGGGTGTCCGCGCCGCCATCAAAGGGAAAGTTATGTTATGTGTTATGTTTTATTATTTTTGTTATTTTATGTTAAATGATCTGTACAGCGCTTTGTTACAGCTGCAGCTGTTGTGAAAGCGCTTCATAAATAAAGATGCATTGTATAAAAGATAATGCGCATTCCAGTATAAACACGCCAGCAAGTTTGACTGCTGAGTACAGTTTGCACCTGATTGCAAAGTATAAATGGCAAAGTATAAATGCTGGCTTCGCACCAAGAACACCATGGCAGAACAGTGGCAGGTTGGAAGAGGAAGGTTACATTTGCAGAGTACCAGCGTGGGGTCCAGGCCAGAAATACAATGGCTGCAGGAAGGCACCATATTTGGAATGGATATCCGAGTCTGTCAGTGCCCCGGAGTTTCCAAACGCATGCCATTGGAATGCAAAAAGACCCCGACCGTCTGAGCACCTCACAAGCTGCTCAGACGGTCGGGGTCCACCTCAACAATACAGTAATCCCTCGTTTATCACCGTTAATGGGGACCAAAACCACCCGCGATAAACGAAAATCTGTGAAGTAGCGACCCCCCCGTATAGGTACATGTACATGTGTATGAGTATATAAAATATTAAGGCCAAATTTAATGGCATATATGCATGTAGAAGTACATTTTGTAGTAATTAACATTACTTAATGCTGTATTCTAACAGATTTAAACATGTATAAGTTAGGTTGAATAACAAAATACAGTAAACATATACATGTAGTACTGTATATGTTGCTCTATGTGACTCGCTGTTGTTTTGCTGACTTGAGCTGCTTCTCTCGGACCTTTTGCGGACTTTTGAGGACTTATTTATTGATTTTTTTATATGTTTATATATATGTTTGAAAAAATTTGCGATGCACTGAAGCCGCGTTAAATGAACCGCAAAATGGCGAGGGATCACAGTAGAAGTCAACCAACAAACGTTATAAACTGAAGAAATATTATGGCCTTTGAGGGAATTGACATAGAAGTGTGTTTCACAGGTCTTTGAAGGTAGGCTATGTTTCATCCATCAATCCATTATTTGAACTGCTTTATTCTCAGGAGTATTGCATGTGTGCTGGAGCCTCTCCCAGCTGTTTTCGGGAAGTAGGCGGGGGACACCCTGAACAGGTTGCCAGCCAATTGCAGGACACACATAGACGAACAACCATTTCCAATCACACCTCGTGACAATTTAGTGTGTTCCATTAACCTGCCACGTATGTTTTTGTAATGTGGGAAGAAGCCGCAGAACCCAGAGAAAACCCATGCGGGCAAGGGAAGAACATGCAAGCTCCACGCAGGGAGGCCAGAATCGGAATCGAACCCTGCACCTCTGCACTGTCGGGTGGACGTCTTAACAGATCAACCCCCGTCCCATGTTTTTTTATATTAATTTAAATATTGGTCTACAATATTATTATTATTTATTCATTTTCAACACCACTTATCTTGTACAGGGTCACGGGGGATGCTGGAGCCTGCCCGAGCTGACTTCGGGCAAAGGCGGCCTACGCCCTGAACTGATCCTGAGTCAGCCTCAGGGCTCATCCATAGACAAACAACCGTTTACAACAACATCCGCGCATAGGCTGCCCACACATAAGTCAGGCGTGTTTATCACTACACCATCAGTAACTATGTTAATATTAAGGGTAGTTAAATATTGATATCAATGTCATCAAAAAATAACCATTTGTTTGTTTAAAAATATGGGCTAACATTTAAGTGTGCCCTGACATTTTAGATCAGCCAATGCCTGGCCCTGTTCTATGGAGACTGAGGTCACCATCACAGTCGACTTGATCAGACTTGCTCGTCCCGTGCGTGCATGTTTATCCTGATGAAATCGACCAACTTTGTTATATGGAAAAGCAAAAACAGACAACTGTCCAAATCAAACACACGACCCAGTCAGCATACTGGCAGGTGTGAATAGAAACCTTGTGGCTTTGACGTCCCACATGTAGGCCAGTTACAGGGAAGTTATGGGGGGTCATAGACCGAATTGCTGCTGCACTTGAGGCCAAAGTGTTGGATGTGAGCACTAACAATCAATCTGAGGTCCAAGTCTCCTAAGGAGGTCCTTTTCAGAGTGGCTGATAAATGAGGACAACAAAGGAGAAAAATGTCAGCCAAGACAAGGACATCTGGAAAAATAAATAACTTTTTAGCTGAACTGTCTTGTTTGTGACAAAATCAATGTGTAAGTTCTAGAAAGATTGTTGAAGATATTTTTTTTCTTTTTTATAATGACGAATCATGGACCCTATAAAGTTTGAGTGTAAAACTGTTGCTAAATACATGATTGTGATTATACAGCGATAAGAAGGCTTTGTCAGTGAGAAGACGAGCGGCTCCCGTGTACTCACATTGTCATGCTGCTTGTCGGACGGCATGCAGCTGCGGTTATTGCCAATTTCGACCATTTGTCCTGACTGCCTTTTACTTTTTGCTATTTTTTGGTGTTTTACATTTAATAGCAATTATTGAATCATTTTTGTCAACATTTGTGTTTCCCTTTTCACACAAAAGAAGAAGTTGCTCCTGATTCCTCAGCATCTGACAGCATTTTAAGACAACTTTCAGAATCAGCTGAAATGAAAACACAGTGCAGCGCATTGGGCTATTGGAAGAAATACTGAATAATATTCTGTCTGACATTCCCTCCTAATTCGTCTGCATGCAAATGAGGTTGTGGGGCAGGTTCGTTCCATTGATCTGCTTCAAGGACTTTGGACATTTTGGAGTTCCTCAAGATGAAGGGCGGCTCTTATTGATACGTTGTGGAGGATGCAGCACGCCACTGTAATGTGGCACACTTTCAGGGTATTGGATAGCATTTTTCTACAGCTACGATCCAGGCATCGGAATCTGCTTTTTAGAATTCCCAAAGTGCGCTCAATCATGCTGCTTGTTTTGATAGGTGCCTGGTTGCAAGCTTCTTCACTATCAGTTGTTGAGTTCTGCAAAAGAATCATCATCCACGCCTGCAGTTGGAAGCCGCTGTAACATTTAATATTATAAATAATAAGAATGTTTTCCAACACCTTTGCGATCAAAATTATGGCACAAACGTCTCAAAATCTGTGTCTTACCCAGCTCCTAGAATGCTGTTCCTAAAAATACAGCTGTCATGCACAGAACCAGGGAGCTTGGTAACCACATTTGTGAGGATGTTGATACCGTTGCAAAATGGCTGTCCATTCGTGCTGACAGACAATCGGTCCCACATCATTACGGAAGCCAGCGACATTAAAAAAGGCTTTTGTCCCTTTAATCTCCAGTCAATTTTGTGGAAATGTGATGTGTCCACCTACGACAGGTTGCTGTTAAATCTCCCACTGCTGATGGGCGATTCTGATAGGCCAAATGCACCAGGGATAGGTGCCAGACGCAAGAACCTGGAGTGTTGAGAGAAGTTTTAAAGAGCCAGGTATTGCATGGGACCTTTGCCTGGCAGGCCCAATTTTATCCTTGATATCATGAACTATGTCAACAATTCCTTGACTTGACAACTTGTATCTCCGAATGGTTTCAAAAAGTAAAAAGTGATTTTCTCCTAAATATTTGCTCATGAGCATGTTTTGCATGTTGATGCCTTCTCTGTGCTGCAATCGCTTCCAGAGAGGAAGCTCGATTTGCGACGAAGACATGGAATCGCTTGGCTTTATTTTTAATATAACCTAGAACCACTCGAGAGTCTGCCCCAAAGTATTCGTCATCTATTTTGACCTGTAGCTCCTCCCTTTACATTGTTCATGGTGGCTGAAGTTACTTGGCCCCGGTCTTGATTTTACTCCAGCTTTTTGTTGGCGTTATTATTGTCACTCAAACTGGGTGTGGCTATTAGCGGTGGAGTTAGTGATTAGTTTATCAATGAGGCTCCCTTGCATTGAGATGGGAAATTTCTTGGCCAAATACTGTATAGGCATATTCCCTTTAAATAAACGCTAATACCAACAGTGCACCGAGACGCGTTCCACTTGGTATCTCAGTTACGGATGCATTGCATCATCTGTGGGTGCTTTGTGGATTAGACGCTATCTGTTTGCTCCATTTTTACTGACGATCACCATGGAAAAATCACGCAATCTTTGAGTGAATTTGGCCCTCAGTGTAGTGCTGTGTTGTGTCGCAACCTACCATGCAACAGTGAAGTCTAATAGTTGAGATGCTGAGTCAGAGAAGGGCCCCAATATTGTAATAGCCAAAAGTTAAATCAATCTTTCTTCCCACAGAGCAGAGAGAATATATGCCCGTGAGTTTTGGTGCATGCTCGGGTTCTATTTGTTGCTGCAGCCTGTGCGTTAGAGTAGTAATTGTTGAACACTTATCGTTCACCCTAACATCCATTGATAATTTCGGAATATTCAATTCTCTTCTTTATGCGTTCGGTGTAACAGTAAGCTTGAACTGGGCGTGACCAATAAAACAGCGATAGTTTTCCATTTCTTGACAGCGAGAGAGTGACAAGAGGCACTTAGGAATACTTTAAAAAGCACAACTGTTTTTTAAGTACAGTGAAACTACTCTACAACGAAACCTACATGGGCGAAAATACCCCCTAATGTGAAAACCTCGGTTTTCGGACGTCTCGGTTCTCGTACAATTCGGTTTTCGGTTTTCGAACTACAATTTCGTTTTTTCATGCCTCGGATGACGAACAAATTTCGGTTCTCGAACTAACTGAGCGCACTTGAATGCGTCACTTCACATGCATTAACACCATTCCCATTCTCCTGCCCCCCATACAACGAAAAAAAACCCTGTTGCGTTATACGAAATCTTTTTCTCTGCTCTTGCCTCGCGAGAGATTCACGACAACAAAGTTTAATCCAACAGTGACCTCTACTTCTTTGTTCGGAAACGGCAAAAGCAACCACCACACTGGTTTACACAGCTCCGAGTTTCCTGAATGCAACATACTCATAGTTGCTCTTGCCATTGGCTTACCGAGCATCATCCTGGCCTCCGATTGGCCAAGAGGGACCTCACTATCTATGTGTGTAGATACTGTAGCTACATCCGTGGAAGATAGAGTGGAATGCATCCGATTAGCTGCTCAGAGTCAATTGCTTGTGGCTCGACGAACAGTCAAATAAACGTACGTTTCCTGGAATGCTTTACTTGTTATCATGCTAAAAAGCTTACGCTAACTGGAGCGCTAATTAGAGAGAAGGCGAGTTCCATCGCGCTAACTATGGCCATCGAGGACTACGAAGTGTCCCGTGGCTGGCTAAAAGTTCATTGAATGACATCAGCTGAGCAACGCTGTCTTGGGTAGCGATCGAGGGGAGGTCGAGTTGGAGACAGAAAGATGGTGGAAAGAAAAGCCAACGGGTCGTGGAAGTGGCGGCCCGGTAGTCCAGTGGTTAGCACGTCGGCTTCACAGTGCAGAGGTACCGGGTTGGATCCCAGCTCCGGCCTCCCTGTGTGGAGTTTGCATGTTCTCCCCGGGTTGCGTGGGTTTTCTCCGGGTGCTCCGGTTTCCTCCCACATTCCAAAAACATGCATGGCAGGCTCATTGGGCGCTCTAAATTGTCCCTAGGTATGAGTGTGAGTGAGGATGGTTGTTCGTCTCTGTGTGCCCTGCGATTGGCTGGCAACCAATTCAGGGTGTCCCCCGCCTACTGCCCGAAGACTGCTGGGATAGGTTCCAGCACCCCCCGCGACCCTAGTGAGGATGAAGCGGTTTGGAAAATGGATGGATGGATGGGTCGTGGAAGTATCTGTTATTGTTAGATTCAGATGCAGCAAGAACGTTGCATTGCTAAAATGGCTACAAAACGGACCTTTGGATGTCAAGCAGCTAAGACAAGAAGTGCTCTGACGCTGGAAGATTGGGTAAAAGTGATCAAAATGAAAGACGGAGGAAACAAAATAAAAGACATTATCCAAGAAATTGATGTAAGTGAAAGTGAATGCTGATTGTACATTTCTCAATTTCCTATCACTTTATTTTCTTTATACACTGACTATATGAAGTGTCAAATAAGTGTGTGCTCATTATTGGAATAAAAATAAAGAGTACACATACGTTTGTGTGTGCGTGTACACATACGTTTGTGTATGTGTGTGTTTACATCTGAGATCAAATTTGTTACAGTGAAAAACACCCTGTTGTGAAAAATGTCTTGGTGTAGAGGAGTTTCACTGTACAATCATTGAAATAACTGAAATTTTTGAAACATAGAAATGGTCTCTCTATTTAGCGACTAGGTTGGTAATGTATGTCTCGGGATAGATAGGAAACTTCCCGTATTACTTTTTTTCAGGATCCCACCTCACCTTGATGAGTAAAATATTGTTTGATGTGTGTGTGTGTGTGTGTGTGTGTGTGTGTGTGTGTGTGTGTGTACCTGTGTTGTAGTGCTTGGTGCAGTATCTGAGGTCAGATTCATCTCTAAGGAGGAACTGTGGGAGCGTCAGTCCTTCGGCCACTTGGACCGGTCCATTCTCTTGCCACTCAAAGATCAGGTCATTCATTGTGTAACCAACTGTAAAAGGCAATACAAAAAACACAGGTTAAATTATTTTCATTTAAGATGCTGGGCACAAGGAGCTCATCTGTAAGGACTTGGCTTTCAGAAACAGAAGGGCACAGTTTGAGTTCTGTTGCAGACTAGATACATCGTAACTCGTGGTTGGACAGATGCTTGACTGCATCCTGACGACTGTGAGAGTGCCCTTGGCAAAGCAATGAACACTCAGGTCAGGTGCAAGTCACAAGTGCTTTTATATATCTACATGTGTGTGGTCTGCTAATCTGTGTGCAAAAAAATATACAGCATGGTGCAAACAAATACAAAAACAAATTATATATATATATATATATATATATATATATATATATATTATATTTAAAATGAAAGTGAAGGTACTCTTCAGACAATTGCATCAATTTCTCAAATCTAAATAATGATAAATTATAACGTATTTTCTGGACTATCAGGTGCTTGGGCGTATAAGGCGCACCTTCAATGAATAATGGCCTACTGTTTGGAATGAGGTATGCCTGCAGTCTGAATGCAGCCAAAAAGTTTTAAAAGTGTCTTGTTAAAACCAAAACTGAAAACACATGCTGATCCAGGAGAACCTAAGGCCTCTGGTATGTTTTATTCAAGTTAATCTAAAATCCAAACATTAGTTTTTTAGTTGAGGTCTGGGTATTCTCCCCCATGGTCGATTCTAACATATCCCTTAAAATAACAGGTTGTGTGAAATGTGTGATTTGAATGACGAGGAAAGTCAATCTCTTTTGTACTGTCTTACAGACTCCGTGATGATTTACTGTTAAAGGAACAAATCAGTATGGCATTACTCGGACACGTTTTATTGCTTAGAAAGATGAAATGGTTGTTTTAGTTTGCTGGTTTTGAATTATTTGTTTGGTGGCTCATAAGACCATGTGGGCTGTTCCTACAGTTGTATGCATGACAAGAATAAAACAAAAAAATCCATCATTCACGATAGAGCTAAACTAAACATGGACTATATGTTAATATGTATGCTGAAACCATATGCGACTGTCGTGCCTACTGTGATGAGGAAAGTAATTCTTTTCAAGCTGCATCTGTATTCAGTCGACGGAGACAGATTAAACACGCTGCTATGTTTATACTGACATAATCATTTAAATGACTATGCTCTGACCAGGATGACTCTGCTTGAAAAAGATTAAAAATGGTAAAGAGTAGGAAAAGAAACCACTGAAGCTGCGCAATAGGTGAAAGCTTTCGGAAATGGTATTAAGCCAGTGCTCTCTGGAGCATTTTTTAAAAAGCGGAACAGCTGCTAAAAGCTGGTACACGCCTAAAGCCATCCACAAAAGATGTAGTTGGCTTTGTTTCTTAAGGTTCTATTGTGTGTGTGTGTGTGCGCGCGTGTGTGTGCGTGTGTGTGCGCAAATAAGTATTTTAAAAGAGTATGTGCGCTGACAGCCTCCCACTACCAAAACCTAAAAAGAAAACGAAACACAAAAGACAGTGGAGACCATCGTCACTACTAGTGTGTCTGTACTTGGCCTGGGAGGTCATTTAATTTTGGTGTTATCACATAAAAGAAATTGTTTTTTTATTTTTAACTGATAATGTCGAGCAAACAACTATGAAATCATGACATTACAACGAAATAACTTAATTGCCTGAGCAAGTTCAGTCATAAAAAAACACACCACCCTGCCAGAGAACACAACAAAACCACAAACCCCTTTAAAACAATTCCAAAACGCCTTGTGCAATTTCAAAGACTCCGTATGCAAGAATTCTTATTATAATTATAGTGGAAGTGGAGTTAGCAAAATCAAATTTCTCACGAATGAGTATGTTCTGCACGTGTGTGTTGATGTGTGTCCTGTGCTCAGCATCATTCCATCAAAGTGAGCTGCATCATCTTAGATAAAAATAATCTCATGCACATAATTTATGACAAGTTCATCTATGGATGGTAAAAGCTGCAGTAGAGGGCTAAAGCAGAAATATCACTGAAGACAAATAATCGGATCCTTCTTTTCTCAGTCCCATGTAGTCATTCTGTGCCTTCACAGAAATTAGGTTGCCAATTTATTAATTTGATTTTCTTTAAAAAGATGGAACCACATGGCTCTTTTTGAACATGGCCCCATTAGGGGAGAAGAGAGTGATGCTGAATTGTTTCATCAAGTCATAGGAATGACATATTGGAAATGTGCATTAAGAGAATTAACAATTACCGTATTTTCTGCAGAGTATAAGGTGCACCTTAAATGAATGGCCTATGTTAAAACTGTTTTCATATATAGGGCGCACTGCTTTATAAGGTGCATATAATAGAAGCTACAATAGTGCCTGTGGTTGCGCTACGCATCCACTAGATAGAGCTAGGCTAAAAGGAATACAATACAATATAATACAGCTTTCTTTTTATAGTGCCTTCACAACCGCTGCAGCTGTAACAAAGCGCTCTTTGTATTTATAATACTACGCCCAATAAATCAGAATATTGTTCCATATGTAGCTCCCTCAGGATGTAGCATGAAGCATGGCATGAAGTCCATAAAAATACAGGGTTTATTTATGCGGAGCCCGTTAGAACTGGTCACAAACACAGACATGAAACATATAAGTACAATTGGCATTACAAAACAAATGTAAGACAAAAGTTATGAAGACAATCAACTCAACAAAAGGATACACAAACCTCCTGGGGTCACATCCACAAGGGGTTAAATATCCTTAGACGTCTGCTTATCTCCTTTTCCCTTGGTTTAGTCAGAAGTTAACTTTCATCATGGCTGTAGTTGATTGTGAGTGTGTTTTGGCAAATTAGTGTTGGGCTGCACTTACCCCAATCACCACTTGGGGCACCGCATCTATTTTTTGGATTGTTGAAATGATGAAAAAATTCATGAAATCAGTCTTTAAATATGAAGGGCCACAATTTAAAAAAATGGTTTTGTTTAAAAATAGAAATTGTTACTTTGATCCACGCACGCACACACACACACACACACACACACACACACACACACACACACACACACACACACACACATTATGAGCAGTGGACAGAACTTGGACTTGCGTTCAGATGAAGTTAAGAATCAAAAAGATGGTGAAAAGGAAGGCAGGAACCAGGAAAAACAAAAGCTTGGCATGGTTCTCGTGGCTCGTACCCACTGTGGTTTTAGGAGCCCTGTTAGGGCCACCATGTGTCTACTTGTGGCCTTCAGAGGAGAGAAGGGCCTCAATCTTGCATGTTCCACGCTGCTGAATTGTTACGGAAAAACCTGCCCCACGTGGTGGTTTGGATCGCGAACCCAAGAGCCAAGAAAATTTTAAGTCTCACCGCAAATTGAGGCGGGGTGGACGGACTGGTGAAATGTAAGTGAGGGAAGCACTTTAAAACGACAAAGACGGACGGGGATGGAGGACGATTATTTTATGAATAAGGATGGATGATACTGGAAGGGTACCCAGGTCGCAGACGGAGACCAGTCTGGCAAAATAGTGTAAAGTGCCCCATCTCTGGTCAACACAATATTAAGAAGCTTACACAGTCACCAAGGATGCACTTGACTTAACCGTTGAGACAAAAGAACTGCAACATCCGGTAATAGTACGGGTGTGTCAAACTCCCCTACTCTGCCACGACAAACCCTACTCATGAAAGCCAGTTCCATAACTTATTATGACTCTTATTTTTAAAATGATTCTGTTGCAGCAGAAAATGTTGGAATGTTCATTGAACTTCCCATAACATTTCATGGTTATTTTATTTTCAGTCGCCTATTCAACAGCTAGGGGGGGTCTACCTCCCCCCAAAGAATATTAAAAAAAAGAAATTCTACACCAATAACATTATAAATATATCATTGTCTCAAACAATGATATATCTACAGTCACACCCAGCCAGTGACAAGACAGTCAGATGATGGGGTTTAAACAGAAGCAAGAAAACAAACATTTTTAACAAGAGGAGCAATACATGTCGGCCAAACTGACTGAATGTTGCAAATTATTTAACAGTGACAAGGAATCGTTTTACAGGTATCAAGCAAGCCTTGTACTGAAGACTATTTCAGAGCGCTTCATTTGTAATCGTATCCAGTACTTACAGCTTTCTAACTGCATAATGCACGTCTGAACGTCCATGGGGAAGTTTTTTAGATCCATGGGACATGACAGCGTTAACGTTAATCTGAAAGCACACAGAAAAGAGCTTGAGTGAGAAGAAAGTCAAACACACTAACAAGGTTTAACTGTCAGCTGAAAACAAGGCCTGGATGGATATGTATTTGGTTTCAGTGAAAAAAAAGTTACACTCAAGCTTGAGGCATTTACACTAAAGCTTTAAGCATTGAATTTGGAAGTGAATTACTTGTGAACAGTATTACTTGTATGACATAATAATCATAAATGATGAATTGTGTTCACCTAACCCTAACCCTAACCCAGGGACAATTTAGAGTGTTCAATCAGCCTGCCGTGCATGTTTTTGGAATGTGGGAGGAAACCGGTGTACCCGGAGAAAACCCACGCAGGCCTGGGGAGAACATGCAAACGCCACACAGGGAGGCAGGAGCTGGAAATGAACCCTGTACCTCTGCACTGTGAGGTTGACGCGCTAACCACTGGACCACCGGGCCGCCCTGAATACAATATGCCACCTAAAAGCGCCATTCAATGCATTTTTTCGATACTTATGTTTAATGCGCACCCCCAATGTGCTGGTATTCATGTAAAAATGTCTTGCTTTTATCAGCATTGTAATTTGAGGGATTGGAATTTCTCATGTTCAGACACATTTTTTGAATCAAGGGTTCTCCTACCTCGCTAACAATTCTAGCTGTCAACACACGAGTCCACATATATAAATATCGGTGAGTACCTCGACAAAACATGCCCCTTTTGAGCCGCATCCCGATGATGGCATTAAGCTAGCAAGTTGTTGCTAAACATACAAAGACGCTCTTCGGAACTGAAACATGGCACCATTTGATGTCACGAATTGGAATGCTCGGTGGTACCAACCCAAATCGGTCCATACCCAGAAAAAATATTGTCTGCAGCCCTACACCTGCTATTGCGCGAAAAATGACCCATGCGTTGATGTGCGTTGATAATCGAGCAGTGTTAAAATGCCGATGTGGTGAAACCCGACTTTTTGGGGTGCTGCTTGAAGAACTCATTTTATAGAAAACACGACATCAGGTAAGATGTTTCTTTTACGATTGTTCACTTGTTCCTTGTCCCGACTTTCTTCGAAAAACACTCACAGTTGACAGCTCCGCCCCTTTTTACTCGAGCGCAAATCCGATGACACAAAGACACGCTGACCACAAAGTCGATCATTGAACTGTGGCCGAGGGTGTCCTGCTGCCAAGTGCACATATGGACCCCTCATGTTTGAACATGGTTTTTGTTATAGACCAGGGGTCTCAAACTCAATTTACCTGGGGGCCGCTAGAGGCAGAGTCTGGGTGAGACTGGGCCGCATCAGGATTTCCACAAGAAAAGCGCTGATAAAACATTCCAACGTTATCAAATATCTTTATTTTTTAACAAAAAATAATGAATTAAATAAATTAACTTAAAGATGAATAACAAATAAATCAATCAGTCATAAAAAAATAAAATAATAATAATGAGCATACAGTAGATATACACTGGCTGGCTAAGTAGAGAAAACTAATTATTTTTATTCCATTTCAAATGTCTGTATTAACAGCTCTTTAACCTTTAACTTTCTGAACTTGAATGGAACATTGAACATGAAATATATTGAAGAAATCCTGTTGCCTCAGAAGACGTGTTTTAAGACTGGCAACCTGGTTGGCTCTCTCATCTCCCTGGTATTTTTCGTACTCCTCAGCATGTCTCGTAGTATAATGACGTTTCAAATTGTATTCCTTGTGCACCGCAACTTTTTCAGTGCAAATGAGACACGTCGGGGGTGCCCCTGTGCTCAACAAAGAAATATTGCACTCCCCACTTTTCTTGAAACTGTCTGTGCTCATCACCGACCTTTCTCTTCACGGCAGGCTTTGAAAGAGACATCTCTGGGGCTCTGTAATATGTGTTTCCACTTGGAATGAGTCTCGGGTTGAACTTTAACTTTCAGTCGCGCGGGTCTGTGGCGCATGCGCACTTTCGCTCTCCGATCGTATTGGATTACGGCAGTTCTCCGAATTTCTCAAGTGTCATGTTAACGCACTTACTGTTAAGTTTCAGTTTCACTCGCGGAGATGGCTACAGACACAGACACAGGCTGGATCACGGATCATAGCGCCTCATTCAGTTCTATGCTGAGAGCAGCGGAGGACTGTGCGCGCCGAGCGGAGTGATCGGCTTCACGGCTTCTCCTCCGCCCAGCTGATTGGAGGAATGAATGAGTGAGTGAGCGAGGCACTGGACAGCCCGGCCGATGTCCCGCCCTCCAGAGCCGTATACCTCACCGTGATTGGTTCATTCAGCTCCGAACACAACAAGTGTCATTCATATCAATCTTGCGGGCCGCACGAACATTAATCTTTCATATTAAGACGGGGGCCGCAAATTATCGTCCCGGGGGCCGCAGTTGGCCCGCGGGCCGCGAGTTTGAGACCCCTGTTATAGACGTTCCTTGACCAGCACAAGTCATCAGAGTAAACTAAGGACATAAAATGTACACAAGTTGTTTTGCAGTTATGCAAATATATATGTATGTCGTTTGAAATAGATAGATAGATAGATAGATAGATAGATAGATAGATAGATAGATAAAGTAGGTAGCTCACTTGCTGAAATAGTGTGGGCACCACTGCTCTATGACCCCCACCCCACCATCTAGATACTCCTCACCATAGTGCCTCTACTAGTGGAACCATCCATCCATCCATCCATTTTCTAATCCGCTTATCCTCACAAGTGTGCTGGAGCCTATCCCAGCTGTCTTCGTACAGCAGACAGGGTACACCCTGAATTGGTTGCCCCCAATGGCAGGGCACACATAGACGAACAACCGTTGGCACTCACAATCACACCTTTGGCCAATTTAGAGTGACTAGTGGAACTAACACACCCTACATATAAAGAATTCTCAGAATATTTATAAATAAATGTTTGGTATTTTTCTTGTGGGTAGTTATTTCAGAAGTAGCTCACATTCTGAAAAAGTGTTGGCAACCCCGCTTTATGCTGCGTTTTGTTCTCAGTCATTTGTAACCTTGGCAGTGACTCCTAAATTTCCATTAAATACTGTGCCGTACTGCTAAATAATGACATTGATTACGCCTGTTAGCTGCACTCTCGACTCTGTAGACTCTACAGTGCAACCAACATGAGAACAGAGATAGTGTGAGGCAGGTAAATAAAAACAGCTGAGCTAAAGTTTAACATAAAACATAATCGTAACGTAAATGTAAAAAAAAATGGCGAGTGGAAAATTCTGATTGTCTGACTTCACAAAGTCCCCAGCCATTTTGGCTTGTAATAAAAAAAGTTAATTTAGAAGCTTGATTAGAATTAGTAACTTGGTTTAGCTCCCCATTTGTCTAAAAGGGGTGATTTATATATTTAACTTATTTGACCTTTTTATGGTTTAGATTTATTGGTTTTAATGTATTTTGTTTTTTGCTGGAACTGAAAGGTTGCTGATGGCCTGTTGGACCATTTCTCATCCCGTTTTGTATCTGATGTACACAGTCACTCTGCAACCTACCTTATAGAGTATAAAACATTTCCATTCTTAAAAATCCGCAGCAGCTTGTTGTCTGTTGTGACCTCATGGAAGTGTGCACCCTTTTCGTTGGCGAAGAATAGATCTGGCTTCCAAATGGAGTCTAACATAGAGGGGTCCAAGTCCAAAGAGTCATCTGGATATTCTGCATAGGCGAGCCTTGGGTCATTCCACTGTTGACGAAGGAAGATGTTCACACGATAATCCTAAATGCACAAGACATAAAATGGCTTCATTATGGAGATTGAGCAATATCATGTGGCATTTGACTAATCGGAAATCAGTGCCCACCAACTTATGACAAGAGACTGGCCCATGGCGCACACTTTCAGAATGTAGTGGACGGTATTTAAATAGTGACTAAACAAATGGGGAATACCCGACGGTATGTGAAGCATTTCAAGTCATGCTACATTTGTGAACTGCAAAGCTAGGAGCTGATTAGCAAACGTGGTGTCATCAACCTGTCATGGATCGGTTTGTGACTAACAGGTGGCACTGTGAGGCTCCGCCTGCAGCTGCACACCTGTTGGTCATGGTGTAATTAGTGCCACTTTAAAAGACTTGATGCCAGACCACTCAGTGTCGGGTCATTGTTTGCTTGTTAGCAGCTGTCAGGTTTGTTTGTCATGTTTGTTTCGTTTAGTGATAGTTTTTGCTTCAGTCATGGTTTTGTTTGATACTTTGGCTTTGTTTTGGTTGTTAGCACTTTTTCTGTTTCGGATTCAGTTTTCTCTGTTTTATTAAATACAATTTGTCAAGTTCACACTGCTCCTCCCTCCTGCCTGCTTTATGGGGTCCACCACCACCTTGCTACGTGACAGAATGACCCGACCACCTGGACCCCGCAGGTACAAAGGACTTTTCCCTATTCCACCATGTGCCTGGCGGAGCACGTCTGCGGCTGACACCCTTTTCCCCTTCAGGCAGCGCTGGTGATGCGGCTGTCCTGTTTTCGTCTCGTCAAGCCAAGTCTACGGTGGGCCGAGCCCCGTCCGCGTCCACGTTGAGCCGAGGCTCGTCACGTGTCTGTTTGAGCTGAGTCACATTCACGTCGACGACTAGCTATGCCACGTCCACGCCCACGTCAGGCCGAGCCCCTGTTCACGTCCGGCTGTCCCATGTCCCCCGCTACGTCGAGCTCCGTCCGCATCAGGCCAAGCCCAGCCAAAGGGTTGCCGTCGCTTTTGGTTCCTGTTCCCTGGCGAGGCGAAGGTCGCTGTCGCTTTTGTTCCTGTTCCCTGGCGAGGCGAAGGTCGCCGTCGCTTTTGTTCCTGTTCTCCGGCGAGGCGAAGGTCGCCGGCGCTTTTAGTTCCCGTTCTGAATTTTGGGACGTCTGGGATCCGTCCCTTGAGGGAGGGGTACTGTCATGGATCTGTTTGTGACCAACAGGTGGCACTGTGGGGCTCTGCCCGGAGCTGCACACCTGTTGGTCATTGTGTAATTAGTGCCACTTTAAAAGGACTCCCAGCCCGAGCATTCATTGTCGGGTCATTGTTTGCTTGTTAGCAGCTGTCAGGTTTGTTTGTCATGTTTGTTTCGTTTAGTGATAGTTTTTGCATCAGTCATGGTTTTGTTTGATACTTTGGATTTGTTTTGGTTGTTAGCACTTTGACTGTTTAGGATTCAGTTTTCTCTGTTTTATTAAATACAATCGTCAAGTTCACCCTGCTCCTCCCTCCTGCCTGCTTTATGGGGTCCACCACCACCGCGCCACGTGACACAACCGTTAAGTTCTTTTTAGAAAATAAACAGTCCATACTCCCCTCTCCCCACTAACCAGGAATGGGTCAATTGTGCCTTTTTAAAATTGTATTATTATTTTTGCCTTGTCTGAGCAGAGAGCAAACGCACCTGCACATAATGCCTCAGTCGATATGACTGACAGCTGCTTCTCCCGAATCCTCGACAGACCAACGGCACTTTCTCTCTCTCTCTCGCTCTGGCCAATATAGATTTTTTTTGAGGAGGATGCCAATTTTTCGCAGAGAAAAAGAACACAGATTACCGATTAATTGGCCTTTAAATGCAAAACATAGGCAATGCATAAACATTTTTTTTTTTTCAATTACTGTATATGCTCATTTTTGCTATTCGAGGGCCGGCCTGAAATAACTTTCTTTTTAGGTTCTCAAGATGCATTGTGTTTGTGGTACCAGTAGTTGAATGTGTGTCATATTTAACACCTGCATGTTTGATTTATGTTGCACTGTTATGTTATTATTTCAATTTTTTTTAAAACTGTGACTTAAGGTTGTGAGTAAAATGGTGACATCAGGCCAATTCCTTGCACATCTCGCATTGCACACCAAAACGTGATTGACCTTATTGATCTGATACTTTCAGGATTTCAACGTATTTTTAACTCTTTCATTGCCAAGCACTCTTTCATTGCCAAGATGGGGCGAGGGTCACCTTTTTTCTTCGCATCGTCTCGTCACTTTGCTTGTACAGTATTTAGTTCCCCGAGTTCTGTCAGTCTTGGTTGGGTCTTTGTGAGGTGTGAGTACGTGAGTGGCTGTGTGCTCCGCTTCAGTCACGTTTTGCTTTCTGTCACAGGTTTATTTTATTACTTTGGCTCCTTGTGATTTTCAGGACTTTGAGCACTTGTAGTTAGTCATTTTCCAGTGTACCGCTGTTTGTATTTTTGTGAAAATACTTCTTGGTCAGTGCCTCCCTGCTTTCTCGGGGTCCTCCAACGACTCCATTCTCACGCAAAACGTGACACCGTGCATCTTCTCATAGCTTGGCTTTGATTTTATTGGCTTTAGAGGAATCAAAGTATGTTAGTAAGCAGAAGGAATGTCAGCTGCTGACAGGGAATAGACCAAGGCCTTCTCCATTTACCTCATCCACCCTCTTGAATGCACTGCCTCAAGCCAGCCAAGACCCACCTCCTCACTCACCACCCTCTGAAAAGCCACCTTTCAAATACCTATCTTCCCTCAACCCTTCAGGCGCCCTTATCTAAATTTAGTCCTCATTTATTTTTTATAAAACGAAGTGTTGTGGAAAGTGCTATGTAAATTCCAAAACGTCTCATTATTGTTCTTATTACATTTAACAGAACTTGCCATTGTCTCACAAGGGGCCGAATGGCAGAATTTATGATACGGATTTCGTTCATGAATTGACGAATACATTTCCAAGGATGTCCTTTTTCGGACTCTTCGAGGTTGACTTGACTTGACTTTTTATTTGGTCTCCCATAGGAGAAACTTGTTTTGGAGGACAGGCCCCCCATGCCGCTACATACATTAAACAATACATACAGTATACCATACACAACAGACATTGGACAATAATACAGTACAGGACAATATAGACTCTACATACATTGGACAATATGTTACAGGCATCTGCACACCCCACACTGCCCTCATGTCCTCCTGCTTGACTGTCTGCTTTCCTCTAGCTGTTTGTTAATTAGTTTGATAGCCTGCGGTACAAATGAGTTTTTGTATCGGTTTAGTTTGCATAGGGGGGTCCTGTACCTCCTTCCTGAGTGCAGGAGCTCGAATTGTGAGTGCAGCACGTGAGAAGGATTGTCCAGAATGTTGTTGGCCTGTTGAATAACGGACTGCACATATATATCCTGGGGAGCAGGAGGCGGGGGCTGTCCTATTATCTTCCCAGCTGTTTTAACCAAGCTGGTTATCTGAGCTTTCGATTTTACAGTCAAGTTCCCAAACCAACTGGTTATACCAAAGCGCAGGACTGACTCAATAGTTGCTCGATAAAAGATCAACAATATGCTTCTGCCGACTCCAAATAATCTCAGACGTCGCAAGAAATGGAGGCGCTGATGGATCTTCGAACAGACACTTGATACATGTGTCTGCCAATCAAGCCTGCTATCCATGTAAATCCCCAAGTATTTGTATGAGGAGACCTGCCTGATGTTCGTGCCATTTATAGACATGGGGCTATGGTCTCCAATTGATTTAAGGTCCAACACCATTTCCTCAGTTTTTTCCACATTTATGTTTAGGTGGTGTTTATTACACCAGTCAACAAATGTGTCAATCCCGTCACGGTGGCTACTAATGCCAGAGTCACTCATGAGCAGACTAAGGATGGCTGTATCGCCTGAAAATTTTACAACGTACTGATTTGGTTGGGAGCTGACAAAGTCGTTTGTAAACAGGGTGAACAGAAAAGGTGAGCTTACGCAACCCTGGGGGGCCCCCGTGCTGCTCATGACCTCATCTGACAAGACAGAGTTAAATTTCACACGCTGTGTTCTCTTGGATAAGAAGGAAAAGTACCACCTGATAAGAAATGGATTGACATTCAGCTGAACCAGTTTCTTTAACAGAATGTCCGGACGGATTGAGTTAAAGGCTGAGCTAAAGTCCACGAATAGCAATCTGGCATATGCCCCTCTGTTCTCAAGATGCCTCAAAAGAAGGTGCAGGATAGTAGACACAGCATCATTCGTACTACGGTTTTTAGTGTAGGCAGAGGTTCTCTGTAGCTCTGTTGTAAGCGGCTGATGACACAAAGCTGAGTGGCCACTTCCCTCTGAGAATATCCTGTTTGAAGCCTGGGCATGGTGAGCTAAGCTCAGTCAATTATTTGTTGTCCTTTTGGTCTCATGTCAAAATGTTAGCAGCTAGTGAAGAGGAGTGTTTAAATATTGTACTGATTGGAATCAAACCAGGATATGCGTTGGTCGATTTATGCATTAACATCTGTTGTGAATGTTGCCGTTGGTCTCCTTATTATACCGCTTTCCCACTGCCGCAAAACCACGGGTAAACATGATTTTTTCGGCAGTGGGAAAGGCTCACTGGCCAGTGTCGATCCGTGTCCACTAGCACTCTATCGGAGGCGGGTTGTGATCGCCTCCGATTGCAGTTTGAAAGCCTAACACGGGACTTCCCAGTAATTACATGATGACATAGGGCGGTACGTGATGCGTCATAACATCGCGCGCCATCGGCCTCGTATATAGCACACCCCCACAACAAAGCAAGGAGATCGCCCCTTAAGCCGTTGTCTCAGTAGTAGCAAAGAGTTGATCCTCTGCTGGTTTTTGACCATTTTGAAGACGGTAAAAAGCATGATAAAAGAAAGAACACTCCATGTTGCTTTGTTTACTACCAAGAAATCTTTTGCACTATCATCTACGCAATCACAGCGTGGTGACGTAACCAGACGCAAAGTGGTGGAAGATGGCCGGGGGGTAGGGCGCAGAATCGCCTTCTGTTGGTCAATGGGAAAGGGACAATATGCCAATTGGTTGCCTGTCGCCACAGATCACGACTACCCACTAATTTCAGGGGGAAAGGGGTATTAGAGAATAGCAAATTGAGCAAAAATTACTAACATTAAACAGACGGTCAGGCGCATTAAAATGTTTTAGAAATTAACTTCATCTTTAAAGGTTATAGTGAATTTTAGGTTTATCCTGAAATTTTACCTTAAAAAGAAATATACAGACTTTTTTTTTGTCAGTAATGCAAATGTACGTCAATGGTCTTTTTTTTAAAACTTTAAATCAAAAGAATACAATTAAAATCAGGGACGGCAACACAGATTTTGTTTTTCAGCTGAAATGTTGTAACGATTGACTTAGGGGGGGGCAGGGGGGCACAGCCCCCCTGAAGCTGAGAGGTTTGCAGTGAAATGAAAGTACAATTTAATGCAAAAAAGGACAGAAAAATGAAATTGTGGAATAACATTAATCGGCAAATTTAATATAACTTTAACTCACTGTTTTTCTCCAAAGTTTTCTCACTGTCTTCAGTCACTATTTACACACCAGAGTACACTATTTACACACTATTTAGTGTACCTGTCTATCGGCTAGGGGCGTCAGTGGAGCAGATTCGTTGCTTGGTTCAGCCAAAGTACCCCAGTGCGTAACGTCTTTCATTGTGTCCGCTGACGAAGTTTGTTTGGAAAATGCCGATCCCAAAGAATAATTGCTCCGTCGAATGGCGATTTTGTCGGCATGTTTTATCACTTTTGTTGCATGATCTGTCAGTGCCACGCATCCACGGGAGCCATAGTTAATTAAGTCACTAGAATACACACAATAAGCTTTGCCCGCTACATCTGGTTTCTTCAAAAATTGTCCAAGAGCTTCTGTAACTTCGTCGAACTTGGAACCAATTTTAACCTTTACAGTGACTTTCCTCTCAAGCCAGTCCCATCGGAATTTATTCTTGACATTTGAGTCAATTTCTAGGATTGAAGACTCCTGATCTTTCGTCAAAGATCTCATAATTCCGATCCCAGAACAATGAATTTGCGAGACGAACAGGCCGCCATGAATCAGGTAAAAAAATATGTTACATGCAATTTGATTGGTCCAATCGCTTGTAGTTAACCAATCGCTGGGCCGTATACAATCGAGCTAAGACTTCCGCAACAAATAATGCTTCCAGTGATCTGATTAGTTGAAGCTTTCATACACGTCCAATCGCAGGGCTGTTTACAATCGGAAGATGGAAAGACTGATCGGGAGAGCTCGTGAAAACTCGACGATAAGGTACCTGACCCCCCCTAAAATTTTTTCAACGGATTTAGACTATTCACAAAATGATCAATTTAAGAAATAAAACGGCGGATTTTCGCGTGTCCGCGGATGACCGAGCTTCTCACCTTATCTCTAAGGGAGAGCCTGCGGAGAAAACTCATTTCGGCCGCTTGTATCCGGGGTCTCGTTTTTTCGGTCACCGATCTGCCTGTCGATCTCTCGCTCCTTCCTGCCCTCACTTGTGAACAAGACCCCAAGATACTTAAACTCCTCCACTTGGGGCAAGATCTCCTCCCCGACCCGGAGGGGGCACTCCACCCTTTTCCGAGTGAGGACCATGGTTTCAGATTTGGAGGTGCTGATTTTCATCCCAACCGCTTCACACTCGGCTGCGAAACGCTCCAGCGAGAGTTGGAGAGCCCAGCTTGAAGGAGCCAACAGTACCACATCATCTGCAAAAAGCAGAGATGCAATACTGAGTCCACCAAAACGGACCCACTCAACGCCTCGGCTGCGCCTAGAAATTCTGTCCATAAAGGTTATGAATAGAATCGTCGACAAAGGGCAGCCTTGGCGGAGTCCTACCCTCACTGGAAACGACTCTGACTGACTGCCGGCAATGCGAACCAAACTCTGACATCGGTGGTATAGAGACTGAACAGCCCGTATCAGGGGGTTCGGGACCCCATACCCACGAAGAACCCCCCCACAGAACTCCCCGAGGGACACGGTCAAACGCCTTCTCCAAGTCCACAAAACACATGTAGACCGGTTGGGCGAATTCCCACATACCCTCGAGGACCCTGCTAAGGGTGTAGAGCTGGTCCACTGTTCCACGGCCGGGACAAAAACCACCCTGCTCCTCCTCAATCTGAGGCTCGACTTCCTGGCGGACCCTCCTCTCCAGCACCCCCGAATAGACCTTACCAGGGAGGCTGAGAAGTGTGATCCCTCTGTAGTTGGAACACACCCTGCGGTCCGGTCCCCCTTTTTAAACAGAGGGACCACCACCCCGGTCTGCCAATCCAGAGGCACTCTCCCCGATGACCACACAAAGGGAGCAGGACCACGAACCAGTACAGCCCTACAACATCCAGAGCCTTGAGGAACTCCGGGCGGATCTCATCCACCCCTGGGGCCCTGCCACCAAGGAGCTTTTTAACCACATCGGTGACTTCGACCACAGAGATAGGAGAGCCCACCTCAGAGTCCCCAGACTCTGCTTCCTCCAAGAAAGGCATGCTGGTGGAGTTGAGGAGGTCTTCGAAGTACTCCGCCCACCGGCTTACAACGTCCGGAGTCATACACAGTGTTAGTGGTGCACTGTTTCCCCCTCCTGAGATGTCGGATGGTGGACCAGAATTTCCTCGAAGCCGTCCGGAAGTCGGCTTCCATGCCCTCACCGAACTCCTCCCACGCCCGAGTTTTTGCTTCGGCGGCCACCGAAGATGCATTCCGCTTGGCCAGTCGATACCCGTCAGCTGCCTCTGGGGTCCCACAAGCCATAAAGGCCCGATAGGACTCCTTCTTCAAATTGACGGCATCCCTTACTGCTGGTGTCCACCAGCGAGTACGAGGGTTGCCGCCATGACAGGCACCAACCACCTTACGGCCACAACTCAGATTGGCCGCCTCAACAATAGAGGCACGGAACATGGTCCACTCGGACTCAATGTCCCCCGCCTCCCCCGGGACATGGGAAAAGCTCTTTCGGAGGTGGGAGTTGAAACTCCTTCTGACAGGGGATTCCGCCAGACGCTCCCAACAAACCCTCACAATACGTTTGGGTCTGGCAGGTCGGACCGGCATCTTCCCCCACCATCGGAGCCTACTCACCACCAGGTGGTGATCAGTTGACAGCTCCGCCCCTCTCTTCACCCGAGTGTCCAAAACATGTGGCCGCAAATGCGATGATACAACCACAAAGTCAATCATCGAACTGCGGCCAAGGGTGTCCTGGTGCCAAGTGCACATATGGACACCCTTATGTTTGAACAAGGTGTTCGTTATGGACAATCCGTGACCAGCACAGAAGTCCAGTAACAAAACACCACTCGAGTTCTGATCGGGGGCTGTTCCTGCCAATCACACCCTTCCAGGTCTCACTGTCATTGCCCACGTGGGCATTTAAGTCCCCCAGCAGAACAAGGGAGTTCCCAGCAGGAGTACTCTCCAGCACACCCTCCAAGGACTCCAAAAAGGGTGGGTACGCTGAGCTGCTGTTGGGTACGTACGCACAAACAACAGTCAGGACCCGTCCTCCCACTTAAAGGCAGAGGGAGGCAACCCTCTCGTCCACCGGTGTGAACCCCAATGTACAGGCACTGAGCCGGGGGGCAATGAGTATGCCAACACCAGCTCTGCGCCTCTCACCGTGGGCACGTCCAGAGTGGAAGAGAGTCCAACCCCTCTCGAAAGAACTGGTACCAGAACCCAGGCTGTGTGTGGAGGTAAGTCCGACTATATCCAGTCGGAACTTCTCTACCTCGCACACCAGCTCGGGCTCCTTACCTGCAAGAGAGGTGACATTCCATGTTCCTAGAGCTAGCTTCTGTAGCCGAGGATCGGACCGCCAGGGTCCCCTCCTTTGGCTGCCGCCCAGCTCGCACTGCACCCGTCCCCTTTGGCCCCTCCCATGGGTGGTGAGCCCATGAGAAGGGGGACCCATGTTATCTCTTCGGGCTGAGCCCGGCCGGGCTCCATGGGTATAGGCCCGGCCACCAGGCGCTCGCCAACGAGCCCCGCCTCCAGGCCTGGCTCCAGAGGGAGGCCCCGGTGACCCGCGTCCGGGCAAGGGGAACTTGAATCCATTTATTTTACTCGTGATAAGGGATCTTTTGAGCCATGCTTTGTCTGGTCCCTCACCTAGGACCTGTTTGCCATGGGTGACCCTGCCAGGGGCATAAAGCCCCAGACAACTTAGCTCCTAGGATCATTGGGGCACGCAAACCCCTACACCACGGTAAGGTGACGGCTCACGGAGGGGTGTGTGTATATATATATATATATGTGTGTATAAATATATATATATATATATATGTTTGTGTATGTATATATGTATGTGTATGTATGTGTGTGTATGTATGTGTGTATAAATATATATATATATATATATATATATATATATATATTTATACACACATACATACACACACATACATACACATACATATATACATACACATATACATAAAAAATCGCTCCACTCGTTTTAGTGTAGCCAACAACGGCATATCAGAGAAAATCTTATTGTACTTGTTTGTGTACTTGGCCATCCTACATTGTATTGCATTTCAAACTTGGAAGAGCACACCCGAAAAACTGCTTTGAGAGAGGCCAGCACCAGACAATTGTCAACGTGCACGGAAATTACTTGAAAAAGGACACAAGGACATGCAGCGTGGAAAGAAAGTACTGTAGTCTTGAAATAGGTGACTGGCACTGACATTATTCAGAAGCCCCAAAATTGAATGCTGAATTGATATGTCATACAAACTTTTATTTTGGGCTTTTTGAAAATATTTACAAGAGTGTAAAATATCTGTTCACCTTGTTGTCTCTTAATTTGCCTGTGCCTCATCATGGTTAGACACAGAAGTGCCGGTTGCAACTGCTTTTTACATGTGGTAGTTAAAGACTCACAATTTGTCCCAGGTTTGACAAATCATATCGTGAGTGCAAAAGGAATCTGTTTGCATGAACTCCTCCCAGAAGACACAAAATAAATTGCTTGGCAGTTGAGTGCAATTGGCTGGCGCACTCCTGGTTGTGCCTGCTTAGCAGATCAGCTTACACATCCATTTTTGTAAATTTAAGTGGCATCACTTTAAGAGGCATCACTTCTATAAAAGTGTTTTTGAAGATCCAGTTCGATCAAGATATGATGAAATTAAACATTGCACAACTAAGCATGTCTGTTTCATCTAAATGTACAATACTACTAATTCAAACAATTGGATTTTAATGAGCCTGACACGCCATTTTCATTTACTGAGCGGTACTTCTATGATCTGCCTCATTAGAAATGTTTCGCTCCCTGTAATTTCATTTCGTAGATTCCTCTTAAGGCATTTGATGTGAATGTAATAATGTGATTCCTTCACAATGTAACAGTTTCTTCATTATCAGTGATGCAGAAAGATCTTTAAGGACAGGTGGTACACTATACACTATGAGGAGGAAGAGTGAAATGAATGGTCAGCATACTCAATTTGGCCTTGAAGAGAGTTGTATTTAAGAGAGAGAGGGGGAGAGAGAGAAATAGATGTCTATGTATGTGTGCTTAACCCTTTCATGCATCAATAATAACATGTAACCTAATAACATAGAGGCTGTCCACTGTAGTAACCGCTGTCCCTGAAAAGGTTCAACTACAAGAGATGACATTTACAGTCTTATTAGGACCACAATCTAAATGCATTGGCTATTCCCTAGCATCTTCCTGGCATCACATTGACTAAGAGGGACCTCTACCCTATGTGTGTAGATAAATACACGTGTCTATGCAGTGTCCTCGTCATTTGCCCCTCGGGCCATGAGGCATTCCGATAGTTTTACGTAAATGTGAATCATGCAGAAAAAGTGTTCACCAGTCGGGCGATCGCTCACGATGCTGATGTTTGGCTTGGTCATTTTTGAAGGATTGTTAAAAGCTGACAAAAGCAAACATCCTTGGATCATTTTTGGACAAAATGCCAGGCAAAAAACACTTCTAAGACAGGACATGAACTAAAGAGGGCAAAAAAAAAAAAAGATGAGGATGCAGTTGAAAGTTAAATGACCATTTTTATTCCTTACTCTATTTGTTTTTTACATAATGCACAACTCTCATTTATTGTGCAACAATCTAATTGTCACATGTATTTGTTACATATTTTGATGCATTTTTATGCTTTAGTAAAACATTTATGTCAGAATTTTAAGGGGCTTGGAATGGATTAGGGCACTGAAATGGAAAACGCATCTCTTCTTACAAAATGTTCTAGTTAAGAAATTTCTTCCAGAACCAATTAATTTCGCAAGTAGAGGTATCACTGTACTAACTCCAGTTTTTCAACTTTTTTCTGGTACCCATAATAGAGAAATGTGAATGTAACCTTCCATCACGACCGAGTGGAAAGACTGCAGTGACTGTGAGAGGCAAATCCACAAACGCGTGCTTGTTTTTTTTTAACTGATCTGCTCTCAGACAAACCTGTGGTATTGTAATTTCTCCCTTTGTACTCTGCTCACACACAGAGCGAGTGGATTAAGAGGGATTGCGTGAGCGATTGAGGAAAAAAAAAGAGAGCCTAACAGCAGTAAATCTGTTTAACATAGATAGCGTGTGCAGACCACAGTGACCAAACCTGGTTCTAAGCCTTCTGTGTGTGGATGGTTGTGTGTGTGTGTCTGACTCACATTATATATTTAATATTAACCTTAAATCTCTTGACCTCCCTGTATTTGTCTCCACTATTAGGGTAAAAGACAAAAAAGTGAGTCACAAAAATTCTCACTAAAAAAGGTATTATTGAGCCTTTAATAAAACTAAAATGCCAAATTTAATTATGCCTGGAAATTATGCTGCTCTCCATATTTGGACATTAGTGATGTGATGAGGTTATGTCACTGGGACCTCCACTTTATCAAAAGACAACGAGTAGTGGGTGCATCATTAGACAGATGGTGAAGTGGAGAGAAAGATCTTAATCCTAAAGTAACATATGGACTCTGTATGTTACTCGGTGTTCCGCTCTCTCTGGAGTGCTTTGAAGTATTAACTGGATGTCAAAACCTCACTGTTTGCCTCGTCCCTTTTACTTACCCTCATAACCGGTTATCCCCTTATTGGCCATATGCCACACACAAGTTTTCAAATCACTCAACAGCTTAGAGTAATATTATTACACATAGGCTGGACTCCTGTATGTTGCTAAGAACAAGACTGAAATACATCTTTCTTTGACAAATCTTGACTTATAAAAAAATAATGTTAAGAGCCTCTTACAATCACGAATATTATGCTGTAGGATCTCTGCAGCAAAAAAAAAGAAGAAAAATCAGTTTCTCACGTCAGTCGGAAGAGTTTCTGAAATCCTGGAAGGAGCTGTCATGAAGCCACTTAAAAAAAAAAAAAGAATGCTGGATGCTGCCATATTAGCAAACTCACGAATCTCTGTTTCTTAGTTAAGAATGTCGAGAAAGTGTTGTTAATTAACTCAGCCATTTTGTGAACTCAAATGGACTTTTAGTCAATTTTCCCTGACGTTCCCCACTTCATCACAACACAGAATCAGTTCTTATCAAAATGTTTTATCATAAAAGGTTGAAAACTGACTCGGAAAAGGTGTCAGTTTTAGTCTTAGTGGATCCGCGTGCAATGTTTGATACAGTAAATAATACTGTTGAACAGCCTGGAAACCTGGGTAGCACGAAATCAAGCAGGTTCAGGTCCTATTTGGAGGAAATTAACTATTTTGTGACCACTGGAAAACTGATGCAATGGACATGACTTGGAGTCCCTCAAGGATCAGTCTTGGACCCCTTTTGTTCAGCGTGGATATGGTATCCTTGGATCACTCTCTTTGGCATTCTAATGCTTCCTATCATCGGTAAGCAGATGCCTCGCAGTTATACCTAGCAATGTATCCAAATGACTACAGTTTAAGTGAGGTGTTGTGTCATGGTCTAAAACAGGGGTCTGCAACCCAAGGATTTCATCCTTATTTTAAAGCTCTGTGTGACTTGGGAAAATAAATTAAGGTATCCGATTGAATAAATAAAGGTGTCTGATTGAAGTGTATGTTATTTGTCTCAAAAATGTGTATCACTTCTTTCTTCAGACAGTGTGCAATTTTGGTGATAAGTATTTGCCTTTTTTAGAGATGTTTGTGAATACTTGATGTGTCAGCAGGCAGATTTGACAGGCGGCATGCGACACCAGAATTGCACAATATGTGAACATTTATTGTTTGCTTGTTCAATTGTAGTTGTAAATTTTAGAAGTTCAGCTCTTGACGTTTTCACCCATGTTAAGCGCTTTGTGAAAGCGCTATATAAATCAGCATGTATTGTATTGTATTTAATTCATTTGAAAGATATCTTCAACTCTGCGATTTTTATTTATTGGAACAAAATGTGTAGCCCGGTGGTCGAGTGGTTAGCACGTCGACCTCACAGTGCAGAGGTCTTGGATTCGATTCGTGCTGCGGCCTCCCTGTGTGGGGTTTGCATGTTCCCCTCATTAATGTGTGGGTTTTCTCCGGGTATTCCGGTTTCCTCCCTCATTCCAAAAACATGCATGGCAGGTTAATGGAATGCTCTAAATGGTCCCTATGTGTGAGTGTGAGCGCGGATGATTGTCTATAGGGGTGTTCACACGGCACACATTTGCTCCGGTGCTGCACCAATGTATTTTGTTGCGATATATTTTACACCGGAGCAAATTTTGTGGAGCGGTCACACGTACAAAGCCGCTGAGCGTGTTAACCCCGGCGTAGCACCGGTGCAGCCCCACTTGCGGTCACACGGCAGTTTCTGCAGCGGTGCAAAACGATAGAAAACAAAGAGCTGTCGTGTTGGTACTTTTTAAAACATACACAACTCATGCAACTGCTGTACAGGCACGTCCTTCTCCTTCTCTGTCTCCGTGCCTTCTGCTCGAGAGGCGTTCAATGACCGCCCCCGAAAACGTGAATCAACGATGACTTCAAGCCATTGAAGTCATCAGAAAAGCAAACATATAATGCGTCAAACAGAAAATCAAGAGAGGAAATCACAAAATAACTTCTATGTGGGGGTTGTGAACAGACAACAAAGAAACAAACTACACAAACAACTCCGAGACAGTCCAATCTCCTACAAAAGGAAAGATGATGTTTGGGGACTATTCCCCACCCCGCTCCCCTGTTCTAGTTGAGACGGTATAACCCAAGAGGCAAGGTGCCGCTTGCTACTGTTATTGCCAGCCATCATGTCTTGTGTCGTTATTAAACAAACACATGACGGAAGTACAACAGAGCACGAAAGCAACGCATTCTCGCCGTATGTAATCAACTCTTCTCATGCGTAGGGAGGCTACTCCCCCCCCCCCCCCCCTGCAAACGAGCATTTGCTCCGGAGCAAACGTGCCATTTTACATTGGTGCTACCCCGCAAATGAGCATTTGCAAATGAGCATTTGCTCCGGAGCAAATTTTTAAACCACCTCCCTGAGGTTGGTTAAATTTGCTCCGGAGTAAGCTGTTTTCAGGGGCTACACCGGTGTAACTTTGCACGTATGAACGCTCTACTGGGGTAGCCCCGGCGCAGCACCGGAGCAAATGTTGCCGTGTGAACACCCCCTATGTGTGCCCTGCGATTGGCTGGCAACCAGTTCAGGGTGTCACCCACCCACTGCCTGAAGACAGCTGGGATAGGCTCCAGCACCCCCTGACCCCCTGTGACCATTATGATGATAAAGCGGGTCGGAAAATGAATGAATAAATGAGTTCAAAATGTGTTCATTTAATAAATCCATTCATCCATTTTCCGATCCGCTTTATCCTCACAAGGGTCGCGGGTGGGTGCTGGAGCCTATCCCAGCCGTTTTCGGGCAGTAGGCGGGGGCACACAGAGACGAACAACCATCCACGCTCACACTCACTCCTAGGGACATTTTAGAGTGTTCCATTAATCTGCCATGCTTTTTGGAATGTGGGAGGAAACCGGAGTACCCGTAGAAAACCCCCGCAGGCCCGCTGAGAACATGCAAACTCCACACAGGGAGGCCAGAGCTGGAATTGAACCCGCTACCTCTGCACTGTGAGGTTGACCACTAACCACTGGACCACTGGGCCATCCTCATTTAATCAATAGCATTTCATTATGTAAAACATGGATTGACTGCATGGATTTCATAAACAACACACTATTTGAGTGTAAATTAATCTCTCTCTCTCTCTCTCTCTCTCTCTCTCTCTCTCTCTCTCTCTCTCTCTCTCTCAAGGGTCATTCATTAAACAAGGTGAATTTTTCGGTATAAGGACTTTTAATACAAATAGAAGCGTACTTTTTTTTTTTCATTTGGCAACATAGTCTCCCAGCATTGTCACACACTTCTCCCATCTGTGCATAAGCTTCCATAATTCCCTCACCGTCAAAATCTTTGGACTGATGTCTCACACTTTTGACTTCATCGTCACTTTCAGACTTTGTGCCAACTATTGTGAACTGCTGAGACAGTTCAAGAAAGACAAAAAGACAAACGCAGTACTACACACTACTTGAAACTTTCACAGAAAAAAATCCCAAGATTGTTCACCATTCTTTCAAGTGAAAATTTGACATAGGCCTTTGTGCAATTTTGCAATCCTGGTGAGCACCAACATCCATCCATCCATTTTCCGAACCGCTTTATCCTCACTAGGGTCGCGGGGGGTGCCGGAGCCTATCCCAGCCGTCTTCGGGCAGTAGGCGGGGGACACCCTGAATTGGTTGCCAGCCAATCGCAGGGCACACAGAGACGAACAACCATCCACGCTCACACTCATACCTAGGGACAATTTAGAGTGCACGATCAGCCTGCCATGCATGTTTTTGGAATGTGGGAGGAAACCGGAGCACCCGGAGAAAACCCACGCAGGCCCGGGGAGAACATGCAAACTCCACACAGGGAGGCCGGAGCTGGATTTGAACCCGGTGCCTCAGCACTGTGAAGCCGACGTGCTAACCACTGGACTACCGGGCCGCGAGCACCAACATGTAACTTCAAATTTGCTGCTCAAAATCAATACTAAAAAAGGAAACACATTCCCTGCCATATTTAAGATTTGTTCATTACTTATTTTCATAAAATCTTGTGTAAATGTGATTAAAAAACTGTTGATTCTTACCTCATACAGTGATAGTGAAGTCCCAAACTGTTTACTATATATGGGTTATGAATGCATTTTCCATATAGAATGACATTGTCGCACACTGTACACAGAGGTTTTTCATGAAATCCGACACAAGCAGACATCATCATCACGAGTCTTGATAACGTTCGGCATTCGTTTAATACAGACTACATACACGAGTAATTTCAATACACTACACCCCTCATGCAAAATCATTCGGAATTCGCGGAATAGGGGTTTAGGAAGGCCAACACGGGTTGGTTGTGATTCTGCATTTGCCAATATAGTGACCAATCACAACAAGTAAGACATTGGTTTTAGCCCATAAACGAAGTAACGACAAACTAACGCTTTGCGAGAAAAAACGGTATTCAAAATGGATGCTTGCAAACTTTATTTGTAAACATTATGAGTCCCGAGTCTGCCGAAGACAAGTAAGTCCGGCAGCCCAGAAATAACACCACCCCACCCTCCTAAAAATATAAAAAAGGCCCATTTTGACTGTAAAAAAGCGGAATTCTGCCAAAAAACGGAAAAATCTCGTCCCTGGGTTAGCAAAGATCCGACTGCGTTTAACTTCACCCTTTGTCCAATTATTACTTGTTTGATGACACTATGGGAGTGACCTCGCAGCCTATAAAAGCTGAAGCAACTTCCTTCTTTGCTCTTCAGTTCCTGCTCTTTTGTTCCTTTTGCTCAAGCACCAGGTACCAGATCCAATGTGAAAACAATCAGACACAACTAGCCACTGCCCACAGACAGGGAGGCACCCGTTCCCATGACCAGTGGGCAGCCCCACATCCCCTTCATTGAAAGAATTCACTGCACCCCTTTTTGATCAGTGGACAAGGCCTGTCCAACTGGTTCATGGTCTGCAGGGTTGTACACTCGTGTGTACTGTCAAAGGCAACTCGAGCAAATTGTTAAAAACTGGAACTGGTGAAAAACACCCCAAAATGCCCCCACGCACCCTTCCAAGGAACATGTAATGGCCAATAATGAAAAGGAATTCCTTGATCCACATCATTTTCAGATCTGCACTAAAATATAGCTTTTTGTTTGACTTGACAACTTTGGGCCCTTCATATACTGTTACCAATCACAAATGATGCTACATATCAAGCATGACAGTGGATGAAAGGCTAAGGCAAATCTAAGAGCAATCTGCAAAAAGGTTTGGCTATCAAATCCTCAGTGTCGAGCTGCTGGCTTAGGCTGAGAGGCAGTACATCCTGTAGGTGTCACCAGTGAATCACAGGACCACAGCTTAGTGACAGACAATCATTCAAACTTATTTACATCGACTGATGTCTTCAATTAGCCCAGTATGTGTTTTAAGACTATGGGGTGCAAAACTAGGACACTAAGACAGAACCAGTCTGAGATTTTTCTGTCATTAATTAGTACATCATTAATTATAAAACGAGACATAGTGAAGATTGTTCCCAAATTTCAGGGGTGGAATCCTTTAAAGAATACCTAACAAAGACATTCTAGGTTGATAATGATCCTCCTGGTTTAAGCTTGGTGTCACTATTGGGGTGCTTTGATTGATAACTATGCATTGATTAGAGTGCACCCAATGACGCCCCTCGCATGGATCGCACAAGTGTAATTATAAGAATAAAGACAATCAGTATTTTGAAATACTGACATTTTACCCATCTTCGATTCTTTCACTGGCTGGCAATACTGTTACATCATGATAGAGTACTTGAGATCACTATTGGGGTGCTTTGATTGATAACTATGCATTGATTAGAGTGCACCCAATGACGCCCCTCGCATGGATCGCACAAGTGTAATTATAAGAATAAAGACAATCAGTATTTTGAAATACTGACATTTTACCCATCTTCGATTCTTTCACTGGCTGGCAATACTGTTACATCATGATAGAGTACTTGAGATCAGACTCACTGATACTATAAAATATATTTTGTATATGAGTCTGTGCTGAGCTCATGCCACCTAAAAGTACTTGCTGTCAGAGTTATTAAATGTCTTGACTGCACATCTGCTATTCCTGTCCGCTTGACTGTCTCTTCTCATTTTAATCACTTTCTGCTTCTCCCTGTCATTATCTCTGTGCAGTATTGTTTCTGGTCAGAGTTTCTGACCTTCATTCTTTCTTTTGGAAGAATTGTGAGTACTTCTGGGAACTGTAAATAATTGTGCTTGACCATATTATCCAGATTAGATAATTAATTTGCCGGGATCACGATCACTGTTGGGTAAGCTCTTGAGTTCCCTCACTTATTGCGGTTAATGGGGACCGGGACTCGCCGCGATACGTGAAAAACCGCGTAGGAGGGCGGGCTGCCCCCATATGAATTTTTGGGTAAGTGAGAATCAGCATTTTAAAATATATAAACAGTATTTATACTTTACATATTTGAGACAAAGACTACAGCAGTACACATATTTATTTCAACCTTCTTATAAAATTATAAAACCTTATACATTAATTAACATTCATCAGCACTGCCTTCTGAGAGAGGCAAAGAGACTTGTGTTACGCTCACTTTACGCATTGACGATGTTGTCGCTGTTAGCCACCAGCTAGCTCCTGATCAGCTATCCCCGTGCAGCCGATGTGTTTATGATAAGACAGTTCATTGCTATTGATGAGGAGGAGGCGAAAAGAGAGACTTGCTTTTTTCAGACAAGCCCAATCACTCTCTCCCTCTCTCTCTCTCTCTCTCTCTCTCTCTCTGCCCCCCCAGACGATCACGTAGAAAGCACAATATAAAAGAGTATGCCAGAGAGAGGCAGGCGAACAATCAGAGAGTCAACAGCGTGACGAGACACTGATAAGAGAGTCAACAGTCTGACGAGACACAAGTGAAGGTGCTGGGCGGACTACGAAGATGCACAGCCAATCATCTCACGGGATAAATCTACTTATGCTGTCATTGGTCGACGTCGCACTGGGAACCAATCATGCGTACAGTCATGTGCAAAACCTCTGAGTCATTCAGCATTTCTTTCTGCATACAGTACTTTGGAAGAAAAACTACAATGTAGTGTGGTTGCGATAAAGTCAATTTTGGGTCCAGTGCTGCCTTTACTTTTGTTATCCATAACAAATCAAGGATGCACGGTCTTTATTGATAGAACAAGTTTTGGCATTGACGAAAAAGTCAGCCTCATGAAAATCATTTGAGAATTGAGCAAGCTATTCCAGCCGTCACGTGACATAAATTTGACGTGAATTTGTTGTTGAAGACTGGATTTTGATGTCATGTTGGTGTCGAAATGACGTCAGATGAATTTCATTGCTTTGCGTTGCTTGCCTTCATTTGGAATGTCACGGCCAGCATATAGACTTTTAGAAGTCCATGTACTAGCAGCGGACTAGCATTAGCATCAAACTTCCTCATGCTCGGTCCAGCGCAGTTTGAAACCTTGGATCATCACAAAGCGTTTCACAATGGGCAGGGGTTGCTATCTGGGCTTGTACCAGTCTTTTAAGTGTGGTTAGTATTCTCAACATTCAGTCTTGTATTTCTTCATTTATTCACGGATTTACAGTTTAATAGAGCACTATAACATCTTTTTCAAGTCATGCATGTTTAGGTGCCAACCAAGATTCAAATAGAGAAACCGCAGTTGAAAACTGGTTAAATGGTCACTATTTTTCTAAATATGACTTGAAGCACTTTTTAAAATATTTTTTATAGATCAAATGTACATACAGCACAAAATGAAATGAATAATGACATTATTAACGTCATACTCATACTCTACATTTATTCATGTTCCTCCTTGTGTACATACCATGGTGGTTTCAGCAATTGAACCAAAGCTGTTGATGAAAATGTTACAGGAGACATTGACTGGAGGACCTGGAAAGGGAGAATTAGAAATATTGAAATGTAATGCAATCAAATTACACAACGGCCTGCTGCACTTTCTGTTCTTCAGTAACGGCCTCTCCAAACACTCAACTGTTGGGTACATGGTAGCTACACATACGCTGTCCATTTCAACATTAAAAAAAAACCCTTTTCATTCATTCATTCATTTTCCGAACCTCTTTATCCTTAGTAGGGTCGCGGGAAAAAAAAAACTTTTTGTCCCCTAAAAAGAAAATACCTGCAACCTGCTGTGATTCAGTTCAGAAGTAAGCGCTGGACGTCGACGTCATGTGCATCTGTCGGCATGCCATTCAGGCACAGGCCTTGCCCACAATAACTTTGGATGTAAACGCGGAGCCTCCAGCAACAATGAAAACTAAGCAAATCATGGATGCCATATTTTTGTTCCTCAAAACTCAGAAATTATTTTTACTCCATCAAGAAGTTCGTATTTTCATGATCAATTTGTGAATTGTTATGTATTAACCTTCTTGTTTAGCCTGAACTGGAGTTTATAAAAATGGGTAGATATTCTTCCAAAGATCATTTCCACCAATTTTTATTTTGATAAATCAAATGTATCAAATCTCCTTAAAAAAAAAAAAACCCAAACACGTTTTCCCCACCAACAGCCTAAAATGTTTTAAGACAGCAGAAAAAATATTTCAGCTATTTGGACATTAATTGACACATTGACTGACTGATTAACACATCTGCCTCCCAGCTATGAGATTGTTGCAAAAACATATCAGAGATTTTTTTTGTCATATAACAAGCTTATTTTTGTGAAGAAAAAAAAAATACCAGCTTTGTTCAGGGATACCTTTGAAGTTTGGTCTTATTCTGGCATCATATCCAGATGTCCTCCCCATCAGTTTGTCCAGAAAGTCGGAGGGAGACATTGGGACCTGTCGAGTTCTTGTAGCATGGTCAACCTCCTTACATTGGCTGACACTAGAGACAAAACACACAAAAAAGTCCACATTTTAGTTGCACAACAAATATTTTAGCTTAGCTTGTGCACAATTTCAACACTTTGCTTAAATGCACAACCAGTTGATCAAAATCGACCGGTTGCCCCGCGGACTGGTCCCAAGTTTCACTTTCACAAAAAGTATTTTAAAAAATAACATAAAATAACAAAGCAGGTCAACCTTAACCTAAGGTGGCGCGTGACCTGCATTACTGGAAGCAGTCAACAGTCTGGAATTGCAAAGCTCTTGTGATATATAAATTGTTTTATTATTATTCTCAATCAAAGTTTGTTTTATCTGCAATTCACCGATGGCACTGGCAAAGAATGGGAATCTGGAGCGCCAGGAGAAAAATTTTAAAACTATACATGTGAGCCACGACAGCGATGTTCTTGCACCTAAGACATTGCAAAAATGCCTTCCATGCCTTCACGTCAGGTCTTTACTATGGTAGACAGTGATTTCCTTTTCACATACTCACACACTCTTGTATCTACTTTATTTTTATGTTTCATTCATGTTAGGGACCGTTATGGCTGTTGCTCATCATGGCACGCTTTTGTACGTATGCGCGTGTGCGTGCTTGTCGGCGTGTAGATCTTCAGTCAGAAAGTTTGGGCACCCCTGTACTAGAGGGACTAAGTGCTAATATCATACTTGGCGAATTACTGAATATCGTCGGCACGGCAATCGATAGGTTAGCACGTCGGCCTCACAGTGCAGGGGTGCAGGGTTCGATTCCATCTCTGGCCTTCCTGTGTGGAGTTTACATGTTCTCCCCGGGCCTGCGTGGGTTTTCTCCGGGTACTCCGGTTTCCTTCCACGTTCCGAAAACATACATGGCAGGTTAATGGAACACTCTAAATTGTCCCGAGGTGGGTTAGGGTTAGGGTGGAGTGTGAGCGTGGATGGTTTGTCGTCTCTGCTTGCCCTGCGATTGGCTGCGATTGGCTTGGCCACCGGTTCTTGGCCACTGGTCTAAGACAGCTGGGATAGGCTTCGGCATCCCCCCCACCCACTCCCCCGCGGCCCTTGTGAGGATAAGCGAATCAGAAAATGGATGGATGAATATCCTAACAGAGTTGAAATGTTGACTTTGCTATTTCACATTCAAAGAACCTTCTCTCCAGGACTGCAATAAATATATAGGGCTGGAATTATTTTTTTTGTTTACCCTATGATAAGAGCTACAGCATATCCCTGTCAAAATAAAAACGTGTTATCTTCAACTTTCCTCCAAATATTTTTTGTTTACATGGTAACCTTTGCCTTTCACTGTACTTTCTAAACCATTTTCGCCTTACCTCATCTTACCGTAACCGGCTAAACACTGCTGACTCAATTTTGGCCACACAGCATCATTTAACTTGGTGATTGATCCATTCTATTCCTGAGCCAGCTGTCAGTCACAATACAAGACAAAAAAAGTATGGATATCCTCTGTACTGTGGAGAGGAATATTTTGGACGGTGAGGTTTCATGAGGAAAGTTATAACTCTAAAAAATAACACCCTCTTTCACATCTTGCTGCGAAGGATCAGGCAGACTTAGCTTTGGTTAAAAAGTAAAACGCTTTATTGGACAATGAATGCAAATCCAAACACAATCCAAATTGGAGATGCTCAGTCTCAGTCTTCCTCTTATAATTTGCTCGGATACCTTTTGGCCAAATTGCCTTCATCATTTATGTCCCCATGCAAAAACAAAAACAAAAACAAAAAAATCTTTAAATTATTCGTCTGTCTGTCTGTACCTGTATATCCACCCTTCTTTGTGAATAAACATGGCATGTTTCATGAAAGAGAAAAACAGGGCTTTGAAATCACAGATTTCATGACTACAAAATGTGTAGCTATGCATTATGCACAGAAGCTCTGTTTTAAAACAACAGCCGCTTAACTCATTCACTCCCAAATACGTTTTTAAACGTCATTTCAGACTTGGTCCAGAATTGGCTGGTACTGAATGAGTTAACACCCACTACAATTTTTTATTTATTTATTTATTGTGAAAACATTAGGCCAGCAACCAGGTAATGTTTTCAGTGGTGCAATCGTGCAAAGTATTGTTCATTCTGCACCACACAGTCAGGGATTGCACACACAGTCAAATGCCCTAATGCTGCAGGTCAAAGGAGACCTGCAGGCTGCAGTGGGGCGGCCTGGCGCTACGCGCCATATGAGCTAAACAGAGGAAGAGGAGAGGGGAGGGGCGAGGCCGCGGGACTGTGTGTGATGCGAATAAGCTCGGGGAACAATTCTCATAAGAATTCAAATGAATGCCTGTAAGATATCGAAACACTTTGGAGGAATTAATTACAGATTGAGTAGTATATTTTTTTTTGTATCGATGAATCAAAAAACAAATGGGCTCCAGTTTTCCAATAGTCCATCCTGAGCAAAAGGGCAGGTGATTGAGCACCGCTAGAGGTTAATCCCTGCACGTGCTTCCTACATACTACGTTTGTGTGTTTGTGTAATCGTCGGATGTGACAAGAGAGAACATTTCCAAAAATATCTCTGCTTACAGCAAAGACTGCCCTGATAAACAAACACACACAGACATGCACACAAACACGCACACACACACACACACACACACACTCATGACATGTCTTTTCAGGATCATCAGCCTTTACTTTGGCATTTTGGAGGTACTAGTGTTTACTCTGACGAAGCGCGTAACCGTTGATGGTTTGGTTTGCCCTCAGTTTGATTACACATTTAACCTCTTCGTAACAAAATCATACCCTGACAGATCAAGGAAGGAAGATCAGCTCTCATAACATTCCCATTCTTGAGCTTCAGGAAGTGACACATGGAACGTTATTACGCAAAGTGCAAGGGCATGCAGCACTGTGGTTCACTGAATATTGTTACCGTCTTGCTTTGAGGTGACACTACTGGACAGCTGTTTCTTAATTTAATAACAGCTGCCCAGTGGAGAATAGTGCCACCTCAAAGCAAGACGGTAGCAGTGCAATACAATGATGTAACATATTAATATCTGTGCAGTATTAAGACCCTCTGAAGATTTGGGGATGATGGGGGGGGCAATAAAAAAGCAGCAAAAAGCAAGTTCTCCAAAGGGTAGATAAAATTGCTTTTGTATCTCCGGGAGAAACCTGTATAATTAAAATAAAAGCATTGAAATCTGTTCTCACTGGCATATATGTCTTCACCACCATCAAACTGAGGAGTGAGACAACCGCTCACCCTGCCCCGAGCCAAAGAGCACTGACACAGAAATGCTTCTTGGATACCATGTAGCTGCACACACATGCGCGCAAATGCACATGCGGACAATTTGTTGTCCGTATGAGTCGATTTGTGAATGTCAATGTGTCTGCAAGGAGTGTGTGCGTCATGCTCTGCATCATGTACGTGTGTTTATTTTGGTCTATTTTAGGCAGCATCCAAACCCGAGGTTTCTCCGTGCTGGGTTTGCAAGTGTAATTTTCGCTTTCATACAGTTGGAGCAAAATACTCGTGCTTTGACTGATTGATCACAGAGGGAATCAGTTTTGCAAAGCATACACACACTTAGAAACTAAAGGTATACAACCTTAAACATTAGAGTACAGTATAGAGTATATAATATATATATTTAAAAAAATAAAATTTCTCAGTGATAAGGACAGAAATTTATGTTATGCTGTGCAGGGGCTGAACACTCATTGAGTAATGAAGTCAAACTTCTTTCCTCTACTGCTCTGAAGAAAATAATATATTTTTTTGAAGGCTTAAATAACACAGAATAAAGATGCTAAATATGAAATAATAATTGAATCATCCATCCATCCATTTTCCGAACCGCTTGATCCTCACTAGGGTCGCGGGGGTGCTGGAGCCTATCCCAGCAGTCTTCGGGCAGTAGGCGGGGGACACCCTGAATTGGTTGCCAGCCAATCGCAGGGCACACAGAGACGAACAACCATCCACGCTCACACTCACACCTAGGGACAATTTAGAGTGCCCAACGAGCCTGCCATGCATGTTTTTGGAATGTGGGAGGAAACCGGAGCACCCGGAGAAAACCCACGCAAGCCCGGGGAGAACATGCAAACTCCACACAGGGAGGCCGGAGCTGGGATCGAACCCGGTACCTCTGCACTGTGAAGCCAACGTGCTAACCACTGGACTACCGGGCCGCCCTAATTGAATCATATCAAATCATTAATGGGGCCAGTAACAGGCCTGAGGATTTCACGGAAATCATTTCCGGTAGCGTGTCTTTTCCATGGGATCATTTTTACGGTACCGAAAAATCGTTTCCCATAAAAATCACCGCGCATTAGTTGACTGTTCACGATTGAATCTCTACTGTGCGATCAACACAATTTCACTGTGCCTATATGCGTGTTTGTGGTGCGGTGTGTGAGTGTTTTTCTTATAATCTACTTTAGGGTGGGGGAGGTTTCAGTGGTGGGGGCAGAACAGATAATGTTATGTGGGCATGCAGCTTGCGATTTTAGTCTGCAGGCTGAGAAAGTGGTGAATAAAAACACAGAAAGGTGTATTACTTATGACATTTAAGAAATGGGAATGCCAGTCAGATATTTCATTCGAATCGTATCACGAAGCTCACGTGTGATGAATGCACAAAACATGAAAGAGAGATTCGACGGAGGCACGATTCCGAGGCAAATATTGGAAGTTGGTCATTAGATCAAAAGGCTAATGGCTCTGAAAAATATTATGAAACAGTCTTAGTTATTCTATAATTTACTAGTTGTAGACATGGTAACTTTAGGAATTAAATAAAAATTCGTCACAATACAAATGTGAACTGTCGGTAATATCTGTGTGGTAGATGTTTTTTGGGCCAAGGCACATTTCTTTCATTGAAAAAATCCCGCGGTACACGAGGAAAATGTGGGAAAAAAAAGCTTATTTTAAGAATTAAGTGTTATATTGTTACTAAAAGTGATTTTTTAACATTGAAAATTAACGCAATATTATAACACATTGAATAGGAATGAAATCAACATCAATCCAATATTTGGTGGATTCGTTTTAATGGCAAGTAAAATATAGTCAATTAGAACTTTAACTTGCCCGGTCATTTCGCCATGATAAAGATTAGCATTAGCGTCACTTATCGCCGCAGCACTGTTATTGTTATGGAACAGAAAACATGTACTGTCAATGCCATGATCGGCTGCATAGCGTCATTGCATCGTATCGTGTGATTGGCTGGACACCTGTCACTCACTGAATTCCACAGCAAATTGATACAGAAAAAAAAAGATATATATATACAGTCAAACCTCAGTTTTCGGACGTCTCGGTTCTCGTACAATTCGGTTTTCGAACTAAAATGTTGAGTTTTTTATGCCTCGGATGCCGAATGAATTTCGGTTCTCGAACTAACTGAGCGCACTTGAATGCATCACTTCACTCCTCTCGGCTTCGCTACCTCGTGTAGCGACGCTACCTCGAGCGAAGCCGAGAGGAGTTAGCAAAACCGAGAGGAGTGAAGTGACTGTAGCCGTGCTCCCTTTTGTAGCGGCGCTCCCTCATGTCGCCGCGCTCCCTTGTGTTGCGTCGCAACACAGGAAGCGACCATTGTGAGCAGACGTTTTTGTATTGTTCAATAGATTTTTTTAAAAAGCAGACGTGTTTGGTGAAATGCTTCCTAGTGTAGCGTCTATTGTGAGCAGACGGGTTTGTATTGTTCAATAAAAAAAAGCAGACGTCTTTGGTGAGACGCTTCTGTTCGGGAGAGAAATCCCCCTCTTTTCAGAATGGTTTACCCCAGCAGCACGGTGGGTGTGCGTGCGTTTGTTTACAGCCATCCATTTTCAATGCAGCGGCACATAATGAACACTCTGGTGTCCGCTGTCTCATTTTTATGCAATAATCATACAGAAACAGCTTCCTTGTGTAGCGTCCATTTTGAGCAGACGAGTTTGTATTGTTCAATTAAGATTGTTTTTTTAAAAAAGCAGACGTGTTTGGTGAGAACTATGTAATATTGGACTGTTATTTTTGCATCGTGTATCAGCCCCTAATCATGGCACCAAAGAAAGCAAGTGGAAGTGGTGAACCCGGTGAAGAAAAGAGGAAAATAGTGCGCAAAACTATAGAATTTAAGAAAGATTTAATCGCGAAATATGAGTCAGGTGTGCGTGTGTCTGTGTTGGCGAAGGAGTTCGGGATGCCGAAACGCCCCGCCTACTGCCTGCTGACAGCTGGGACAGGCGCACGCCCCACGACAGATAGAGAGAGAGAGAGAGAGAGAGATGTTCCTTCAATTTTTATGTTGGTGAAAATGTTAAAATTGGTGAAAATAAAACATATTACAGTTTGTTTGTACAGTATTTTACATATTACCTGCTCTCCTATTACATGTGTACAGTTTATGGTGTGAAATTGTAAAAAAAAAAGTGGTTTAAAAAAGTTGTTTTCTTGACTTGGAACGGATTAAAACATTTTACATTGATTCCAATGAGAAACATGGTTTCGGTTTCCGAACAATTCGGTTTCCGAACAGTCTTCTGGAACGGATTAAGTACGAAAACCGAGGTTTGACTATATATATATATATATATATATATATATATATATATATATATATATATATATATATATATATATATATATATATATATATAATGGGCGGCCCGGTAGTCCAGTGGTTAGCACGTCGGCTTCACAGTGCAGAGGTACCGGGTTCGATCCCAGCTCCGGCCTCCCTGTGTGGAGTTTGCATGTTCTCCCCGGGCTTGCGTGGGTTTTCTCCGGGTGCTCCGGTTTCCTCCCACATTCCAAAAACATGCATGGCAGGCTCGTTGGGCACTCTAAATTGTCCCTAGGTATGAGTGTGAGCGTGGATGTTTGTTCGTCTCTGTGTGCCCTGCGATTGGTTGGCAACCAATTCAGGGTGTCCCCTGCCTACTGCCCGAAGACTGCTGGGATAGGCTCCAGCACCCCCCGCGACCCTAGTGAGGATGAAGCGGTTCGGAAAATGGATGGATGGATGGATATATATATATAATTCATTTGCAGTGCCTTTCAAGTTAATTTTGATGTATGAATATAGATTAACTGTCAAAACATTGTTTTCGACTTTTGTCGATGCATTCAATCATTTCAGTGTATTATTTGAGCTAAATCTTAGAATCTCTCCTTCCACTGGATTGTTGAGTGACAACTTTATCAGTTTTCGAGCCTCTGAAATGAGCTGCTAAGCCGTTTAGGTTGCTGCGGCCATAGCTCACCCAATTCTTTCTTCAGCTCTCCATTCGTTTCTTTCCCATTTCTCATTCATGTCCAATGTTCTCTCACCTCATGCTCTTCGTTCTCCAACACGAGAGAAAAGACACAGCATAACCGTCAAACCTCATCAATAATTGATACGTGTTTAAGCTAGAACTACTGTCTCTCACACACTGAATACATTAGAAGCAGTGTGTGGAATGTATTCACGTAATTTATCGTCAATAATATTCATCTTACAATAAAAAATATTGGGCTGCTAGTGTTATGCCACAATTAAAAAAGAAATGCATTTACCACAATCTTTGTTGTTAAGTTTCTGGACAATGTGCACACACTTTACTATTGTATTTGCTCAAGCAGTTCACAAAGTGGTGTCTACCACTCAATTCTTTCTTGTGACTCAGCCTTGTAAAGATTGTCCTTATATACTGCTCCATAATGACACTTTTCTCTCCTCACCTCCACCAGCCATCCATCCAGCCACATCAACACAGACTGTCCAACATCCCCAACGTCACAGCTGAACAAAACGGGCCTTTGAAAATGCTGCCCATTAGAGGCACAAACAACTCAAGCACCCTGCGGCCTCCAAGGCAGTCAAATGCTGGTATGCAGATGCTGCTGAGAAGGCGCAACCTTAAAACACATTTTCTTCTTCAAAGAATGTCGCGGCCAAATGATGAGAAGAGTTCGTAACTGGTCCACACGAAGGACAACATACACCCTATGACAAAAAAACAAAAAAAAAAACAAACGTGAAAAACCCAGCAGAGCTCTTCTAGAGATCTTGAACACTCGCCAACTACAACACCGTCTTGAAAGTCCAACAATTTGGTTTGAATCAATTGTATTCAAGAGTGCCACAGGCCAAAAAGCCAGGGGTGGAATTGAAAATCTTTCTGACAGGAGATTCTGCCAGACGTTCCAAACAAACCCTTACAATATCTTTGGGTCTGCCAGATCAGACGGGCATCTTCCCCTGTTATCGGAACCAACACACCACTAGTTAGTGATCAGTTGAAAGCTCTGCAGCAGCCTTAACCTGAGCGTCCAAAACATGCGGCCGAAAATCAGATGACACGACGACAAAGTTTCTTTTTGTTTATTTTTGGGGTCTGTGGGGTGGGATAGAGGCGGGTTGTCCTCGCAATCAGAAGCTTCCAAGTCTCACTGTCATTGACCATTGAAGTCCCCCAGGACACCGATAGAGTGCCCAGGGGGAGCACTCTCCAGCACAACCTCCAAGGACTCCAAAAAGGGTGGGTATGCTGAGCTGCTGTTGGGTGCATAGGCACAAACAACAGTCAAGACCCATCCCGCACCCCGAAGTCAGAAGGAGGCAACTCTCTCATCCACCGGGGCAAACCCCAATGTAAACGCATCAAGCGGGTGAGTAATAAGTAATGCCCATATCTGCTCAATACCTTTCATCATGGGCAACTCCAGAGTGGACGGCTGCCCAAACTCTCTTGAGGGGACTGGTACCAGAGACCAAGCTGTGGGTGGAGGCGAGGCGACTATATTTAGCCTCACTCACCAGCTCAGGCTCTTTCCCTGCCAGAGAGGAGACATTTCATTCATTTATTCATTCATTTTCCCAACCGCTTTATCCTCACTAGGGTCGCGGGGGTACTGCAGCCTATCCCAGCTATCTTCGGGCAGTAGGCCGGGGGCACCCTGAATTGGTTGCCAGCTAATCGCAGGGCACACAGAGACGAACAACCATCCATGCCCACACTCACACCTAGGGACAATTTAGAGTGTTCAATCAACCTACCATGCATGTTTTTGGAATGTGGGAGAAAACCCACACAGGCCTGGGGAGAACATGCAAACTCCACACAGGGAGGCTGGAGCTGGAATTGAACCCGGTACCTCTGCACTGTGAAGTCGACGTGCTAACCACTGGACTACCAGGCTTCCTGAGACATTTCATGCCCCAAGAAATAGTTTCTGTCGTTGGGGATGGCCAAGGTCCCTGCCTTTTACCACTGCCCAGCTCACAAGACACTGACGCCTTTCCCCCTCCACCCGTGGTGAGCCAATGGGAAGGGGGAAATAATTGTCAGAATTGTTCACCAGAATTCTATTTAAATACCAATTTACAAATTCTTAACAAGGAAAGAGAGAGGGAACTTCAACTAGTTCCTCCTTCCACCAACGGCAAATAGATGACCCTTGTTTATCCCGTCCCAATGAATTGGGAACCTTGGCACAACTGTGGCAAACTTGGGTTTTAAGTTGGACAGTGATTTGAATTTGGAGCAGCAAATTCGTGTGGTAATTAAATCCATCTTTTATCACCTCAGGTGAAAATGCCTTTGTAACATCGCACTTTGAAACAGTAATCCATCACATTTTGGCTGCACTTTATTTTGGAGTTAGCAAGAGAGAGAGAGAGAGAGAGAGAGAGAGATAGCACACTAACTAACATTCACCATTGTCACCTGAAAGGAAGACGTGAAAATGTTGTTAGCGGCTTACATGAGGAGAAGGGTAGCAGACGTCATTACTAAAACATTAAAGAGAGGCACGACTCTTTGTGTGCACGCATGCAATGCATTATGTAGGCCCCCACCCTCTCAAACATCTCTTGCCACCCACCCCTCTTTCACGTCACCCTAACAACATTTATAACATGCAGAAATGTCTTTACGGGTCATGCTAACTAGAAAAACCCAGTGATGGTCAGGACACAATTTTGTTGAATTTGAAGGTAAGCGGTTATGATAGTGGATGGTTGGATGGATGGATGGATGGATGGATGGATGCCTACACATTAAGGACCTAATAATCTAAATGTGTGCAAACTTGCCATACCATATTACCTGACAAAAGTCCTTTCAACTCTGCATTTCCTTGGGGATGGTAAGGCTGGACAGTTATGGAAAAACATAATGATCCCAATGATTTTGATTAAGATTGAAATTAGAGGTGTCAAATTAGAGGTGTCAAATGATCGCGTTAATTTTAGGCCATGTTTATTGCGTTATGTTTCTTAATCGCGTTAATCTAAATTTTAATCTCTGCCTTTATTGTTTCTGTAGATGGGTTGCTTTTTTCTGATATCCTTTGTTATGTGTTGGCTTCCTGTGCTCGAGTTGTTGAGGTTGGGGAAACAACTATCAGTCACAGCCTGAAGCGGACATTGATTGGCTGTCATTTTTTTGGGCTGGTTTAGCTTAAGCTGATTGGCTCCCATTGGAGTTGGGCGGGCAGGGCAAGCAGCGGTGAGGAGTGGAGAGGTGAAAATGGAGGAGCATGTGAGAGTTCTCGGCACAATGAATGGAAAATTTACATTCCAAAAACGCCCTGATAACACAATTGATAAAGGTAGAGTGGTGTGCCTAATTTGTAAGGAGTTTGCTTACCATTGAAGCAGCTCAAATTTAGCCTCCCACATCAATGCGAAGCACCTAGTTGTGAGTGCAGCTACAGCTGACGTTAGCACCGAAAGCGTTAGCAATATAGCAAGCGAGCCACACATAGCAAAGCTCTTTGGCAAACTAAACTCGAGAGCACCCCACGTATCAGGCATAGTTGGTGTGTCCTCTGTAGACTACAAGAAGTGATCGATGTTTTTTTCAGCGCTTTTAGTTTGTCATGATGAACGGTGTCATTTCTGAAGTGCTAATTTACAGCACTATGACTGAAGGGTCTGTTTTATTTGTTTATTATCTGAAGCAAGTTCAATGTTGAGCACTTGTATTGCTCAGAAAATTGTTCTGACTGTTTTTGATATGTTAACCTAAGCACTTTTTAAGAACCTGATGTTCTATTTCATTTTAGTTTTTTAATTCTTTGAAGATTTACAAAAACAAACAAAACAGTGATATTGTAAAGTGTCCTTGAGTGTTTTGAAAGGCGCTTATAAATGAAATGTATTATTATTATTATTACTATTCCCCCTCGTGATTGAAACTAAAGGTTGCAGGTAGGACGTTGCCTAGTCTCAAATAAAGTAGAAAGTAAATGGCTAGGACTGCATCTGTCCAAGTCTGCTGAAAAACTAAAATCTTTATAATGCGACTTTTTCTTTTACTTTTGATCTGGTCACAAATTTAAAATGAAAATCTCAGCAGTTTTTAGGAGAATATAATATAGATGCAATTAATTCCATCCATCCATCCATTTTCCGGCTTCATCTTCACTAGCGCGGGGGGTGCTGGAGCCTATCCCAGCAGTCTTCGGGCAGTAGGCGGGGGACACCCTGAATTGGTTGCCAGCCAATCGCAGGGCACACAGAGACGAACAACCATCCACACTCACACTCATACCTAGGGACAATTTAGAGTGCCCAACGAGCCTGCCATGCATGTTTTTGGAATGTGGGAGGAAACCGGAGCACCCGGAGAAAACCCACGCAAGCCCGGGGAGAACATGCAAACTCCACACACAGGGAGGCCGGAGCTGGGATCGAACCCGGTACCTCTGCACTGTGAAGCCGACGTGCTAACCACTGGGCTACCGGGCCGCCCAAATGTATTATTATTATTATTATTATTCCCCCTCGTGATTGAAACTAAAGGTTGCAGGTAGGACTTTGACTAGTCTCAAATAAAGTAGAAAGTAAATGGCTAGGACTGCATCTGTCCAAGTCTGCTGATCTCCACATCTTTTGATCTGCCTCAATAATGTCATGAATTTAAAATGAAAATAGGGGGTTTCTCAGCAGTTTTTAGATGAGAATATAATATAGATTAATTAGATCAATTAATTACAGAACCTAATTAATCTCACAATTTTTTTTAATCTCTTGACAGCACTAGTTGAAATAATACATTTTTGATATTTGACCCAAAAAATGTCATTAGATCTCTGTATCCTTTAATTTTGAGGAAAGGAAAATTGTTTGAATCTTTGAAAACTAAACTTTAAATATGACGACATATATAGATATTTAAAATAACTGTAAATAAACTAGTCAGAAAGTAAAATAACTATACTAAATTAATAGCAATTATAAAATACAAATGCTGTCTGCTCTTGCATGTTTTGGCCTCTTAAGAGCAGTTTGGGGCCGTGCAGGAATGGAGTACACATTTAGAATGGGAACAGAAGAAAGTTGCGATTGAACTCGATTAATAGAAATAATTTTTGCAGATAGGGAGGAATTAGTGCATTACAGTAGCTTTATCTTTACTGTATGTATGTGTTTCCACAGCGTTTGTGTCTGAATATTTCTTATTTGACGGACTATCACCCCCCAAGTCAATTCTAATTTTCATTAGCATTTGAATGGGGTCCTCCATTGACCTTATTAGCACTAGCTACAGTATGTTTTAGAAACAAAGCATGTTTTGTATTTAAATAGACAATGTGTGTAAATCTTTTGTAGTGTGTTCAGTGGGACACTTTTATACGCTATTCCAAACTTTTTCTTTCAAGGGCTTTGGGACACTTTTAAATTCTTCAACTTTTTGAAACACACTTAAGTCAATCAAAAAAGTACTGCAATGTATTATGTTTGTATTGTCTAGTTAATGCAAATTGTTGAAGATTTTTACAAGTTTTTGGGATGGCCAACAAGCGTCTATCTCACAGAGTAAATCCAGCTCTGTACTTAATAGCATTCAAATCCCATCTCCACATTCAGAACCCAAAAAAGAATAAACTGTAGAAAGTGAGCCTTTTTCAGTGACAGTTATTTGAGGATCATTCATGTGATGTCATCATAAACCAGCCATAGAGCACAAAGTGGAAGAAACATTTTTTGCCCCTCACAAATTGAATGATCTTTATTCACGACAGTGTTTTGAAGATAAATTGTTATTCTTTTAATCATAAATGGTTTATTTGTAACTTTGAATGTAGAGAAAAGGTCAACAGTATAAAAACAAATCTATTCGTAATAATGCCACTGATGATTCGGTCAACCTCTCTTCTCACTCTGCCCACCTTCACCTTTTTTAACTAATCTTGCACCCCATGTCAAATGCCCCCCCGCCGACCCCAAATCGCAGGCCGCTGAAAATTGGTTTGCGTTCTGTTTACTGCTTCTTATTTGATTGATTGGTGCATTCTGTTTATTTCAACTTGCAAAACTAAGTTAGAAGAAAGAACTGGACTCTGATTGGCTGCAGTCGCGCACCTTTCCTTGGCGCCCACATCCGATAGAGTAAAATGTACTCACAGGTGGTCACATAATATCACAATTCTCAAATATTTACTAGACCATAGGTGTCAAACTCAGGTCCTGGTGGGCCGCTGTCCTGCATGTTTTCCAAGTCTCCCTGTTGCAACACACCTGAATGATAATGAGCAGGTTCAATGTCAGGCTTCCGCAGAGCTTGCTGATGATCTGATCATTTGAATCAGGTGTGTTGCAACAGGGAGACTTGGAAAACATGCAGGACAGCGGCCCACGAGGACCTGAGTTTGACACCTATGTACTAGACGATCTATACTATAACGATCCCTCGCTATATGATTGTTAAAAGCCGACAAAAGCAAACGTCCTTGGATCAGTTCTTCACAAAACGCCAGGCAAAAACACTTCTGCGAGAGAACATGAACTAAAGAGGGCAAAAACCGATGAGGATGCAATTAAAAGTTAAATGACCATCATATTTATTCTTTATTCTTTGTTTTTTACACTATGCACAACTCTCATTTATCAGAATCAGAATCATATTTATTGGTCAAGTATGTAGAACACACAAGGAATTTGTCCCCGGTAGTACACGCTGCACTAGTATCATCATAAACAAGGACATGACAAATAAGTATGGAAGGACATTCCATAATGTAAGTGTATCGATGTGCGGTGGTACCACCCAATGACAACTGTGAGACAATGTGCTAAGTGTCAAGCAGAGCCAAAGTGATCAGTGGTAGAATACAATACTATAACAGTTGTACAGTTGGTGCAGAAAATCATTGAACCATTTTAAAGTGACCAGTAGCAGTATTTGTAGTACAACAAGTGTGCAATTATGCAGATGTCCTTGAGCGCTTTAAAGTATTTGGTGCTGTGGACTATAGACCAGTGACAGTGGTTCAAGTGAGTACAGAGCTGGAGCTACAATGATTATAACGGTGATGCTGTTCCACAGGGTTGTGCTTGGAACGGATTAGGACATTTATAATGAAAGTGTGTCTCTACTTACTTATTTTCTTGTGAAGAAATTTCTTCCAGAACCAATTCATTTCATAAGTAGAGGTACCACTGTACAAATAAACTTGCCTTGGCTTGCCTTGCTTGGACCCCTTTTGTTCAGTCTGTGTATGTTACCTTTGGATCAAATACTTCAGAACGCCAATGTCGGCTACCATGGGTATGCAGATGACACACAGCTATATTTATCAATGTATCCAAATGACAGCACTCCAATTAACGTGTTGCATAACTGTCGAGAGCAAATTAACAACTGGATGCACCAAAATTTCCTTCTGCCAAACCAAAACAAACAGAAGTGTGGTTGGCACTAAAGAAAAGACATTTGCTGTTCAAAAACATCTGGAGTCACTGTGTTTTAAAATGTGCGCCCCCATTTTCCGACCTCGTCGGTTATGAGGTGAAATGGGGAATGTCCCACAATATTTCCCACACTTGTCACACTGGCGTGTCAAATTTGTCAACATTCCACACGGGGGAACCTGGCTACCAAGCATTCAAGTCCGTATGGGAAAAAAAAACATGTGTATGCAAATTGCAGAGTTATCCCACAACCTCTATACAGCCAGTGCTGTATATGATTGGTTACAGTCTAATCACAACATTGCTTCCAGCCAATGACGCTTGTTTACATCTGCTGGCTGTGGAGTGCTGGCAGGAGTTGGCGAATTACCACTCCCGTTGGGAAACACAGAATGGATGAAAATGCAAATATTGTGTCGGTTTCTGCAGCAAAAACAAATTATATTGCTCCAGATGGACAGGCCCTCCCATGCCCTCCAGGCCATCCTGACAGCACTGGGCAGATCCTTCAGCCAGAGACTGATACACCCGCACTGCAATAAGGAGAGGTACCGCCGCTCGGACCTGAAAACGTGGACTCATTCCCACTAACCCATTTTTAATATGCTTATTTATATTTATATTTATATTTATTTTGAAACTTTTTGTTCTACTTTCTCCCTTTCATAAATTTGCTGCTGTAAATTGGGAATTTTTCCATTGTGAGACAAATAAAGGTTTTCTGATCTTATCTGTAAAACAACTTACACCCTTACTGTGATGGGAAAAAAAATGCAAGGGATGACATGGAAATTGAACTATTTAATTGGGAGACAAACACTCAAATCATATTTTAGTGCTTTTGTAAGTTCCCTAGCTTTGAAACATTAAGGAAAACGTGATGTTTTTCCTTCAAGTACGAGCAGACAAGGACAATCAAGCGCTTTCACGAGAGGGAAGTCAGACATGGTCGCTGAGGGACCAAAGTACTGAAGAACACAGGTACACGTTTCATTTTATTATATCTGTAACCTGGACACATTTCCTCCACATACTATAAACTCATCCCTGACGTATGATACACAATCCCACAATACACACTGATTGTTGTCTACGTGGTGGTGATAGTGTGTTGTGTGTGTGTGTGTGTGTGTGTGTGTGTGTGTGTGTGTGTGCATACTGCAGTTGAACAGAGTAATGCAGTAATCATGACATCACGTCATTATTATTCTATGTATTGTACGAAAATAGTATGTTACACTAAAGATGTATGTGGCATGTGTTATGTGGTATGTGTATATAAATAGCATCAAAAATGCATCAAAATATGTAACAAATACATGTGACAGGTATGCCTGGTAAATATTGGAGTCACTACCTGGGTACAGATTATTATATTGCATTATTACAATCTGTAATGGTATCATAAATATCTATTGTTCAACTTGGCAGTGGTTCTCAAACTTTAACGCCTAAAATGTCAATCTGCAAGTACCACCACTGAACCAACATCATAATAAATGATCAAAGTGGGCCCAAGTGTTCTTAAAAACAAGGCAGAGGTTTTATTCCTCAAACACTCTTGTATTTATTATTGTAAACCACTGCAACATTATGCACAATTTAAACATTGTGCATAAATGTACGAAAATAAAAAGTAATAATTACATTGAAATGAAAATGTTGAATGAAAATCATTCTACAATAAAAAAACATTTTTTTAAACATTAAAGAACTTGTATAATCATGTGTGTTTTTTAAAAACGTTAAATATTTAGGTATAATAAGACAAACTCAGTACTGAATTGCTGTGATATTGCGTACAACTCTTTCACCCTCTCTGTTGTCCTGATTTTTTGGCAGCGCGGGTAAACGGGGAGGAGCTGATGCAACAAAGGAACAGCATTGAGTCGCCCGTCCCCGCTGGAAAATTGTCCTCATTACATCTGTGGTGATTCGGCGCGATTGTCACTTCCTGATTGATATTAACTTTGCCCATTTCTTTCCACGACAACATGCAGTTAGCCATCAAGCAATGCCAACAACCTGGAAAAAAAAAAAACATCTTCCCTAAAGTCTTCCGTGTTTTGTGTTCTTTGGACTGCAGTGTCTCTGCCGTGGGGCGGCACGGTCATGGGTTTGATTCCAGGACCCCGGCCTTCCTGTGTGCAGTTCAGATAATGGATAAGGGATAATAGACGTCTCTGCCGCATGCATGCATGAGCGGTGCATGGAGCAAATTATCCATTTATCGAGGGTCGCAGGTGTGCAGTTCGCAGGGGACAGCCTGAACTGCTTGATAGCCAATCACAGAGATACACCTATTTAATCAATCAAGTTGTCTGCTATGCGATCCAGCTACGTCGATTCGGCACTGGATTTATGCACGTCGATGCAACATCATTTTGATAAGTTATTGAGTGATTGAATTGATATAATTCTGCATTTTATATTCTAAATTCCCAATGCCCTTTTATTTATTTTTTTATTCAGGTTTCGATGTTATTTTAAAGAAACTTATATTTGTTTTTCGCTCGCGCACATCATCTCAGGTCGGTGCCGAAGATTTACATCATGCACAACATAGACAATAGATAATAATAGAGCAACATAGATAATGGCAGCAAGGAGACGAAGCAATGTGTTTGTTTGTGTGGAAACACTTTGGATTTTTAAAAAGGTGATGGTCTTGAGAGGGCGGTTGCCATGTATAGCCTTTGCAAATGCCAATTGAAATGAAACACGAACACGACTTTGTCGAGACACGTCTTCGCCATCGCCACGGCATCACAAACAGCAACAAAACTCAAGGAATAAGCAGTGGCACAGTGCAAAAAGGTGTTGCTGCCTTATTTATTCAAAAACATGATCATAAATCTACTCGTGCTCAAAGAATTACTTATCACTGCAGGGCACCCAGTGAAATATCTTCGAAACCCCTTGGTATTTTTGAAAAAGAATATGCAAGCCGTTGGCAAAATTGTTTACTGTTACATGCAGTTGTACTTTAAATGGAACAATCACATCAGAAGGTTTATTTAATGTGAAAATTGACATGTTTCATAATTGTGTATATTCTTTTGTAAAAACAGAATGTTGAATATTGTTCAAATATATGAAGCATTTTATCAAAAGGGCTAGTTTGCACCGTTCATTTAATTTTGTTTGAAAAGAAGTTTATTCTGATAAGGGAAACTAGTGTATAAAAAGAACTAACTCGAACTGTTTCACTTAGTTTATGCTAGAATATGAAGAGAACTTGCTTGTTCTGATATCAATGCTGTTGTTTTTTGTACATTTTACTGTCAGTAAAGCTGAGGGTTTTTTTTTCAAATAAAATCAATGGAAATGGCATTCCATTGTGTTTAATTGAAATTATTGTTAATTGGCATAGGTTTATTTGCAGAAAGCCATTGTTACTAGATTGAAATATTCAAGCAAAAATCACCTTTATTGTATCAAATTGTGTCGCTCCCACAAAGCTATGCATTGCTTTTGTGTCAAATCGTTAAAGCGCATGGTCACGGAACAAATGAAAACTCATATCTCAAGGCACCAATATACTTTCTGCCATCTAATAGAGGAGCATTTCATTATTCTGCATGTCAATGTACATCACTGTCTTGGATATACAGTATAGTATAGTATAGTATACTGTAGTATACAGTATATATATAATATGTATATCTACATATACATGTATGTATATGTACATATACATTCATTTTCATGAATAAATAAATCATCCTTTTCAGATAATTTAAGTGAATTCTTGCTGGACCCAAGATTTCTCACCGCACACAAGTGGCACGGCAACCTGGTCGGCAATCACTGCTTGAAATCACCCTTTCCCAAAGGAGCGCGCGTGTGTGTGTCTGTGTGTGCTCTGTGTGTGCGCGTGTGTATGCCATGTGTGTGTGTGTGTGTGTGTGTGTGTGTGTGTGTGTGTGTGTGTGTGTGTGCGCGCGTGTGTTTTGGGGGGATAATGTAATGGTGGTCTTTTAATTAAGTATAGAATTGTGCTAAAAAAATTACATCCCAATGCAGAGGACGTAAAATATGTCAAATATTGTTGGAAATGTGTTTGATGACTGAAACCAGTCGGGGATGTCGTTATTTTTGTCATGCTGTTTTTCTTCAGTGACTGTGATATTTTAAAACGCTTAACATTTTAATTTGAATCCCATTTACAATAAAATAAATATGCTTGATCACTCGTGTTCTCTTACAGAATGGTTACACACCTTACTTCTGCCAAGGTATGTAAACTTATGAGGGCAATTCTAATTGAAAAATCTTTGAAATCGACTGGTCACACAAGGAACAGAAAGTAGAGTCTGTACTGTACATCGCCTCGAGCTGTGGCGCGGAAAGAGCGTAACTTTAGTAAATTGCCAATTTTATTTTTGTGACCTCTTACCTGAGAAACAGCGACAGTCTCCAGACGAGTAAGAAAACTCCAGCAGAGTAGTTCTTGCTCTTCATCGCTCCGGCGACGTTCGGACGGACCCGTCCTGCCTCCTCGCGGCTTTTGGAGCTTTCAGCACCGCAAACACCGCTCGTGAGTCTGGCTGTAATGTAAACAACGCTCAAAACATGCTACGCAAACCGGCGTCTCCCCGAATTACATGGTTCGGTTATTTCAAGTCAAAGAATGACATAGTATATAAAAAAAAAAACTATGCCGGCTTAAAAAAACGGTCAACTAGAGAGAAGAAGAACCCGTGCGCTCATCCTAGCTATTCAAACTCAGCTTTGGCTTCGTCCAGTGGCCCAGCGAAAGCTCAGTGGCAGAAAGATCCGCCTCCCTCATCGGGGAGGATGATTGACCGTCCGCTCAACCAATCATCTTGTCTCGTTTACCCCAAACTGAATAGCATCTGAAACTCCAGCGAAGTGGAGCTAATTCAACACACACCGTTGGATGCATCGTCTCCTCTGTATGCGTCCCTGTGGCTCTCCATCCGACTGCCCTGACATCTTCCCCCAGTTTCTTTCCATGTGTTTTTTCCTCCATCTGGCTCAAACACACTTTATTATTCTGCTCTGCTGGGCAGAATTACATTGAGACGCATGTGGCTCATATTCCCTGTCGTGAAGTCACCGAAGTTTATGCAAGTTTGCCATATGTGGCCAAAGTGGGCGTTGGGAGAGAGGAGAAGTTGATTGAAATTACAGTACATTTACAGGCCGATTTCTGTTGACTGAATTTAAGCTTAAATTAAAAAAAAAAAAATACACCCAGGTAAGAAATATTTGGGGTCTCCAATATAAGCAGAAAAGCAATAAGCATGTGTAAACTATAAAGAAACTCAGGAAAGGCAACATATAAGTTTGGAGAGAGAATAATCAAGAATAGTCTATTTTTGAAACATTTGTCTTACCTTTATAACTCCATTACTATAAATGTTCCGCAATTTTTGTGTGTGGAATTTTATGCGCTCTCTCAAAAAAGTTTTTAAAAAACCACTGAAACCTACCAAATAAAGAAGTATTCATCAATTTTGACTGTCGATTACAGGCACACAGTGGACATTGGACTTAAATGTCATTTTAACCCATACCACCATGTAAAAGGATTATGGGTTGCCACAAAAACCCATTGGGCAGTGTGTAACCAGTATTTCTCTTCGTCAACTTTTGCCAGGTAAGTTGGATGATGGGTAAGAGATGTGGGACAGTAAGCAAGTTCAAAAGCTTTGAGGCAGTACCTACACAGTAATAAAGTTGGTTTTGTTTTTATTAAATGGGTTGGACCCAGTCTTATTTAGTTTCAAGCAGACGTAGGAGCCAGCCAAACCTCCTAATTTCAACTGTATGCTCACCACATTACGGGCAAGCTTCACATCGCTCAATGCCAAAAAACTGCAACCAATCTTGGAGAGAATTTATGTGAGCATCTCTAATTATGTCAACTTCAACTCCTGCAAATATTTGAACAATATTATAAATATTTAGGTTTTTATGAGCCTGACATCTTCCTTTCCATAGGCGCTCACTACACCTTATGTGCAATGAAAGATGCGGTAACATTTTACCGGAAGTCAGGCGCATAGTAATTTCCATATGAGAGTAAAGGTGGATAAAAGGTCCACAAAACCTTTCTAGAAATTAGTAATGAATTTATGCAGGTGATAAAAAAATGTTTGAAGGACACACATACACTAATGAACCTGAACTACTACAAATATAGTCACCAAGTATAACTGCTTTATTACTTCCCACTTTTGGTTGTAGATCAGCAATATATTGCACCTATCATAATTAATCAGTGAAAACGTGCTCTATCAATGTATTTTATTGTGTTACAATGATGATTATATTAGTTGTGTAAAAAGTAAAAATATTGTTAAACACTACTTAGAATACAATGTGTCTCTCTGCCAAAAGCAAGCAATCAAAAGGTGGGATAAGTTAAATATTGTATATGTGTAAAGATTTAAATGGTAAGCAGTTTTGCAATTATATGAAATTGCAGTAAAGTTTCTGGGACGGAAATTATTTTTATTGCTAATATTATTGGTATTATTATTCTTGCTAATATAGACAATACAGGTACTGCATTGACTGATATATACAGACTGGATGAAAACAAATTATAAAAGAACTGCATCCAAAAGCATTCTTCCTCTTACAAAAATAATCATTTAACAGTGATGGTGAGTCTTAGCGAAACTGATTGAAACCATGTCAGTGATCATGCCACAGAGGGCCACAGCGAAAAAGTGGGCAAAGTGTTTGCAGGGATGCAGACGAGGACGAGTGACAGATTGGCATGTTAAAGATGACAAGGAACGTTAGAGACAGCTGTATTTTGAACCCTTCCCCTTTCATCGCGCCATCCTCATCATCCTAATGTGAAAGATATGAATTAGACATTAGGTTCTGGCTATGACAGAGTAGCATGGTGAAACTTTTAACATTTTATGTCAGCTGCCTACCACTCCACATACCTCGCTCTGATGCAGCTATCCAAATTCTGTAAGGTCACCTTCAACATACAATCCAATTCAATTATAAGATTACATCTAGGCTTAATGTAATTTAATATGATATCTATCTATATCTATATATAGATGTCTATATCGATATCTATAGATATCCATATAGATATAGATATCTACATACAGTTTATCTCTATCTATCTATCTATCTATCTATCTATCTATCTATCTATCTATCTATCCATCCATTTTCCGAACCGCTTGATCCTCACTAGGGTCGCGGGGGGTGCTGGAGCCTATCCCAGCCGTCTTCGGGCAGTAGGCAGGGGACACCCTGAATTGGGTGCCAGTCAATTGCAGGGCACACAGAGACGAACAACCATCCACGCCACACTCACACCTAGGGACAATTTAGAGTGCCCAACGAGCCTGCCATGCATGTTTTTGGAATGTGGGAGGAAACCGGAGCACCCGGAGAAAACCCACGCAAGCCCGGGGAGAACATGCAAACTCCACACAGGGAGGCCGGAGCTGGAATCGAACCCGGTACCTCTGCACTGTGAAGCCGACGTGCTAACCACTGGACTAACGGGCCGCCCTCTATCTATCCATATATATATATATATATATAGAGAGAGAGGGCGTAGAGACGTATCTATCTATATATATATATATATATATATATATATATATATATATATATATATATATATATATATATATATATATATATATATATATATATATATATATATATATATATAGTAGCACGTCGGCTTCACAGTGCAGAGGTACCGGGTTCGAGAGTTTGCATGTTCTCCCCGGGCTTGCGTGGGTTTTCTCCGGGTGCTCCGGTTTCCTCCCACATTCCAAAAACATGCATGGCAGGCTGATTGGACACTCTAAATTGAGGTGTGAGTGTGAGTGTGGGCGTGGATGGTTGTTCGTCTCTGTGTGCCCTGCGATTGGCTGGCAACCAATTCAGGGTGTCCCCCGCCTACTGCCCGAAGAGATAGGCTCCAGCAGCGACCCTAGTGAGGATCAAGCGGTTCGGAAAATGGATGGATGGATATATATAGAGAGAGAGAGAGAGAGAGAGAGAGAGAGAGAGAGAGAGAGAGAGAGAGAGAGAGAGAGAGAGAGATACAGTATTAACAATTTCAAACTTTCAGGATTTCTTCTGTGTATGGATACCTTCAACAGTTTGGCTGTATCTTTATGTGCTGTGACTATGCTAGAATTCTCTTGGGTAGTATCATCAAGTAATTTCAGAAGACCTAAACATGGCACTAAGGTTTTTTTCATCCAATTCTTTCTGTTCTTAAAAGTTGAACAATGCAAAGCCATGGTGCAGTTGCTTTTGCCTTCATTCCAGATTACAAATACACTTTGGGTGTCCCAAAATAGAGAACTCAAATCAGTTTAATTTTAGAAGAAGAACATGATTTCTTCATGCATACATTTGATCCAATTAAAAGTCTAATCCCATGTTAAATTGGTTCTTGGTCCATATACGAACCGGTGTGCATTAGTGGCGGCTGCTGGTCATTCAAGGACTGGAAGTTCACATTTTTTTTATCGGCCGTATATCATAAATGTGTCTACCATTGAAATGTAAATTCCACCCTCCGTTCCTTTGCAAGAAAATGATCCAGTAGACAACATTCATATTATCTGCAGTGGTGTGCAGTTTAGTTCAATAACATTTGTTTGGGCATGGTACATTCCAGACAATGCATTTACAGCACATACAATATTCAGTACATAGGAACAAGAGCCCACATGGAGTAGGCCGAAGCAGATGCTTATGGATGCCCATCCCACCACACATCAGGCAATACAACAGCAGTGTCCAAACCTTTTCCATCAAGAATTGCATTAACATGAAAAATAAAAATCTCACATGCGGGTGGAATAAAAATATGATTTAACAATTCCTGTAGTACAGCAGTCAGCTTCGCAATCTTAAAGCCATAGCACACATTGAAAAGATGCCAGGAGCTATATAGTGTGATTTTGGTTGGGGGTGGGGGGGCAGGGGTGTATTTATAAAAATACTTCATAAACACAGCCGGTCACACAGTAGCCTCGATCATATATATATATATATATATATTATTGATGTATATTCGTAGCAAATGTTAAGTCCTCATCTAACTTGTTTAGCTTGCTGGTGGAGCTGCTCCATGATCGAGGCTACTGTGTGACCGGCTGTGTTTATGAATGATCGTGATCGGAGTAAATCCACTTTTGCCGCTGCTCGTTGGGGAAAGAAACTGAAAAGAAAACAGAAAAGAGTCGCCAAACACAATGCGTCGTTTTTAACAAAGGCAAAGTCGCTGGAGATTGGTAAAATCTCTGGATCAGTTCAGAATAAGGAAAGAAAAACTTGAAAATGCTCCGGTGGAAGTTTATACTTCAAGATAGCTGATTTGCTGATTTCATTGTCAATTAAAGAGGGATTCCGCCTCATCATGCCGAAATCGAGTGTCTGGGCCAGCCCACTGCCCACCCCTAGAGATACTTAGCATACAGTGTGTTGGATAGCGCTCAGCATTTTTCTGATGACCGTCAAGTTTCGTGGAACAACCCACTCAACGCTTTATCATCGAAGCAGTTTCGAAACGAACCGAATAATGTTTAGGTTCCCAGAAATTCAGACACAGACAAAATGCGATAACAAAAATGGTTATGATCAAAAAATGCAAAACCGACAAAGTCCAAAACAGAAAACGCTGGTCACAAGGATCCAGGAAAAATGAGGAATCAACAGAAGGCAATGTCATGGAACAACGAGAAAACAAATAAAAAGACAAGAGTCCAATTCACACGATAAAAATCCAAAAGCAAGATCAAATGACTAAACAATGTGAAAATGAACACTTACGCACAAGCAGCCACAAGGTCAATAATCCGACAAGCAGCACCATCTTGTCATGCCTTAAATACATGGCTAACGATTATTGGCAGCAGGTCTGCCACCTGCTGGAGACACACAAGAACAGGAGCATGACAAGTAGAAGCTCCCTGGAGCCATGTAGTAAATGAGAAGCAAGTCTTTTCACTTAGGCCGACCGATGCAAAGTAGCTGAAAAAGTATTAGTATTCTGAACAAAAGATGGTGATCTCGCACATATTTTCAATGAAATGTACAGAGCGCGATACATATTTCATCACTTTTTTGGCGGGGGATGGAGAGGGTTCATGTTCATGTCTGAAGCAAAATCGCCTCCGGTGTGCAGACTTACAAGAGTACAGCATCATGTTACTCCAGTAAGGGAAAGATGGATGGGCACTAAGGGTTGCTACTCTTTGTGACTGAAATATTAATTTCCTGGTGCTTATACAATGCATCTCTGGGACAATCGTTTCTGAAGAACAAATTTAATGTCAACACAGACAGTTTCCCCCGCCACCTCACTTCCCCACTGTTACATAATTTGCTAGACGGTCTGAGTTTTCTGAATGCTGCTTGAAGTGTGATAGAAGTCACGCTTGTCTTCATAAATGCACTGAAAAAAAAATGCTGTGTTGAATTTACTCAATTTTATTTCATCAAGCAGTTGTACCAAATAAAATCATCTGTATCCAGATACATTTTTAAGTACAGTAGTTGTATTATCTATGATTTGTATTGAGATTATTTTATTTTGTGCAACCTCTTGATCAAATGAAACTGAGTATATTAAAAAAAAAAAATTCTGTCTGCGATTGACTGGCAACCAATTATGGGTGTGCCCGTAGACAGCTGTAAGAAAAAGTAGATCAAAAAATGTATGGATCCATTTTTCCAGTGCGAGACCAAAGCCTCTGGCCTCGACAAACCTCACTTTCCTCATACGCTGAAAAAATGTGCTGCATTTATACTCAAAGAAATAAAATATATATTGAATAAAAACATTTTAATCCAGATATATTTTGAAGTAGATTTCAAATCGACTTAAACAATGTATCTGGATACAGATGAGGTCATTTTGTGCAACCACTTGACAAAATAAAATTGAAGAAATTCAACGAGCATTTTTTTCAGTGTAGCATGCATCCTGAAGGAGACACAGCATTTCAGCCATTGCATTCTAATCTAGTGTCATTCTTCCTCTGTCACTCCCAAAAGGGTGAGGTCTCTGATGGGGCTTTTTTTGCCTCTGAAAATAGGAAGATAATGCGAGCACAAAACTCCTTTGCATATTTGCCTGCTGACATTAGCATTTACCTCAAAGCACTGCTGTGCTCCATCTCACACAGCCTCTAGCATGACTGTTGACTCTTACTAAGTCCTTCTAAAGCACTAAACAGTCAGACTATATTTTTTTCATCCCACTGTGCAAGGAGCTGTGCCAAAATCTTGAAGCTGAACTGATGCGAGACTGCATGTTTTGGTGTTTATAATGGGCAATTTCATCTGTCATAAATGCAACCAATATGGGATTTAGGTGGGGATTTTGTATGAATGTGTTCATTACCTGATTTTTAGGAGTGTCACATCACTGTGACAGATATATCTGAATTTTAATTTGCCCCCATTGCAATTTTGCACATTAATGTAGCGCCATGAATAAAGAAAAGAGACAGTTGGGCCAACTTGTGTGACAGCCTGCTTAACTAGTGGACATAAATAGCATGAGAGGCGAAGGAGAGCGAAACAGAGAGAAAATGCATTATTAATTTACCTCGGTACAGCTCACGGTTAAGCACTAGAGTACAAGGCAAAATGACAACACTAAAGCAAAGGGAGTTTTTTGTATGACATCAATTGATTTCGTTGATATTTTGGATGTCATCTATCATCAATCTAAACTGAACATGTATCCTATGGGCATTTTTGCCAGCTGTCAGTAGGTACACCTTGAACACTGTGCCAGACAATTTCAGGTAGTAGTTTAGAGTGCTCAATTAACCAACCATGCATAGAGGAAACCGGAGTATCCGGAGTAAACCCATAAACCCCCGAGGCAAACAGGCAAACTCCACACAGGAAGACGGGGGTCCGAAATGTAACCCATGACCTCAGTGTAAGGCCAACATGCTAACCAGTCAACCATCGTGCCGCTCTAATACTAAAATGTATTTGTTTTTTTCATTATTATGTCAAGTAGTTATTTTAGTAGAAGTCACTGTAGTAGGGAGTCTCTGCCCCAATAGAGCTTTATGCCTTGCAACACCACTGGACCTATCTGCTGAGAATTTAGAAGAGGCGGAGCTTATGCTATTACACCCTTGGGTTGTATCAACAACAATCAGCATCTATGCAAAGATGCCCAACACAGGAATTGACAAATACCTCGATGATTGCCGTTTTGAATTATGCTACCTCCTGCATTTGTTTAATTTTATGGAATAATAACGTGTCAGATAGCGCGAGTGTATCACTGGGAAAGAAATGTCAACAAAGACAAATGATATGTCAGGCGGCATGCAGCCCAAACAGCAAGCCCTTCATGCATACAGTGTAGTGCAAGTGGATCTCAAAAGGTGACCTTGCTCTGAGGGTACGATAATCCTCATTCAAGCCATTCTGCAACTGACAGTGAAATGTGGAACATGTTATATGTTATATCGCTCACACGCATGTACTTACAGACATGCAGCGACACACTCACGCAAAGTCACACACACAGTAACCCCCCCCCCCACACACACACACAAACACAAAAAACAGTGTTTCTTTGCTAATTACATTATTATACAGCACACATAACAAAACAGGGTGCGTCATCCGTCTGTCTCCCAGATTTTTAAAAAAAAAAAATAATTTCCAAAGGAGCCTCCAGCTGCGCCCCACTTTAATTGTCACGAGTGATTTACTTTCACCCAAAGCTACTACGGCGTCAAAGATAAAGAGATTTGTTTTTAATTGTTGCTCGCCAAATCAGGAGAACATCCAAGAATCCTTTGGCGGAGGTGAAATCGTCACATCATCATCAAAGATTCAATGTGGATTTTCTCGAAATCATCGAGCAGAAACAGTTGTACTTGTAGCTTCATTTATTTAGTAAAGACATGCTTTCTCACTTAGAATGTTTTTCCAAGAATATATTTATTCCCATTCTTTCAGAGTTGACAAAGCATGTGCAGAGGCATTTAAAAAAAAGTGTGATGAATTTTCAAAAGCCAGCGAGCCTGACATGTATTGTCTTTTTACCCCCCCCCCACACACACACACTCATTTCCTATGTGGTATAGGGGGATCGTCATCCATGGAGAAGAGTTTTATTAATTTACAGGATTATGCAGTGTCCTCCTCCTGCACTGTGTTTCACAAATATGCTTCCTATTGAATTTCAATGTATTTGAGGCCTAATGCAGAGGCTGGATGACGAGGTCACTCGACGGATGTCAGCAAGGATGTCATATGGTAAAATGACCTCGATTGCTATATGAAAAGATGCCGTACAATCATATTCGTTAATTAAGATTCCATGACACAGAAAAAGTCAATCTGTCAACAAGGGCCTGGGTAATTTATGGGAAATGAGTCTTTCTGGTTCAAAGAGCTCATGACCGACAATGTAAATGCTCTCATTGTTTTGCGCATGTAATGTAGGACGCTGATATTCCCATGTTGTCAAAAGTCCTTTTCCTTCGTGATGGACAATCTTATTCGTGAACACTTGTCTATAAGCTCGATTCCATCCACTGCACTGTCAACACGGCAATTTCTCCTGCCATTTTGAAAATGTTTCATATTTGTTTTTATGTTTGTAAATGTGTACTCTTTAATGTCATTTTGTGTTTCCCAGTGTTTTGGTTCCGATTTACAGAAAATGTTTCACATTCTGTGATATATGGTTTACAGTGGCACCTCTACTTACGGACGTCTGTCATACGAAATTTTCAAGCTACGAAACGCCTCACCAGAAAAATATTGCCACTTGTTACAAAAGAAATTTCAGGATACGAAAGGTAAAGATGCTGTATGGGCCGCTGTCACAGTTCCGAGTTTCCTGAACGCGACATACTTATAGCTGCTCTGCCATTGGCTATTACCTAGCATCTTTCTGGAATTCCATTGGCTAAGAGGGAGATTAAGACATACCTGACTGTCAATTAGTTATGACACACAGGCTTGGCCATCACTGGCTGCAGATGATCACATTACATTGCTTATCCAGTCAGTGCTGTGGGAAATTTAGTTCGCTCAGTAGTCAACGTGTGACTGTCGTGATAGTACGTCATGCACGGTTCATTTTGTGCACAATTTAAAAAAATTATACTTATGTCGTTTAATTTTATTTACTTTTTTTTCCTGTTTTTAATTATTGTGTTTTTTATGTCTTGAATTTGTAAAGTCATATTTTTGTTTTTCAGTAATGAAGGGTTCAGTGAATGTGAATAAGAAATGGTTGGGTTCGGTACTTTTAACAAGGTTAAGAACCACTGTTGTGGAAAGATAAATGGATAAGTGTCTATGCAGTGTCCTCGTGATTCTCCCCTCGGGCCATGAGGTGTTTTGCAGATAGTTTTGCGTGAATGTGAATCACCCAGAAAAAGTGTTCACCAGTCGGACGATCGCTCACGACGCCAATGTTTGCCTTGGACATTTTTGAGGACAAAAGCAAACGTCCTTGGATCAGTTCTTTCCAAAACGCCAGGCAAAAACCACTTCTGAGAGAGAACATGAACTAAAGAGGGAAAAAACAAAACAAAACAATGAGGGCGCAATTAAAAGTTAAATGACCATCATTTTTATTCTTTTCTCTCTATTCAACTCTCATTTAGTGTGCAATCATCTAATTGTACCATGTATTTGTTAAATGTTTTGATGCATTTTTATGCTTTCGGAAACAAGTCTGAATTTGGGGGGGCTTGGAACGGATTATGGCTTTTACATGGAAAACGAGTCTCTTCTTACAAAATGTTCTCGTTCAGAACTTTATTCCAGAACCAATTAATTTCGCAAGTAGAGGTACGCCACTGTATGTGTTCAGGGTTGCAGGGGTAAGGAGCCAGTCCCAACAACTAGGCAAAAAGGGGAAACCCTTCTGATCATTCCACAGGCAAGCACAGAAAGACAGAACAATTAGGAAGAGAGAAAGTGAAAGAATATATTCTGGAAAGAGAAAAAATGGATGACTAAAGGAAACATTTACGCTGTAAGTATATTGTGTATTTGAAATACTCTTGAAACAGTTCCATTTCCTCAACTTCACAACTCACTTCCAGGTGAGGCTCATATTACAAACATTCCTGTGTATGGACACGCCCTTCCCAACCAGGGGGGAAAAAAAGGCAAAAGCGAGCTGCTCGTTTCTTTATTGAATCCAAAGTTCCATGAGAATGTTTTTGCTTCCTTGATGGAATCCCACACGAAAACAGGACAGGTTTTCTTACGACCACGCAAAGCTGGCAAAGTAAGTCTCGACTTGTTTGAGTCTATCGTGCTGGTTTGTCAATTTTCAGGTGAAACGGATGTTGTCTTTTTGACAAAGGTAGCCTGGAAATACTCCAATGTTCCGTTTTGCATTTGATTATTGCAACTCTTCAGCTCCCACACGCAATAGGAGGAGCAGCTTAATGTGAAGGCTCACTTCACAGGCAGTGTAATTACACTACTCACTGTTGTGCTTGAAATGACAAATTTGTCCCAGTTTAGTTCTTATTTATTTCTTTATTGAGAGAATTTCACAAGAACGGTTTTCATTCTTTCCTTTATTGGTCAACCATGTACGTGTTGTGCAAGTGCGCAAACAGGATTGGAGGCCAAATGAGCATGTTGAAACACAACCAGTTTCTGTGATACAGATTCCTGTAGAGCACTGACAGACCACAGACTTAGACACCGACCGCAGTAAGGGAACACCTCATCCTTCCTTTGATTGAATACTGCTGCTAACTAAAGTACTCAAACTAAACCTAACCAAAAGTCTGTCTTCTCTCTTGTTCACAATATATTTATTCCCCATGTATTTTTCTCTTTCCTTTTAGAAATGGAAGCCAGTGTTGTTGTCATTGGTTCCACCCAGCAACAATGGAGTTGGTCGATTGGAGATTCAGTTAATAGGAGGTACTTTGATCTTACTTCTTATCTATCTTCCAAGTATCAATACGTCATTAACTGGCAAGCAATTCAGGGTGTACCCAGCCTTTCGCAATGACAGCTGGTAGGGCTCCAGCACGCCCACGTCCCCAGTGAGGACATATGGTTGAGGAAATTGATGCATGGATGTGTACCAATACTTTTTATTTGGGGTGTATTTATCTTCTATAGCAGGGGTGTCAAACTCATTTCACATTGTGGGCCACATACGGCCTCGGTGGATGTCAAGTGGGCAGGACCATTAAAAATGTTACCATACTCTGCTATAAATAATCAAAATAATATGTCTTTCCTTTGTTTTGGTCTAAAGATGCACAAGAACACAAGGAAAATGTTGAAATTAATGTACATATCTTATACAAAACATTTCATGAAATACCCAAGATTTCCTTAGACAAATGTGCAATTTACTTTTATCATTCACATACATGCATTGCAACTGATCCTACTGACTGTACAAAGGCACAACATCTTAACAAGTAAAGATTAAACGTGATTTATAGAGAAAGGAATTTTTAAACCATTTACACGAGCATATAAAATCTACATGTAATCCCTGCCTACACCTTACAAACTAAGGAGAGTGCTATAATATGTGTAAAGAATAAAGTATTCACATGTACTGTACAGTACTTGATAGCGTCTGCTGTGTTGGGTCTGTCTCAGTGACAGACTGAGGCTGCTGTTGTCTTTTCCTTTGATCAAAACATGAATTGCACCTTATTAAATATATTCATTCCGTGTCTTTTATGCATTTTTTCACTTTTAAATCATCCTGCGGTCCTGATCAAACCTCCTTGCAGGCCGGTTCCGGCCCGCGGGCCGTATGTTTGACACCACTGCTCTATAGCCTTAGTACAAACTTGTGTGTTGAGATCTGAGAATACATATATAGTACACAGGGAAAAGTCAACTCGGACTGCCAAGATGGCAAATTTTTTCACTCTTAGTTATTAAACTTCCCAGCCAGGTCCCAGTATTCAGCAATCTTCTTATCCAGGCATATGGCTTTTCACATGGGATAGTCACATGAGAAAAGGCTGTTGAAAAGCTGACTTTCAGATGCACTGTGAACGGTGCGTTTAGAATTTCACAATTTGGTTCAGTCACAATTCCGAATATTTTGAACCATGTTGCGCTGTTCGTAACCCGGATTATCCAGATCACATACACCCGATATCTGACAATGTCACAAGATAGTAAGCGGTCATTTGGAGGTGGAGGTCATTAAATGTACTCATCAACAGCACATATCTTTGGATTCGCCCATTATAATATATAGATTTTTTTTCAATGCAATTATAATGGCTGTCAATTATTCATGAATATTAACTAGTTTTGGGCCAACGCAAAACGTATGCCCCATAAAACGTTTTGCACAACACAACCCCAAAATGTGGTCATTTTGTGCAGAACAACCCACAAAACTAGAAACAAATTGACCCAAATAGTACATGGGTGCATTTTTTATACCAAATGGGTTATTTTCTGTCCAACTGTTTATTGTGAGAGTTTATAGTGAGTAAAACAATGGCAGGTGGCAGTCAGGGTCACCTGCTTTTTCTTCAACATACAGGGGAAGAGTCAGCACAATTCTAATGATTAACAGAAAGAATCAAAATGACCAGAAAGGCAGACAGACTAGACCCTGAACTGATCAGCAGTCAGTCACGGGCACAGATATCAGAATCAGAATCAGAATCGCCTTTATTGTCATAGTATCACATACAACGAAATTTGGGTGTCACTCCTTAGTGCATTTCGTAAAAAAAATAAAATAACGGTTTAATAAATACAAAACTCAACAACAACACACAACAGCAGCAGTAGTTGTAGTATGGAACTGAGGCTTATATTGCACACAGGTCACATATTGCACATGAAATGGCTCAGATATTGCTCAGTATTGCACATAGTGAGTTAAGTGAGTTTAAGTTTAAAATGCAGTAGCTTTGATTATTTTCTATGGCTATTTATAGAGACAGACAATCAACTCACATTCAATCTGTGACTGAGTGGCAACTAAGACTGCCCTGAACCAGTTACGGATGTATTATTAAGTTAGATGGTTGGATGGATAGATGAATGGATGGATATTTTTTGAGGTAGTAAGTCAACTGCCTGAGTAAAGACACAACATAGGTGGATACTGTCTGTTGATTAAGTGTGTGTGTTCGTGTAGTGTGCGTGTGTGCGCACGTGTGCTTTGTGTGTGCGTGCGGCGAAAACACGCATGCAGCAGCAGGGTGAGCAGTAGAAGATGAAAAGTAAATTTGACAGCTTAAATAGACCCCAGGATTGTAGAGATGGAGTTATGTAAGCACACCGGATGCACATTTTCTCTTGTTATCTGTTTGCACTTGCATGCATGAATTGCTGGTATACACATTACATATGATGAGTCCAATAATCCTGCAAAAAAAAAGAAAAAAAAGTCACATCTAAAAATTAAAATGTTACTCAAAAAAGAGAGCACTGAATCAGCCAGGAATTAAAATGCTCTTTGCAAATTTGCCAAGACGTCGGCTAAGAGTAAAGAATGCTCAAGCTGCAGAAAGTAAGTAGCTCAGAGGATGTTCATTTCCGAGAAAGGTTCTCAATGATGACGTAAATGGCTCCCAAAGGATATAATAAACACCAAGGCTTGGATATTCATGAGAGCAGTCAATTTGAAACCTCCACACTTAGTGAGTTGACCCAAAAGTGTCCAAGTGGCTGCCGTGATAAGAAATGCTTGAATTCCGTCGTGATGAAAAGGGAGGGGGCATTGTGTCTGTGCCGATGTGTGATTGTACCAGTGAGTGAAATGAGAAAAAAAAGAGTAGTCTAATCAGACAAAATTGCACAAAACTAATTGTGGAATATTTTTCCACCTGTTACCAACTGTTTCAAGTGACATGAATAATTTGAATATAAAGTTTTGAAATGTGGGGATCTTCGTAGACTGTGCAAGTGCGCTCTGGCATAACAATGGGTGCATCTTGAGATTCGTGCCAGTGCAAGCCTCGTTTAGGAATTTAGCAGACATTGCCGCCATTCTTTCCTTTCAGGCGGATAGAGGGCGTTTTTGGTCTTTTTGTGACTTGATAATTTGGTCGCTGAAAGTAGACTAAACTTTAGACTTAATGAAAGCAGACACGAACGATCGGGGTTGAAGGTGCACTTCACAGCGGTGAAATGTGATGGCCTGGCCAAACTGACATCATCCACCCCTGGATTTCTGTTTGCTGTTCCTTATGAACATACTTTGCACGCTATGAACTTCTGCCATTGACTTGCATTCGGCACCAAAATAGAGCCCCTGGTGGTTAATGGTAGTTGTTTTTATGCAGAATTATTTGAATGGGTTGCAATAGCAGCATTGACTGTATGTCAGCACAACAATCGAACAATCCAAATGAATAGTGATCAGCGGTGGCCGATCTTATTTTAAAATGATACATTATGATAACATTTCAGCCAATCATCATACAGGTTTGTTTGTGTTTTTTTGCCTGGTGACCAGCACCCCCTCGCAACCCTGTCCAGGATAAGCAATGCTGAAAACGGACGGATTGAAAGCTGGTTACTATGATCATATAAAACAATAATCATAAAGTTTATTTTTAGAAATCAGAGCTTCGAATGGGGATAGCACGTATCTTGGTGAGTGGATACGGCCCCCCCCATTGCCCACCCATGATGATGGGTCTGTGTAAATATCAACATTCTCAAGACACATAAAATAATGCACTGTGTTGAAAGCTTCTGAAGTCATCTGTATTGGAGAAAATAGTAAAGGAGTTTATTTTCACTCAGCGTTCTGATCCAATGTGAATGCCATCTTGCAATGTTAAAATAATTGTCTTGCCTTACTGCAGACACATTTCATCACAGACTGTATGTGCATAGTTATGATCGTTTCACACTTGTGTGTAATCAGCATTCTTTACACAATTCCCACAGGATAGTCACTTTGTTGTTTTCACTCGGTTACATGTGTACTTACAGTACGTATGTCCCAATGGAACCTGGTAATTCATAAGTCATGGCACAGATGCTCCAATACACAAACCCGCCTGCTTGGTTAGCTTTTCTGTCTATTCGGTCCTAGCTTCCATTTTACACCCACCAATCTAAAAGCCAATCTTTGTGTTGTCATGAGGGCTGAGATACAAGTTCCCCCATTCACTCTGATACATCATCTTCATGTATTTATGCACACATGTTATTTCACCTTGGACCGATGCTGTGACACCTTTTAATCATCTCTCCCTCTTGTCTTTGCTCTCTGGGTTTCATGATGCCAGACTTTGAATTCAAGCCCTTGATGCATTTTGAAAAGCCCTTCATGCCCCACATGTGTCTTGACATCAATTGATATCTATTTTCTCTGTTCACAGCCTGGGTTTATGGATTTCTCTTCAAGTGTGAATGTTAATAGAGTAATTTGTTCACGCGAACCTCCTTCGATCCTCCCTGAGCCTTCCGTACAACTGTGGGACACCAAGGTTTTGTGACAGCTGACAATGGTTGAAGCCAGTGGTAACCAAGACTCCACAAAGTGCACCCAAACCTCCCGAACACAGTAGAGCCTTCAATTCTCTTGGCCTCTTTCTGATGTATCTTGATAGCCTTGCCCAACTAAAAAATGATTGTGAGTCTTTAGAATCTAAAGACTGGTCTGAGAATCATACAAAGTTGAGATCATCCTCGAACCATTTCTGTATTTCTTCCCATCCAGGACTTGGCTGTCATAAGTCCCTCTGCAGTGTTGTTGGCTGTCTGACTTCTGTGCCTTCGACATCTTTTCTCTTAGCCTTGTTTTCCGATGGGGGCTCTCTGTATTTTGCATTATTGATTACCTTTGCCAAGTATCTCAAGCTGTATACACTAACGTGTATGTTTCTGTGATGGTGGTAATGGAGATAGCTACTGCCTTTGATAGGATGTCGAGAATTATCTCCTCTGATCGTGCACCTTGCAAGTGGCTACCCGTTTCCTTGCTTAAGGATTTCACATTTCAAAAACATGCGTGGTAGATTGACTGAACGCTATAAATTGTCCCTAGGTGTGAGTGTGAGCATGAATGGTTGTATGTCTGCCCTGCGATTGGCTGGCAACCAGTTCAGGGTGTCCTCCGCCTCCTGCCCAAAGACAGCTGGGATAGGCTCTGGCATGCCCCGCAACCCTTGTAAGGATAAGCGGATCAGAAAATGTATGGATGGATGGATATATACAGAGAACAATAGCGTATGAGGCATGTGTGCGCAAAAGTGTGTGTATAAAGTGTGTGTATAAAGTTCTTATATGAGGTGTATATTTATTTTGGGTACATATGTATGTATTTTGGTCGACAATTTTTGATCATTTAATTATCTTGGTAATGGGAAGCTAGGACCAAAATAAGATTGACTACTAACAGTACTTGTGGTTTTCATTTGAAATATTCATATTGAAGATACCTGTATTTGTTCTCTTTTATGTGTGATTTTTTTTTATTTTTTATGATTCCATGTTCTAAGTAATAATTTTTTTCAAAAACTCTTGAGATAAAACATCGCCAAATTTATAAAGAATTTATTTTCCTCCACAGCCTCTTACCATAGCTTGGACTGCTCACAACTCAACTCAGGAGTTTGTCAAATCCTCTTTGGGGAACTTATGCTTCTTTGAATCGTGACGTGACTTTGCTTTGAATCTTTTGTCACACTTTCAGAGAGGCCATTCCATCTATATCCCCTCTCTGATAGGCCCTTTCTAATGTGAGAAAAAGCTCAGAGTATTCTCACAATTTGTGCTGCATAACCCAATACGACAAGTTAAATCAACAACACTATGCAGCATATGCCTGGACTGGCCACGACAGTGGCAGTAGCTGTGAGATGGAAATGTTTTGAACATTTGTAAGAAGAAGCATTAAATGTGCAACTGTTGAATCTGCACGCTCCTAATGTCAACACATCACTGCAAGTTTTAGCACACCAGGCATAGGATCATGGATGTACAAAGAGACACATAGACTGTTCTGGCTAGAGTGACGAGGAAGCTTTGCTGTCCAAAGTCAAGAGAGCCACATCTTACTCAACAAGGAGTAGCGTGAGGAGTTGGACTAATTAAAAAGTATTGCTACCAAAATTCAAATGAAAACCCTTGATCAATGAGTGATGGATAATGGATGGATATAGATGAATTACGTCTGACTCCACTTGGAAAAAAAATGCTATTCAATTACAGTTTGTACCTGTTAACCAAACATTAGCTTTACAATCACAGTGGTACCTCTACTTACGAACGTCTCTTCATACGAAATTTACAATTTCCGAAACGTCTCAACAGGAAAATATGCCTCTTGTTACGAAATACATTTCAAGATACGAAAGGTAAAAATACAGCATGGCCAGCTATTCGCAGTTCAGAGTTTCCTGAACGCAACATACTTAAAGCTGCTCCGCCATTGGCTATTACCGAGCATCATGCTGGCATCCCATTGGCTAAGAGGGAATTCGACCGTATGTGTCTATGTGTGTAGATAAATATATAGATCGATATTTGTCGATGCAGCGTTCTCGTCATGAGGCGTTCAGATAGTTTTACGTAAATGTGAATCACGCAGAAAAAGTGTTCACCAGTCGGGCAATCGCTCACGATTGGTCATTTTCGAAGGATTGTTAAAAGCTGACAAAAGCAAAAATCCTTGGATCATTTTTTTTACAAAATGCCAGGCAAAAACCACTTCTGAGAGAGAACATGAACTGAAGAGGGCAGACAATGATGAGGACGCAGTTAAAAGTTCAATGACAATCACAATGATTATCCAATTGTAACATGTGTTTATTACATATTTCGATGCATTTTTATGTTTTAGGAAACATTTATGTCTGAATTTGGGGAGCGGCCTTGGAAGGAATTCGGTTCATGGAAAATGTGTCTTACAATTTTTTTCCAATTGATTTCGTAAGTGGCACCACTGTGGCTAACAGTGTGGCTGGAGTCAACTACTGTACTTCCTCATTTCATTTAACATCACCCTCTGGCTCTCCACCACCAAATCACCCCGCATCATCTCCTACCGTAATATCAAGGATATCAATATTGACTCTCTCGCTGCAAGGATCGCCACTCTGACTCCGGTCACGGACTCCTCTCCTGATGTTTTGGTTTCCCAATACAACATGGACCTCACCAACATTCTCAATACACTCGCTCCTGTCAAGTCCCGCCCTGTCTTTTTCACTCGGTCTGCCCCCTGGTTCACCCATCATCTCCGCTCCATTAAATCCAAAACTCGGCAACTTGAAAGACTCTATCGGAAAACTGGACTCACTGCTCATAAGGACATCTACTCAGCTCAACTTTCCCATTACAAGGACTCCATCTCTCAAGCCAAATCGCAATATTACTCTGGACTCATCTGCGCTAATACTGGAAATACTAGGACTCTCTTTTCTCTCTTAAACAAAATCACCCAACCCCCTGTCTCCCTACCCCCCCACTTTTATTCCTCTGACACCTGCAACACTCTGCTTCTATTTTTTATTGAAAAAATCAACAAAATCCACCAGCACCTGGGCTCCTCTGTACCCCTCCCCTCGCCTTACCTCCCCACCCCCTGTCAACTGCTTTCGTCTTTTGAACTCCCCCATCCTTCAATAATTTCAGAGATCATTATGAAATCCAAGACTTCTTCCTGCCTGTTAGATCCCCTCCCCACAGTCCTGGTTAAATCCTGCCTACCCTCTCTACTTCCTTTCATTGCAGCCATCATCCACTCCTCACTGTCCACTGGAATTGTTCCCGCCTCTTTCAAGATCGCAGCTGTCACTCCTATCCTGAAAAAAACTGGTTCAGATCCCAATGACTTCAATAACCTGCGACCAATTTCTCATCTTCCTTTCATTTCCAAACTGCTTGAAAAAATTGTTGCCTCTCAACTTCACTCCCACCTTATCCATAACAATCTATATGAACAATTCCAATCTGGTTTCCGTCCCCGTCACAGCACAGAATCAACCCTCTTAAAAATCACCAACGACCTTCTTATTGCAGCTGACGCCGGTTTAATCTCCATTCTCATCCTCCTTGACCTGAGTGCAGCTTTTGACACAATTTCTCATTCTATTCTCCTAAATAGACTCTCCACTATAGGCATCACTCACACCCCCTTACACTGGTTTCACTCCTATCTCTCTGGGCGCTCTCAGTTCATCCAACTCAATTCCTTCACCTCACAGTCCCTCCCCGTCTCTTCTGGTGTGCCCCAAGGCTCTGTCCTGGGACCCCTCCTCTTCATTGTTTACCTTCTCCCCCTTGGCAATATTTTCCGCAAATTTGGCATCCATTTTCATTGCTTCGCGGATGACACCCAGCTCTACCTCTCCAGCAAACCCGACGCCTCCCTACCACCGTCCTCCCTCTCACACTGCCTTTCAGAAATTAAATCTTGGTTCGCAAATAACTTCCTCAAACTGAACAGTGACAAAACAGAACTCCTCCTCGTCGGGACTAAATCCACACTTCACAAAACCAACAGTTTCTCTCTTACTATCGATAACTCCACTGTGTCCCCCTCCCCTCAGGTCAAGAGTCTGGGTGTCATCCTCGATAGCTCATTATCTTTCAACTCCCACATTAATAACATAACCCGGTCCGCTTATTTCCACTTACGCAATATCAACCGTCTTCGTCCCTCTCTCACCCCTCACACCACAGCTATCCTTGTCCACAGTCTCGTCACCTCCCGTATTGACTACTGCAATTCCCTTCTTTTCGGTGTCCATCACAAATTCCTCCATAAACTTCAACTGGTCCAGAATTCTTCAGCTCGTATCATCACTAGAACCCCCTCCTTCCATCACATCACCCCTGTCCTCCAGCAGCTCCACTGGCTCCCTGTCAAACTGAGGATCACCTTCAAAATACTCCTCTTCACATTCAAAGCCATCCATAACCTTGCCCCCCCCTATCTGTCTGACCTTCTTCAAATTTCCGTTCCCTCTCGTTCCCTCAGGTCCTCAGCCTCCCTCCGTCTCTATGTTCCCTCTGCCCGTCTCAGCACGATGGGGTGCAGAGCTTTCAGCCGCTCTGCCCCCAAACTCTGGAACTCACTACCACCCGACATCCGTAATATTGACTCTCTTCCCGTATTCAAAACTCGTCTCAAAACCCACCTATTTAAAATTGCATACTCTGTTTAGACTCATCTCCTCTTTTATTATTTATTATTTATAATTTTATATGTGGTTTTATTGCTTTTGATTGTACAGTGTCCTTGAGTGTTCTGAAAGGCGCTTATAAATAAAATGTATTATTATTATTATTATTATTACTTAGCGACACCGTCATTTTTTTTTCCTGGAGTCATCTGTTTGGGGTGAAGAATTTCGTAAAAAACACAAAAAAACCCAAAAAACAAGTAAGAAACACTACTTGCAAAGAACTGAGGCAGAGCGTCGTGAGCACTAAGAATGCACGCTCTTCTGAAATCTTTGTGTTCGACCAATGTTGCAGGTGGCGGTGGAGGAAGAGATCACGTTGCAGGCTTGAAGAAACACTACCAGCCTCAAGAAAGCAAGGTCAAAGTGATCAGACTCGCTGAGCTTATAAGTGTCCTGAGACTCCCACCAAATGCTGAAGCCTGTCCCATGGTGCCTGTCATCATTATGTAGGATTTCCAAAAAACGTATTAGAGAGGAGCAATAGCTAATTAAACGTGCAATCTGGTTTCAGGAAAACATGTCAGCTTTTTGTGTGGAGTCACAGGAGAGAACAATGGTGTTTGCTACACAAAAAGAAGACTGCGTGGACTGGGTAGAGAAACTTTGTCAAGGAACCTTCCAGGTAAGACCACCAATGATACTGTGTTTGCATGCTGTCAATGCTTTTCTTCTGCAGACTCAGGTTCCTCTCAAAACTAAAATATTTTCGGTTCTGTTAATTGATGCTTCTCTCTCTTCAGAAGAGCATTGGCACAGACACAAATCAGCTTCATATGGAGGAAAATCAGATATATGCAACAGCAAATGAAGGTAACAACTACCGTAGGACTTGAGTCCCCCCACCACCACTTTTTTTTCAATCAGTGCAACATTGTTTTAAATGAAATATTTTGTTTCAACGCTACATCCCCAGCAATATCTAATAGTCTTTGCCTAACTTGTGTTCAGAAAGGTTGCTATATAGTAGACGGAATATTAATAAGAGAAGTATGATCATAAAATTATGTATGGTGCCGTCCCAAACATATATTTTTTTAGACATAGCTTTTTGTCCCCTGTTTCCAGCCTCTGAGTTTTGTGTGGTGGTGCAAAAGACGGATGCAGCAATACGTTGTGGACTACAGGGATCATACTGGCTACAGGTCGGACAAAAGACCCTGATTCTGAAAGATGCCCAGAAGGTTAACATTGTCAGACAGTGGCCATATGAACTGCTGAGGCGATATGGTAAAGATAAGGTAAGGGCTTTCAAATGACTAAATGATGAACAAAATTCAGGGGGAAATTGCACATTTCATTGATATGCTTTAGATGACATGAACATGGACAATCATATTCCTGCTTGGCATCTACCTTCTGGAGAAAAGTCAAGAGCCATGAAATTCAGTACTGTCATGGATCTGTTTGTGACCAACAGGTAGCACTGTGAGGCTCCGCCTGCAGCTGCACACCTGTTGGTCATTGTGTAATTAGTGCCGCTTTAAAAGACTTGATGCCCGACCACTCGGTATCGGGTCATTGTTGCTTTGGCTACTGTCATGTTTGTTTGTTCAGTCATGTTTCGGTCATGTTTTTGTTATTGAGTTTTTGTTATTGATAGATTAGAGCTTCAGTCATGGTTTTTGTTTGATACTTTGGACTTTGTTTGTTTAAGATTTAGTTTTCTGTGTTTTATTAATACAATCTTTCAACTACACCGCGCTCCTCCCTCTTGCCTGCTTTTTTGGGGTCCACCACCACCACGTAACGTGACATGTACTGACTCAAAATCTGGATCTGGTCTCGGGAATGGGATGAATTAATTGTGTAGAACTCAGGTGCCAAACCCGTGACCAGATCTGGCCCGCCAGATAGTTGTTACGTGTGTAGTACTCTCAGCAACAGGAAAGTAGGCAAAAACATGTTAAAACGACGATGATGATGGTGATCATTCCTCAGTATAGACTCATTGTGCCAAAAATCCTCAACGGTCATCAGATCCATAAAGCAAATATTCCTGTGTGTTGTATCAGCACTTCGTTCATAATATTAAAACTTTATTTTTACTTTATCTGAAATATCTTGTAATCATAAGAGTTTAGCATAATTGCATCTTTTCAGCGTGGCCCTAAAGGTCTTCTTTTTAAATGACAGATAAACATTTTGTTTTTTTTAAACCAGGTGACCTTAACCATTGAAGCAGGAAGACGATGTGACAGCGGTCCCGGAACATTCACCTTTAAAACACAACAAGCTGAGGAACTATTCAACCTGATTCAGAGCACAATCAAGCAAAAGACTCGGGCTGTCACATCGGGTAACCTTCACCAGGAAGATGACAAAGCTTCAGCACCAAACATACGAGCTCATTCCCCTCTCCCCGAAATACCGGATATGACCAGCATGGCCTCCATTCTGGAAAACACAAGGTTACAGATAAAGACATCTCCCACCACAGAGGACAATATGGGATGGCGACTTGGCTCCACTCATTCATCAGCAAATCAATTATCACAGCCAGCACCAATCACACTCATGCCTCTCCCAATGGTCCCGATACTGGACAAACCCTCTGGAGATCTTCACGGTCGTCCACACGAAGCTGAATACGCCAACCCGGCCGACTGCATCCAAAATATACCAAAACCCCAAGTTATTGTGTCTCATGTCTATGTCGACCCCGCAAGTGTTCTTCCACTTCATCCTCCAAGTTCAAAAGAAACTACGAATCCAATTGCAGAATCTGTTTATTCAGAAGTGTATGATAAAGTCAATCTGACCAAGAATGAACCAAATGCCAACTGGAGCGAACAACCGATTAGGCATTTTACAGGGGATGAACCAATTTATACTGTACCTGTAAGCAAGGAAGACAAAGTTTCTGATCAAGTTGACGCCAAACCAGATCCATTCACGCACCTCTATGCTCAAGTGAATAAACCAGCCCCATCATCTAGTCCCTCTGCAACTTCACCTCCTCCCTCTTCATCATCATTAGCCAACAGCATTGCTGCTCCCAAAATCTCTGACACCCCTCTTGATGATGTCATCTATGAAAACCTGGGCATCATTTGACTCAATTTGTCTGTTGCTGGATGCAAAACTCTGAAAGCTGAAATCTTCAATGTAAATTTAGAAATGTAGATATCTGGTACACATTTTCATTTTCAATTGTGTATAATATTGTATGTACACCTATTATAAGCCTATTGTAAGCATTTTTAACCCCCATGCAGTAATTATCCCAAAATTGGACATTTCGGACACTTTGGACGATTTTGGACTGTTGGACAAATGGACACCACAGACAAAACAGTGAAAAATAACTCCACGAAGCTGAAATTTTGCATAGGATGTATATCTATGTCTTGGCCAATTCCCACTGAACATTTTGAGGGGTTGAAAGTGAAAAAAAATTTTAAGTGAAAAAAGTTGTTGCACATTGGAAGAGGGACATCTTTGGGACGTAATACCCTTCATGCAGCCGCTTAAAAATACTGCATGAGGGTTTTGAATAAAAATGTTGATACGAAAACAAACAAAAAAACAGTGGTATGAAGCAAGAATGAACTTCAATTAATTTCCCCATAACCAATAAGCATGCAGTTGATCATTATGGAAAAAGGGTTTAGTCTTGAAATACTTTGTCACACAATGAACCATACATCGAATCACAGTTCATCATGTTATTTTGGCATTGCTGAAATGACCTCATGCTCTTATATTTTTTTTACCGTTATTGTATTGGTTTAATTCAGGGGTGCCCAAACTTTTTGGACCGAAGATCTACTTTTCGATCAACTAACCTCCCGGGATCTACCCTTACCGGCGCGCGTGCGCGCACACACACACACTCACACACGCACGCACACGCGCACACGCACGCACACACGCACGCCATGATGAGAAACAGCCTGAAACTGAGGCATGTGATGCACTTTTGCAGCCTGTTAACTATCGTAGCTCACACGTACTGTTTTAAATTGCTTCCCTGGGCCCTCCTAGATTCCTATTCTTTGCCCGTGCCCTTGGTGAATTGTACACGAAGCAAACTCTGAATGAGAATAATGACGATCAAAGATAGAGCGCAACAGCTCTGATCACAAGCTGCAATTGCAGACTGCTGAGCGCTAACAACTTCCGGTGAATTAATCACGCGCCACCGTAAATTCAAGATTTACCTGCTTTATTTTATTTTTTAAATAATTTTTGGGTGAAAATGAGACTGATAACAAAAAAATATATTACTAACATGTACAAAGACACACAAATGGTTATTTGTTTTTTTTCTCCTCGACACTCCTCGGATCTAATTGGGACCTGTCTTAGATCTACCGGTAGATCAGGATCTACCTAATGAGCACCCCTGGTTTAATTGATCACGTTGAAACAAATCTGAAGTCATCTCAACTTTATTGTCAAATATGCTCCATGTGAAACATACAGCACAGAGGAAATTGTTTTCCTCTCAACCACAGTGCAAGCAGAGGAGAGAGAGGAGCCGCTGCGGATACCCACGCCGCCATCAACAGAACGGTTAACATAAAATGACAAAATAAGACAACTCAACACATGTGACAAGGACAGTCATGCAATCTTAACCACTTTTCTGAATACACTTTGTTGTTTGAAGCAGTTATAGATGAAAGAGGAGAGAATCAAAGAAATGTTCAAAGGCTAAATGTGCTGGAAATGTAAATTAGTACATTTTAACAATACTATCATGACTCGTTTTTTAAATGTATTATTTACAGTTAGTTTAATTACAATGAATGAATTGACAATTTGAAATGAATACATTACAAACGTGCTCGCTCTCTCCTGTGCGTGCGTGTGCATGCGTATGTGCGTGCGTGTGTGTGTGCGCATCTGCTGTTTTTTGAGGGAATGCACGGTGAAGAGGAGCGCGTAAGGTCGCTTTTGCAGTTAGCTGTCGCCATCTGCTGGCCATAGGACAGAACCGCGGGCTACTCAAAATACTGTCCGTGCCGTTCACAATGTGTCACTTGTTTGCCATATAAAGGACCGTGTTTGTTGTATTACAGCATTGCCAAATAAACAAATAACAAAATAATATTAAATGCAAGATTCTGGTTTATCTTTAAAACAGTACATTACATTTTCAGTTAAAATAATTTTTGAATGCCAGAGAGTTGACGTGCGTCTGGATGTTTTTTTCAAATAAAATATAATATACTAACTCAAGATTTAGGCAAGGCCATTGGAGTCCAGTTCCCATAAAGATAGTTAAAAAAAGGCTCTTCGGGTCGACTACCTAATATTCCATATCCATCCATTCAAATGATGCTTTGACATGATGCAGATTTTTGATGACCGGAAACGGTCAGCGAGTTTAAATAAACTGATCACAAGATGGAGCAATATGTCAATATAAATAAAATGTTTTTTATGCATATACCTGTGTACTGTTTACTGAGCACCGAAAAAAAAATATTCTCAAGCATTCTGAACCATGTGTTCGGTTCAGAACCGAACCAATTTTTTTTTTTATCCTAGAAAGTCAGACTCAAACAAAATGCGACAACAAAAATATTTATTTTCAGAAAAGCGCACCGACAAAATAGAAACACAAATCGCTAGTCACCTGGAGCCAGGAAAAACAATGCATGAACAAAAAGCGTAAGAATCCGAAAACGAAATGTCAAAAGTCCAACAATGGGAAAGGAAAGATCAAGAGCAATAATAAAATCATGAAAATACTTACAAACAAGGAACTATGAAAAACGAGATTGACGATGAATAATATTGAGAGGTCTCAAATACGACACTTGAAGCACAACAGCAAGCAAGGTTAATAATCCGACAAGGAGGCGTCATATAATGATATAAAAATACAGTAATCCCTCGCTATAAGGCGGTTCACTTTCCGCAGCTTTGCTGTTTCATGGATTTTTTTAGTGCAGTTTTTTTAATGCTTTTTTTTAAACAGTGAATTGTGTTCTGCATCCTGATAGGCTAAGGGACTGACCGACGTGAACAGTCTCTGCACCTTGTCGCTGTAGAGCTTGCCAAATTTACCTTTGCAAACAATTTCGAATGTTCAATCAGCTTGCCATGCATGTTTTTGGAATGTGGGAGGAAACCGGAGTACCCGGATAAAACCCACACAGGCACGGGGAAAACATGCAAATTCTATACAGGAAGACCGGAGCCAGAATTGAACCCTACACCTCTGCACTGTGATGCCAACATACTAACCAATCGATCACCGTGCCGCCCGCGCCGACATTCCCCTCATCAAAATCAGTGCAAGCATCAAGCACAGATTCTTCTCCTTCGACAAATGTCATGGCCAAAATGCTGAAAATAGTGCACAACGGATCCACATGAAGGACAGCAAACACCATATGACAAAACAACGACAAAAAAGCTGAGCTCTTGAAGACGGCTGCCAACTAAGACGCTATCTTAAAGCTTTGAGTGACTTTTTAAAAAAAAATCAACTAATCGGTCAGCTATGCAAAACCAGTGCCTCTGCACTGTGAGGTTGATGCGCTAACCACTCAACCATTGGGCTGCCTCATACTGTGCATGCATACAAAAAAAAATCCTTCAAGTGAAACCTTTTCAAAAATATGTTTATAAAGGAATTATCTTGACATAATTGGACAAACATTTTGGTCCAATCTGTTAATGAAATAATAAGGCAGGGAAACTTGGTACCTGGCGGTCATGTGTGATTCACCGAAAAAAATTGGGAGTGATATTTACCTGTCGTAGTTTATTTTCTCCCAGAAATTCGAAGTACATTTTACAAGGACAGTCTTTGTGTAAATGTTATTTCCATCGCTGCATCGACGTGTGGGACGTCATGCACGCGTTGAGCATGACGTCTCTGATCCACTGGTGAAAGGAGACGTTGATTCTCTCTTTCATCTGGAACTGCTACAAATAACAAGGCGTGTGCAGAACTAGTTGTTACGATTGTATTCTTGTCCATGTTTTATTTTACGTGTTCTGTTATATTATTTTCTTATTTTATATTAACCATTCTTTAAAGTGCTATGTTACAGCTGCAGCTGTTGTGAAAGCGCAATATACATAAACATGTATTCTATTGTATAAGGGTTATTTATACCTCATATCCAGTCTATCTAGGGGTGACACTTGACAGGTCCCTCACCTACAAGGAACACATCATAAAGACCAAAGCTAAAGTGGCATCAAGGAACAGCATTCTCAGGAAGCTTACCAACACAAAGTGGGGTGCTGATGCCAAGATAGTACGCACAACAGCGTTGGCTTTATGCTTTTCTGCAGCGGAGTACGCATCACCGGTTTGGTGCAGATCAGCCCATGCCACCAGGGTTGATACAGTGCTAAACTCTGCATGCCGTGCTGTCACTGGCTGCCTGAAGCCCACAAAGGTTGATGACCTATACCTACTGAGTGGGATTGCTCCACCAAGCATCCGGAGGACAGTTGCATCCCAGAAAGAAAAGCTGAGACAAGAAACTGACACCCGCCACCAACTCTACAATCATGAGCCAACAACCAAAAGGTTAAAATCAAGGCAGAGCTTCCTGCACTCTGTAGAGGCTCTGGACAGCAAACCGGAAAAGCAGCGTGTCGCTCTGTGGACAGAACATCTTACCCAAGCCCCACAGACAGTGTCTTTTACCAGGCCATGCGAATCTCTTCCATCTGGTGCCAGTGAAGCATGGCCACTTTGGTCCTGCCGTAACCGCCTGAGAACTGCCGTCGGCCGATGCAAAACAAATCTGATGAAGTGGGGGTTTAATGAGACTGGCGACATCTCTTGTCTGTGTGGAGAGGATCAGACCATGCAACATCTCTTTGTCTGCCCATTCCTCCCGACACCTTGCACCCAAGAGGACCTAGCTGATCTCACCCCGAATGCCAGACAATGCATCCAACAATGGACTGGAACCATCTGATGATACGTAGTGACTCGAGAAAGAAAGAAAGAAAAAAGGTTATTTATACAGTGATCACCACTTCACGCTTCAAGTTTTGCGGCTTCAGTGTTTTGTGTTTTTTTCCCCCCAAATTAATAAACACATTTTTTAAAAATGCAGCCATATCAGCAGCCAAATTGCAGAAAAATGCATTGTTTCATGTCGATGCGTGAGCGAGAAGATTTCTCTGCATGGCAAACAAAGAGCTGACGTGATCAGAGGCTTTGTACATGCCTGGACTCGACTGTACATGCTCACTCACACAAGGTGCGTGATTGTTTCCGCTGCGACTTCGACCAATAAAAGCACGTTTGGATTTATCCTGTGAGCTGATTGGTTGCTAATCATTGCAGCCTCGCCCATCATTTTCCCTTGTTGTGTCTAACTGCTGGCCTCGCATACTGTATCTTTGTGTTGTGTTCGTGATATATATATTTTAAAATTAGTTAAGCTCTGCTTCGCCGAAGCAATGCGCTCATCCCTCCACGAAGATTCCTGAGGCTGCTGAGGAAGCATGGCCTGCCACAGGACGTGCTACGTCAGTTCTACACGGCAGTCATGGAATCAACCCTGTGTTCTTCCATCACGGTTTGGTTTGGGGCTGCCACAAAAAAGGACAAAATCCGACTTCAACGGACAGTTAGGGCGGCGGAAAAAATCATTGGCACCATCCTACCCACACTTGAGGACTTGCACACTTCAAGAATCAAAACAAGGGCACGGAAAATCCTACTGGATCCACCGCACCCTGCCCACCACCTTTTCCAGCTACTCCCCTCAGGCAGGCGCTACCGATCCATGCGCACCAAATCCAGCAGACACTTACACAGCTTCTTCCCTCTAGCCATTAACTCCCTAAACAGTCACTGATTTATACTCCACCGCACCAGACACTTTAAAGCGCTCAAGGACATCTGCATAATTGCACACTTCTTGTAAACAAATACTGCTACTGGTCACTTTAAAATGGTTCAATGATTTTCTGCACCAACTGTTATAGTATTGTATCCTACCACTGAACATTTTAGCTCTGCTTAATACTTTGCACTTTGTCTCACAGTTGTCACTGATTCTGATTCTGAAGATGGCAACATCAACAGGGACACATTGCTTCAAAGGCGACGGTGAGGGGGCTGGTTCGCAGGCTTGACTTATTTTGAAGGTTTCCCAAACCGGTCAGCTGTTTTCTACGACACGTCACTGGGAAGCAGTGACAGCTCAGACGAAGATTCAGTTGACAGCCGAAACTATCAGGTTGGTCAGAGTTTGTTTCTTCACAAAAAAAAAGAACATTGTCTGATAAAAAAGAAACCTTAAATTTATTCAAACTAATAACAAGACAAGATGAACGCCATACCCACCAGCATGCTTTTCTCCAATTTAAAAACCTCAGCTACACCGTCAGCAGAAGAGTCTCAGGTGAACCAAAAGCCGAAGGTCAAGTGAGAGGCGCCTTCTATGCCACCAACACAAGCCTCTTCTCCTCTCTCAGAAGCGATGTTGATGAAGGTTAATTACTGTATAAAGTTTTAAATTAAAGATTTAAGTAAATATGTATACTGTTGTAATCTTTGTCTCAAATATCCATCCATTTTCTAAACCTCTTTTATCCTCACACCCAGCTATCTTCGGGCACACCCAGAACTGGTTGTCAGCCAATCGCAGGGCACACGTAGACGAACAATCATCCTCGCTCACACTGACACCTAGGGACAATTTTGAGTGCTGCATTAACCTGCCACGCATGTTTTTGGAATGTGGGAGGAAACTGGAGTATCCGGAGAAAACCCACATAGGCTCGGGGACAACGTGCAAACTCCCCACAGTAAAGCCGGAGCCGGAATCGAACCCTGTTCCTCAGCACTGTGAGGCGGACGTGCCAACCAGTCGCCCATTATGCTGCCATTTAGCATAAATTATAATTAGAAAACAATTTCATCCCCAATGCTTACTCACCCCATATATTTGACGACCTACAATGGATGCGGTCAGGCATAATAAGAACACATTTGGCACATATCCATGCAGCTCAGCCCCCTGTGAACATTCAGCTCTTTAACTCCAATATCAGTGTTCCACTTAACACCCAGGACTGAAGGGTATCCCACATTGTACTGACATAACCTGTAAGTATAACTTTAAGGGAAGAACCTGAAAACGTTGGATGAATGGCTAAATGTACATCTAAAACAGATGTTTGTTTCAACCAGTATTTATTGGACAAATGGGTCACATTGACTGAATGAGCCGCCCAATTAGTTTGCTGATTGAATTTTCAGCCCATTCTCATGGCCATGATGGCAATAGCATTAGTAGTTGTGCTACTATTGTATTTCTACATGTTTGGAATTCTTATTATTATATTTATTGACTTCACGCTTGGCTCTCGACGAAGGCGGACGCTTTTGCTTTCTGCTCCTGCCCCCCCGCCCCCCCTCACCCTTCCCTGCTCGCCACTCAGTTTATGTGCTGTACTTGTTTGACTATCCTAGCATCCTGCCATATTTTCATCCTAAAAACAAAGATGGAATTGTTGGCTGGTCTCTCGATACCATCGACAGACTTTTGCTGCTGGGTACACCCAAGATCCATGGAGGTAGTGGAGAATGGTGTGCCTGTCAACACTGAGGATGTGGAAGACATCTACATTATCGGCCTTCTGATAACAGGTATGCTGCTGTTTGGTGTTAGCAGTTTCCTGATCTATTGCAAAATTCAACCGACGGGAGCGGCTTTATTGGAAGTGAAGAGGCTGCCGGTCTAAGGATGGCATAGTGCGGATGTCCAACACTCAGACTCAGACTGTGCTCAACTGCAAAATTGATGCGGTTTTGGAGCGTCATTGCAAGATGGACAACAACTAGGAGAAACTGGAATCCGTGCTCAGAAATGGAAAGAAATCGCGGATTTGGCTGATCGACGCCATTAAAGAGACACAGGCTACGGACTCAAGGCTATCTGGAATTGTTGGCAGCCTGCTACCAAAAACAACATCTGCTATCTCGACCTTTCCCCTGATGAAAGTACGCATGGAAGCTAGTGCCTTACCATCACCCCCTCCTTCTTGGCCATAGACTGATAAGCCAGGACTGTCTCCATGAGAAGACCTTGACGTAGCAGCTGCGGCCTGACACGCACACACAACCAGACAATCACACGCGCATACACTCCCTTGTATCACCGCCTTCATTGTTCATGTCTTGTGACTTGTTGTAATTGTCATACGCTTGTTACGTGCTGGGGTTTTTTTTTTCCTGGACTGAAATGATCCTCAGATGAGGATAGTTCAAGCGTGTTTTTTTTTCTCCCCCTCTTCGTCCCTTGTGGTTTCTTTCTGACTTCTGGGTTGAGTGAACGCTGGCGCGTTTGGCTGCCGCTGCTCAACCCGCATTGTGTTTTTTGTTCTTGTTCCTGATTGTAAAGTGTCCTTGGGTGTCTTGAAAGGCGCTTATAAATAAAATGTATTATTATTATTATTATTCGTCAGTATCCACATCATTTTGAAGCAGGTGTCACATTTGTTTCATGAAATTAAGACACAAACTCAATAGTTTCCTTATCAACGAGTACACAGGTGTAATATTTCATTTTATTTATATATGCAAGCAAGTTGATGTCTTTACAAATAAAAAAAGCCACTGTCTGCCCAAGCTGCTGGCACACATATATGTACAAAAATGGGGGAGTGAATCAAAGAAAGCCTGCTACTAAGCAACTAGAGTGGAGTACAAAAAGTCTACTCTGGAAACAAAGAAAAAAAAAGAACATCTCCCGACGTCCAAAATGTCCAACCTTGATGTTTGTGTACATCGCTGATAATCCTTTTAAGGTTGCAGACTCATATCAGTGTTTAGTTCTATTGTGGTGTTCATGATACAGTAGAGTTGAATCAATCAAGAATAGAGGAACAAATTGTTCATCCTGTAATTCAGAGTTGACAATTTGAGCGGCAGAACTCACACTGTAAATTTCCAACAAGACAAACTAGTCAAAGTAAAAATAAATTCTCACAGAATGCTCGAAATCACATTTTATGTTTCGGGAAGGTTTGCTTCATGCTGAAATCACCCACCACAAAAGCCAAGGTTGCGGAATGGTAGTGTGAGTCCAATTAAGCAACCGGAGAGCGGGTAGACAAGTAGGACGCAGGATTAGCATGTGCAATACAAACATTTTCACAGGGAGATTCAAACAAATGTGGAGCAAGCAGCTCACATCCGCTTCCACTTTTTTAACACCAGTCGAGACATTCTTGATTCACAAGGAAGATTTCCAGCTCGAGAAAAATACCGAATTGGTTCGATACATCATTTTGAACCACGGTAGCACCAGTCCTCACAGCCAACAGCACTTTTGTCTCCATTTTTGACTCAATCCGATTTACATTTTCATTGCTCTTACCTCATGTCGCTTTGGCTACATGAGCTGTGGAGCTTGTTGCTAGGTAACACGATATAATGACAACACGGTTTGAAGGAGCAAGACTAAAGAAAGTCTCCAGTGTGATTTTCAAGATTGCCATAAGTGAACTGGTCATCATCGACTGCATGTGAGAGCAGGAGGCAAAAGGATGTGAGCTGAGGTGGGCCGGTGCATAATGGGCGGCCAGAGCAATACATTAGATCATAGTTGCAAATCTCGTGAAAAACAATCAATATCACTTAAGACTTGCAGTTTTCTCATGCACTTATATGCCAGAAATTGAAGGTTAAGGATTCATGTTTCATTGTTACTTTTGTTAAACTGGTACAATATATTGCTCTGGTGGTAAACAACTAAACAAGCTCGCTAGCTTAGCAACACCATTAGCAACTAGGACTTCAATACTGCAAGCTAAAAAGTGAAAAACAAAACAAAAATAGCAGAACAGCGCTAGTTGAAATAACTTTTTTTTGTACTGTTTAATTCTTAAAATTATGACCATTGAATGCATAACCATGCCACAAACAACAACTAGATTCACTGTCTTTTTTTCATAATGAATAAGGTTTTCTTCATTTTTATGAATTAATTCATTTTTATCATTGTTACGTCTTCATGTTATACCAATGCTGCAAGACTATACACATGGTCCCACAAAGGGGACGTCAATGCACACACACACACACACCAAGAATAAGAGATAAGAGTTCACAATGGTCAATAAGTGCACAAAACATTTTTTTTTTTTGTATCTGAGGTTAAAAACACTGACAAGACATCCATTGTCAGGCAATGAAATGATATGGAATGTATACAGTTAATGCAAAACTAGACCCTTAAAAATACTGACGGTATTCACACCAGAACGCAGTCGCAGTCTGGTGAAGGTCGCCTGTTGTGCCTCATCCAAGCTGCATTTACACACCGTCAACACACTTTGTTTCTTTCAAATTGGTTGAACTTAGGTAACAATATGTTCACTCATATCACAATGTTTTTCGACATAACACCGTTTGATCTCTTCAAAGCTCTTCAATGTTGGGGAGACACATTGTATCTGACTTTGTGTTCATTTTCCATTCAATGTCAATTCCAATGTCTAAAACGTCACACCATATTTACTTCAATTTGTGTAACGTGGTCTTTTTATTTTTTTGCCAAATCATAACATGTCAAAACGTTCACAGCATTTGTTTTAGTGGCTGCTTGGATAAATTTTATCTTTCATCAGTATTTTTTTGTGCATCTGTGTGTGTAAATGCCGCTCCAATAGTGAGATGCTGGACAATGAGACTCAACTTCACCCTTCAGACTTTGTTAGAAATAATCATCTCGGCTGCTCTCCCCAAGTGTTTCACATATATGTATATATCTTTATACAGAATATATGAAGGTGCAGTGCATATTACCGCTTAGAAAAAAAAAAAAATCACATGAATTCCCCTTTTTTTGACACCCTTCTGTAATTATGATTTGACAAAAATAGGATTCAAAGTTCTTAATAAAATAGTGAAATGTTACTGTGAACAGTAAAAGAGCAGAGTTATGGCTCAGAGTGATGGCAATAGTGGACTTTGTGTCTGTGTGTGCGCATGTGTGCGTGTGTGTGTGTGTGTGTGTGTGTGTGTGTGTGTGTGTGTGTGTGTGTTTCTCTGCTAGTTGCCTCATCATCAATCTATTATTGAATCAATCGTCCTCATCTCAACAATATAGCTATTATTCCTCTTTCGACCATCTCTATTGGCAGATAGAGACTCACATTCCCTCCGAGCTTATTAGAATCATACAATCATTTTACGAATTAGCTTACCACTTCATACGAACAAAACATGCCTTGTGATTAGAATAAAGCTGCAATGTGGCTCTTAATTCATCAAAGGGTAATGTGGCTCGCTCAAGGAAATGAGCCCCCAAATCAAAGAAAATGATTGCTGTTAAAGCTAACAAGAGGTTCCCTGTCCTGTGTCTGCTGTGATGCCTCTCTACCACATGTCCCATAAAGGCGCTCCAAAGATGTGTCCTACTCTTCAGAAAAGATCCACTTAGGACTGGAAAAACAAAACATGCTCAGCCTTACTTAGAAAGCCACAATAAAGCCACTATTAATCAGCCGAGATCCCTTTCCCAGTTATCTCTTCTTGATACCAATGACGTGTTGCCTGTTCTAGTGACGATCGGAAATCCATTTCATGACAAAAGAGCAATTTTGGTTTAATTGTAGCCTGATACACAGACACAAATGACTGAACATGAGAGCAAAAACCATAGAATAAAAGTATCACAATGACTGGTGTTGACACGTGTATGTGTTTTTGTTTTTGTGTAGTTGTACGTGCAGATTCACATGAAAACGTGAATGTGATATCAACACCCACCCCAATCCCACAACACCACTTCCCTTTGGATGTACCCCAATATTAAAAATTACACATGAACGATGCTGGTAAAAATGTGGCAAACATTTGAAAAAGTGAAAAAAAAATGTCGTCTTAACAGACTTGAAGACAATATGACACTGACATGACATTTTCAAAGACTTTGTGCTGCTAAGATGTGCTGTTTCTGGAGTACAAATCACAAGTTGACACAAACATTGTCAGAGAGGAAGGGGAAAGAGTCCAATTTCACAGTTGTTTCAAATGATCAGCTGGCATAAGTGCTAATTGTGAACCGATTTAGTAAGACTATATGTATAGAGGATAAATAATACTAAACACATCTACAATCAACTTACCAGCATCCAGCATATGTTTGTAGCTTAAGTGGACAATATATGTTTGGATTCATATAATTGACTAACTATTAACCCTTTCATGCATCAATAATGATAACCTGTAACCTGATCACAAGCTAGGTTGTCCACTGTACTAACCGCTGTCACTGAAAGGGATAAACATAAGATTGTCGATTAAAAAAAACCAAAAAAAAGCCGCAGCCTGCCATTTGTGGTTTGTACTTGGATTTACTCTAATGGGACGTGAGTACTTTCTAAGAAACAACTGATGAAACTGGGCTCCGGATGAGAGTCGGGAAATTATTTGGTCAGGGTTTCAGTGAGTCAAGCTACCCATTTATATTTCAAACTTCCCCGTAAACCATATTTCAGTCATCATGATGTGGGTAAATGACAGCACAGCATGACACCACCATATAACACTGCCTGCACAATACTGACCATTCAGCCACATTAATAGTGTGGGTGTTTGTTTGTGTGTGTGTGTGTGTGTGTGTGTGTGTGTGTGTGTGTGTGTGTGTGTGTGTGTGTGTGTGTGTGTGTGTGCGTGAGAGAGAGAGATCTGTGCATTGTAGGTATTGAGGTTTTTGATAGTGGTATCTTGACATTGGCAACCCTCCATGAAAAAAGATGAGTTTACATACACTGAAGTCTTCCGTGTGTCTTCGGCTGACTGTTGCTTTCGAGTGTCATGCTAGCAGCAGAGATTTGAAATACTCTTTTCTTATTTTTATTTAGTTCATGTACAGTGATTAACATTTCTATTAGACCACCACTTTTTAAAAATATAGATTTTTAACCGTCAACACAGCAGTATGATGAAACAAAAATCTACATATTTTTAATGCCAATCCATAATTTCAGTTATCCCTGAATTTTCACTTTTTTGATATCTTACAAAACAGTTTTCAAAAATCCAAAACAAAAACTTTTTAATAAGTTATAAATTGGTAATGTTCAAATGATAGCTTTTTAATTATTTCAGTGGTTGAATATTATTGTTGATTAATTTTTGACTTCTCAAACAAGCCCATCTGGCCTGTCGAGAGCTCAATAAAATTGATAGATTCTACAAAGTCGACTTTGTACATTTTAAGCACTTTATGATGCTCCATGGTATTTTCTCACTTTTATGAGAGGTGATCTAGTAAAATTGGCAGGCACTGCACATTCATACTTGTAGTGTTGTAGTGCTTGCGATTGGTATTGGTCTCAAGCTCGGTCTTGAGACCACTTATTGAGGGTCTTGGTCTCATCCTGGGATCAAAGGCATTTTTACTAGGTCTTGACTCGGTCTCTGGATTTTTTTTTTTTTTATCAAGACCAGTCAAGACCAGGCAATTACTATTGTGATCAGTGAGAAACGCAGAACACAGGGGATGCGCTGCCTTCCCATTTTCACCAGGAGTGGCACCCCCCCCCCCCCCCCTGCTTGTCAAAAACAACATAAACAGAATTTGTTTTTGTTGCAAACCTAATGAAAAAAAGATACTTGTCATTTTGTATTGTTTTTTTTTCTTTGATACATCCAGTCTGAACCTCTGAAAGTCTTGGTCTTGTATCAGTCTTGATTCTCTTGAGTCGTAATAATGTCTTGGTCTCGTTTGGTCTGGACTTCACTACAGCACTACATACTGTGGTAGATCACTTCTACTGGCAGTCTACTACTACGGCCTGCAAAGGAAAGGTTTTGACTTCCTGGGACTTCTGTATTCTTTTTTTTTCATATATTCTGTTCTCTGAAGTTGCTATACGCAGGTCCGCTTTATGAAGCATTTTAATGACCTGGTTATTTCTTTATTCAATTCAAGACTGTTTGCTGTTGTGTACAGTCATAAATACTTTTACCCTCAAACAGCAAAGAGTTGGTTTTTTTTTTCATAAAATATTTTGTATTTCCACTACGTGAACGAAGTGCAGGAGGTCTGATTTCATTATAAGCCACCAAATATTAAGGTAATCTAATGTCCCCAAATATGAAGGTAATCTAATGTCCCCATTGGAATTTATGAAGTCACCTCTCATCATTACGATTAACTTTCACTTAATGTGACTGATCTTTAGCACGTTAGCATTGATCACCAAGGCACAAGATCAACTGGAAGCACACGGAGGAGATCAATGTTTTTCCTTCATTAATTTTGCTGCCTACCACATGGTCTGTATTTTTCTTGACTGATGTGTGTTGTGTAATATGTTATGCTATCCTTGTATGCATGACTGTGTGCTGCAAGTTTTTGTTTGCAACTAAATTGTTTTGTGTGTCTGTTTGGTTAGTGAATGCATTGTTTCACATCGCGTGTGTTTATGTGTAGGCATTGAGGCGTTCTTTGGAACGTGTAGAGTGGATGTCATGCAGCTCCTGCTCCTCCTTGGACTTGATATCCTCATATTTCTGCATCCGACTGGCATCCTTCAGGTATCCCCAGTTAGCAGCTAATGCCATTAGAAAATGGACCTACAGGGGTGAGAAGAAAGCAGCAAGGGGCACTTATTTTTGATCACCAATAAATATCTTCATCCACTGTAGTACAAACAACAGTACATCAATTTTAAAACATCGGTTTAGAAAGAAAATACACAAACAGTGTACATTAAAAAAAAGTAAATACGTTTGGGGGGAAAAAAGCAGGTATTAAAACCTATAATCCACGATAACATTTTGTATACAACATTAAAAATTTCCTTGAACATCCTACAGTCTCTTTCGCAGATGTTTCTTGATTTGACTTTTGAATAGTGATTTTCCTGTCTGTTAGGTCATTGACAGTGGTAAAGCATTCCATGTTTCCATTTCTCTGGAGTCAACTGTTCTTTTCAAGTGATGTGTTTTTGGTTAAGGAAGTGAGAACCAGCCTTGTGTTGCCTGTCTTGTGGCATGTGTATATGAAACTAAATTGTCTTTCAGCTGTTTGTACATCCATGAGCGAAATGCTTCAATAGAACTATTGTGTCTTTTCTGGAGTCTGACTCATTTTTTGAGGCAATTAATATGTCGTCAAATTATAGCAAATTACAGTTTGTGAGAGCGAGACACCAATGAGGTGCCCCTGATGCAGATCTGAAAAAAAGGACTTTCTGACTACTTTTCTTTACATAAGGTAAATGTCACATAATAATTTCACTGGAGTGCCATTTACCATGAATGTGATCACGAGCTGCCTCCATGGGCCGTCGCCTTACCATGGTGGAGTGGTATTGTGTGTTCCAATGATCATAGGAGCTTTGTTGTCTGGGGTTTTATACCCCTGGCAGGGTCACCCATGGCAAAGAGGTCCAAGGTGAGGGATCAGACAAGACCTCTTATGATGAGTCAAATATATGGACCCAGACGGGGCAAGGGAAATTGACCGGGCCCCCCCTCTGGAGCCAGGCCTGGAGGTGGGGCTTGCTAGTGAATGCCCATGGGGCCAGGCCAGCCGGGCTCAGCCCGAAGAGGCAATGTGGGTCCCCCTTCCCATGGGCTCACCACTTATGGGAGGGGTCAAAGGGGTCGGGTGCAATTTAAACTGGGTGGCAGCCAAAGGTGGGGATCTTGGCGGTCTGATCATCAGCTACAGAAGCGTGCTCTAGGGACGTTGAATGTCACCTCTCTTGCAGGGAAGGTGCCCGAGCTGGGGTACGAGGCAGAGAAGTTCCGACTGGATATAGTCAGACTTGGCTCCACACACAGCCTGTGCTCTGGTCCCAGTTTTCAAGTCACCGAGGTGGTTAAAAAGCTCCTCGGTGGCGGAGCCCCAGGGGTGGATGAGATCCGGCCAGAGATCCTCAACACTCTGGATATGGATTGTGTGGGGCTGTCCTGGTTGACATGCCTCTGCAACATCGCGTGGTCATCGGGGAGGGTGCCTCTGGAGTGGCATACCGGGGTGGTGGTCCTTTTTTTTTTTTAAAAAGGGGATGTGAGGTTGTGTTCCAACTACAGAGGGATCACATTCCTCAGCCTCCCTGGTAAGGTCTATTCGGGGGCGCTGGAGAGGAGGGTCCATCGGGAAGTTGAACCTCGGATTCAGGAGGAGCAGTGTGGTTTGCGTCCCGGCCATGGAACAGTGGACCAGCTCTACACCCTTAGCAATGTCCTCCAGGGTTCGTGGGAGCTCGCCCAACCATTCTACATGTGCTTAGTGGACTTGGAGAAGGCGTTCAACCATATCTCTCGGTGAGTTCTGAGGGGGGTCTTTCGGCCGTATAGGGTACTGAACCCCCCGATATGGGCTATTCGGTCCTTATACCATCAATGTCAGAATATGGTTCACACTACCGGCAATAAGTTGGAATCATTTCCACTAATGGTTGGACTCCACCAAAGCTACCCTTTGTTGCAGATTCTGTTCATAACCTTTATGGACAGAGTTACTAGGCACAGCTGAGGTGTTGAGGGAGTCCCGTTTGCTGCTTTTTGCAGATGATGTGGTGCTGTTGGCTTCTTCAAGCAGGGCTCTCCAACTCTCACTGGAGCAGTTCGCAGTTCAGCGTGAAGCGGTTGGGTTGAGAATCGGCACCTCCAAATCTTAAACAATGGTCTTCAGTCGTTAAAGAGTGTCGTGCCCTCCCCGGGTTGGAGGTGAGACCTAGCCCCAAGTGGAGGAGTTTAATTATCTTGCGATGTTGATCACGAGTGAGGGCATGAGAGAGTGGGAGATCAACAGGCGGATCGGTGCAGCATCTGCTGTGATGTGGACTTTGTATCCGTCGGTCATGGTGAAGAAGGAGCTGAGCCAAAAGGCGAAGCTCTCAATTAACCGGTCAATCTATGTTCCAACCCTAATTTATGGTCATAAATGGGTCATGACCGAAAAAACAAGATCCAGGATACAATTGGCCAAAATGAATTTTCTCCGCAGGGTGTCCAGGCTCTCCCTTAGCGATAAGGTGAGAAGCTCGGTCATCCGGGAGGGGCTCAGAGTTGAGCCGCTTCTCCTCCACATCTAGAGCAGCCAGATGAGGTAGCTCGGCCATCTGATTAGGATGCCGCCTGGATGCCTCCCTGGTGAGGTGTTCCGGGCATGTCCCACTGGCAGGAGGCCCCTGGATGACTCAGGAAACGCTGGAGAGAGAATGTTTCCCAGCTGGTCGGGGAACGGGGAATTTGATTTACATAGGATCGAAACGCCTTCAGTTATTTCAAAGGGGTGGGGGAGCATGGTCAGTTGATTAATATAGAAGCAGACCACCACGGGACCCTAATTAGCATTTATGCTTCAAGAGTTGATGCTGACCAGGAAGTGAAAGAACACTCCTATCAGCGATTCCAGAAAGTGACCATGATTATCATTCTTGGTGACTTCTGGAAAAAAAAATCTCAAATGGCACTTTCCTCCTTAAGCATGCCGAACATGAGCTTGTCATCATGAATACCATCTTTCAGCAGAAAAAAATATTTCAAAGTCTTCCAGCAACATCTTCAATCAAAACAAAAGCACCTTTTGCTTTGTGATCAGAAAGATATCCCTTTAGTTGAATACCATCAAACACTTACAAAAAATGCAAGAAACAAATTGTATAAGTGTATATTGCATCATGCATTAACTCGAGAGTACCCTAACTCATCACCCAAACACAGGGATGAACTCAAAACTGCCATCCTCAATTTGGTCACCCAAAGATGAAAAATAAGGATTCTTTTGATGCAAATGATCAAGCACTGCAACTTATTGCTGAAAAGTACAAGGCCTTTCGTGACCGTCAGAAAGATCCTGAAAGATATTGAGGACAAAGAGGCTCCGTTACCAAAAATATAGAATAGCATTTTAAATCAAGAAGCAGAAACTAAAAGCATGTTTTTAGCGTTGCATGTGGGATGGATTCTCTAGAAACGGACTATGTACACCATGAATTGACCACCAATCATGTGTTTGGAATGTGAGAGGAGGCCAGAGTGCTCGAGAAAAACCTAGGGAAAACATGCAAACCCCACACAAAAGGGTGTGAGACCTGATTTGAACTCCTGAACTTCTCGACTATGAGGCAGACATGCTAACCACTATACTTGCTCTTTCTGAATTACTTTACAAAATACAAATTGAAAGCATATCTCGAGTCAGTGATACACCCTGCACATTGCTTATGGCATAAATTATTGTATTAATAGCAGCTTTGGCTTTTCTGGATCAATGAAGCAGAATCTTGAATTTCACATGGGAGAAAAACGAATGCTGCTGCTGATTAATGTATGGACACAATTTATCTCTGCAGATTAGATAACTAACATAGAACTGGTATTTTTAAACACTGAAATTTGGTCCTCTGAAATCAGCCTGTGAGTAGGTGGTGTGTTTTCTGGGACGAATGCCAATCCCCTGTGAATCTAAAAAATGATAAACAAGTGCAGAAATAGAAGGATGTGTGTGTGGTAAAGTTTTGCTTTTTTACAGTTTGGCTGACAAAGAGGTAATATGATAAACGGCAATGATGTTGTCTGTGCCTATTCAGTATATACAGCATCGAGATGCATCTCTAAAAGAACTAAATCACGACCATCAATTCAGATATCTGCACAGCTTGGTGACTCACTCACACTGCAGACATCTTGCCAAGCACCCTCCATGCTGGCTTCAAAAGAGTGTGATTTAGTTATCTGCAGAATCGGCAATGTACTTAACTGAAGAAGAATTTTGAAATAAACAACGTCTATGACAAATTAAATATCCATTCTTTTTCGGTATCGCTTATGCTCACTAGGGTCCCAGCTTAATTTGGATGACGTGTGTGGTACTGGTCTAAATGAAGAATTGTTTTCCTTATGGAATTTGCAATTAGTTGTGTGCTCACCATTGCGATCACAGCAGCTCCTGCTCCAGCCAATGCACACACAAACAGATGGAAGGTCAAGTCCAGCTGCAAAAGTCACAATAAGACTTAAAATTGTTCATGAATAATCTTTGTATTCTTGTTTTGCTTCACTTTTCATTTGGGTCAGATCAAACCCCACAGCAGTTCTTACCTCATTAGATTCACACATCTTGAAGAACTTCTCAGATCCTGTACAAACCTTCCTCTCCTCTGATATGGTCACAGCACCTGATGAACAGAAAGCTGGTCAAGGCAAAATTTTTTTGGTTGACTTCCATTTTGTTTTAAATTCAAAACGATTTGAGACCATTGCCATTAAAAAAAAAAAAAAAAAAGAAATTGTGGGTGGAGGGATGGGTTTGTGTCTCCCAATGATCCCAGAAGCTAAACTGTCTGCTGCTTAATGCCCCTGGCAGGGTCACCCATGTCAAAAAGTTCCTATTTAGGGGACAAAGAGAGCATGGCTCATAAATCTTTTATGGTGAAGATAAATACTGAATTCAGTTTTCCCTTTCCCAGACAGAAGGCACAGAGGCCTCCTTTTTTAGACAGGCCTGCAGGTGGCGCTTGCTGGCAATCACCTGGTGGCCAGGCCTGCACCCATTGGGCCCAGCCTCACACGGCCCAAAAAGGCATCGTGGGTGCCCATTCACATTGGCTCACCAACTGTTGGTGGGACCAAAGGGGTCAGGTGCCCTGTGAGTTGAGTACCTGCCAAAGGCGGGGAACTTGGCGGTTCAAATCCCCAGCCCCAGAAGCCAGTTCTAGAGACATGGAATGTAACCTTTCTGGTAGAGAAGGAGCCCGAGCTGGTGTACGAGGCAGAGCAATTCCAACTTAACATAGTTGGACTCTCCTCCACACACTGCGGCTCTTTTTCAGTCCTCTCAAAAGGGGTTAGACTCTTTCTCATTCTGGAGTTGGCCACTGAGAGAGGCACAGAACAGATGTGGGCATGCACCCTAGCTTGGCACCTGTACGTTGGGGTTCACCCCAGTGGACAAGAGAGTAACCTCCCTCCGCTTTCGTGTGGGGGGAAAGGGTCATGAATGTTTGTGCCTATCCACCAAACAGCAGCTCAGGGTAACCAACCTTTTTGGAGTCCTTGAAAGGTGTGCTGGAGAGTGTTCCCCCTGGGGAATCCCTCATTATGCTGGGGGAATTAATCGCTCACGCGTGTTTGAGAGGAAAGCAACCAACACTAGGCCCCCCAATGATCAGAACCCAATTGGTGTTCTGTTACTGGATTTATGTGCCCATCATGGATGGTCCATAAGGAACACCATGTGTGAACATAAGGGGGCCCATATGTGGACTTGCCATCAGGACACCCTAGGCCATAGTTCGATGATCGACTTTGTAGTATTGTCATCAGATTTACGGCCACATATTTTGGACACTCCAGTGAACTGATCATTACTTGGTGCCACATTAGCTCCAATGGTGAGGGAAGATGTTGGACCGATTGGCAGACCCAAACATATTGTGAGGGTTTCCTCGGAACATCTGGCAGAAACAACTGCCAGCAAGCGTTTTAACTTCCACCTCAGGTGGACGACATTGAGTCCCAGTTGGCCATATTTCATGCCTCTGTTGTTGAGGCGGCCCATCGGAGCTGTGGCCGTAAGGTAGACTGTCGTGGCGGCAATCCCTGAACCCGCTGGTGGACACCGATGGTAAGGAATACTGTCAAGCAGAGGAAGGAGTCCTATGTGACCCTTTTGCCCTGTGGGACTCCAGAGGCAACTGACGTGTATGTAGCTTCGGCTTCGGATCGCTGAGGTACAGGTTGTTATTTTTTAATGTTTCACCCCGATAAATAAAGGCTTTTTGCATTCAGAGTATTCAACAAGTGCCCACGTGGAATTTTTAAAACCTTTTTTGACACAAACTTGTTGAATTATATATTCTAACTCACGTGATGTCACAGATATGTGGTTTCAATTTAAGAGGTGCTTTTTTCAAAACAACTTGATTAAATTCCAATGTGTATAACCCTTACACATTTTGGAGGTTCGATTTGATTATTGTTATAGTTCATTTTACCTACCAAACTGGCGGAGGTCCAGACAGAGGTTGGCTCCCTCAACCACGCTGGTGTTTTTACACATGGACCAAACATTGAAGTACATGAAGACCGGCAGACTGGTGAAAGCTGTCACACCCAGCCACACCAGGAAAAACAGGTAGGCCAGGAACATCAACTGAACAGACATAAGGTAATCAGTAACACAAAACCAGAATGATAAATTCTGTTTTTCTAATCTTTAAGAGAGACAATAACCATTATGTCGACATTTTAAGCTATAATTAAAAAAAAGTTCCAAACAGTAATGCAAGAGTAAAATGATCCACCAGAAAAAAAGGAAAAACTAATTAATTTAAATAAAATTAAACACCTCCTGCTGCAGCGTCATTAAATAAAAGTTATTGTCCATTGTTTTTCTTTTCAAACCTGAATTGTCATGTGTCGCCGACACAGCATAGTATTTCCTATCATGCCTCCCATTCTATTTACTATTTGATGTCAAATTCCAATTAAGCATTTCTGTTTTCGAGATCAATGATTATTTTTGTTTTGCTCGGTTCTTGCATTCATAATGGCATGTGGTTCCAGTTGACGAGCATTTTGTTAACCACTCATTTCTGCAGGAGCATGAAATGAAACGTCTTACAATTAATACGATGTCCTTTTATTTCTCTTAAGCCAAATCTAAGCTTTCTTACAAATGCAGTCAGGCAGCGTCCGCATGCAGTAATCTTGAACTCTCCATACAGATCCCTTATTGCTCCAGTGGTGAAAAACGCCTCCACCAGCAACAGCACTCCAAAGACAAAGAATCCAGCTGCAAGGCCATAGATGATGTACTTCAGGATGTCAATGCTGCAGAGAAAATAAACATCATTTTTCTATTCTAAATCTCTGTATTATGGTATTAATAATGTCATCAAATCATTACATAATTATGGTGGTGGATTTTGTTTTTAAAGGAGAGGGTATGCCATTTCAGATATACAAGTGGAAATAACCCCAAAATGTGTTTTTGTGTGTTTGTGAACTAAGGTGGAAATGTTGTGTGATGTCATATTTTGGAGGAGGGGGTATCATGGAGGGCTTTTGTGTTGAGCAAAAATATTGTTTTCAGCGTCTTGCAGTGTTACATTACAGCTCTGCATGCTAATTGTGATCAGAGAGCACGTATTTAGTAGTAGAGCATGTAGGACATCTTACTAAATTGAATTTACTGTATTTAAAAGAAATTGTGATCTTAAATAAAACGCAATGTTTATATTTTCATTAAATGTTTTTTTCCCTTCCTTCTTAATTATTTATTTTATTTATTTATTTTTGCATTGGCAATTCCAGAATTGTAGCTTTTGAGGTGAATGCAGCATGTTAAAACTCTGCAATCCTCCATTCAACTACAATAGAATAGTTACTTTTGAATCAGATGGTCTACCGCTGTGTCATACGAATGAGTATTAGCAGCACATAACACGTTTTATAATATTTAATTATATTATCACATTAATATGGTTTGGTGCCGGCTGATTTCCAATTTCAAGTGATTTTACGAGCCTTCATTAAAATATTTAACAAAAGGTTAAAATCTTATGATTAATGGACACCCAGGAAAATAGTATTGGTATATTGTTGAAACAAAACATAATGACATTGTTATTATTTTAAATGTAAACTTTGTTAAGTTATTTAATCAGAATCAGAATCAGAATCATCTTCATTGGCCAAGTATGTAGAACACACAAGGAATTTGACTCCGGTATAACACGCTGCATTAGTATCATCATAAACAAGGACATTACAAATAGTATGAAAGGACATTTCGTAATGTAGTGAACCGTAGTGCGGTAGTACCACCCAGTGACAACTGCGAGACAAAGTGCAAAGTATTAAGCAGAGCTAAAATGATCAGTGGTAGAATACAATACTATAACAGTTGGTGCAGAAAATCATTGAACCATTTTAAAGTGACCAGTAGCAGTACAGTATTTGTTTACAAGAAGTGTGCAATTATGCAGATGTCCTTGAGCGCTTTAAAGTGTCTGGTGCGGTGGAGTATAAATCAGTGACTGTTTAGGGAGTTAATGGCTAGAGGGAAGAAGCTGTGTATGTGCCTGCTGGATTTGGTGCGCAAGAATCGGAAGCGCCTGCCTGAGGGGAGTAGCTGGAAAAGGTGGTGGGCAGGGTGCGGTGGATCCAGTAGGATTTTACGTGCCCTTGTTTTGATTCTTGCAGTGTGCAAGTCCTCAAGTGTTTAATACCAATTTTGATCACTTAATCAAATATGGCTTGGGATACTGTAAATACTCACATGGTAAACACATCCAGAGTTTCTCCAGAGCCTCGGATGACCTCAAAGTAGTTCTGGAGGATAGTGACGGTCCCACTTAGAGCTTCATGGCCACATCCACAGAACAAGGCCACACCCATGTAGAGGAGGATGGTGGCGATGAGGGATGCCCAGGGCAGACTACCCACACATCGCTCACAACACTCCTTGCAACCTGAATGTACAGAAAAACACAACTCTGTAATGGAACAATGCCTTTACATTGTCATGCCAACAACAGAATTGATAGAACAAGGATGACCATTATCGACCAAATATGAAACTGACATAAAATTTTAAAAAGCTTTTTTTGTTGAAGAAAATGACAATTGGTATGTGTGTACAGTATGTGAGGTCAATGAGATGGAAGAGCTAAAGAATAGAGACTCAAGGATCTAAGGAACGTTGCAGATAAAATGGAGTGCCACATACAGTACGAGTGCCATACACAATAAGCTTGAAGGGTTCCTTAACCCCTCGATGCCCTTTGTCGCCAATTCGCATCAAACCTCTTCCGCTTCAAATGCCGCAAAAAGTAACGGATGTATTCCCCTACTTCTGGTCGATTTACTTTAAATGCTTCCCGAGGAACCTTTTGCAAGCCTTAGTTTCTCTAGTTTCCAGTCGCAAGAGACACAGCCTTTTCCAGATTGCGAACTTTGACTTGTGCGCCGCCGCCAGTTGACAAACTGAGCTCATCTGTCCAATTTGAAGTGAGCTTCTACATTTCCATTAAAATGGCCCTTCTGGCAAAATTATGCATGTTCTTCCTCTCATGAATGTTGTTTAACCCCCATGCAGTAATTATCCCAAAATTGGACATTTCGGACACTTTGGACGATTTTGGACTGTTGGACAAATGGACACCACAGACAAAACAGTGAAAAATAACTCCACAAAGCTGAAATTTTGCATAGGGTGTATATCTATGTCTTGGCCAATTCCCACTGAACATTTTGAGGGGTTGAAAGTGAAAAAAAATTAAAAGTGAAAAAAGTTGTTGCACATTGGAAGAGGGACATTTTTGGGACGTAATACCCTTCATGCAGCCACTTAAAAATACTGCATGAGGGTTAATGCCTAGACACTGTACATTCAGGTCCACATCATTTTGGCAATTCTGTTCTATAATAAGTCTTAGCTTCAGAATCAACCAAAATTTTTGGGCCAATGGATCTATAGTAATATAGCACTGGATACAATGGGCCCTATTTTTGTTCCCAGCGTGGGTCTAGCCGCTAGACTCTAGCGCAAACTGAAATCCAACTGTACGCATGGGAGGAGCTAGATTTTGGACAGGTAGCATAACGGGGCGTCGTGCACCATTATGGAATGAAACAAGACTCTTGTTAAATGAATTGATTTCCTACAATGATTCCCAGGGTTTGTCACGCGGTGGTGTCATATTCATGATTGAAATCTAGTGACATCCATCACACATGTCCACGAAGTACTGAATTTGTCTGCCTTCGCCTCAATCATATACACTCAAAATAACATTACACTACCTGCACTGCGCAATAGATATCCTTTTAGTCTAGTCTACAATTTTGTTTACGTCAGCGTAGACTACTTTCTGTGACCAAATCGTCAGATGAGTCGGGGGCGAGGCAACACAGAACGCAGAGAGAGGCACAACACAGCCTGAAACACACTTAAATAGACTTGCGCTAGCATGAAAACAAAGTTATGCCTGTTTTTATGCAGAGCTAATGTGCACCTGTCTACCAGCAAGTTGTAGCCCAATCAGTAATCTACATCGAACCAGTTAAGCCCCCTCCAGCTTTGTATTTTCAATTTTAAAATGTTTTTTTTTCACTATTCATTTAAGAAAGTATCTGGCAACCAAATCAGGGTTTACCTCGCTTGCTGCCCGCAGACAGCTGGGATAGGCTCCAGCGGTTCGATTAATGGGTGGATTATTCATCCATCCATTATTCGAACCCATTTTAAACCGAAGTTTAAAAACATCAGGAAGTTCACCGTTAGCCATTCTTGTCCAATCCTATTTCTGTTTTCATGTCTGTGCTGCACATGTACCCATATGTGTATTTGGGAAATGAGAAGGGATGAGGGGAGTCTTTCATTTACTTGCCAGTTATGATAAAAAAAAAGTTTGAACATTGCCATTATTATTTTTTTATTATTACTATTATTCTTTGGCCAAATTAAGTGACAACTCATTTTATATCGAACATGCTCGTGCTGTGCGTCATGCCTTTACAGAAGAGAAAACAACTTCTTAAAGCAAGTGAAGTTTTCTCAGCCTCCCCACATATCGGTCAAACAGTCGCTGAGGCCAAGAAGAGAAAAAATACTGGTGCTGGGTCTGAATGATTATGACATAATTTCACTTCTTTTTTTTAATCAAAAATATTATTATTACCATAATTATCACAAATATAATCACACTATTTAACTCATAGTGATGGTCACAAAACGCTGATCATATTCTTTTTATATGTGATCGGGGATTTTATTCATTTGGTCTCTTTTGAGAAATATGAGGAGTTGATATATATGTGAGTCACAATGTATCAGTAAAATCTACAGCTGATGGATACAGAAAGTCAGGATGATTGGATCCATCATCGCCATTTTATTTTATACCAACAAAATGATGAATAGAAATGAAAGAAATCACAAATATTTGTCATCACTTGCTCATTTTTCCTTTTCATCCTGCAGGTTTTGGAAATTCATTAACCGAGTGGAATTGGATGTGGCCAGGACAGCTGTCTTGTCAACTGTGAGCCTGAGCGTGAAGGAGGCAGCGGGTATCTACTACATCTGCCTGTCAGTGATATGCGGTGGTTTGTCCTGAACAGTGTTTCTTGTGATATACTGTATAGTAAAATGTATTAAAGATAATAGTGAGCCAGGATTGGGGTCACTGAGTTTATTTGAGTCCCAACCGCAGCTTCTGAATTTACAGCTTTTAAAATACATTTGGATGGTTTTAAAGCTGCAATTGCTCCATGTGCAGTCTTCTGCTGTGATATCCTGTATTTAGAACATGTGTCTTTGAAAGAGTCACAGCTGTTTTCTTCCAAATTGTTCTGCAATGTGTTTTTCAATGTTGTAAATTACAGTTTCTATTTTGCACAACATTGGAGTATTTTTGGATTTTGACTAATTGACTTGACAGATGTTTTTGACAGTCTACTGTGGTGCTGGTGAATTACTCATTCCACCCCAGCTCCACCCATGCTTTTGACCATTCAGTAATTATATAAATCGAAAGACCCGTGCACGCACAAACACACGCACATGGATAAATAACCTGCATGCTTCCATGCAGAGACAAAAATGTATTGAAAACAATAGAATCATCTCCCGAGTTCTTAGAAAAGAGCTTGTGTGTCTTCATTTGTGTGAGTCATCCTACTGCTCATGTTTAATTGAGCGGCCATGTTGCCATGCCAGCAGGGGTGTGGCAGGAGCCTGCTGACCCACTTTGCCTGTAGCGTTGTTATGGCAACAGTGCAGCTCGGCAAGCATCAAAGCCAGACAAATACACATTTTCCTGCGCAGCCTCAGAGGCACACATGTCAGTGTGCTCAGTGGTTATTTTAATAATAATAATAATACATTTTCATGTCATAATAAGAGCCATAACGGTGAAAATGTACAAAAACAATTTGCAGTGAATGGCTGAATATAAGAAAATGTTACAATTGCGCTTTTTCATCTGTATAAAAGCCATTCAGTCATTATTTGACTATGACTATTTGTCCCATTATTGAGGCAGTTCTGAGTCAGATGGAGGAGATGTGAGACACTGTGTTATAAGCGTGTGTGGAGAAGGAATGATTTGTATTTTCACATTTTTTCATTTGTGTGTTCTAAATATTCAATATACAGTATATCATTATTCTATGAATGCATATTAACGCAGTTGTATCAGACACAAATTATGTATACAGGTGCTTGTCATTGTGTTTTATACTAGCCATGTTATAATCCTTCTCATATTTCCATATTTGTGTTTGATAAGCAGGCAAGACCCACTGACCCGGTAAAAACTGGGACACGCCAAGCACCAACGGCTGTATATGCTCCACAAACATGAGGGTGTTTCCTTGTTTGTGAGGAAGTTCAGCATTGATAATACGGTAGTCGTTTTTGTTTTTTTTCAATTTGTGGTGACCACACGCCAGTCATTTACACAAGATAAGACTTACGCCAGGCACTATTTTAGCTGTCACGAATCCACAATGCTTTTTGAAGAGAAAAGCTGAGGGTGCATCTGCATGATATGGGGCTTGTTAAAGACAATGCAGACGGCGGATGTGTGCGGGCAACTTTGCAACATACAAATGGACTTCACATGTTCTGTAGGCTCATTGTTTCAATGAAACCCCCTGCTGAATGCATCTCAGGTGATGCACTTCACCTTCATGGTTTCCAATTTCAGGGAGACAAAACTAAAGGTGGAGGAACATGCTTGGACATTCATGAAAGTTGGAATAATGGGACCTATGCAATGGTCCTCTTCGTGGACTACAATTATGCATTCAATCCCATCATCCCTGAACTCCTCATCTCCAAGCTTTGCAGGTTTCTGACAGGCAGGACCAGGGATGTGCTGGGATCAAAATTCGGCCCAGGATAGTCCTCCATCATCCGCTGAAATGGTGTCATCAACTCGTCGTCATGTGCCGAAACGTGGCCACGAATGAGGTGCGTAGTTGTTGACGTGGGTGTGTGTATGTGTTCGGATGGCTGCTCGCAGCTGTGATGGCCAGGACTGGCCCGGAATTACGCGAGATCAGTGGTTCTTAACCTTTTTCGAGGTACCGACGCCAACTAGTTAATATGCACATTCACCGAACCCTTCATGAGTGAAATATAAATACAGTACATATATATATATTTTTTTACAAATTCAAGATATAAAAAAAAATGCATTGATTAAAAACAGAAAAAAGTTAATAACATTTCAAGGGATAAGTATACTTTTTTTGAATTGAACGACGTACTATCATGACAGTCACACGTTGACGACGAAGTGAACTAAATTTCCCAGAGCACTGATTGGACAAGCACTCTTGAGGACCTGCACATTTCAAGAACCAAAAAAACTGAAAAAAAATAAGAGGGAGCTGGTAAAATTCTCTTGGACACACCTTTTGCTGCTCCATTCCTTGAGAAGGTGCAATCAAACAATATACACGAGAAGCCGCAAGCATTTCAACAGCTTCTTTCCCCCTTCTATTAAATTCTTAAAAGTTCGACTTGTATTTTCATTGTGACTCATTGTGACTCTCAATTTTCTCTTTTACCAGCATTATTGCTGATTTCATGATTATAATGGCATCAATCTGCATCATTTGTACAAACCCGCCATCAACCCGCCACGCATGTTTTTGGAATGTGGGAGGAAACCGCAGTAGCCGGAGAAAACCCACGCAGGCACAGGGAGAACATGCATTCATTGACACCCCTGCTTATTTCTGCAAGTTTTACAGCAATGTGGCTTCGTAGCAAAACAGTGCGGTTACTAGACTGCAGTTCAACAATGTGTGTCCTCAGTTCATGACCCAGTCCCAGCATTTTGGGAATGTGTTGCAGCCATATAATTCTACTGTAATGATTATTTGCTGAAAACAATAGTTTGACAGTTTGCACATTAAATATTGTGTTTTTATAGGGTATTCAAATAAATGTAGGTTCAACAGGATTTGCAAATCATTGTATTCTGTTAAGCATGTTTAACACAATGTCGCAACTTCATGGGAATTAGATTTGTACAATTTTGTTGCTGATCAAGATTTCCACACTGTTGGACTCTGCATATTGCTTAACGACTCTTTGTACTTAGTTCGTTTCTTTACGTGTTCTAAATGTACATTCTGTCGAATTGTCTTTTTGTGACTCCAAATATTAGAGACAAATTACTTAGGCAGCTATTTTTGCACGACAGGCTCGCCGTGTTTAAGTTAATTACTTTCATGTATTTTCTGACTACTGCTGATTGAAAATTCAAAGGCAGCTATATAGTAATTGCACAACAGGCTGCAGGTAAAGAAGGCCATTTAAAGAAGTTTATTTTTAAAATTGATTAAGTCTGGGGCGGCCCGGTAGTCCAGTGGTTAGCACGTCGGCTTCACAGTGCAGAGGTACCGGGTTCGATCCCAGCTCCGGCCTCCCTGTGTGGAGTTTGCATGTTCTCCCCGGGCTTGCGTGGGTTTTCTCCGGGTGCTCCGGTTTCCTCCCACATTCCAAAAACATGCATGGCAGGCTCGTTGGGCACTCTAAATTGTCCCTAGGTGTGAGTGTGAGCGTGGATGGTTGTTCGTCTCTGTGTGCCCTGCGATTGGCTGGCAACCAATTCAGGGTGTCCCCCGCCTACTGCCCGAAGACTGCTGGGATAGGCTCCAGCACCCCCCGCGACCCTAGTGAGGATGAAGCGGTTCAGAAAATGGATGGATGGATGGATGATTATTTGCTGAAAACAATAGTTTGACAGTTTGCACATTAAATATTGTGTTTTTATAGGGTATTCAAATAAATGTAGGTTCAACAGGATTTGCAAATCATTGTATTCTGTTAAGCATGTTTAACACAATGTCGCAACTTCATGGGAATTAGATTTGTACAATTTTGTTGCTGATCAAGATTTCCACACTGTTGGACTCTGCATATTGCTTAACGACTCTTTGTACTTAGTTCGTTTCTTTACGTGTTCTAAATGTACATTCTGTCGAATTGTCTTTTTGTGACTCCAAATATTAGAGACAAATTACTTAGGCAGCTATTTTTGCACGACAGGCTCGCCATGTTTAAGTTAATTACTTTCATGTATTTTCTGACTACTGCTGATTGAAAATTCAAAGGCAGCTATATAGTAATTGCACAACAGGCTGCAGGTAAAGAAGGCCATTTAAAGAAGTTTATTTTTAAAATTGATTAAGTCTGGGGCGGCCCGGTAGTCCAGTGGTTAGCACGTCGGCTTCACAGTGCAGAGGTACCGGGTTCGATCCCAGCTCCGGCCTCCCTGTGTGGAGTTTGCATGTTCTCCCCGGGCTTGCGTGGGTTTTCTCCGGGTGCTCCGGTTTCCTCCCACATTCCAAAAACATGCATGGCAGGCTCGTTGGGCACTCTAAATTGTCCCTAGGTATGAGTGTGAGCGTGGATGGTTGTTCGTCTCTGTGTGCCCTGCGATTGGCTGGCAACCAATTCAGGGTGTCCCCCGCCTACTGCCCGAAGACTGCTGGGATAGGCTCCAGCGCCCCCCGCGACCCTAGTGAGGATGAAGCGGTTCGGAAAATGGATGATTAAGTCTGCGTTATATTTTTATTTGTTATTTCTAGTTTTGCCAATTGCTTGGATTTTATCATTAACTAGTAATACTTTCTGACCCGCTAGCCTAATCTGTAAGCAACTGATACTGCCCTGGCCATATTATGTACAGTATTTACTGTAGTTCTTTTGTTAGTGTGTGTGTGTGTGTGTGTGTGTGCCTCGTGTTGCATGTGAGAGTGAGTGATCTTGCCTGTAATAGGATCTTTGTGGGAACTAAAGTGGTCAGCTGGGATTGGCTAAGGTGGTGGAAAGAGCGGCCCTTCCTGAGTGGCCAACACCTAACTGGGCCCAGTTGAAAGATTATCCGAAGAGCGACAGGGAGCCGTGGTGTATCTGATAGCTCACTTTTTCCATGCCTGCAACAAGTATCTTGTGTAACAATTCGTGCTTCTTTCGATTTTTGCCTTCTTATTCTTATATTTGTTAGTTTTAGGGTAGCTCCTTAGTTTGCATGCCAACCTTTGCCTCCTTTTGCTTTCAACCCATTTCTTTGACCTTTTTTGTGGATCCATCCATCCATTTTCTTAACCGCTTTATCCTCACAAGGGTCGCGGGGGGTGATGGAGCCTATCCCAGCTGTCTTCAGGCAGTAGGCCGGTTGCCAGCCAATCGCAGGGCAAACAGAGACGAAGAACCATCCACGTTCACACTCACACCTAGGGACAATTTTTGAGTGTTCAATCAGCCTGCCACGCATGATTTTGGAATGTGGGGAGGGGGGAACTGGATTACCCGGAGAAAGGCACGGGGAGAACATGCACATTCCACACAGTAAGGCCCATGCTGGAATCAAACCCAGTACCTCTGCATTATGAGATCAATGCGCTAACCACTGGACCACCGGGCCGCCCCTTTTTTCTATAATACATTGTAAATAGCGTTTTTGCCTTTGGGCTAATTTTTGACCGTGTTTTTTGTATTAAAGCCTTGGGAAACAAGAGTGATTACCTTTTCTTTTACGATATGCACCTAACCCTAAATAGGTGCATCACGACAACATTTTATTAATTTTAAGAGCATTGAGTACCTGGCATTTTTGCTGTCCAGTATAATAAAAATCTAAAGAATGTGTGCAGTTGCTAACTCAAAAGCAACTGCCAAAAGCAAATTAACTGTAAGGGAAGCCTGACAACAGTAAAGCAAAACGCCCCATACAGATCCATGAAATCCTCATCGTGTATGCATGCGAGTGCATGCTCTGCTGGCAGGGCCTTTTGAAATTATTCTATCTGTCAGTCAAAGTGTTTGTTCAACCTCAAATCCCTCCTCGCCTCTCCATTACTGTCCCTGGCTCACACACTGCAAATCGGACAGTGTTCAAAGTTTGGGTACAGTAAAACAATTGGATTTATGCCACTCATAATAAAATAGCCTCTGTAGTCTAGGGTATAACACAGATTACACACATTGATAAAACGGCGTGTCAACTGGATTTGACCCTGATTGGTGTCTGTTTGTAATTAAAACCACGCCCCCACATATTGATTGAAGTTAACTGGTTGAAGTCCTTCTCGCCTAAAAGGTGGAATCAAACAAAACTCGCAGTGTTTTGAATTAAAAATTTTGTAACGTGGTTCATTGAAAGTATAGTGAGGCATTAGGTATTTATGCAAACAAAATATAGTGTTGAGATTAACACTCACTTGTGTTAATCCAAACATCAATAGTGTCATTTTAACTGCACTGTCAACATTACATTTAGTTGCTGTATCACACTACTGAACATTTGTTGAACATTTAATTTAATATTACTTTAACAATGGGTAGTGAGGGAGCATAAAGACACTTTGCTGGTGTTAAAATTAACACCCACTGGTGTTGAATAGGTCGGTGTCTAAATGAACACACTATGGCACGGGGTGCCGTGCTCCAGTCCTCAAGGCACTCTATCATGCCTATTTTACATGTTTCCCTCCTCAAACAAACCTCAATCAAATGATCAGGATCATTATCAAGCTTGTGCAAAGCTTGCTGATGAGCTGATCATTCATGTTGGAGGAAGAAAACAGCCTGGATAGGGTCTCTCAAGGACTGGCATCCCTGCCCTATGATGTTGTATTATCACCAGCAGATTTGCAGGGCATCCGTGCCTGGCATTGCTGGTTTAATGATATAGTGACCAAAAGATTCACTTTAACGTGTTAGGGATTTAAAAATAAAAGTGACTGCGATACATCAACTATAATGCTCTTTTTCCAAAATATTTAACCTACAATGAGTCTAAAAATTGTACACACTGTTTTAACGCCAGGTTAAAATGTTAATTTTTTAACATTTTTCTACCCTAAATATGACCTTTAAACAACAACTCTTTTGAAAAGAACATCTTTTCAAGAGGGGTACAGTAATTATAATTATAAACAACTAAGTTGTGTGGACACCTTATAACTGGGGTCATGGAATGAAGCTGCTCCACCATGCTTAACTGTTTTAATGTTCTTTTGATGAACAGCAGTGTCTTGTTTGCGCTAAGCATACCTTTTAGAATTGTCGCTAAAAGGTTCAACCTTGGTTTAACAGCACATACATCATTATCCCGCATAAATATGGGACATTTATATACACAACACATTGGTCTCATAATGCAGAGGTGCAGGGTTCAATTCCGAAGTTTGAATCTTCTCTCAGTGCCTGTGTGGGTTTTCTCCTGGTACTCCGGTTTCCTCCCACATTCCAAAAACATTCGTTGCGGACTGATTGAACACTTTAAATTGTCCCTAGGTGTGAGTGCGGTTGTTTGTCTATGTGTGCCCTGCGATTGGCTGGCAACCGGTTCAGGGTGTCCCCCGCCTACTGCCTGAAAACAGCTGGGATTGGCTCCAGCATCCTTGTGAGGATAAAGCAGATCAGAAAATGGATGAATGGATATATATATATATATCCATCCATTCATCATTCAAGGAGTTGGATGCATCTGAGAATGATTGCCATCAGTATGTATGTGTGTGTGTGTATTTATATATATATATATATATATATATATATATATATATATATATATATGCATCCAACTCCTTCTCTTGTGTGTGTGTATTTATATATATATATATATATACACATATTTATATATATATATATATATATATACATATATATATATATAAATACACACACACAAGAGAAGGAGTTGGATGCATCTGAGAATGATTGCCATCAGTATGTATGTGTGTGTGTGTATTTATATATATATGTATATATATATATATATATATATATATATATATATATATATATATATATATATATATATATATATATATATATATATGTATATATGTGTATATATATATATGTATATATATGTATATATGTGTATATATATATATGTATATATATATATATATATATATACACACACACACACACATACATACGGATGGCAATCATTCTCAGATGCATCCAACTCCTTCTCTTCCCCTTTACTGAGTGTTCTCTGACAGCATCCACTGTGGCTTTATAGGGATATAAATTATAAATCTAGTGAAGTCGATCAAGTAAATTTTTTAAGATTTTGGTGGCAATAATGTCAGCCTGGAAAAACACTTGAAACTGAATTACAGGTAGGTTCCTGTTATCCATCCAGTTTAACCTCTTTCACCCACTATGGTTCACTTTTGATGTAAAGTAATAAAACTACCTTCAAATAGGGAATATGCCATTTTCCCCCTTTTCCTGTGTGGTTTTCTATTCCAGCACTTGGTTTTCACTCTCACACCACCATGCCAATGCTCTCCCGCTGTGAGTGTGCTAAGTCGATTTATATTGACAACTTCTCTCCATTAAGTTATTCTCTATCAGTGGTCTTAGTAATGAAATGGATATGAGGCCTATAAACAAGGTCCACTTCCATTTGTATCTCTCTTGTCAGTTTTCCATCAGGTTTGATTAAGCAAACTGAAGCGGTCACAGAATTGCTTTTGTACAAGTGGAATAACCACAAACTATTTCCCCTTAAAGATAACAGGCCTTTATGGCACTGTAATAGTCTCAACGAAACCTTAAACTTTTTTTCATAGTTTAGTTTCAGGTACTTGATGTGTTCCATATTAATTTTTCCAGCAACACGACATCTGAAGTCTGAAGTGTCTTACCTTCTTTCACTGGGTAATTGAACTACATTCCAGTAAGTGAAAGAGGAAATGTAAAACTGAAGTCTAGACTCAATGGACATCATAATATCCTGAGTTTCCTCCCTACAGATGCTTTTCCATGCCTGCACAGAGGCCAAATTATGCAGAGAACAATCATTTTTAGTAGCATCAAACAGGACTGTGATGGGTCAACACAGAACTATCTTAACAGGTGCTCGGGTAGGTTTCCTGGGTAGTTGTTTGTTTTCAAATCTTCTAAATTACCTTGCGCCACCTTACCTCTCTGAGCTCATCCGCCCCTACACACCTGCCCGGGGCCTCAGTTTTGTGGACCAGACATTATTAGAAGTACCAAGAACCAAACAGAGGCTCAGAGGGGATTGTGCCTTTTCCGTTGCTGGTCCCTCTCTCTGGAATGACCTCCTAATGAACATTCAGCAAGCAATCTCACTGCCCATCTTTAAAACCCGCCTCAAAACTCACTTGTATTCTTTGGCATTTGATTCAGCATGACCCAGACGTGATCTTAGTTTTACTGTTTGGTGCTCTCTACCACCCTTGTTACTGATTTATTGCTTTATTGTTGTATATATGATAGTAGCTCCATGTATAGCACTTTGTATGCAGCGATGTCTGTTTGAAAGTACTCTATAAATACAGTTGAGTCAAGTTGAGAGGATAAATACTTCAGGGGTCCCTGTGCTGATGGTGCATGCAGATGAGGTGGTTTTCCTGCTGTGCACCCTGTGAGTTTTCTTCGGGTACTCCGGTTTCCTCCCACATTCCAAAGACATGCGTGGCAGGTTGATGGAACACTCTAAATCAGGGGTGTCAAACACATTTTTGTCGCGGGCCACATTGTAGTTACGGTTTGCCTTGGAGGGCCATCATGAATTTTGGGAAACCACATAAATGTTTAATCACCTCCACATATTACATGCACCGCGCACAACAAATTGATGAATAACTAGTTTTAAAATCAGATGTCAAGAATAATGACTGTTATTGTGGATTACATATGACAATTTGAAATTTTGGTTCAGAGTTTAACAAGCATCATGGAACTTGACATACTTGATTTGTTTTCACGGGCCACATAAGATAATGTAGCGGGCCAGATCTGGCCCCCGGGCCTTGACTTTGACACAATAAATTGTCCCAGGGTGTGTGTGTGAGCGTGGATGGTTGTTCATCTGTGTGTGCCCTTCGATTGTCAACCGGTTTAGGGTGTCCCCCGTCTACTGCCCAAAGACAGCTGGGATAGGCTCCAGCACCCTCCGCGACCCATGTGAGGATCAAGCGGATCGGAAAATGGATGGATGGATGGATGGATGGATGGAGGTAGAGAGAGGAATACTGAGTTTGAGAAGAAATTCAAGGATGATGGTCTTAAATGCATTTAGGATGGAAGAGCAGCCTCGTGTTGACTGCAACAGCCAGTGAGCTATTTGCCCTGTAGGCAAACTGCATAGGGTAAAACAATGGCGTTCAGATGCTCTTTGGGTGGTCTAAACGAGGTATTTAAAGAACTTTATGACCACAGATGTTGTATTGGCTTGTAGACATTCAGTCCCAAATGACACTTTTCGAGAGAACAGGGATGCAGTTCGAGCCTTTGCAGTGGGTGCACTTCATGTTTAAGATCTGAGGGAAAACTGGAGCCAAGTGATCAGGTCAGACACCTCATCTGGACCAGAAGCCTTCTTGATCTTTAGTCACGTGAACAGTTGAGCGACATTTTGTTCTCGGATGATGAAAGCAGTTTGGGAGGCAGGCAGCCAACCAGAGGTGTAATGTGGGGTGTTCTTTCAGATCTTCAGTCGAACATATTTACAATGTCAGGCAGGCCATGTTGGACTCTATGGGGAAAAATGTTCATGACCTCCAGATTTCAGGGAGTCATTCGGGAATTAACAATCACGGCAATTTTGCAATATTAAAATTGCCATGATATCGTCATTAATGTTACATATTAAAAGCAGCACATCTGTTGAAAAGGCGCATTGTGCAGTTCCAGCCCCCTCTGGAGGTTAGTTTATTGGTGCAGTTTAATTTGAATTTGGCATGTTTTGGCCACTTACATTATTTAAGACCCATGCAAGTCACCAGATGAAGAGGAACCTAACATGTTTGAGTTCCTTGACAAATTGACTCATGATGTATGCGTGCATTAGCAAGTGCCTCAAAATTAAGTGCTATTCATGATTGTAGGTCGGTCATGTACATTGAGGTTAATGTTACCTGTAATATTTAAACTATATCTATAATTATGACCTCAGCAAATTACCATTGTAGAGATAAAACATTTGCATGCAATTTCTCTTGATTATTTTATTTGTATTTTTTTCCCGACAGAATCCCCCCTCCCACACGCACACACACACACACACACGCACACACACACACACGCACACACACACACACACACACACACACACACACGTGAAACAAAATTATTATTATTCAACCTCCACACAACATGAAAATATCAAATCATGACCTTTAGTTGGATGTCGATACACCCCTAATAGACATTGGGTGAATTTTCCTCAATTATTTGTAGTAGTCGTCGTGATTAGGGGTGTCCAAAAAAACTGATTTGAATCGGAATTTTTTTATTTAAAAGATGTGAGTGCATCGAACTGAATAATTCCATTTTAAAATATATGGAGAGACCTATCAAATTATCTTTAACTGGAGAGATATCTCATGCAAGGAAATGGCACATTAACAGTATTGACAAGAAAAAAGTCATGACATCAAACCTTCTCGAACTGAGCGGTACCATAGCTAATAAAATCGTAATCGAATGAAAATGAACTGATTTGAATCATTACACTTTTACAACCCACATATCGCAAACCGTATCAAATTGTCTTTTTTACACCCCTTGTAGTAAAACAAGTTGTCTTGTATTATTTTGTCATTTTTTGTTAACTTTTCTTTTGATGGTGGCGTGGTTACCCGCAGCGGCTCCTCTTGTTTTATGTTGAGAGGGAAGAAATTTCATCTGTGCTGTATGTTACACGTACAGCACATTTGACAATAAAGTTGTATTCAATTCAATTCAACATGAATTAATCATCCCTTCATTTATCCATTCATCCATCCATGCATTCATTTTCTAATCCGCTTATCCTCATGGAGGTTGCGGGTGCGCTGGAGCCTATCCCAGCTGTCTTCAGGCAGTAGGCGGAGGGCACCCTGAACTGGTTGCCAGTCAATCGCAGGGCACACATCGATGAACAACCATTCACGCTCACACTCATACCTGGGGACAATTTAGGATGTTCCATTAATCCGCCATGCATGTTTTTTGGAATGTCTGAGGAAACCGAAGTACCCGGAGAAAACCCACGCAGGCACAGGGAGAACATTTAAACTCCACACGGGAAGATCAGAGTCGAAATCGAACCCTGCATCTCTGCACTGTGAGGCCGACGTGCTAACCAGTCGCCCACCGTGCTGCCTTACATGAATTATTTATTTGTAATTATGGAACATGTCCCACTGCGTTCGAGTGCCCTGAAAATGCTGCACAGTATTTAGTGAAGGTTTCTCAATCCGTTGCTTTAGTGCATAAAGGAAAAATCAGTTCTCCTGGTATATCATTCATCATCATATTGTCTTATAGCGCTTAATGTTGTCTCCAAAAATGATGTACTCTGCCCATATATTTGTTGGATTGAATTTAGTGAGGGGCGGCCCGGTAATGCAGTGGTTAGCACATCGACTTTCCAGCGCCGTCCTCCCTGTGTGGAGTTTGCATGTTCTCCCTGGGCCTGCGTGGGCTTTCTCCGGGTACTCCGGTTTCCTCCCACATTCCCAAAACATCCATGGCAGGTTGATTGAACGCTCTAAATTGTCCCATGGAGTGAGTGTGGGCGTGGATGCTTGTTCGTCTCTGTATGCCCTGCGATTGGCTGGCAAATGATTCAGGGTGTCCCCCGCCAACTGCCCGAAGGCGGCTGGGATAGGCTCCAGCACAACCCGCGACCCTAGTGAGGATAAAGCGGTTCGGAAGATGAATGAATGAATGAATTTAGTCAGCATATATTTTAAAAACACTCAAAATATTATTTGAAAGGAAAAATGTATTGCCATGAACTGTTCGTATACTGACAGTATGTTCTACGCATGCAGGGTATCAACTAAGTACAGAATCACCTCCCATTTTTTCTGGTGCATGTTCTCATTCAAGCCTTTCAGAATGTAATTTCAGAGCAGACGCATGACAGTGGTTGCAAGTTTCATACACATGGTATCAACTGATTACTATTGCAGTATCATTTGATCGTGATCCATTTTTTTCATTTACATTCAGTTGTTCTTCCGCCTTCCGCAGTCCACTTGAAGTTGCAACAACCCATCAAAATGGAGGGATATATATAGCTAAACAACAGACAAGCTACTGTCGGTGGTGATTGCACATTCTCCTCCTCCATCTTAGATGTCAAGATACAATGATAAGAAAGAACTAAATGAGACTAAATGAAAATGGCAAACAGGTGGAGCATAAAATGAGTGCGGAAAAACAATCATTAGGCTGGTGCCGCAAATGATTGAAACTCTCATTAGATTCTAATTACTTCCAAATGATTTTGGAACAAAATGATCACGATGCTGTAAAATCTGGTTTGGATGAAGTTATTATGCTGTTGGGTGTGATTCAGGCTGCCTTGCTGGGGGAGGGAGGGGATCTCATGTGGGCGTAGGCCCAGCTAGATATCCATTGTCAGGATTGAATCTTGTTCCGATTTTGACAAAACGGAGAGGGCGGTGTAACTGAACGAACAGCGGGCTATACAAAATATAATTACAATTAAATACATGCTTACATCAAATCCTACCCACAAATCTGATTGGCCAAAACAGATTCCTTTCAGAAAAAAAAAAACAATCAAGAGTTCCGTGAATCAAACCATATTTCTCTGGATTCAGATGTAAATAATTGAAATGGTATGTTAATTGCAAATGGAATGACACAAATTCAAAGAAAAAAAAAAGATTTTAGGGATTGGATTAATCTGTGTGACTGGAATATCTTATGTTGCAAACTCGGGATGCAAGGAAGAAAATGGACACGCCCATTTTGACAGACAACAACAAAACAAATAACATTTACTGTAAAAACATGAATATTGTCCGAAATAATCATTGATATTGTCAGATGAACTAATGATGAGCTAAATAAACGCTGTGATTGCCCCCCCCCCCCCCTCAAAATAAGAAAACAAAATGGATGATGGTTAGGAGCAGTGAAAGGAGAAAAAAAAAACAGACAGTAAAAAAATGCAGCAACATCGGGATGGACAGACAATCTCGGCAAATCCAGCTGAAAACTGATAAACTGTCACACATACTGATCAAAACCAGTGAGGGGCTCTCACAGGAGGACAGAAAATGGAGGGAAGGCAGGGGAGGGGGACACAAACAGCCAAAAACAGGAGCCGTGTAGGAGAGGAAAGGGCGCTCAGACAAGCGTGAAGCGGCAACAATAGAGTCTAACAAAGAAAATCCCAACAGGGGCATCAATCACTGCTCCACTTTGCTTTAACGTTTTTTTTTTGCCCCCTTTCCACTTCCTTGTTCTTCATCCACCCATCCATTCATCCAACAATGTATTCCATTCGTCCATCTGTCCATCCAGCCTTCCGAAGCAAAACATCATCGACCCTCCAGAGTCTGCCATTTCATTTCATCTCGTCCTCAATCGGCTTCATTATCCATTCATCAAAAGACACTGAATGGAATATGGCCGTATGTTCTGCAGTATTAAAAAGACTGGTCACTTCATGATTACAGCCCCTGGTAAATAATTAATAACACACAGTCTGAGAGTAAATATGATATGGACACAAAACGTTTTTTGACCATGAACAATAATAGAATATACAGTATATATTATGTTTTTCCTCTAGATGCAGTACATCAATGCTGTTACTGCCCACAGCACTAAAAGCTACTTGGAAGGATGTATGAACAGAACAATGAAAGAATGCACACACATAATGAGATGGAAATAAATAACACATTTCACTCATGTCCTACCTTTCTGGCTTTGTGATTCATCCATGTTTTCCTCCATTGTTGCAGGTTAGAATCCCTTTGTCTCAGTGTCGGTGAAACGGTTTAAAGCTCCTTGCTAGCGCTCAGCACTGTGCGCTTGTGCGTGTATGTGGGAGGCTGTTTGTGCACGCGCGTATGTGTTTTTCTCCCCCTGCAGATGATGGAGGATCAGGCAAGTCCTGCTTTCAGCACCGTCTCTCCTCATTTGGGCTTCTCTTGCATCCTATCTTAGGATCTATCATCATATAGACATCATATACACCTCTCGATGTAGATATATATACTATGAGATAGATTATTATACACTGTATCCCTTTTGGAAAATAAGAAGCAAATATTTTTATATCAAATGATTATATTTTTTTAAGACAATATCAAATGTGTAAAAAAAAAATGCAAATGAGCCTGTGTCTTAAACCTATTCATTCAATGCCACAAATAGAAGGTTGACCATTGCATACATACATACATACATATATATGTATATATATATATGTATATATATATATATATATATATATATGTATATGTATATATAACCATATGTATGTATGTAATGGTCAACCTTCTATTTGTGGGTACATACATACATATATATGTATATGTATATATATCCATCCATCCACCCATTTTCCGAACCGCTTCATCCTCACTAGGGTCGCGGGGGGTGCTGGAGCCTATCCCAGCAGTCTTCGGGCAGTAGGCGGGGGACACCCTGAATTGGTTGCCAGCCAATCGCAGGGCACACAGAGACGAACAACCATCCACGCTCACACTCACACCTAGGGACAATTTAGAGTGCCCAACGAGCCTGCCATGCATGTTTTTGGAATGTGGGAGGAAACCGGAGCACCCGGAGAAAACCCACGCAAGCCCGGGGAGAACATGCAAACTCCACACAGGGAGGCCAGAGCTGGAATCGAACCCGGTACCTCTGCACTGTGAAGCCGACGTGCTAACCACTGGTCTACCGGGCCGCCTGTATATATATATATGTATATATATATATATATATGTATGTATGTATGTAATGGTCAACCTTCTATTTGTGGGTACATACATACATATATATGTATATGTATATATATCCATCCATCCACCCATTTTCCGAACCGCTTCATCCTCACTAGGGTCGCGGGGGGTGCTGGAGCCTATCCCAGCAGTCTTCGGGCAGTAGGCGGGGGACACCCTGAATTGGTTGCCAGCCAATCGCAGGGCACACAGAGACGAACAACCATCCACGCTCACACTCACACCTAGGGACAATTTAGAGTGCCCAACGAGCCTGCCATGCATGTTTTTGGAATGTGGGAGGAAACCGGAGCACCCGGAGAAAACCCACGCAAGCCCGGGGAGAACATGCAAACTCCACACAGGGAGGCCGGAGCTGGGATCGAACCCGGTACCTCTGCACTGTGAAGCCGACGTGCTAACCACTGGACTACCGGGCCGCCCATGTATATATATATATATATATATGTATATAAACCTATTCATTCATGCCACAAATATTGACCATTGCATACATACATACATACATACATATATGTATATATATATATATATATATATAGTATGTATGTATGTAATGGTCAACCTTCTATTTGTGGGCATTGAATGAATAGTGTTGGATAATTTCAAAATGGCATCCGCAATATAATATGCAAAGAAAATAGGCATCAGGTGTCCTAAATAATACATACATTTTGCAACCCTACACTTTAAAAAAACACCAAACATTGGTGATATCTCATTTCTCTATTCTGAAACCAAACTACAAGGTCAAGTCAAATGTATTTATATAGCCCTTAATCACATAAAACTCTAAAAGGGATTCACATGCCCACACTGGACAAATATACCCCTGATCTTGACCCCCAGAAGGTCAAGAAAACTCACAATAAATAATAATAAATAATGTAATGTAAGAGTCCAGTTAATAAGATGAAATGCTGCAGGAAGACACCTTCTAAGCGGTGTGGCCTCTTCAAAATTCAGTTGGTCACTGAAGCAATCTCAATAGCAACGCCTCTGAGTCGGTGGTCCACATCAGATCTTGTTAAGATCAGTAGATCTTGTGCAGATCAGTTGGAGCAGAGTCCATAAAGGTTATGAACAGAATCAGTGACAAAGGGCAGCATTGGCATAGTCCAACCCTCACTGAAAACGATTCATACTTACTGCCGGCAATGCAAACCGAACTCTGACATCAGTGGTATAGGAACCGAACAGCCCGTATCAGAGGGTCCGGTACCCCATATTCCTGAAGAATCCCCCACAGAACTCCCCGAGGGGCACGATCGAACGCCTTCTCCAAGTCCACAAAGCACACGTAGACTGGTTGGGTGAGTTCCCACGTACCCTCAAGGAGCCTGCTCAGGGTGTTGAGCTGGTCCACTGTTCCACGAATGGGACGAAAACCACACTGCTCCTCCTCAATCTGGGGCACAACTTCCCACTGAATAGACCTTACCAGGGAGGCTGAGGAGTGTGACCCCCTCTGGAGTCTGAATAGGAAATTCCATACGCCCCAGTAGACTTCTTTTTGGCTCTCAGATCACAAAAAGACCAACCTGTTGTGAAGCAAGCATATAGTACCATTAAATCAATGCAATACGGTGCTAAGCCGTGTAATATTTAATAAGTAGCAATGCCTTGCAATCGCATCTCAAGTGGACTGAGTGCCCATGCAAGTTGGCGAGTACATGATCAAACTTGCTCGCCTTTGTCAAGAGTCTAGCTGCAGCATTTTCTACTAACTGCAGACTTTTAAGACTACAAATAGGAAGACCAGAGAGAAATATGCCTATGCCAATGTCACCCATGGCAAACGGATCTTTGATGAGGGTCCAGACAAAGCACATTTCACAGACCCCTTATGATGAGTAATAACATTAGAACACAATTTCGCTTGATGGTGGGGGAAGATGCAGGTCCAACCTGGCAGACCCAAACGTATTATGAGAGTTTGTTGGGCGTGTCTGGCAGAATCCCCTGTCAGAAAGAGTTTCAACTCCCACCTCTGACAGAGCTTTGCCCATGTCCCGGGGAAGGCGGGGACATTGAGTCCAACTGGACCATGTTCCGCATTTCTATTGTTAAGGTAGTTGATCGGATTTGTCGCTATAAGGTGCCTGTCGTGGCGGTGAGGCCATGCAAACCGACTTCTGGATGGCTTCGAGAAAATTCGGACAGTTTTACACAGCAGTCATCGAATCATTCCTGTGTTCCTCCATCAACACCTGGTTTGTTGTTGCCACTAAAAAGGACAAAATCCAACTGCAATGCACAGTCAGGACTGCGGGAAAAAAAATCATCTGTACCACCCTACTCACTCTCGAGGCCTTGCACACTACAAGAACCAAGCCAAGGGCACATAAAATTCAACTGGACACCCCCTAATCTGCCCACCACCGCCTTTTCCAGATACTCTCCTCTAGTCGGCGCTATGGAAACATGCACACAAAAACCAGCAGACTTTCAAAGAGCTTCTTCCCTCCTACCATCAACTCACTAAACAGATTCTAATTTATACAGTAGTGGTTCTTTGCAAGTGTTGCACACCGCTGTGCGCCAGCCATCATCGTAGCTCCACCTTTCTACATATTTAAAACAACCATCGTTGATCAATATTCCACAGCAATAGACACTTGAAAGCGCTCAAGAACTTGCATACCTGACGTTTGACTGCAATCACTGCTCCTGGTCACTTAAGAATGGCACGATTATCTACTGCACAATGGTACCGTTACACTACGGAAAGTCTTTTTATAATTATATGTCATGTCTTTATTAATCATAGTTGCTTGTTATTGCAATACCAGTGTAGCTCATACTACAGGAGACAAACAGATTTATGCAGTGGTGTAGTGGGGATTTTTTAAGTGGGTGTACGCGATTCTGGGATGTTCTATATATACATACAGAACATCAATCATAAGCTACAACACCAGTTGAACTAACGTTAAATTTAATGTTTTACTACTCCAAAATAATCACAGGCCAACATTATTAAGCATAACTCGCATTAGAACAATGATCAACAAACATTTCAATAACCCGCAGACAGTGCAAGGCTAAAACCGAAATAAAAATTGAATGTGGCGTCGGGAGAAGTGGGTGGACGGCGTACCCCCGCATACCACGCCCACTACACCCCTGGATTTATGACACACTCACCATGCGTAACCAACAAGCTGGAGCGGAACCACCAAAAAAGGAAAATATAGCACACTTAAAATCTGAACATACTTTCCGTTAGGGGGTGTGTCATTGCCTTTGACAGATGTAGCCTGCTAACTTTTTCAAAGTTTTAAAATTCTTGATTAAATAAATCCATTCATCCATTTTCTAATCCTCTTATCCTCACAAGGGTCACGGGCGTGCTGAAGCATACCCCAGCTGTCTTCGGGCAGTAGGCGGGGCACACCCTGAACTGGTTGCCAGCCATTCGCAGGGCACACATAGACGAATAACCTTTCGCGGTCACACTCACACCTCGGGACAATTTAGAGTGTTCCATTAACCTGCCATGCATGCATGCAATATACTCACCCAAAGAAAACCCATGCAGGCACGGGGAGAACATGCAGACTCCACACAGAAAGGCCGTAGCCGGAATCGAAGGCTGCACCTCTGCACTGTGCGGTGGACGTGGTAACAAGTCAACCACCAGGCCACCTGAAATAAAGCCAATTAAAGTAATTTAATCAAAATACTGTGCTTATGGGTGAATCTATATTTGTAGGTCCATTAATTAAAAAGGGGGTGAGCGTACAGTTCTACAGATCAGCAGTGCAATCTCCCTTGTTCCACCAACTTGGTAAGTCATTTTAACAGTGTGAGGGCGGAATTTAGCGTCCCCCAGAGCAATGAACCCAGTCCTTCCTATAAGATATGATTGAAACCATTGAAGGGCAATGTCAGAGGTATCAATGTCACGTTGGTGGCGGTGATCAACTGCAATTAAATGCAGTAGAGAGGTTGAGAAGGATGAGAAGGGAAGTCGAACCAGAGTCATCCAGATATCATTGGTGACTCTGATGAGAGCTGTCGCAATGCTGTGGAAGGACGAAAACCAGATTGGATTTTTTTTTTTGTACAAGTTTGTTGATTTGAGGTGGTTGAGGAGTTGGATGGATACAATTTTTTCTAGAGTTTTGGAGATGAAGGGAAGACTGGAGATGGGTCTGTAGTTTGACAGGAGCTCAGAATCAAGAGTGGGGTTTTTTTTTGGGGTGGGGGCTTGATAATAGTGGTTTTGAGGCTGACCGTAACATGGCCGGTTTGGAAAGACAGGTTAATGATGTTTGTTCTTAGTTGACTGATGGAATGACAGTGACCTTGAAGCAGAGGTGAGGGGAAGTGTTCGTGGGAGTAGTGGATGGTTTGGATTTATTATTGAATTTTGTGTCTGTCTCGTTTGGTTACTCTACCCGCCTGTGCTCGTTCACCCGAGCCCTTGTGTTACCCAATCAGCACCCTACATCACTTAGTGTCTGGTCCTGGTGTTCCTTGTTGTGTCGTCACTTTGTTTGTTTTTAGTTTCTTGCTTTCTTTCATCTTTGTTGGCTCATTGTCCAACTGTTGTTTGTCTCAGTCCAAGTCAAGCCGGTTTCCGAGTAGTTACTTTGATTGTTGTTGTTTTGGACTTCTGTTGATTTAGTATTTCTGATCCACTCAAACCTTTGTGTTTTGTTCCTTTGAATTCAGATTTTGAATTCCGACCGGGAGTTCCCTCAATCGGATTTTTTCTTAACTCATTCAATGCCAGCTGTTTTTCTAAAATTGAGAGAGCCATTTTTGAAGGCCTACAGAAAATGGAATTCTCTTCGTATATCAGCAAGAAACCTCGACCAAAAGAAAGCTTTCACCCTCTTAGTTATAAAAAAAAGTTGACTGAACCTGAGGCTATAGGCGATTAAATGAAACAAAGATTTGTACTTTAACACTTTTAACAATGGATGCGTTGGAGCTTGTATCGTTCTGCAAGTACCACATGACGAATGACAGCTCGAAACGGATTAGTTGCTGTCTTTGGTTTGACAGGTGGTTTTGGTGCAAACTGCAGTTTAAAATCACCACCAAACAAGTGAACAATGTGGGTTTGGAAGGAGAGAGGTTGTAATGGTAATGGCTATTGGTGGAACGCGACGTTCAAGAGTTTGGCAACGTTTTGATTTTATACTGCCAAATAAGGTAAGTAAATACTGTAGTAGTAGTACTCACGGATTTTTTTTTGTGCGTGCCAACTTGCATTTTTCTCAAGAATATGTTTTCACTCTCCAGTATGGTGCATGCGGGAATTAGCATGTAGCAATAATACCTCCTCCGTATTCAGGCATTTGCGTTCATGGAATGATGATCATGTACAGCAAACTAACAAGTCTGCCAACGCTGGACACTTCGTATATTTGAATAACTTATAAAGCACTCATTAGATGATTCATCGATGAGTAGCATTATTTTTATTTATTTTTACTTCTATTGATGAATGATCAATAGGTGGGTCTCTGCCATTAATTTTTCCCGTTTAATGACGGAGGTTACGTCGGCGTTACTCATCCACTAGATGTCCCTCCTAGCTTTCACTGAAACACCAACATTCCGATTCTGGTTTGGGCACAATTTGAAGGAAAGCCTCAAAGATTCATTAAGCGTTGCCCGCCCATCTCTAGCTACTTCTTTCAAGAGTACTTATTGTCACTCCTTGAAGCACCGAGTAGCTCTTTGTCTTTGTAAGCTGAACAGGACTGCTCAAAGCAGTGAGCCCATTACGAGTACGACGCGACAATCATGACAGGCGGCGTACAGGGGATGGGCTGCCTGTTTGCAGGCTGACAGCCAGGATTTGGCACAGATCAGAAGAGAACGTACAACGCACTAAACGTAGGCTACGCTCGCGGATCAGGCAGCGTGGGATCGGTTCCCACTCATCGAAGGTGTGGATGGAAATGGTTGTTTTGTCTCTCTACGTGCACTTGCGACTGACTGGCGACCAGTTCGGGGCGAAGTCTGCGGTCAGCTGGGGTAGGCTCCAGCAACTCCCCTCGACCCTGTTCAGAATAAGCGCCGTTGAAAAGGGATGAATAGATAGTACGTAATATAATTTACTACCTGTGAGACTCGGAAACAGTAAATGCAAGCATACTTTCTACCAGCAGATGGCGCAATTGTTCCTCTTACGCGCTGTGATATATGTAGGATCGATGTCAAGTCAATAAGACAGCCTTTATTGCAGAAATTATGAAAAAAAATGGCAAGTGAAATCCTAAAAAATACTCAAGACTTAAGTATGTTAAGTGAAGTATACAGAAATTATTTTAAATATTTTTTTAAACGAAAAACAAGTACCCCATCCACATTTAAGAAAATCCATGACTTAAAATAATTATGGATTATATTTTATTTCCAATAAAAACAAACTTTGTTCTTAAACGTCACTGCTAAAAATATGTTAAGCAGGGTGGTTAGTATCTACTGGATGTAACTATTAAAAATGTTGTAATCTAACTTTGTTACTAAAGCAAGTACCCTAATCACAAAAGTAACAAAGTACTTTTTCAAGGTAACATTGGCAACACTGTTCATGTCACAAACAGATTTAGTTCTCATCAGTCGATTCCACTCTGTCAAAAAGGGTCTAATCAAGGTTTTGGATGGTGCTGTGTATGGTCGGTTTGAAATTGTGGACACAATGATGTCGTGTGTTGTTTGAGCTCTTTGGATGCAGCGATGGCTGTTTGAAAGTGAATTTGTATGTTTGTGTCTTAAGGTTTTATTTGTGTTCCGGCTGTTGCTCGTCGTGGCGTGCATGCATATGTGCGCGAGTCCATGGTCGTGTGTGTGTGTGTGTGTGTGTGTGTGTGTGTGTGTGTGTGTGTGTGTGTGTGTGTGTGTGTGGTTCTTTGCACTAACACAGTAAAAAAATTGGCTCTTAGTCTCTGACTGGTTGGCCACCCCTGGTCTATATGATATATTTTGTGTTAGTGCACACTGCACCCGTATCATGCTATCAGTCTGACTTTCACAAAAAGTATTTAAAAATTAAATAAAAAAGCAGGTCACCTTTAACCTACAGTGGCACGTGACCTGCATCACCAGACGTTGTTAGCAGTCAGGGGTCTGCAATTGCAGCTTGTGATCAGAACTGTTGCACTATATCTTTTATTGTTGTTATATTCTCATTCAGAGTTTGTTTCATGTACAATTCACCGAGGGCACGGGCAAAGAATGGCAATCTGGAGTGCCGGGAGAAGCATTTTAAAACTGTACACGTGAGCTACAATCCTTAACACGCTGCAAAAGTGCGTCCTATGCCTCTACGTCAGGCCTCTACTAAGGTAGGTAGTGATTTGCTTTTCACCAACTCACAGACTTATGTGTCTACTTTATTTTTTTATGTCGTTCATCTTAGGGCCAGTTATGGCTATTGCTCATCAGCGTGCGTGTGTGCATGTGTGCATGTGTGCGTGCATGGGGTTGTGCGTGTGTGCAAAACTTGTAGTTTCACTTTGAAATATGTGCAGGACACTCGCACGACAACAATGATGTGGAGCCTATTCATCCAGTGTAAGCCTGGGTACGTAAAATTCTTTTCAGTAAGGCCATTATTAGCCGTCATAGATAAGACTGGCCGTCAATCAAACAAAGTCACACCACCGGTTTTTTTTTTGTCTTAGTGGCAAACAAATCAGCATTAGTAGCTCACAACACAAAAATGTCTACAATATAAAATAATAAAAGTAATTAAAGTTTATTTTGAGAAATCTATGCCACAAATGCGGAGGGGAAACAAAAGCATCTTGATGGTCGGGCACAGTCCCCTATGGACCGCCCATGGCAACAGCTGTGACTAAAACATGCTCTTGCTTTGATACCCAAAAACCAATACAGTACTTGCAATGACAGTCTGCTGCTAACATTCTTAGAATTGATAATTGCATCGATTAATCGAATAATCGGTTACAATTTACTTTGCATCACAGTCTATATATTCTAGGATGACTGGTTAGCATGTCTGCCTCACAGTGTGGAGGTTGTGGGTTCGAATCTGGCCCCAGCCTTCCTGTGTGGAGTTTGCATGTTTTCCTGCATGTTTTTCCTGCGTGTGTTTTCTCTGGGTACTCTCTAAATTGTCCCGAGGTGTGAATGTGAGCGAGAATGGTTATTGTTTGCTACATGTGCCCTGCGATTGCCTGGCAACCAGTTCAGGGTGTACCCCGCCTGCTGCTGGAAGACACTTAGGATGCACTCCAGCATGCCCGCGATAGCCGGATCAGGTAATGGGTAATAATTCAAGTGTATTGCAAAACCATTTCCCCCCAATTTACTATTTGTTAACCGATTATTGGAATTTATTTGGTAATGTTTCGTGAATAAAAACAAAACAACATCACTTTGGCGTTATCACATGAGAGGGATTGATGTTTTGCTCGCCAACCTTTTTGAAATGGATTTAGTTTTCAGTTTTATTTCCACTTGTCAGAGGGTGGGACCCGATGACCGCCGAATGGGACAGGCAAACTGAGGTCCTTGTATTGTCATTATTTTAGAAAAGCATTTGAGCCTTGCTTTGTGTGGTCCCTCCCCTCGGACCTGCCATGGGCACAAATTCCCAGACACTAGCTGTCGGATAATTGAAACACAAAAACCCAAACACTGGAGGGAAATCACCCTCGTCATCATAAATCTTCCATCAATCCTTTATTCAAATGCTTTTCCTCGCGATGGTCATGGTCATGCTGGAGCAGGGGTGCGCAATTCCAGTTCTGAAGGGCTGCTATCCTGCATGTTTTCCATCTCTCCTTATTGCATCAGACCTGATACAAATGATCCAATCATCAGGAAGCTCTGCGGAAGCTTGATGTTGAACCTGTTCAACAGGGAGAGATGGAAAACATGCAGGGTAGTGGCCATCCAGGATTGGAATTGCCCACCCCTGTGCTGGAGCCTATCCCAGCTGTCCTTGGGCAGTGGGCGGAGTACACCCTGAAATGCTTGCCAGCCAATCGCCGGGCACATATAGACAAACATTCGCACTCACAATCACACCTAGGGACCATTTAGAGTGTTCCATTAAACTGCCATGCATGTTTTTGGAACGTGGGAAGAAACCGGTGTGCCTGGAGAAAACCCACGCAGGCAGGCAGGAGCCTGAAATTCAACCCATGACCTCTGCAATGTGAGGTGGACATGCTAACCAGTTGACTACCCAAACATCCTATGAAAAATTAGCCATCTATCCATTGTCCGCTTATTCACAAGAGGGTCATGGGTGTACCGGAGCCAACCCCAGCTGTCTTGAGGCAGTGGGTAGGGTACAACCTGAAACTGGTTGCCAGCCAATCTCAGGGAACGCATAGACAAACAACCATTCGCAATCACACCTAAAGGCAATTTAAAGTGATCCATTAACCTGCCATGCATGTTTTGGGAATGCGGGAGGAAACCGAAGTACCAGAATAAAACTCACACAGGCATGGGGAAAGCATGCAAACTCCACACAGGAAGGTCAGGGACAAAATCGAACCCCAGACCTCTGCACTGTGAGGTCGATGTTTCTAACCAGTCAGCCATCATGGTAACTCATAATAAAGAAAAACAATTACCGTTCCAGAATGAACTCAACTATCCATTTTCTTTGTACAAATGTGATCGACGTTACTGAATGAACTGTGAGGATTTTAGGAGTGGCTTCAGTCAGAAATATTTTAAGATTCAGCTGCTCTGCCTGCACCAGTTGAATTTATGGACTTGTTCTTGGTGTTCCCCATGTTAATCCCCATCCAAACACACAACCCCCTACTGTGTGTGCCCCTATCAGTCAGCCCATTAGTTCACATCATGTCGCACACAGCTCTAATGGTGCTCGATTTTCTCTCTCCCTCTCTCTCTCTCTCTCTCTCTCTCTCTCTCTCTCTCACACACACACACACACACACACACGTGCACGTACATCTCCTCAGTACACTCCCAAAGTCAAGTCATAAGAAAAAACATAAAAAACAGAACTCAATTAGTGGCCATGTGTGTGACTGTGTGTCTCTCTGTGTGTGACAGTATTATAGCTTTGCATATGTGTGTGTGTTTGGCCACCTTTTACCAGGTTTTATGTGTGTTCCCAGACCCACTGATCAAAAACATGCCCCCGTGTACTGGACAACCTGGTGGTCTGCATGGTCCCGGGTGGTCTCAGAATTTACAACATGCTGGGTTCAAATGTGTGTATGTGTGTGTTCCGGGTGGTGGATTGATGTTTAGTGACCTGTGCGGTTGGACAATTTATATCTCTCTGCAAGGCACAGCTAATCTTTCAAAAGTGGACAAAACAAGTTTATGTCTCTGATTGAATTTTTCATTGACTCAAGAATTTGTTTTCATAGTAACGCATGCTACTATGTGTTGGACAGCCACAATTCCAAGATTGGAGCTTATACTGAATATATATACTGTATGGATCACATTTCACATTGATCAAAACAATTTGTCATTCTCATTGTAATGTTCCAGGAGATCTGCCTGGACATGATAAAAAAAAAAAAAAAAAGATCTAACCCTGTTGCTATGTATTAACACCATAGGCTCCTGCATTTGACTCTGCGGGCTTCTTTTGGTGCAGTAGACAATTTCTTGCTGGCCTCAGTCTCCTTGTTTTCAATTTCCCAAGGTAGAGGCAAGCTATACTTACCTGAAATGGCACAATGCAATGAAAAAGGGTGTGTGTGTGTGTGCGGGGAGGTTGATTTCAAGTTTGAATCACTGCTGACAGAAGTGGCTGTTAATTGTAGCATAATAAGTGAGCAAATATGACACAGACTTAGAATGTAATGTTGTGTGCCAGCTTGGGTCTCAATCTTGCATTAACTGCTCATTCTTTATATGTTACCATTGTTCATGAAATGGTGCATGATTATTTTTCTTCAATGGTATGTGCATTGCAGGCTGATTGAACACTCAAGTCAATGGTTCTTACACGATTGGTGAATCGGTCTCAGGGGTTCGACGGACCCCCTGCCATGGAGGTTAAGACACACCCAACTCAAGATGTCAATTAGTTATGACGCTTGCCCATTGCTGGCTGCAGATGATCACATTACATTGCTGGTCCAATCAGTGCTGCGGGAAATTTAGTTCACTCAGTAGTCAACGGGTGACTGTTATGATAGGAAGTCCTAAAATAAAAAAAATATATACTTACAGTATGTCTTGAAATTTTATTTTATTTTTTTTCTGTTTTTAATTATTTTTTTATCTCTTGAATTTTGTAAAGTCATAATTTTGTTTTTCACGAATGAAGGGTTGGATTTGGTACCCCAAACAAGGTTAAGAACCACTGCTCTAAATTGTCCCTAGGTGTGAGTGTGAACGCGTATGTCGGTTGTTTGTCTCTGTGTGCCCTGTGATTGGCTGACAATCAGTTCAGGTTGTTCCCCGCCTACTGCCTGAAGACAGCCGGGATAGGTTACAGCCCCTCCCGTGAACCTTGTGAGGATGGAATGGAATGGAATGGAATACAACTTTATTGTCATGTCATGTCATGTCATGTCAGGATAAAGCCGATCGCAAAATGGATGGATCGATGGATCAATGAATTCAAAATGTCTCGTGGTGTATCAACCAGTGGGAGGTGAATCAAATCCTAGCCCTATGAATCAGGCCAGGCAGACAGACAGAAATGTTTTACCCATAAAGCATGGAGCCTACATAAAGGCACAAACCAGAGAGGCACGTTTTCTTATTTTATTCTGTGCTGTCCATTGATAATTACTTCATAAGGTTATTGACAAACTATACTATTGTGGTGGAAGTGGCTTATTCCACTTGATGCAAGGTCCAATGCCTAACACCCTCCTGACTGTCACGGCTTTCACACTGGGTATTTAAGATGATTTCTTGCTGGGTCGCTGTCCTGTCAAGAAGGCACCGATGTGGGATGCGCAACTGAAGTTTACTGAAGAATTAGCCGGCTTTCGACATAGCAGCTGAGGCATAACACAAGTGGACAAGGTCAAAAATGACCAGAGCGTGAGATTTAGCAACTGAGAGTCCCTTCAATGCCCCTTTGTGTTGAAAGTCATTTTTGCTGTCTCGCTGACGTTGCCATTCATCTAATTATCTGAAATTCAGATTCTGTCTCAGCTGTGTGCAAAAGCACAGCCACGAGGCAATAAATCACTTCAGTGACTCATGTATGAATGGGACAGGTGAAAACAAATACAAATGACTGTTAGTGTGAATCTGTAATAAACACATTTTAAAGGAAAGCATTGCAGAAGGCTCTTTTTCCATTTGACTAAGAGAGGCCATCAGCAAAAGCAACAGCATGACATCAGTCTAAGGACAGTGGGATACTGATTTTGTTTTACACCATTTGTGATGAAAGAACGCGACATGAGGAGAAAATATTATTCAGAGTGCGTGCAACACAACCTCAGTCTTCGTCTTCGCTGCTCCTTCATCCTATATTTTCCCCTCCCATCGCTGGTCACTCCTGAGGTGATGATAGGTCACACACTCTCAGCAGCTATGCCTTGTTAATTTTGTTGTTGTTGTTATAGATAGATAGATGTCATATTACCATATAACTGTGGAACTACAATTTCAACTACACCAAGGTTTCTGTGGTTGATGAGCCTGTGTATTTAGGTGACCTAGAGCAGAGGTTCCCAACCTGCCCCACGGACCGGTTTCATGTCAGACAATATTTTCAGGGACTGGGCTAGATACAACAATTTAATATAATATGACCTGCATGAAAAGTGTGGTATTTTCGAAATATAATAATAAACACGAATCATAATACAAGATACGTCCTATCTAGCCGCAACATTTTCTGGTCGCTATGGTAACATTTAAACGTCCATCCATCCATCCATTTCCCGAACCGCTCCATCCTCACTAGGGTCGCGGGGGGTGCTGGAGCCTATCCCAGCAGTCTTCGGGCAGTAGGCAGGGGACACCCTGAATTGGTTGCCAGCCAATCGCAGGGCACACAGAGACGAACAACCATCCACGCTCACACTCACACCTAGGGACAATTTAGAGTGCCCAACGAGCCTGCCATGCATGTTTTTGGAATGTGGGAGGAAACCGGAGCACCCGGAGAAAACCCACGCAAGCCCGGGGAGAACATGCAAACTCCACACAGGGAGGCTGGAGCTGGGATCGAACCCGGTACCTCTGCACTGTGAAGCCGACGTGCTAACCACTGGACTACCGGGCCGCCCTAACATTTAAACGTGACTTCCAAATAAGATACGCTGCAAATAAAAAAGTGCATGAAAAATACGATTCACCATCGCCGCTTATTATGCAGAGTAGGCTTGGTGCATGTGAATCTCCCGTTGACATAAAGCCGTATTTGAAATCAGACTCCTGATACTGTCTATTAAATGTAGCCTTCTATTTCTTGAAAGTCGTAGGCTGCTCTTCTGTCTCCTGGCCGGGCCTTTTCCTTTTCCGGAAAATACTTTTCAAAGACGTTTGTTTTTTATGCGGTAACCTATCACGTGACCGAGAAGCGCGCATTCACCTTCGTCAAGAGTGACATACTGTAGACTGATATAATAGAGAATGCGGTAATTTTTCAAAATAAAACATCTTTCAGATTCCAAAATGAATAAAACGGAAGGAATGTCCATCCATCCATTTTCCGAACCGCTTCATCCTCATTAGGGTCGCGGGGGGTGCTGGAGCCTATCCCAGCAGTCTTCGGGCAGTAGGCGGGGGACACCCTGAATTGGTTGCCAGCCAATCGCAGGGCACACAGAGACGAACAACCATCCACGCTCACACTCACACTCACACCTAGGGACAATTTAGAGTGCCCAACGAGCCTGCCATGCATGTTTTTGGAATGTGGGAGGAAACCGGAGCACCCGGAGAAAACCCACGCAAGCCCGGGGAGAACATGCAAACTCCACACAGGGAGGCTGGAGCTGGGATCGAACCCGGTACCTCTGCACTGTGAAGCCGACGTGCTAACCACTGGACTACCGGGCCGCCCTAACATTTAAACGTGACTTCCAAATAAGATACGCTGCAAATAAAAAAGTGCATGAAAAATACGATTCACCATCGCCGCTTATTATGCAGAGTAGGCTTGGTGCATGTGAATCTCCCGTTGACATAAAGCCGTATTTGAAATCAGACTCCTGATACTGTCTATTAAATGTAGCCTTCTATTTCTTGAAAGTCGTAGGCTGCTCTTCTGTCTCCTGGCCGGGCCTTTTCCTTTTCCGGAAAATACTTTTCAAAGACGTTTGTTTTTTATGCGGTAACCTATCACGTGACCGAGAAGCGCGCATTCACCTTCGTCAAGAGTGACATACTGTAGACTGATATAATAGAGAATGCGGTAATTTTTCAAAATAAAACATCTTTCAGATTCCAAAATGAATAAAACGGAAGGAATGTCCATCCATCCATTTTCCGAACCGCTTCATCCTCATTAGGGTCGCGGGGGGTGCTGGAGCCTATCCCAGCAGTCTTCGGGCAGTAGGCGGGGGACACCCTGAATTGGTTGCCAGCCAATCGCAGGGCACACAGAGACGAACAACCATCCACGCTCACACTCACACTCACACCTAGGGACAATTTAGAGTGCCCAACGAGCCTGCCATGCATGTTTTTGGAATGTGGGAGGAAACCGGAGCACCCGGAGAAAACCCACGCAAGCCCGGGGAGAACATGCAAACTCCACACAGGGAGGCCGGAGCTGGGATCGAACCCGGTACCTCTGCACTGTGAAGCCGACGTGCTAACCACTGGACTACCGGGCCGCCTCGGAAGGAATGTAAGTTATTTATATTCTTTCTGTGCGGCCCGGCACAAATGACCCGCGTACCAGTACCGGCCGGCGGTTGGGGACCCCTGACCTAGAGCTTATCCTAGCAGGCGCATAAGTTCCTGCTGTGGCCACATAAGCCAGGCAAGCCGAATGGTTGAGGCCAGATGAAGGCAATTAACTGGCCCTCCAGGTTTGGCGTTGCAATGCAGGTCGAGTAACCTTGTCTCGCAAAAACTGTAAAAAAAAAAAAAAAGGAGGAACTCGCCATAACTAGGTGTGACTGTCTTGTCTCTGCTCTCAAACATTGTTGGCGTGTATGCTGAATGTGCTGAAACCACATACAAATATAAACAGGACATATTGTGTGTGTGTGTGTGTGTGTGTGTGTGTGTGTGTGTGTGTGTGTGTGTGTGGTGCCTCGTAAAAAGAAAAAAATATATTACGATAGGTCATGTTTTAATCATAATAATGATACGTACCAGAATATAGTTTCATTTGTTCTATTAAAAAAATATACAACACCTTTTCTCACTTTACTTTGAAATAACATTAAACAGACCTGTATCAAATGAGAAATGGATCCACAGTGGTGCGGCTATGTAAAATTGTAAACAAAATAAAATGTAAGCAGAAGCTAAGTAGCCTACATATGTTTACACATATGTACATTTCATTCTAAATAAGAGGTAGAAAATAGATTTCAAAAAATGAATGTAATGTAATTTTGAGAATATTTATTGGGCATATGTCAAAATTGAAATTCAAATCTCAGGACTGTACTGTATTGTGAAAACAAATCAGACAAATCGCATTTGTAATATTATATGCATTAAATATATTACAAACAGGCGGCCCGGTAGTCCAGTGGTTAGCACGTCGGCTTCACAGTGCTGAGGTACCGGGTTCAAATCCAGCTCCGGCCTCCCTGTGTGGAGTTTGCATGTTCTCCCCGGGCCTGCGTGGGTTTTCTCCGGGTGCTCCGGTTTCCTCCCACGTTCCAAAAACATGCATGGCAGGCTGATTGTGCACTCTAAATTGTCCCTAGGTATGAGTGTGAGCGTGGATGGTTGTTCGTCTCTGTGTGCCCTGCAATTGGCTGGCAACCAATTCAGGGTGTCCCCCGCCTACTGCCCGAAGACAGCTGGGATAGGCTCCGGCACCCCCCGCGACACTAGTGAGGATAAAGCGGTACGGAAAATAGATGGATGGATATATTACAAACCCAATTTCAATGAAGTTGGGGCGATGTGTTCAACATATATCAAAACAGAATACAATGATTTGCAAATAATGTTCAACCAATATTTGTTATGATCCAGAATAATCTGGGCAGGAGTGCATCCGACAAACACAGACCGAGATAAAATATATTTTACAAAAAGGTTTATTTTACAAAAACGCAAGACCTTTTAAGTAAAAATGAGATTGCTGGTAGTCAGAGCCAGGATAACCATGAACAACAAAACGCGCTTGCAAACGGCAAACAAAAACAAAACAAAACAAAAAATGTCAAGAAAGACGAGAAAATCCAATCTCGAGAAAACACAAAATGGCACAATGAAAATTTATCTATCCATCCATTTTCTTAACCGCTTTATCCTCACAAGGGTCGCGGGGGTTTCTGGAGCCGATCCGAGCTGTCTTCGGGCAGTAGGTGGGGGACACTTTGAACTGGTTGCCAGCCAATCACAGGGGCACACAGAGACAAGGCCAATCAGCCTGCCATGCATGTCTTTTTTGGAATGTGGGAGTGGTACCCGAAGAAAACCCACGCAGGCACGAAGAGAACATGTAAACTCCATACAGGAAGGCCGGAGCTGGGATCGAACCCACAAACGCTGCACTGTGGGGTTGACGTGCTAACCACTAACCAGCGGGCCGCCCACAAGCTAGCCAGTAGCCGAACCTCGCATCTGCTGATCTTTAGTGAGACGCGTTATGCATCGGTATTACAATTCCAAACTATTACATGAACAAGAGCAGAGAAACAAGATCATGAGCATCTAGAGAATTGCACTTGGTACGAGAGTCGTGAACAAGGCGAATAATTTGACAGCAAGTGATTGGCGTGGCAGTCCTTAGGTATTACGTCAACTGATTACAATGAATCGCAGGTGCACTGCTGGAGGGAACGCCCTCCACCTCAGGAGGAACTGCAAACCAAAACAGAAACTAATCTAAATCATGACAATACAGTCAAACCTCGGTTTTTATCCATAATCCGTTCCAGAAGGCTGTCCGAAAACCGAAATTGTTCGAAAACCGAAACCACGCTCTTTTTAAAATAAAAATGTTTACTGAACACGTCTGCTCACAATGGAAAGTGTCACTTTACTCGTCTACCCGAGGAAGGGTCACTTCCTCGTGTAAGGAAGGCGAGAGGAATCAAATGGTGCATTCAAATGCGCTCAGTTTGTTCGAAAACCGAAATTTGTTCGTCATCCGAGGCAGAAAAAACACGAAATTTTTGGTCGAAAACCGAGGTTTGACTGTATTTAAATGAATACACTACAAAGACAAGAGATTTAAGGTTCAATGGTTTTTAACAAATAATCATTAACTTGAAGAATTTTATGCCTTGCAGCGTGTCCCAAACCAGCTGCGACAGGGTCATGTTAACGACTGTGTTACATCACCATTTCTTTTACGTTTCATTGCTGTGTTCCATCACATTCAATAAACATTTGTGAACTGAGCACACTAATTGTTGAAGATTTGTCGGTGGAATTATTTCCTATTCTTGCTTGATGTGCTACTTCAGCTGTTCAACACTCCAGGGTCTCTGTTGTCGTATTTTCCGCTTTATAACACGCCACACAGTTTTAATGAAAGACAGGTCTAGACTGCAGGCAAGCTAGTCTAGTATCTGCACTCTTTTACCACGAAGGCACTCTTGTAAGATTTGCAGAATGTGGTTTGGCATTGTCTTGCTGAAATAAGGAGGTGCGTCCATGAATAAGACATTGCTTGTATGGCAGCATTTGTCTCTCCAAAACTGGTATGTCCCTTTCAGCTTTATTGGTGTCTTAATAGATGTGTAAAAGATACCGTTGCTATCGGCACTAACGTAGCCCCATCACAGATGCTGGCTTTTGAACTTTGCCTATATAACCGTCCAGATGGTTCTTGTCCTCTTTGACCGAGACGACACATTGCCCACAATTTTCAAAAATATATTTGAAATGTAGACTTATCAGGCCAGAGAAAACTTTTCCACTTTACATCAGTCCATCTTAGATGAGCTCGGGCCCAGAGAAGCCAGGCTAAAAACAATCACGTATATCAGTTTAAACACAAAATATTTTGTCTTTATATTGTATTTAATTAAATATATGTTGAACATGATTTGCAAATCATTGTTTTCTGTTTTTATGTTCAACACAACATCCCAACTTCATTGGAATTAGCTTTGTATATCCATCCGTTTTTCGAATAGTTTACCCACAATAGTAATATAGTTTTAATCTTCTTGGCCACCCCTTGTGGCTGATGTACAGGACACTGTCACATTTCCTGTTAAATTGCCTGCTGTTTTGTTTCGCTAAGCAACATTGGAGATGTTGCGCTTTAATGTGGTTCCAGTGAGACCTCTGTGAAATGTTGGCAGTCACCTAAGCACTTAATTCTGGTCTTTCACGATGACATTACTTTACCTTGACAATTAGCATGGCTTCTACATCTTTCCTTCTATCAATTTCTCCTCGTAATTTCTTCGTGAAAACAATACTTGTAATAAGTGAAGCTCATTTTGGTAAATTATGGGCCCACAAGGGTTAAGGCGAGACGATGGAGGCTTTGATTACTACCTTTGGAGTGAAAATGTATTGTTCAGCAGGCAGTAATGGCCAACCGAAGCTTGTTGCTAAACTTGCTATTCTGTAGCTTGCGCTGTCTCGCTTGGACCTGCCGACTCCCTGGATGCAAGTGACGCAGGCCAGCGTAGCATTTTGGGATTGGAAAACCTTTCAAATCTGTGGTTCTCAATTTTGTGCAGTGAAATGCACCTGTTTTCAGTCAGCACAGGGGGCGGCCATTTTGCCAATTTCTGTCAACTGAAAATGACATCACAGTTCAGCTCAAGGCCCAGGTAATGACCAATCATGGTTCATCTGTTTTCTGAAGCTGAGCCATGATTGGTCGTTACCTCAGCCCTGTGCAGCTGTGATGTCATTTTCGGTCGACAGCAAATGGTGAAGTGACTGAGACCTGATAAAGACAAAAAAGTGTATTTTACTGCTTAACTCATATTCCACATTGGCAATATTATTCAGAATGCCGTGTTTAGACTAGTGAGGTTGCATAGAACTTGATTTGTATAGAACATTTTTGGGTTGACTTCCCCTTTAATCTCCTTGCATTAAAATTAACGATGGGGATTGTGGATGCACTGTTTTGGCGAATACAGTACACGACTCGACAGAAGGATGGGAACACCAGATATTTATCAAATTTTACAATATTAATCCATTTCCCCATCAATACCACCACTTAGACCACCACTACACCCTCCCAGAAAACAGAACAAGCCAATTTATTTGTACTCATTGTAATTTGTCTTGATCTTGGAACTGATATTTGTTGTATTTTTCTGTTTAAACCTATTTATTTAAAAAAGGACAGTGCATAATAGTATTTTGTGTGTTTATCACCTCCTTATTTCAGCAAGTACAAATATGCCTTATTTCAACACACCCCCTGTGTTCCTCACAGCTGCATCTACTCCAGCCGTAGCATCGCAGACAGTCCTACTGCGCCATCATTTTCCCCTTCACAGAAATGGGAATGTGGCAAAAATGTTGACTGTTGTTTGGGTGATTATTTTTACTTATCATACATTTGCATATTATTAATGATAAATTGATTTTGCTTGCAATGAAGAACGCGTATGCGTGCAGTGATACATTTATTATGCCTGCAATGAAGAATGCTTATGATTTTAATAAAAATATAATGCTTTTAATGAAGATATGCTCACATTTATAATATAAGAATGCTGAGTGACGCAGTTGAGGGACGCAAGCACCTTTCCGAGAAAGTGGTTGGAAAGAGATAAGTATTAAGACAAAATAAGAGCAAGGTCGGACGTGGATGGAGCTGTCGTCACCAGCTGAAACTTGGTGTTTTTGTAATGATTGCACACATGTACGTAATTTTCACTCACATACATACACATAATCAAACAAGTTCAGTGTGTCTTCAACAGCCCTCACCCTTTAGGTTGCACACACCCATGTACTGTATTAGATTCCCAATAAATGAGAGGGCGAGCGGGGAGACCATGGGGTGACGTGCAGAGAACTGAGGGGGGGGGACGCTTCTCCTCGTTCCCCCCTGGTACCAGAATTGAGTGTCCTGTCTCCTTGTGTTTTATTTCTGAATGTCCAATTGATAAACCTGACAACTGTTAAGACACAAACCAACAGCGCTGACATTCTCCTTTCAACAAAAACGGGGTTGTTGTAAAAATGCTGCCAAAAAGAAATATGTACATAACAGTTGACACCATATGTCGATATTTCCCTCCAACGGGACCATATGACATACAATGAATATTAAATGACAAAACGGGTTATGTTGATAACAGTGCTGACACTGCATATAGTGAAGTGGTGTTGAGAAGTACAATGATAAAATTTTTAATGAAGTAGCTTTGTTGCTTTGCTCCTGTTGTCATTTTATTATATGTTAGAATTACATTTTTACACGATATTGTATCTTTGTTAAATCTGTCCGAAAATATTGCAAGGCCATTTTCAGTCTATGTTAGTGTCTTTGTGAAATTTTGCTCAGGCACGCTACATTCATTCACATACTGCATCTCATGGGGGCTTTGCCCACCCCGCCCATAAAACCTAGTGATGCACCTGTTCACCACTAGTTTCAGACGAATACATGACTCATCAACCCCAAAATCTTTCTTTTGAATGTACATAAAATTTGAGTTTGATCATCTTATGTTCCAAAGGAATCAAAGGAGGAGAGTTGGGAGCGGCCGTGGAGGCTTAGAGGAAGACAAAAATGCAGGGAAAGAAGAAACAATTACCGGTACAAGCTTTTTGCAATACTATGGCTGTCACTTGTTTAATGTTTTATGTACTGTAGTTCTTGTTTTCAAGCAAAACTTGATGGCTTGGCTTGATTGATGTTGTTTTAGATTGTTCTTTGTGTTTAGAATCTGTGTAGTTGTGTTTCTTCAGTGTATTTATTTTGCTTCAATTAAATAATTATATTATAACCTTAAACAAAAATAAAATAAAAATATTAATAAGGGTAGAAATGGCGCCCCCTTATGAAGAAAATGGTGCCACAAAGGGCGGGAGAGGAAGCAAAAGAAGGCAGGGGTGGGACGGGTTGCCGTGGCAGGGTCTGCACAAAGTAATGGCTGCCAGATGTTTTGGTAATGTAGGTTCTTTTGCAGCTTTAGTCATCTAACATGTTCACCAGTCGAAAGCAGGGAGAGGAGAACAGGAGTTGTGATTTGTGTGTCTGGGATGATGATAATGTGAGGAAGGAACGCAATGCATTTGACACATTATAAATGAATGTGATTGCTTATGTGTTGGCAAAGTCTGTTTTGGTGAATACACGTTTAAACTTTCTATGATCAACATGAATTAGACACACATCTACCTCAACATCATAATACATCATGTGCTATTCTTAACATAACTTGAATATTATTTGATATTTGATATATTTGTTTAAAACCTACAGTATTTTAAATCAAAATTAGATTTATTGTCCATGTATGTAAAACACACAAGGAATTTACTTTCCCAGTGACAACCTGTCCAGAGGAACATAAACAAAACAATGACCAACAGAGGGAGACAGAAAGGGAAGCCTGGCGGTTTGCTGTTAAGCATCCCGATATCCTGGATGTGAAAAGAAAACAATAGAGAAGAGGAGGGGGAAAAAAAGATGGCAGACTCCAACCTTGCTCCGAAAATGGGTGCATGGTTTGAGCCTGAGAAAAAAAACTCAGCGCGTGTAGCACACATTTAAAAGACATGTAGAACAAATCTCAAGACTTAACATGTAGTGAACGGGGAAGATGGAAATGAGCAGAGGGGGGAATGCATCACAACCAGCCTTAAACGCAGCTAAGCTAGGAGAGCTCAGTCAATCCAGCTATGACACAGGAGGAAAAGCGAATAGGGGTCCAACAAAGGTGTTGACATTTCAGGGCATGTGTTGTTGTTGTTTATTTGTGTATGCGTGTCAAGCACAAGGGTAAGCCTGATCAGTCTCGGGCTCTGGAAGGAGGAGTAAGGGGGCTGATAGCAAAGCTAGCAACCGAGCTTATTTTTCCATTCAGAGGAAAGTCTGGATAACAGTTGTTTTGGGAACAGGCCATCCACAATTTCAGACAGCTTTGAAGGTCTTTTAGCTTGCTCTCAATGGTGTTAGTGAGATGAATTCCCAATCAATCAATCATTTTTTCCAGACCAAGCCAACTACTCCTCGTTCTTTTCTGTTTTGAAAAGCGACTCATACACTGCATCCACTTTGTGATTGAATTCAGTAAACGCATGAATCTGAGTATTGATCGCCCGCCCCTCACCATCCAGAAAGGCCAGTAGCCTGTTCCCTTCAAATGAAGCTGCTCCCGCCGGCTGAGTTTTGCGATAGATCACGAAAATGCCTACTCCAAACAGCAGGATACCTGTTTCCAGACGGCCAGTAATGTACATGTCTTAACATCCACTACGAACAGTATTGTAAGGCAATCCAGTCTCCACTACTGCCAAGGATCTAAGGTGTACCCAGAAGCAAATGTCCCAGAGGGCAAGAAGGCTCCCCACCGCCTGCTCTTATGATCAAAAACATGTTATCCATAGTGCTAAGAGTCCTGCTGAGTAATTCCATGGTTTGTTTGTCGGAAGAAAAAATACGGCCGGAGGCTATATCAAGACAGAAGACAGCATATTTGACCGAGTCAGCAGGCAGAGGCGTAAAAGTGGGAGGCGGGGTAGCAGGAGCAGAGCAAAAAGCATCTGCCTCTGAGAGCCAAGCAGAAAACGGGACACGACATAATAGCGTGCAAGTTTGTGTGTGTGTGTGTGTGTATATCCATCCATCTATCTATCTATCTATCTATCTATCTATCTATCTATCTATCTATCTATCTATCTATCTATCTATCTATCTATCTATCTATCTATGAATATACAGTCATACCTCGGTTTTCGAGCATAATCCATTCTAGAAGGCTGTTCGAAAAGCGATTTGTTCGAAATCTGAAACTATTTTATTAGCCCACGATTAGGGGTTAATACACTATGCAGAAATAACAAAGAAACTGTCAGATTTGCGTAAATCACAACAAACATGTCTCCTCACAACGAACGTTACATAAGGACGCTGAAAGGAGTCGAGTGGCGTATTCGGGTTTGCTCAGTTTGGCGTAAAAATCTAAAATTTTCTCGTCGAAATCCAATTTGGTCGATAACACAGACGTCCGAAAACTGAGGTTCGACTGTATATATATATATATATATATATATATATATATATACACACACACACACACCCGGGGGCTGTTGGGGCAACAGGAATACATATAGTATCTATCTATCTATCTATCTATCTATCTATCTATCTATCTATCTATCTATATGTATTCCTGTTTTTAATAAATGTATTTTTGGGGGAAAATTATGTAGCCCTGCCTCACACAGATCCTTGCCCCAAACCCCCCGGGTAAATTGAGTTTGAGACCCCTGTTTTGTTGGTTCTTATTAGTCCCTACAGAGATCCTGGCGTACAACATGCACTGATCAGTGTTTTCAGCTAAATACCTGTAGTCATCAGCGAACAAAAGTCGTCGGTAACAGTGGCAACATAAGATGGCTGCTTTCTGGCTTCAACTGCAAGAGGCCTATTGATAGTCCACTCATATATAAGTCTGTGCTTCTAACCTCGCCACTTGTGAATACCAAGTTGATTGAGCTATCTCTGGTCATGTGTGATTATCAATCTGTTATTAAAAACAGCTCAGACATTCATGGTTTCTTTAGAATTTGAATAAGATTGGTGACTCGGTCCACTCTCTCATCCCTCTTGTACTTTGCATACTACTGAGATGTTTTGTTGAGTCATGATATCTGATTTCTTGAAAAACCGCAACTTTCTCTGTGCATTCAAGACCGGGTGATCTTCTACTCAACAAAAAAAACATTGCGTCAACTGTTTTTCTTGAAATTGTTTTTTTCTTGTTACCGACCTTTCTCATCATGTGATTAACAAAATCACCCAGGGCAACACAGTAAAAGAGGTGGGCCTCCTCCCCCCTACTAAGTTTCAACTTTGACGCCAAGGAGGGGGCCACAAAATATCATCTGCTGGCCCCAAATGGCCCCGGGGCAAAAAGAAGTTTGAGAACTCTGATTTAGCTGGTGAGGACCAAAATCCAATTTGTGACTCTTTTTTAAATGACTTCTCTATCCCCAGCTAGAATATGAGTCTTTAAATTTGTTTTTTGCTGAGACCTTATACAAATATGCCAAATAAAACAACGTACTAGACAGAAAGAGTGGAAACATTCACTTGTTTTTTTCCCCATATTATTTAAATTAGGCCAAAATTGACAACGGCAAAATATATACTGCCAAATAGGGTCATCAAAAGGTCACAAGTGTCTGACGCCAATTTCTGCAACCTAACTTTAGCCATTAAATCCCACGTCAGTCTTTGTCGAGACGTGAAAAAGCCTCTCAAGCGCTCCTCATTTTTTTCTTTACTCTCTCCATCAACATACCAATCTGGTTGCCAGATAAGGCCTTATCAATAGATGACTGATTGACAGCTCCATCAGATACAATGACAACGAGACAACAAGGAAGCCAATAACTGTCCTCAGGGACCAGTGAGTTGTGCTTGTATGTACTACTTGTGCTAGGTAATGTGATTGTTTTGAGTAGGTCAAAACAATACTGTAGGTCATATTCTTAAAACACTGACAAAGTATCCAGCAGTTTGGCCAAAAGTTATATGATCTAAGAAAGGGTTCTCACAATGTCTGTGAGGGGCCTTCCAGTCTACGCCTGTAAAAGTAAACGTATAGCAGTAAATCAGAAATCACATATGATCGTATGAGAAGGGCCACATTATATTGGAAGACTATGAGAAAATGCTGAGGAGAGGGATCCAGTCACTGAATAAACTTGTTCTTCTGATTGCCAGCGGCTGGGCTATAAAACGATTATTCATCAGCTTCCTGATTTATTTTAGGTCTGTTGTGGAAATGAACAGCAACTGCAGTGTCCAGTTCTCAAAATGCATCTACATTGTAATCTCTTGAACACAGTCGCACAATAACGATGGCATAATTTGCCGAGAAAGATAGTAACCAGTTTAATCCCTATGCTGATGACACGGCATCAGCAGCAAGATTCAAAAATTAAACTACAAATCAATTCATGCAACATTTCCACCTAAGTTGTGCCGCCATTTTGTATCTTATTTTTTTCAAGTTTCAACCCTCAGAAATCATAACCGTTATGCCTATTTATGCCACCGGGCTGTTTCTTTGTTATCCATTGTCAACAAACACTCTGCTCAAAGATATGCTATTGGCAACCATTATTGTGTTTATTCTAAATTTTGTTAAAAATAAACACCTTATTTCAACACATATTCTGACATAGGATGAAAACCGAAGACAGCCCTTTACCAAATCATAATAAAACTGTGGCAAAAGGCACTGTCTGGTGGATATATTCAAAGATGATGTGATTTCATTTTTTAAACTAATAAGTGTGTGGTGGGGGGGGGGGGGGGGGTTAAAATCCCACCACTTTTTCAGTTTAGTAGTAAAGGGGCCAAAGCAAGCGAACTTTCTAACAGAAGTCATTAAAACAGATGCTTGAGTTTGGGCAGCTTTAAAAAAAAAAAAAAAATATTTAAACACATTGCTTAATAGCAGTGTAATATGAGCCCAAGGTTACAAAAAGAATTTTTTTTTATATATATAACAAAGTCATTTTATATTGATTACTAATTTCTACAGACTAACATTTGGCAAACTCATTTAAAAAATGATCGTTTAGTTGCCGTATTCTCTGCCAAATAAAACTACAGTTGAAATGTTATATTCCAAGAGCACCCTTTCAATCAGAAAAAACAAAAACCCCTAATTACCATTTTTAATGTTTGGATTTCTTAAGATTCCGTTATGTTACACGTAAATACTGTATTTGCGACAGGCATTATAGGCTTTTTATTTAAAAAACAAACAAACAAACAAACAAAACATCGGAGAGTCAAATAACGCAGCCAAGTATGCGTTTCCAACCCTAAAGAAACTGTCGAAATCAGGTTTATAATAAATGCAAAAACTAAGTCTGGTTTGGAGTAAGTCTGGTTTACTTTTTAATTATGGGCTCATAGCATTTGGGACGGTGAGGGGAGGGACACGTTCCCCTCAGATTTATGGTATCCGCGATCCATCCACTGCACTTTCATCACGTACACCGACAAAAATCTTCGGGAACTGATGATGTGTTTAAATTACACAACAACGTCCTTATTTACATTTTTAATCCAGAGTTTTAATCAGCCGTCTTTCTGAAGTCGGATTTCCAACTCAACAAGGCATATGAATCTGACAAACCCGACATAGAACGTATATGTAAATGCTATATCAACTGCTCACGCTAACGTTGTATTTACATGTTTAGGTTGGAATTTTTTGTTTCTAAATTCCGATATTCAGTGACATTTTGAACACATGCCGTCACAGTTGGCACTCTAAGAAATGTGTTGTTTGCTCAATGTAAAAGATAGAGGGAACAATTTCCGGAGGAAAAAAAATATATATATATACTGTATATATATATATATATAATGTGTGTGTGTGCGTGTCTGTGTGTGTGTGTCTGTCTGTCTGTGCGTGCTTGATCAAAAGCTTGATCGCAGCTCCAAGGTCCCATCTCCGCCCCTGAATTTAATGAAACGGTTTTATTCGCTCATTTATAGTTTTTTTAATAACGTGTCGTTAAACTGAAATGCCGTTATCAAAAGAATTACTTTTGTACCGTCCACCAATCTGTATTTGCAGGTGGGAATATTCCCGTTTCGGGTTTCCAGAGGCGCTAATGTAACGTCACATATCACGCTCCAAGGTCTTTTAAAATCCTGGTTCGTACAGGTATAGGACAATGTATACGAAGATTTTTTTTGTGTTTTCTCGTGGTAATATAAACAAAACTTTTAAAGTTTATTTTTAAATCTCTAAAAAATGTCCTCACTATTTTCGAGACACATTTTTCACAGCTTCAAAAAAGGGTCGATTTTCATCAGTTTGGATGTAAACAAGTGGTGGTTTATTTAAAACACAGATTACAGCCTATATTTGGTATTATTTACACTCCCACCACGTTTTTCACTTCACAAAACGGACACTTTGTCATCACAGTGACGTCACAACATGTATTTACACCCCAGAAAGACAAATATGCAGGTAGACAGTACAACTTCACAAACAACTTGTAGTGTGGTAATGAGAAATATTATATGTCTTTTGGCATCCAGTTGAGTGGCAGTTCAGATCGCCCAAACGGCCCCATTGCACATAAATATTATATATCGAGTTAAATAAAGTTGAGCGCAAACTGACCTCCCATTTGTACAGAATGCTTCTGGGGAAAACTCTGTGGCCCAGAGGATGAGTGGTCGGAATATCTTCAGGTAGCCTACTTGTGTTCACTTTAATTTCTTAAAAGAAAACAACATTTAAGAGCATTTGTGGGAAAAACATCGCATGCCGCGAATGAATCCAATCTGTTTCAATTCAGGCAAATTGAGCAACAGAAAAAAACACCTGACCCGCTTTCAAAATACTGACGCTGCAATCGCTCGTTATCCCCATTTGTACACCTCAGTATACCACGAGGACGATCTAAATTTCCACTTGAAGTGTTTCACCGAATGGGTAACTGAGGTACATTTAAGATGTTTGCAGATCGAAAATGTGTAGATCGCAAACAGAACAACCCACCAATGACGGGGATTAATAGACCACCTTAATGTTCTGTACGGCGGTCTTTTCCTTAAGGGGAACGGATGTGTGTGCACCGAGGTCCACATCCGGACAAAAGGTGATGGTGACTTGCTAGTTCACATACGAGTGCGTCACGATCGTCCCGCAGCGGAACGGGGAGTGCAGTCGACCTGCGGGATGGAGCTGGCTACTGTTTGAGTTCCAGAGCCCAGACGTGCTGGGGCCATCCTGTCCGCCCTTTAGTCTTCTTGTCGCCCAGTGACGATGAGGAGGACGACGACGACGAGCAAGATGACGTCGTCGCTGTCTTAGCGAGGTCCGCCTGCAGACAAATGGCATTGTTGGAAGGAAATGTAATGTCTCCTTGAGATGATAAACAACATGAAGCACAGTTCCATCGGTTCTGTTTGGTGTTCCGCATGAGACTCGCGTGTTATTCATAATATAAACTGAAATTAGATTGAATTACATAAGTATGAATTCATATATATATATATATATTTGTTTATTATTGCACATAAAATCACGCCGCAATAAACCAAACAGAATAAGTGTTGAAAATATCTGCACCCAGTCGTTTTCCTTAGACGGTTTAACGCATTCAAGTTTTTTTGGTGTGTGTTAACGTGCGTGTCAAGGAGAGAGTTAAAATACTGTATCTGAAACACGGTAAAAGTTTACTTTGTACTTTATGTAATGTAAAATTTTACAAAATAATCATCGATTGCAGTTATTTCACTTCACAAAATGTGGCTAAAAAGGATGTTGGTATATTTAATTAACCACATCGGTTTCCCCATTCACAGTAGAAAACTAATGTCTGTTTTGCATACATTCACAATAGTAATCCAATTTTAATCCAGCCATTCAGTATCTCAATGTGTTTGTCAAAAAATGGTCCGAATAATTCCCTACAAAACTTTCAGTCGTGTGCAATATCTTTATTTTATTCGGCTCTATTGGCCCCATCTTACTGATCAGCTGTATTACAACCACAACATCAACAATAGAAAAAACGTAATAATACTCCACCAACTAAATGATGATGTGCACGCAACATACAACAGAATATGCCAACCTTTTTGATGTTAATAAATACATTTTAATTGAAATTAAAAAATCTCAAATTCATGCACGTTTCAAACACATTCTCGAGATTGCCTTTTTGAACTAAAGCTACTGAGCTCCGATGATTTGCTCATAAAAACAAACAAATAATTTGCATGCAGCGTCACTCCGATGAACCAAGCCCGAGCGCCATCACAGTAAAATATATAAAATATTGGTTTACATTCCCTGTGATGGTGCTACTTTAAATGTTCCGAACATTTTACAAACAGAAATAAATGTAACAAATATAAAAACAGATCGATAGTATAGATATATTTTATTTGCACCGTGTGACACCAATAAGAAAGGGATCTGTTTCAATATATTGTCACAAATTGAAGCATCGTGTATATATCAGCTAATTTAACAAAAGCAGTTTTCTTCAGATTGCAGCGGTCATTTCAACGATTTCCATTATATTCATTAAATTTAGGGAAATCACTGCTGAACATGTAAACCCAGCTCGCTCCAAATCCAACCCACCAAGCAAGATATAATACGAAGTCCCGAATTTGTATGCGCGTTGTTTGCGTCCAGTATTTCAAATGACGCTCAGTTTGGGATTTAACAAACTGCACATTGATCTTCAATTTAAATCACTCCGTAAAATAATAATAATAATAATAATAATACATTTGATTTATAAGCGCCTTTCAAGACACCCAAGGACACTTTATAAGCCATTCCGAACAAATGGTTGAAATTCAAATTGAAGCACGACAAATCTGTATAAACCAAAACGTTGTAAATCACACACGCGCGCGCTCACACACACTCCCACACACACACACACACACACACACACACACACACACACACACACACACACACACACACACACACGCACGCACACACACACACACACACACACGCTGTCACGTAGTGTCCTTTTTTTCTGCTTGGCTCTTGGTGAAGGCGATTTATAATTTTCATAATTTGACATAATAAATTGCGTGGCTACAATTATCATAGTATACCTTCCGCCTGATTGGCAAGCTTAAAGGATCCGCCATTAAGTTCTGAATTCACTCAAGTGTTAACTCCTTAATTACTAATGGAGCCGCAGAGTGGAGCCATTGCTGCTGATCCCATTCAAGTCAACTACAAGTATGCGAGGTATTTGTTTTCCACCCGAGGAATCCTCCTTACATGCTTTTTGGGGGGCACTACGAGGAAAGTGTGTTTGCTTGCAGACCTGCATGTGTCATCACTTTTTAACATGCAGGACAGCGTCGCGAATTTGGAAATGAATGAATGAATACTTTATTGTTATTGCACACTTGTTACAACGAGATTTTGCAGGAGCCTCCCCCCCCAAGTGTATCGTGAATATAAAAAAGTATATAAATACTGGGGGGGGAAACTTGTTGCCTGACTTGATTCATTTGCAATTCTTTATACACGAAGGCCATATGAATTAATCAATTCAATTATTCTTTTCTTTGTTCGGCGCAGTGGCTGTTTTCACACTTCCGCACATTAAAGTGTAGAAATATTTCCATGCGATCAATTTGCTGCATGTTATTGTGCATCAATAATGCATCAAATGAACTGCATGTAAAAAAGGGAACTCGGGTAAATAGTGGAAAATATTGAAATCTCCAACCAATAAATCTTGATAATAAATCGTCCGTATAGGGTATGGCCACGCAGAACCAGGCCAAGTGTAATGAAAAACAAGGCCACCCGTGAGCACAAAATCATGGAAAAGCCTTTGCAAGGAAAGAGTTCTGTGCTGAACAATCGACTCGCTTGGCTCCAAGCTGTCTGTGAAGGGAGACCAATTTTCTGGCACCGCTCCTCATAGGCGTGATCATTTTGAGCCTGCGATCTTTAATGTGTAAAACATTTTTGGGTTTGGTGAGCTCACTGAGAATCGTGTGTTCCCCCGAGGAGTTTTCATTTGTTTATGCGTGTTTCCTCTTTTCTTCGGCGAATCGAGTTTTGATTTTCTTTTTGTTGTTGTGCTGTTTTTCTATCAAGAGTCCAATTTAAGGAACACATTTGATCAATATAAATTCACAAGTATATCTCAGCACAAAGATATTTTTTCCCCCTCTTGTTTGTTGAACTTGGAATTTGCATCTGCTAACAACACTGGGCATATATTTTCAAAATGATTGAGGTGATTTTTATTTCAAGCAATATGATTTCCATCCCATATTATAGTTTAGCATAATACAAAAGCTGTAACGTTTCAGCCGTTAGGCCTTTATAGCGCTACAGTGTAGTCCCTCTAACTGTAACGAAATCGTAATATTATGTCTGAGGCGAATGCAAGTTAGTGAAACTTTTCAGGCCTGCGTGCGTGCAGCCCTGTATGCTTCTTACCGTGTCCCGCTTCCTCCGCTCCTCCCGCGCTTCTGTCTTCTTCAACTCGGCTTTGAATGCCTGCGTGTCTCCGTGCTCGCCGTCCTTGTCCAGGATGTCCATCAAGTAGGAGATGTAGCTGGTGGCCAACCGAAGCGTCTTGATCTTGGACAGCTTGGTGTCGGCGGGGACATTGGGGATACACTCCCTCAGTTCCGCGAAGGCCGAGTTAATACTTTGGGTCCGCCGCCTCTCTTTCCGGTTTGCAGTCGGTCTCCGTTTCACTGTCCGAGGATGTGCGTGGTGATGATGATGATGATGCATACCCACCTGGGCTCCGTTCACAGCGATGGTGCCAGCACCGGGGACCAACGCGCCGTGTCCGTAGTGGTGATGGTGGTGGTGAGGATCCAGGCCACTGACGGTCCCGGTGCCACTGTTGCCGTGGTAATCTGGACTGTAGCCCGGAGCGAGGCCGTACTCGGTGGGCGACACGTCCGCGTGACTAATAAGCCAGCTCGTGAAATAAGGAGGCGCTCCGGTGTCCTCGTGACACCGACCCGCCGCGGCCGCGTGCAGGGAGTAGTGGTGGCTGTCGTGGTGGTGCATGACCGGATGGTGAGGGAAGCCTGATACGAGACTCATGGTGACATACGGACGCGCGCGCAAGCAAACGCATACACGCACACACCGGCTGTCTCACGTGCACGCACGACAATGACACCCGAGCCCACGCCGAACCTTCAGGAATGCTGCTCAGTCGCTGTTTAACGACTGTCCAAAGCAGATGTTTGCATGTTGAATAATTTCCACATCGCGACAGAAAATGTCCGCCGAGTCCAAAAGTGAGGCGAGGCAGTACTCCGAAGTAGAAAGAGCCGCGCTAGTCCAGTCTACTGTTGCCCGAAGGCCGCCTTACTCTCGACATGGTTCCTCTGACTTTCTGGCCCCTGCGATCCGAATACCTGTAGCGCCTCTTTTGTTTTTCTTCAATTTTTTTTCTTCACTTGAACATCCTTTCACCGATTCATCCTATTCCTCGGGTATCTGTCGCTGCCAGCATCAGAGCTGTTTGGCAAGGCAGGGTCAGTCTGTGCCGCAACCGGCTCAACACTACTGGCTATAGTTGACACTGAGCGGACCGAGAGAGAGGGAGAGAGAGAGAGAGAGAGAGAGAGAGAGAGAGAGAGAGAGAGAGAGAGAGAGAGAGAGAGAGAGAGAGAGAGAGAGAGAGAGAGAGAGAGAGACTAACGTCATTTGCAAGCGGGGGAGGAGAGTGACTTCGCAGACTTCTCCGACCAATGGCCAACCTTCCACCTTCCACTGGCCTCAACTGCAGGGTCTGTTTACTCGTCTTTAATGTCAATGGGCCTGCTAAGTAGGTCTGTTGGCACGCGCACGCACGCACAGCACAATGTAACCATATGCTGCTGGCTCAACAGTAAGAGATATGTTCTTGGCATTGGAATTGGTACACAATTCACAATCATTATGTGGCCGACTTGTTTCGCATCCCCGAAGTCTTTGTGGAAACTATATTTTAATACGAAGTCAGCTTACTCGGAATACTGGCACTGTAAAACTGTGATTTTGGTTTCATTACATCTCCGTGAAAATATTAAAGTCGGGTCCAGGGCATGATCAAATCGCTGCTGGTTTCTGCAAGGATACACGTGGTCTTTGTACATCTGGTTGGCTGTGGGGATTTAGTTCCCCTCACAGATCATCATCAAGTCATCTTGTCCCCTGTCAAAATATTAATTTCCTTAGAACGAAAATCATATGATTACAATGTATATGTTTCCTAATACAACAAGAAATCTAAAGCAACCTCAAATAAAATGCACGTGACATGCTTGGCTTATATTGGCATGCGTTCTTCCTCCGGTTAATCTTCTACCAATATGTCTCTGAGAAGGACTAAGGCCAAACTTGGGGACACAAGCCAGTCCCTAGACGCGCGCGTGTGAAGCATGTCAGCGGCCGTTTATTCCAAGTGAATGAGTTTAAGTCTCACAAATCGCATGTTGTCAGGAAAATAACAGACAACTACGTGCAAGGCCACTATAGCGGCTACACTTTTCTATTTTACTTGAATAAAGTAAAGAACTGCACGGATTTTATACAAACACGCATTAACCCACTCCCTTGCTGAATATCATTTACCCGACTGTCGGTTTGAATCGTTTAACTTCGAATTGCAATGCCTGGTTGAAACTTTTAGTTTTTAGTCGTTAATGGTCAACAGAATGCTATATAACATTTTAATATTAGGATTAAATTGACCTCAATCGTTTCATTATCAGGATAAATATGCATGCGAAGGCAATGGAAAATAAACACCATTTGCTACTTATGTTTCTATTGGAAAGAGTTAGTCAGACAAGTCAAGAAAATAGCCTTTAAAATTTGCAAACGGCAGAGAAATAGGCTACTCCTATTAATAATAAAAATAATAATAACAACGCAGATATAGGAAAATACTGTACAGCCATGCAACCACATTTTGGTAAATGAAAGCCTTAGTGGAAAATTAGGCGGAAAATTTCCAATTAGCCTTAAGACGAAAAAAAAACATTCCGGTTCCGAGCCTCTTTATTCTTCCACATGACGTAAAATGGTTTAAAAAAGAAAAAAGAAAAAGAAAAAAAAAGAAAAGCAAAGTTTATTTTCAACATTTGAAACGAATTTCCCCCATTAATTTTGGGTCATCTTTTTTCATTTATGTTACTGCAAGTCCAATATACCACTTCATAATAATAATAATAATAATAATAATAATAATAATAATAATAATAATAATAATAATAATTTATTCTGCAGGCAAATAGAAACTTGCGATCCTCCTGACGATGTTATATGGAAGGCTCAATGTGGACCTAAAGCCTCTCGTATACTTTTCAAGCCCGAGAAGTGCAAGTCTACAAACATATTTCAAGTTTAACGGTGCCATCAGAGTCGTCGCTACACATTATACACGCCTTTCTCGGCTTTGTGTTATTCGCCTACAGTGCATTCATGACAACCAACGAAACTAATAATAATAATAATATTATTATTATTAATAATAATACATAGAATGTTATGCTACAAAATAAGTCATTGATAATGTCGCGGTGCATTCTCTTGACTTCGCATGTAGCGTGGTTCAGTTCCCATTCAGTGTGCGTGGTTGTTTTACGTGCCCTTTGACCAACTGGCGACCAGTCTAGGGTGTCGTCCGCCTCTCATTCGACGTCATCTGGGAAAGGCTCAAAGAACAAGACGCGTGGAATAGAAACTAGTGGATGCCACAACATGGCCGTAAAATCCTGTTTTACACGCTGCAATGCAATCGATCAAATATAAGCCATTTGCGCAACCTTCAACTCGAATAAAGTCCTGTTGATAAATAAGACTCATGACAGTTTGACCGAGTTCAAACAAACAAATAATGAAAACAGACCAACAAACATGTCGGGATAAGAAGTTGAGACTGTGCGCTATGGAATATTTCCCTTTTTGCAAATCAACAGCGCTATTTGCATTCTCAAGTTAAACCGATTTGTTCTTTCCCCCGCCCCCTAGGATTAATAATATGATACAGATGCAATTCATGTTAACCAATTCATTAAAGTAGACAGGCAAGAAATGCCTTCATGGAATTGTACTTCTCAAAATATTGCGATACGTAATCTCTTTAAATGTATACAACAACAGGAACACATCATCATATTTCGTGCGCTGTAACTTCAGTGTCAAGAATAAAAACATTGACTGTGACCTTGGTAAATTCGACAACTTCCAACAAGTTCCGCGTCCCGACTCCTGCTGGGTTATTTTATTTTTTTTAATCATTGTGAGTTACACTTAAGTCAACACTGAAGTGATGCTATAATGAGACATCAGTGGTTAGGGGTTAAGGCATAGTAAACGCATCTTGAGAAGAGAGACTTACAGTCGCAGTTCATGTTTGCAGATTGTAATTGGTCATAAATGACGTCTTGAGTTTCGAACACGTTTTTAAGCGATGGTGGGGGATTATGGCTCCTGTGTTGTGTGAGAGATGAGGAGCAGCAGAGGCAGACACAGCGTTGCTGAAAGTGTGAGTCGGAATTCTCTGTGAGGAGGGCCTGTGATTTATATTTGTTTAAGTGTTGAATGGGGAGCGCCGGTTGTGAGTGGGTGCGTGTGTGCGTGTGCGCGCATGTCAGCCTGCTCTGTGTAATCCATCTATGTGAATGGGAGCTGTTGCAGTAATTTAGATCAGTTTGTGTCTCCTGATAATGATATATAATTAGACTGTAGGTCAGTCGGCCAGACTCCTGATCTCTCCCCCCTCCCCGACTCTCCCTTTGCCGCTCTCCCTCGCTTTCTTTCTTTCTTTCTTTCTTTCTTTCTTTCTTTCTTTCTTTCACGCGTAGACCTCTCCCCCATATGCGCTATCCTCTGATCTCAGCCATTCTTTCTTTGTATAAATAAACCTGATGGGGTCGCACGATGCGCGCGCGCGCGAGCGTGTGTGTGCGCGCGCGCGCGTGTGTGTGTGTGCGTGCACGTGTAGGCGAGCAAAAGCAAAAAGAAAAGAGAAAGTTGTCACTCTCGTGCGCGTGCACGTGTGCGTGCGTGTCAGGCAGCGTGATGACGTACAGGTACATTCCACAGCACCGAAAGTTTCTTCAGAGTAAAATACTGTTGTAACTCTCTGGTTTCAATTCCACATCCAACCACACCCACAGTCGATGAAATCCAATAAATCCAATAGATCACTTACGGATAATAAATCCAATAAATCACTTACTGATAAAGACACACACACACACACGCACAAATTAAAATTGGGAAAATACTAAAAATAGAAGCATGATAGCACAGCAGCTCGACTGTGTATAACATAATGGTTGGCACATAATTTGCTAACATGGCAAATAACAATAAAATATAATCACAAATTCAGTCACTTCACAAAAGCTAGTATTGAATACAAAAATCATACATTGTCAAATTTTCATAAAATATACAGCTGTGGCGTTTTGTCCAATAAACTCGAATTGTAAATTCAGTAACATTGTACATTGTTTAAATAAAACAGATTGGGCTTGCAAAACGAGGCTGACGAAAAGGGCAAGACCCTCACTAATAATTGGGATCTTGCACATGCTGTATTTCAAACATCAGTTAAAAATGAACACATTTTATTCATCGGTTTGTCAAGGAACTGCTATGAAGCTGCAGACATACAGTACATGATGTTCTGTGTGTCAAGAAAAAAACAAAAATAAATACAAATATTTAATGTTTATATTGAACCCAACAATCCCAAGAATCAGTCACCGATACGTAAAATTGAAATGTGTTCCTTTTGTAATGCCATTGTGGTTTGCCAAGTTGTTGCAACATCTCACCCCTCACATTTACGTGTACCTCGCCTCTTGTCCAAGTCGGCCGGGATGGGATCCTGTTTACCGTTGGCCCTAATGAGAACAAGGAGTATAGAAAACGGATAATCTATGCATTTTGTTGTGATATACTTTCATGCGATACTTTCATGTTTCTACCGGGAAAAATGACACTGCAGGCCCTCTCCACTTGGTCAGCACATCCTTTTTTACCAATCAAGGATCCCTACTGGCTCCTCACTACTAAAAGAAGAATGAATGTAAGGGATTAGTCTTTTTCAAAACTGTGCTCACACTGAAACATGAAGAGGGCATTGATGAAACCTGAGTAATATGAAAGGAGAGTGGGGATACTCGCACCAAGAGAGAATACAATACACACTCCTCAGGATCAAAGGAAACATATCTTATTACGCTGTATCCTATGGCCAAAACACAGATCACACCGAATTGTTGTATTTATGGCAAAACAAGGGGAGCCCCAAATTCGTGACCAGCGAAAGTCTGGCACAAAGTGCACGGGTGGAGGTTTCTTTCTTTTGGCATTCTCACAGGAGTGCATAGGTAGAAATGAGTTTTTGTGGCGTTATCGGAATAAACACAGCCAACTTAATTCCAGACCAAGCAAAGCAGCTCCTCTCATTCCCTTTAAATTCAGCAGAGAAAAGGCGCACTGTCTACATGGAGGAAGCATAATGGAGTCCATGCAGTATGTTTATAAGGAACTGCAAGAAGATCCCCACTTGCGGATGATGTAAAGACCACCTTCCACCACCGATCGTGCATCTGTATGTGAGTTGCCACCCCGCCCCTCCACTAACACACACACACACACACACACACACACACACACACACACACACACACACACACACACATACGTGTTTTGGTGCATTTTCAGGACGTCCGTTTGTTCATCCAACATATGGGTACATGCCTTTCCCGTGGTCCTACTGGCTCCAAAAAAATATGGTAACCATGAAAAAAAATCAGGAAGACACCCATCTATTCAGATTTTGGCTAAGATGTAATTTTTTTTGGATTTATGACAAAACTACGACATATGAGGACATTGACAGGTTTTTGTGTATTATGGAGACAATCACCTCAAACACACTGCCTTTTCATGTTTTTGTGAATTTTGAGCCCCCTAGATACACATCATTTTCAAGTATATATGACTTATGAAGACCAGCTAAGTATAAAGTGTGTCTTTTTAGATTGACTCCTGTAACATACCAACAGTATATGTTAGAAACATGTGTCCAATTGTCATGCTCGGGCACGGGGAGAACTCTACAGAAGGAAGCCCACATTCGAACTACCAATTGCTGAACTGTGAGGCGAATGTGCCAAACAGTCGTTACACCCGTCATCCCTCAGATATTCACGTTGATAATACAAGACAGTAAAACTAAGCTGTGAAGAAAAAGAGACAGTTAAATATGTGGTCAGGTTACTTTTTTCTTTTTAATTGCTGACGAATATGAACTTATGAACATAGAAAACATGCCACCTCCTCTCCATGACACAAGGCAGTGCAATAGATGAAGGTTGTTTGAACTGAAGAAGATTATGTCAAAATGTGAATACTGTGATGATTTCAATGTACTATATATTCATTTTCCTTTTTAATGTAGTTATCCTGTTGTGGATGTAGTTTTTGATGGACAGCCAGTCTCTGTCTTTCAGAGCTACTGGCTCTGCGTGGAGACAGGCGTCACAGCTCGTTTTACCTGGAACTTTATGGCTTGTTATGAAGTCAAACATATGTCGCTCAACAGCCTTCACTTCATCACCTGTCCACTTGCGTCTCTTATTCCCACCTGTAAAAGAAGGCATTATTTATTAAAAATGGCATTGCTAATGTTAAAAATGCAAAATAAGATATTCCAGGAAATAATGAGAATTTTGAACAATACTGCTTCTTGTTGTATTTGCTTTGTTTTGCCCCCTTTGGCAATGGTGTGACCTTGATAGCGCTGTTACTCTCTAATGCATTCCCCGATGAAGTGGCACTGCAACTTGTCACTGAAATCGAATGACTTGAAGCTATCGCTGAGGTGGTGATTTCCTCAATCTGTACTGCATCTTTTACTGGCATGTCCTCTTTTGGCGAAACAAGAGAATCTGTGATTCTGTGCTCTGTACTGCAAATACTTTCTTCTGATGAATTGCCACTTGTGTCTGGAACATAGTCCATGTCGTCATAATCCGAATATTCATCAGGAGACATCTGAATTAAAAGAAGAGAAAAAATGTATTTTATATTTATATATGGATAGAATATCACTTCACCACAATACCACAATGCTCACCGAATCAGTCATTCTTTCCATCGGTCTCAGCGTGATTTGCCTTTCTCTTTCGATAATCTCTTTCCTGGCCTGGTTTTGCAGTCGACGGCTGGCTCTTAACTGTCCATATCATGTATGAAATGTAAACAGTCTTCGTGTTACTTGAGATTCAACAATATTTCCTCAGACAGTAAATATGTCAAGTCAAAGAACATGCAATTCAAATGAAGCAGGAGAAAGCAGCTATCCTACCTGCTCAGCAGTAGCTGTCTGGTGAAAGGGGACTAATCCAATGATTTTGCTGGCCTTAAAAAATAACAATAATTTAAAAAAAATAAAAATACATATTTTGTATTTGTTCAGCATTATTAATCCTGACACAGGATGATCTGGGCCCAATGTACCACACAAAAAAATCTGAACGCTGTTCAGCTCTGTGAAGCAGCAATATGGAGACAATATATAAAAGAATTTAACTGAAACACACTGAAGTGTTTCAGACTAAAGAAATATGAGGACATGACGACTGAAATTCTGAAAAGTCCATTTTCCTGACTTCTAAACTATCTTAAGAGGGTTTGGGATTAATATACCACACTATAGAAAGTTAACACTGTTCAGCTCTGTGGAACAGCAATACGGGGACATTCGAACACAAGCTCTCCAGAGTTAGGTCCAGACAAAAATCATGTCACCTGAAACACACTCAGGTTTTTCAGGTCTAAAGAAATATGAGGACATGACGACTGAAATCATGGAGAGTCCATGTTTCTGATTTATAACTTCTCCTGTGTTTGTCAAAGAAAGCTGTAAACTCAAACCTAGTATATACTGATAAGACATAGTAACCTGTTGTAAGGATGAAGCGGATCTCTCACTCCCTTCTTGATCTTCAGAAGGTTTCGTCAGGATCCGAACACCTGGTGTCTGCAACATAGCAACAATGTAGCGTCAGAAATATTCTCATTTATTAATCCTGATTAGTTAATAAATGAATAAACATTATTTCTCATTGAACATCGCTCACAGGAGGGTTTGGGATTAATATACCACACTATACAAAGTTAACACTGTTCAGCTATGTGGAACAGCAATATGGGGACATTCGAACACAGGCTCTCCAGAGTTAGGTCCAGACAAAAATCATGTCACCTGAAACACACTCAGGTTTTTCAGGTCTAAAGAAATATGAGGACATGACGACTGAAATCATGGAGAGTCCATGTTTCTGATTTATAACTTCTCCTGTGTTTGTCAACGAAAGCTGTAAACGCAAACTTAGTATATACTGATAAGACGTAGTAACCTGCTGTAAGGATGAAGCGGATCTCTCACTCCCTTCTTGGTCTCCAGAAGGTTCAGTCGGGATCCCGTCACTTGGTGTCTACAACATAACAACATTACGGTGTCAAAATATTCTGCATTCTTCATTCTGACCAGTTAATAAATGAATAAACATTATTTCTCATTGAACATCGCTCACAGGAGGGTTTGGGATTAATGTACCACACTATAGAAAGTTAACACTGTTCAGCTCTGTGGAAGAGCAATACGGGGACATTCGAACACAAGCTCTCCAGAGTTAGGTTCAGACAAAAATCATGTCACCTGAAACACACTCAGGTTTTTCAGGTCTAAAGAAATATGAGGACATGACGACTGAAATCATGGAGAGTCCATGTTTCTGATTTATAACTTCTCCTGTGTTTGTCAAAGAAAGCTGTAAACTCAAACCTAGTATATACTGATAAGACGTAGTAACCTGTTGTAAGGATGAAGCGGATCTCTCACTCCCTTCTTGATCTTCAGAAGGTTCAGTCGGGATCCCGTCACTTGGTGTCTACAACATAACAACATTACGGTGTCAAAATATTCTGCATTCTTCATTCTGACCAGTTAATAAATGAATAAACATTATTTCTCATTGAACATCGCTCACAGGAGGGTTTGGGATTAATATACCACACTATAGAAAGTTAACACTGTTCAGCTCTGTGGAACAGCAATACGGGGACATTCGAACACACGCTCTCCAGAGTTAGGTCCAGACAAAAATCATGTCACCTGAAACACACTCAGGTTTTTCAGGTCTAAAGAAATATGAGGACATGACGACTGAAATCATGGAGAGTCCATGTTTCTGATTTATAACTTCTCCTGTGTTTGTCAACGAAAGCTGTAAACTCAAACCTAGTATATACTGATAAGACGTAGTAACCTGTTGTAAGGATGAAGCGGATCTCTCACTCCCTTCTTGGTCTCCAGAAGGTTCAGTCGGGATCCCGTCACTTGGTGTCTACAACATAACAACATTACGGTGTCAAAATATTCTGCATTCTTTATTCTGACCAGTTAATAAATGAATAAACATTTTTTCTCATTGAACATCGCTCACAGGAGGGTTTGGGATTAATATACCACACTATAGAAAGTTAACACTGTTCAGCTCTGTGGAACAGCAATACGGGGACATTCGAACACAAGCTCTCCAGAGTTAGGTCCAGACAAAAATCATGTCACCTGAAACACACTCAGGTTTTTCAGGTCTAAAGAAATATGAGGACATGACGACTGAAATCATGGAGAGTCCATGTTTCTGATTTATAACTTCTCCTGTGTTTGTCAAAGAAAGCTGTAAACTCAAACCTAGTACATACTGATAAGACATAGTAACCTGTTGTAAGGATGAAGCGGATCTCTCACTCCCTTCTTGATCTTCAGAAGGTTCAGTCAGGATCCCGTCACTTGATGTCTACAACATAACAACATTACGGTGTCAAAATATTCTGCATTCTTCATTCTGACCAGTTAATAAATGAATAAACATTTTTTCTCATTGAACATCGCTCACAGGAGGGTTTGGGATTAATATACCACACTATAGAAAGTTAACACTGTTCAGCTCTGTGGAACAGCAATACGGGGACATTCGAACACAAGCTCTCCAGAGTTAGGTTCAGACAAAAATCATGTCACCTGAAACACACTCAGGTTTTTCAGGTCGAAAGAAATATGAGGACATGACGACTGAAACCATGGAGAGTCCATGTTTCTGATTTATAACTTCTCCTGTGTTTGTCAAAGAAAGCTGTAAACTCAAACCTAGTATATACTGATAAGACATAGTAACCTGTTGTAAGGATGAAGCGGATCTCTCACTCCCTTCTTGATCTTCAGAAGGTTCAGTCAGGATCCCGTCACTTGGTGTCTACAACATAACAACATTACGGTGTCAAAATATTCTGCATTCTTCATTCTGACCAGTTAATAAATGAATAAACATTATTTCTCATTGAACATCGCTCACAGGAGGGTTTGGGATTAATGTACCACACTATAGAAAGTTAACACTGTTCAGCTCTGTGGAAGAGCAATACGGGGACATTCGAACACAAGCTCTCCAGAGTTAGGTTCAGACAAAAATCATGTCACCTGAAACACACTCAGGTTTTTCAGGTCTAAAGAAATATGAGGACATGACGACTGAAATCACGGAGAGTCCATGTTTCTGATTTATAACTTCTCCTGTGTTTGTCAAAGAAAGCTGTAAACTCAAACCTAGTATATACTGATAAGACATAGTAACCTGTTGTAAGGATGAAGCGGATCTCTCACTCCCTTCTTGATCTTCAGAAGGTTCAGTCAGGATCCCGTCACTTGGTGTCTACAACATAACAACATTACGGTGTCAAAATATTCTGCATTCTTCATTCTGACCAGTTAATAAATGAATAAACATTATTTCTCATTGAACATCGCTCACAGGAGGGTTTGGGATTAATGTACCACACTATAGAAAGTTAACACTGTTCAGCTCTGTGGAAGAGCAATACGGGGACATTCGAACACAAGCTCTCCAGAGTTAGGTTCAGACAAAAATCATGTCACCTGAAACACACTCAGGTTTTTCAGGTCTAAAGAAATATGAGGACATGACGACTGAAATCATGGAGAGTCCATGTTTCTGATTTATAACTTCTCCTGTGTTTGTCAAAGAAAGCTGAAAACTCAAACCTAGTCTATACTGATAAGACATAGTAACCTGTTGTAAGGATGAAGCGGATCTCTCACTCCCTTCTTGATCTTCAGAAGGTTCAGTCAGGATCCCGTCACTTGGTGTCTACAACATAACAACATTACGGTGTCAAAATATTCTGCATTCTTCATTCTGACCAGTTAATAAATGAATAAACATTATTTCTCATTGAACATCGCTCACAGGAGGGTTTGGGATTAATGTACCACACTATAGAAAGTTAACACTGTTCAGCTCTGTGGAAGAGCAATACGGGGACATTCGAACACAAGCTCTCCAGAGTTAGGTTCAGACAAAAATCATGTCACCTGAAACACACTCAGGTTTTTCAGGTCTAAAGAAATATGAGGACATGACGACTGAAATCATGGAGAGTCCATGTTTCTGATTTATAACTTCTCCTGTGTTTGTCAAAGAAAGCTGTAAACTCAAACCTAGTATATACTGATAAGACATAGTAACCTGTTGTAAGGATGAAGCGGATCTCTCACTCCCTTCTTGATCTTCAGAAGGTTCAGTCAGGATCCCGTCACTTGGTGTCTACAACATAACAACATTACGATGTCAAAATATTCTGCATTCTTCATTCTGACCAGTTAATAAATGAATAAACATTATTTCTCATTGAACATCGCTCACAGGAGGGTTTGGGATTAATATACCACACTATAGAAAGTTAACACTGTTCAGCTCTGTGGAACAGCAATACGGGGACATTCGAACACAAGCTCTCCAGAGTTAGGTTCAGACAAAAATCATGTCACCTGAAACACACTCAGGTTTTTCAGGTCTAAAGAAATATGAGGACATGACGACTGAAATCATGGAGAGTCCATGTTTCTGATTTATAACTTCTCCTGTGTTTGTCAAAGAAAGCTGTAAACTCAAACCTAGTATATACTGATAAGACATAGTAACCTGTTGTAAGGATGAAGCGGATCTCTCACTCCCTTCTTGATCTTCAGAAGGTTCAGTCAGGATCCCGTCACTTGGTGTCTACAACATAACAACATTACGATGTCAAAATATTCTGCATTCTTCATTCTGACCAGTTAATAAATGAATAAACATTATTTCTCATTGAACATCGCTCACAGGAGGGTTTGGGATTAATGTACCACACTATAGAAAGTTAACACTGTTCAGCTCTGTGGAAGAGCAATACGGGGACATTCGAACACAAGCTCTACAGAGTTAGGTTCAGACAAAAATCATGTCACCTGAAACACACTCAGGTTTTTCAGGTCTAAAGAAATATGAGGACATGACGACTGAAATCATGGAGAGTCCATGTTTCTGATTTATAACTTCTCCTGTGTTTGTCAAAGAAAGCTGTAAACTCAAACCTAGTATATAATGATAAGACGTAGTAACCTGTTGTAAGGATGAAGTGGATCTCCCAATCCTTTCTTGGTCTCCAGAAGGTTTCGTCAGGATCCCAACACCTGGTGTCTGCAACATAGCAACATTACACTATCAGAAATATTGTAAAGTATTCTACAGTAACTGAAGAAGTATGAGGGCATGACTGAAAACATTAAAAGCAACATTATACCAACCATAGAGTGTCAGAAATATTTCGTAGTTATATGACTTTTGAATAAATTAAAGTACTTTTTTCAGTGACCACATTCACAGCACAAGCTGGCTCTTCATGGTACTTACCACTGTACAGCTCTGATAGCTAACAATTTCAGGGCAACACACACGACTGAGTTCAAATAATAAAGACAACACCCGAAACATACTCTTTCAGACTAATAGAATGTAATGACTGAAAAATGTGGAGTCCATGTTCCTGACTTTGAATTTCTGTTGTTGTCAAATAATACTCTAAAACAGACACTCGTGTTAACTTTTAAAAGGTAATAAACTGTTGATGAAAATGATCTTTCACTCACCTATGAAATATAATGATTTACTTATTAGATCTGCTTGTCTATATTCAGGCATTACTTACCAGTGCTCTCCATGCCCACTGAGAATCTCCATAGTCATAGGTTATTTCATTCCCTGCTTGGATATTTTCAATTGCAAACAAGCAAAGATGAGGTTTATCCTGGATTGTCAGCTTTTTCATTCTACAGTTTGGGCCTTTGTGAGCATCATTGACCAGTCGACCCAATGAACCATCTTCATGGGAGGAATCAATGCTGAAATTGAACAATGAAACATGAATTGTTTTTCCAGCAAAACTACAATGTTGTACAGAACCACATGATGTTTTTCTAGATCTTGGCTTACCACCATGTGCTTCCTTTCCATTCAAAATCAAACAGGAAACAATTTTGCTTCTCTGTGTACTTTTTCTGTCTCTTGTCTCGTTCATAGCTTGAGATTAACTCTCCACGGTACTCAACCACAAAGGACCCCTTTCGATTGGTTCACTTGTAAATACACCACGTCCTAAGACACGAAAAGTTGACACTTAAATGTCGATGAATACAATCCAAATCAGGCTTACACAATGCAGTTAATCAGATATTAAAAAATACATGCAGACCAAAAAATAAAAATTTAAAGAGAGGGGGAAAAAACATGTTTAGTGGTGCAACAACAAAATCATTCGATGTAAAACTAAAAACAATTATCAGAATCGCTGATAATTTTCTTTAGCAATTTGTATCAGCACAAAATAATAATGTGGCTCCTTACATCAGAGTTGTTTACATTCCTTGCCATTAATTGAACAGAATGTATGGAATAGCAAAGAAAAATACCAGAGGTTTGACCGACAAAGATGAATACTGCTATAATTTCATTGCAAACGTTTGTTTTTTCTTTGAAACGGTGAACATTAATCAACACAAGAATAAACAGTGTAAATACACCGGACTTAGCATAAATGCTAATAGTGCATGGCCCACTTTCATTAGGCTACCTGTACTAACTAATCTCAATTAACTGCAATGGAATAAAACAAATACTGCACTGAAATAAACATTTGGCACCAAAATCAACTTCCATAGACTGTGTTGTTAAAGATTTAGAAAAGTTTTCCAGAACTTTGCCTGCAGGACATGTCCACATTACTTTTATTGGAAGCTTATTAGCATGCTAACGATCGATCTAGCTAGCTAGCTAGCTGTCTAATTGAATGACATTACCTTTGGTGGGCACTGTTAAACATGTTATGTTACGGTAAGAAAAACGAAAAGGAATTGCTTACCAGGTGGTCAATCACGCGTGGTCGTGTTTGCTTAAGAGAGTTTAATAGATATCTGGCTGTAGGATTGTCTGGCTGCTTCACATGTTGGATTCTGTGTGACTGCTAATTGATGTGACTTACCAGGAAGAGGGCGGGGAAAGTGTGTGAGTAAGTCCGAAAAAGCTGACATTTGAGGTCCTGCACAATGACGTCACTGAAAGTGTGTTAAAAGTGTGTAAAAGTACAGAAGTTGGCCACTAGTTTTCCAAATGAAAAGTGAGTCGAAAGTTAAACACAATTAAACACACAATTTCTGACAAATGTGCTCTTTCAGGACATCACTTATTTTTGGTGTGGGAGTATCCTCGTGAGCTCTAGAGTAATGTAGACTGCGTGGAAAAATGAGGACGCGAAAAATGTCCTCATTTTTCCACAGGTCCTCATTTTGAAGGTGTGTTATCATAAAATTGTCCTGATATGTCATGAATACAAACACACACACACACACACACACACACACACACACACACACAGTAGTTATGCTCCAGTGAAGAGGGTGCTTTTAAAAATATGTTGAAGATGCTGATGATAATGATGCATTCAATTAATTGATTGCGACAATGATTCAGAGAATTTGTTGCACACTGTTGTCATATTTATGAATGAAACACAATGACCGCACATATCAGCGGAGAGCAGAATCTGTCTGCCCGTGCGTCGATCAAATCTACCAAAATCATGTTACACCACCTGCACCACAACTTAGACCATTTAGCTGGTCTTAGGTCAAGTCTACGTTCTGTCATAAAATTGTCAGGTGCGCCGGAGACATACTGTATAATAGAAAACCGTTCGCCGGAACACCCAGCAAGGTGCAGCACAGTCTGCCAAATTCCCACACATGGTCAACTGGACCCGGGCACAAAAATGACGATGCACCCGTTTTTACACTGATCGCCTGTCTTTCAAAATAGAGCCTTTAGAGGCTAAACACTGGCTAAAATTCAAAGATTTGAGGTAAACCATGCAGATACTTCCTTGAAATATAATGAGAGACATGAGTCAAGAGGAGTGGTCCCCAAACCTTTTCCTGTGAGGGCCACATAACCTTTCGCTTCTGTAATGGTGGGCCGGGGTCAGTTTGTAACAGAAAAAGTGTGACTGCAAGTAGATATTACCTAAATTATTTTTTTGTTTTTGTTTTCCAGAAACCCACACAAAATCAAACATCCTTTTCTGGATTTTTCACAGAACCAAAGTCACGATATAAATAAATAAATAAATAACACTATTAATGATATAAATAACTAAATAACCCTCCCTGGGTTCTTCACAGAAAAAAACGCCGTTTATGAAATAAATAATCAACTTTGCTCTGATGAAGTTTATGTATGACACCAAAACCTTGATGACAGAATCCCAAGTCAGTACTTTGCAGCACAGTGCTTGCTGGTGTATTAGGCAGTGAATTTGAAACCCCGTTCTTCCATCTCCCAGTTCATGCGCCCCATTAGACCCCCGAGACACGCCCACCAAACTCGGAGCCTCGTCAGTTGTGTTGCTGGCTAGCTTTGACCAGTCCAGGTCTAACTCTTCCATAGTTAGGTGCACTTTGCTGAAAATATCCTCCCCCGTTTTCCCGTGTCCCTTTGAGACTTTGGAGGGCTGCCAGCTCCTCGCACGTCTCAAAGTTTGCGCTAACTCCTCGAATAAAAATTAGCAGTCGCGCAGCGTCCTGCACATCCGTGATCTCATCCAATGCTAATGAAAATAATTCTTTCGTCTTCTGCTGCAGCTGGGCATATACATTACCCAGGATTTCTTCAATACATCTGGTGATTGTACTCGCTGATAGACTTACGCTATATCGTTGTGACTGGATTCACAGTGTCTGTGCAGATTGTATTCTTTGAATACCGCCACCGCCTCTTGAGAGATGAGACAGACAGCCTTTTCTTTGCGTTAAACAAACAAAAAAATAACCGTTTGTCCAGTTTGGGTTAAATACCCTGCATTCTGCATCTATTTTCACTTACCTAACATTTTCGCCCTGATCCCGTTCTCTTCGAGAGGGGCGGGTTCAGGATTTTTTTCTGGGGTTGCCAGATAACGGCGCAGACTGCAGAAAGATGCAACAAATGTCATGTTATAGTACTGTATATGTGTTTATGAAATAGTTACTAATTAATACTTAATAATAAAAATAGTTCAGAACTAAGGAATATTTTATTGCAAAAGCCCAACTTTATTATCAAATACAATGTAGATGAAAAATAAATCAAAATACGCTCTGGTATTTTCAGGGGGCCGGACACAAATGCAGGGGCGGGCCGGATCCAGCCCGTGGGCCGTAGTTTGGGGACCACTGGTCACTAGTAACTATGACCTACAGTATTAATTTTTAATTTATTTGAATTATTTATTGCCATCTGCTCTTTCAGTATATCTACTGTATTTGCTTTCAAATAGCAGAAAATCGGATTCCCCATTGGATATCTTTGTTTCAACCTGACATCCAAACACTGTCCTGCCAGTCGACCACAACCATACCGTGTAATAAGTGACGTTGAGGCGTGAGTCAGGGAAAATTCCAGTTTTTTTTCTTCCCCTTGTACCCCTGACGTGCAGGTAAATTGCCCTTCACAGCTGTCACAGCGACGTATTACGGGGTTCCATGTAAAATGGCACTTTAACTACCGGTCGGCATGTAAATGCAGATTGACAACTTTGGACTGAGTTGACGCTGAGCATCGTGACATGGAAGTGTTGGCTGGGGGCTCTATCTCCTCATTTTTGAAAAGTAAAAACTTTTGATAACATTTCAATCTTGAACAGTACGGGCACCAGACAGGTTATCACACATTTAACCACAAGTGTTACTTTTCAGTCAGATGGTGTCCCTGTGACTTGTAATGTATTGACAGTGGCAAATGTTAAGCCATCTGAGCTGTTCATCAGAAATGCACAATATGTTGCCATGCATTACATCCATAAAGGCAACACTTTTGCTTTGGGATGTACTTAGACCCCACTGTAGCTTTTTCAGCGGAGAGTCTGTTTACTAAGCTGTAACTTTCAATGACTATTTTATTCATCTTTTCTCCCAGCTCCATCATCAATTTTGCAAAAAGTCAAAGTAAAAAGAGGATCACACGCAAAGTTATCTTTGTATGCTAGGTGAAATTAGGTAGAATGATGTGAGTTTGATCATCTTTCGTGAACAAAAGATGGGATCTAAGCGTGTGTGTGAGTGTGTGTGTGTGTGTGTGTGTGCTTAAATGCGAGTGCGCCCGCGCACACATAAGATCCCTGACCTTATGCCAAATACCCACTAAAGCGCTGTCATCAATTTAAACTTGTAAAACAAATAGCAGAGGTGAACCCGAAATGGGATTCACAATAAATGAGCCTTCAAACAAAATGGTACAGGGTCACTTAAAATCATTGAATGGAATTCTGTGACTGAGAAAGCACTGCAAATGAACTCAGTTACCTAGTTTCAGATGAACAGGGCAACGATATAAATTTGCAAGGTAGCCAGTCACATCTAAAATCGTAGTTTAGCAATAAAAACAAACATAGATAAGAACTCACAATATAGTAGACAAGCTCTGTCAGAAATATTTCGGGACTGGTGACCCAAAAGGTATATTTTATAACCAAGCAATGAGTTTTTTCCTCGTCTCCATGTGGGTCAGATAATCAATCAGCATGTCTACCGAGCGATCCCGTGGCGTTTGCTTCGTTATGTGTGCGAGAAGAGGTGAGAGTTATGGCGGGACAAGTTGTGACGATGACGGGCGTGCTCACACTGCTTTGACCATCTGACAGTTCCTGGCTAAAAACAAAAAAAAAGCAAAACATTGCATTTTATGAGCATCCTGGGGAGTGTCATGTGTGCATATTAGATACTGCAACAATATATTATTTGTACATTGTTTAAATTCAAAAATGAACTGAGAAATGCGGTTGTGGCATTAGATGACAAAAATATAGTTTTAAAGTGACTTAAGTAGCAGTGAAAGAGACAGTCTGCTGATACAGATGCCTTTAATCATTGCAGGAGGGACAATTTGTCTAAGCCATTTGATGTGTAAAAGTATGATTCGCACATTAGGTTTTTAAGATGTGGTTAAAGAAATTACACTGGTTTGGCCTTCAGTGATGGGGCCCTATTTGATATCTTTTCATGGGGCCCAAAATCTCCGTTTGGCGCCTCTGTACACACACCTCTGAGTCTAAGTGCCATCTATTCCAAGATGTGAGTTTATACTGTAAATGCTGCCATATGGAGAGCAGGAAACATACAGATGACCAACTACAGCACGTGCACACACACACTCGCACACACACACACACACACACACACACACACACACACACACACACACACACACACACATGCACGCTGTGTTCGACGGTAAATGATGCATAGATATTTTTTAACTAAAGAATGCACTCCAACTAATGAAGATTGCGTAGAATACGTCCTGCAAGATTACACATACTACTTTATGTTTTTCATTAAATACAGATCAGCTTATGGCAACGCTACACGTAGTCTAGACTACTCCTTAATGATCTCATAATTGCCTACACACACTTGGCTGATGCGATCCATTAATCATGACGCAGTTCAGGTTTTCCGGTTTACTACTTGCGGTGATTTCTGTTGCTATAGCGAACCCTCAATATTGCATGATAGTAATGATGATGAATTGAATCATTTTGTGCTCATAATGAAGAGGTTGGTGCGTTTAAATATGATGCACAACCCTGTTGAAATATCAGGTTTTGTGAAAGATTAATCACGTTGTGGATTATTGCACCTTAAATATGAATTACAACATGAAAAATTATGTTAAAACGCAAACTGTACTCCAAATCTGTCAGAATGGGAGGACATCTCTTTTCAGATTTTTAATGATGTTCGGGACAGGACTCTGGATCACTGCCAATTTTCACAGCATAGTTTGATTTAGTTTTAGTCAAAGTCCATCCATTTTCAACACCGCTCCTGAAACAGGGTCGCGGGAGGTGCTGGAGCAGAATCCAGCTGACTTCAGGCGGAAGGCGGACAACATCCTAAATTGGTGGCCAGTCAGGCGCAGGGCACTTGGGTCTTTTGACTATAATATAATTTAGTTTTCAGCAGGTGGCCCGTTAGGCCAGTGGTTAGCACGTCGGCTTCACAGTGCAGAGATGCAGGGTTCGATTTCGGCTCTGATCTTCCCGTGTGGAGTTTAAATGTTCTCCCTGTGCCTGCGTGGGTTTTCTCCGGGTACTTCGGTTTCCTCAGAACATTCCAAAAAACATGCATGGCGGATTAATGGAACATCCTAAATTGTCTCTCGGTGTGAGTGTGGGCGTGGATGGTTGTTCGTCTCTGTGTGACCTGCGATTGGCTGGCAATCAATTCGGGGTGTCCCCCGCCTACTGCCCGAAGACAACTGGGATGGGCTCCAGCACCCTTGCGACCCTAGTGAGGATCAAGCGGTTCGGAAGATGGATGGATGAATGGATAGTTTTCCGCATAATTTTTTTCACCTCAATTGATGTAGTTTACGATTTTGTTTTAGTTGATGCAGTAGCACATGCTTATAGTCATCAAATACTGCAGTGGATTTAGTCGACTAAAATAACAAGTTTGTCACAGAAAAGTATAAGATTTTTGAAATTTCTGAAAATTATCACATTCACCGAGGTCAGCGGTTTTCAAAGTGTGGCACGAGTGCCATCACTGATATGGGGGTTTCCTTTAGTGCAGGGGTCGGCAACCCAAAATGTTGAAAGAGCAGTATAGGACAAAAACCCCCCAAAAACAAATGTCTGGAGTGCAAAAAAATAAAAGCCTTCGATAAAACTTACAATGAAGGAAACACATGCTGTATGTATGTAGAAGACTGGACTGTCTCAGAATTGTTTGTTATTCATTCCTTTGTTGTGTGTTCACAAACGCCCTCATAGAATTTATTTTGTGATTTCATTGCTTGATTTTTTTGTTTTGGTACATTATTTGTGCTTTTCTTAGTGTCATAGAAGTGCTCATTAATTTCCGTTTTTCTGAGGCTGTCTTTGAACGCCTCTCGAGTCGAACAAGAAGAGAGAAGGCACGGAGTCGGATGCGGACGTGTCTGTGTTTGTCGAGACTGTTAAAAGCATAAATAAAGTGTATGTTTTAAAAAAACAACACCACAGCTCTTCTTTTCCGGAGCTGCAACATGTATCTATATCTATTTGAGCTATATTAGCCTACTATCAAAATCTTTTTCCATTTTCAAACATTTTTTATAAAGCTCCAGGGAGCCACTAGATGTCGCTAAAGAGCCGCATGCGGCTCTGGAGCCGTGTGTTGCCGACCCCCGCTCTAGTGGTACATGTAACTTAATATTCATCCATCCATCCATTTTCCGAACCGCTTGATCCTCACTAGGGTCGCGGGGGTGCTGGAGCCTATCCCAGCTGTCTTCGGGCAGTAGGCGGGGGACACCCTGAATCGGTTGCCAACCAATCACAGAGCACACAAAGACGAACAACCATCCACACCCACTCACACCTAGGGACAATTTAGAGTGTTCAATCAGCCTGCCATGCATGTTTTTGGAATGTGGAAGGAAACCGGAGCACCCGGAGAAAACCCACGCAGGCCCAGGGAGAACATGCAAACTCCACACAGGGACGCCGGAGCTGGAATCGAACCCAGTACCTCTGCACTGTGAAGCCGACGTGCTTACCACTGGACTACCGGGCCGCCCTAACTTAATATTATTGATCATAATTTGTGTTTGACTATTGGTCTGACCGTATCGAAATAATATAAATACATTCATAAATCCATCCATTATCTGATCCGCTCATAGTTTTAGTTGTTGTAAAGAGAACTTGTTTATCGGTTTATCACGGTGATGGACTGGTTAGCGTGTCCGTCTCACAGTGCAGAGGTGCAGTGTGTTTGATTCTGGGTTGTTGTGTGGAATTTGCATGTTCCCCCTGTGCTTTTGTGGGTTTTCTCCGGGTTTCCTCCCACATTCCAAAAACATGCATGGCAGATTAATGGAACACTCTACATTGTCCCTGGGTGTGATTGTGAGTGCGAATGGTTTTTAGTCTTTGTGTGCCCTGCGATTGGCTGGCAAGCAGTTCAGGGTGTACCCTGCCTACTGCCCAAAGACAACTGAGACACACACACACACACACACACACACACACACACACACACACACACACACACACACACACACACACAATGTGTATATATATATTTTTTTATTAACACATAATACCTAAGGTAAAAATACATTATAACCCATTATGTAGCCATTATAACCCATTATGTAGAATGTCGAGAAAATTTACATTAAAAAAAAGACGATCAAATTGAATGAGGATATTAGCCTTGCGAAGATTACTCTGGTGGAATCGCTGTCTACTGTCAGAGTGGGAGCTCGACGCAGCCAAATACAGGTTTATCTCACAAAATTTTAAATTGAAGAAGGAGGACACAAGAAAACTAAAAAGCCCACAGAGAGCACAGAACCGTGCCACGGCTAAAAGCTTCCACGTCTATTTTAAGAAACAAAATATCTTTCTGGCGTGCATCTGTTGCCTGGATATTCCACTTTCTGAGTGTGTGTGAACACGGTGGAGGCACAGAAGAGTGAGCTTAACACGCCATTTGGTTCAAAGTAATGTTTGTTTGTTTTTTTTGTGAGTGCTGTGAACATTACAGAAGGTTATGCGAGTGACACAGGGATTTCAGTTTAAGAGGAGGTGAATTGAGGAATTCTCCTGAAAGTCAAGAGTGAAACATGTCATTCTCTATTCACTGTCAGTGTTAAATGACAAAAACAATTCAACAGGCCTAATTCACTATTCAGGTTGTGTGGACTCTGTTGGGTTGATTTGGACAGTGTCAAGGCCCAAATGCTCATAGTTGTTCAGACTGTCCGACTGTGGTAAAAATATCTTTTGAATTGTCTTTTTAGAACACTTTTTGTACCATCCAAAATATATTGTAAATGACGTTCTATTTCTTCACACTGAAAAGTGTGGTGAGTAATTTTTTCTTGTTCTGTCTGTCCAACATTCAGCCTCCCCAACATGTGCCTATGTTTACATTTTCCCCTCGACTGCAGGAAGCCATTTTTAAAGCAATGTCACTGATAAAGAAACATGCTTGTGTGAATGTGTGGGTAGGTAGTTGAAAGATTATTAAAGATCGGGTAAGGAGGTGCATCAAAAACATTGTTTTACAAGATACAAATGAGTTTAGAGTAATTTGAGAAATAAAGGGGACATAGATGTCAACCATAATAAAATATGCTTCAGTCACACAAAAATACGGAATTCAAACATAACTGCAGATTTTGCATATGAGACAGGTAAAATATAGGAATGCATACTGTCAGTAAAGTAAGAAGTAATTACCATATTTTCCGCACTATAAGGTGCACCTAAGGGCATTCCATTTTCTCAAACAGTGCACTTTATCATCCCGTGCGCCTTTATACAGTAAATATTCCCATCCCCGGAATTCTATGAAAAGGAATATCCTTCACCCGTAATAAAAACCTAAGAAGAACCCAACAAAACAAAACAACCCAAAATGAACTCTTTTTTTCCCAAGACTGAAAAAAATCAACATTAAAATACTGTACATACTATACTGTGTTGTGTTTTTTTAAAATCTACACCTGTACTGTATACTGTACTGCTGTTTTTGTTATATCAACAGTTTTTGGACAGTATATTTTTGCATTTTATAGCTTGTGTTGTTACACATGCAGTTTTGAACATACTTGCAGGTTCATAAAGGACATGTACCATGCTCATTTCCCAAAAGAGGAATTTCTGTTATAAGAACAGATTGGACAGCGCAAACATGAGTCCGTACTAGAGAATGTTTACTGTATATATATATATATATATACACAGTATATATATGGATCAATATTCAGATTTCTTGGACGTAGTATTTTAAAAGTTTTGAAAAGCACTTTGTTGCAGCTGCAGCGTTTGTGAAAGCTCTATATCAGTGGTTCTTAACCTTTTTAGAGGTACCGAACCCAACCACTTAATAGGCACATTCACCGAACCCGTTATGAGTGAAAAATAAATATATATTTTTATATGATATTTAAAAAAATGCATTAATTAAAAACAGAAAAAAGTAAATGAAATTTCAAGTGATAAATATACTTGATTTTTAATTGTATGACTTACTATCACGAGAGTCACACGTTTACTACTAGGTAAACTGAATTTCCCACAGCACTGATTGGACAAGCAATGTCATGTGATCATCTGCAGCCAGTGATGGCCAAGCGGGCGTGTCATAACTAGTTAACATGTTGAGTCGCGTGTGTCTTACCTTCCATGGCTCCGTCGAATCCCTGAGACCGACTCGCAGAAATGTGACACTGATGAACTTCTTACTCTTGTATAGTAGATCAGACTGTTAAAATGTTTTTGGGGGAAAAAAAACCATTAATGTTGCTTATGATCACAGTACAGTAATCCCAAGCACAAAAAAAACCCCAAACGTTTTCAACAAATAACATAACAATATAATCCATCCATCCATCCATTTTCCGAACCGCTTTATCCTCACTAGGGTCGCGGGGGGTGCCGGAGCCTATCCCAGCTGTCTTCGGGCAGTAGGCGGGGGACACCCTGAATTGGTTGCCAGCCAATCGCAGGGCACACAGAGACGAACAACCATCCACGCTCACACTCACACTCATACCTAGGGACAATTTAGAGTGCACAATCAGCCTGCCACGCATGTTTTTGGAACGTGGGAGGAAACCGGAGCACCCGGAGAAAACCCACGCAGGCCCGGGGAGAACATGCAAACTCCACACAGGGAGGCCGGAGCTGAATTTGAACCCGGTACCTCAGCACTGTGAAGCCGACGTGCTAACCACTGGACTACCGGGCCGCCCTAACAATATAATAGTTTTTGGAAATACTGTATTGTAAAAAATATCACTGTATACGATATCAAAAGATTTTGAATTGACAGTTATTGAAAGTGTCGAAATTTGAGTTGATTTCAAGCTGAATTCATGTTTTGTGGAACTACATCTTTACAATGAAAACTTGGACAACAAATCTGTTAAGTCATAAAAGACATTCATGGGAATGCAGAAACTTGTACTTTCTGAGTGGATTGTGTGCACCAAATAAAAAGGGCCATTATAAAAAAAAAAAAAAAAAAAGAAAAACATTTGGAGATGATTCAAGAAGAATACGGATTAAGAGTAACACATTCGTTGACTTTCAGTTACCCACGCCACTTACGCGTGGGTCATGACTTTATTTGGGCTTCCAAACAGAATATGAAGTGTCATCTGTTCCTGTGAAAAATGTTTCTTGTAAATCCAAACAGTGTGTATTGCCTACTTACAGGGAAGAACAGAATATCACTGATTGGAACTGATTTATTTCTTTGTGGTTACCATGCGGATGAGACACGGTGTTTATAATTCTTGTTCCAGCAGCAGTCTGTTCAATAAACAACTTGACACTCCAATTTATCACTGTCGTTCTTCATGGTTTGTAAATATTACTTGCTCCTTTTTTTTTTTTTTGTGGATAGCATTCCTTCTACAGATATTTTCACTTTACCAAGGGACAAATTAATTCCAAGAACAAAACACATAATAATAATAATAAAAATAATAATAATGATAATAACATATAAAAAAATAATAGATGTTTAGAAAAATAAAGAATAATTTAAAAAGGACTCAAATGTGGTTGTGCAATATTCCACAACCAATGTCGTGAGTGCATCGCTCTCTTTCTGTATTCGTTAAATCCTGTGTCACTCAAATCTATGTGTGATAGAGGCAATTTCGAGCATCATTTTACAAGTTTAGAAGAGACAACACAGACAAAAGTGTTATCATAGAATAGAACCACAGCTGGCAGCTTTCTTTTTCTTTAACCAAGCCAGTGGACCACATTCTGACTCGGTTAAATCAAGGTCTCAATTGTGTAACTAGGCAAGACACAAAACAGGAATGTATTCACAGTATCAGTGAGAGCAAGCAATTTTGAAACTTGATTGAAAATCAGTAACCCCCACTGCTCAAGCATTGCCCATAGCCAATCCAGCAATGTCATGCAAAGAAAGAAAGCGCCAACAAGACACAGTTGAATGGCATATGCAACAACCTCCAGAATGCAACAGTGGAGCTATAATAATCTACCGTTTGCATAAAATGGAATAAGCAAAAGTAAATATGGTAGGTTAGACCACAATATGCAAACCACTCATTAACAGGAAAAATAGGAAGGCCAGGTTGGAATTTGATACCAAAAATACAGTGGAGGAACCAAAGGCTAATGAGAAAGTAACAGTATATTGGACTGATGAGACAAAGTGATGGAAAAGTTAAAACTTCCGGAGTTAAATGAAATGTGATCGTGATCCCAAACATTCAAGCTCATTTATGAAGTACAGTGGAGGTATTGGCATGGCTGTGCATTTGCATGGGTTCTTCTTGGAAGGGCTCATCAATCTTCCTGGTTGCAACACATGAGGGCAACAGCAAAATCAGCAATAACAGAAATCTTTTTTCTGCCGATTGGAAGGAAAATGCAACCACTCCCACAGGCTTATAATTAATATAGCAAAAAAATGGCCAGAATACAAGTGGAAGGTATTAAACTGCACGGTCAACTCAAACTCCAGACAATGCATGCAATGCATTCTAAAGTACCTGCTAAAGCAGCGGCTAAAGGAATACCGTAACTGCCAAAAACAAATGAGTTACTGTCAGTGTAATGGGGCCTGGAAAAACATGTCGAAAAAAAAGTACCATATTTTCCGCACTATAAGGCGCACTGAAAAGTCTTCCATTTTCTTAAAAGCTCACGGCGCACCTTAAAATCCAGTGCGCTTTGTGTATGGTCATTACGGTAATATGTCAACCTCAAGATGGCTCCTTGCTGGAGACATGCTCACAGTGTTATAACTTGTTGTTGGTTCAGTGAACTGTGTCGCTGCTTTATTAAATACGTTTTTGTTGCAGCTCTTAAAAAAGGAGAGCTGTGGTGTTGTTTTTTTAAAACGCACATTTTATTAATGGTTTTCACAGTCTCAACAAATACAGGTACGTCTTTGTCCGTCTTCGTGCCTTCTCTTCTTCCGTTCGACTCGAGAGGCATTCATGACCGCCTTGGAACAACGTAAATTAACGATTACTTCAATGAAACTACGAAAACAGAAAATCAAGCGAGGAAATCACAAAATAAATTCTATAGCCCCACTACAGAATTTATTTTGTGATTTCCTCATTTGTGAATACAGTACACAACAAAGGAATAAATAACAAACACTTCTGAGACAGTCCAGTCTGCTCCAATTTACCCACATCTGATCGTTCTGTTGCAGCTACGCTCAAAGAAATGCCAAAATAAATTCTGTCAGGGGCTATAGAATTTATTTTGTGATTTTCTGTTTCGATGCATTACTGTATTTTCAATTTTCATAGTTTCACTGAAGTAATCGTTAATTTAGTTTTTTTTGGAGGCATCATGAATGCCTCTCGAGTCTAATGGAAAAAGAGAAGGCGCGGACACAGACCCACCTGTAGTTCCATCTAATGCAGGGGTGTCAAACTAATTTCACATTGTGGGCCACATAATGACTCGGTAGATGTCAAGTGGGCCGTACCATTAACATAATACCATACTGTGCAATGAATCACCAAAATGTCATCTCTTTCCTTTGTTTTGGTCTCAAGAAGCATTGATTGGCGCTTTCATATCATTTGCTGCGTTGGGTCTATCTCGGTGACAGACTGAGACTGCTGTTTTCTTCCCCGATCAAAACAATGTTGTCTTCTACTGTGATCAAAACAGTGTCCCCCCTAGCGGATAATACACAAATTGCGTTTTATTTAAAATATTCATTCTGTGCCTTTAATGCATTTTTTTTTCACTTTTAAATTATCCCGCGGGCCGGATCGAACCTCCTTGGGGGCCGGTTCCGGCCTGCGGGCCTTATGTTTGACACCACTGATCTAATGGATACATTGTAGATTGCGCCTTATAGTCCAGTGCGTGCAAAATAAGAAAAAATTACAAAATAGGCCATTCATTGAAGGCGCACCTCATAATCCAGTGCGCCTTTCAGTGCGGAAAATACGGTAAGTCCATTGATGTCAATGTCTCACACACTTGATGCCATTATTGCCAGCAAAGCATTTGCAACTCAATATTAAGCCTAATCTATTTCAAATCTCTGTTCCAATACTTTTGCTCACATAAAAAATACAAAACGAGCTGAACAATCTGTGACTTCATATTCAGCCTTTGACAAAGAATTCACATGGAGCCTGTTCCTCTGGAACATCAACAGTGTTACGTATGGCGTATCTTCATTTCCTTTTGAGTTGGTTGCTTCTTTCTATGTCGGACACAAACATGGACAGTGTGTCTCCCGTCTTTGGTGGCCCCGTCTATTGAGTCATGTTTCATGTTTGATGTCCAGTCATTATCAAAATCACATTAGCCTATTCAATTCGGCTGTATGGGCCTACTGTACTCAGCCTGTGTGTGTTCTACTGTCTCATGTTAAGTCCAATATAATTAACGCTCTGACCTTGTGGCGGAGGACAGCGCCATCATTCCTAATAAACACTAATGACATCACAATTGCGCACGCGGATGTGTGTGTGTGTGCGCGCGCACGTGCACATTGACTGACAAATGTAGCCACCAAGGAAGGGCAGCTTGGTGAACGAGTGGGTAGCACATCAGCCTGAATGTTCTGAAGTTCAGTGTGTTTAGTTCGAATGCTCTCCCCCTGTTTGTGTTTTTACCAAATTTGTTGTCTTAATAACTGTTTCACAAGTGTGACAAGATGTTCTGAGTACAGAATGATATAACAAAGATTGTGAAATCTTTTCTAAACCTTGACTTTGATGGGGTGACGATAAAACAGATGGAATCGGTTCACATCATATGAGTTCAACTGCATTCGTAGCTCCACGACACACCGAGTGAAGTGGCTAAGCGTGACTTAAATTAACCATTGCAATAAAATACTTGGCCACATTCTGCTGTACACCAAGTGACCAACAGCAAGAGGAAAAACTACAACACTATCAGGTCTTGCGGCGACACATAAAATATTCTGTGTCGTATTGTTTTTAGAAAAGCACAAAAACATGACATGATTGTCAAAGAAGAAGCGGATGGCCACAAAGTCGAGGAAACGAGTGAGAATAAGGAAGGAGTGTGGCTATATTGAGAGGCTGTTGGCAATGATCAATCGCCCTATTCACTGATTGCACCCTTTCGGTGACTCCACACTTTGCTTTCTGCTCAGAATTAACCAGTCACATTCTCTAAAGTGCAGCCAGCATACACCTGACACATTAACATTTGCTCTAATGAACCCCACATAAATTTCAGCTGTTTTTACAGGCTTTTCCTCTGATAATTTTTCTTTCTAGCAGAAGCCTGCATGATTTGTGCTAGCTAGGGGCGAAACTATGTGGTTGCTTGTGGTGGCCATGGCCAACCATTTTCATTCTCTCTGCCCCCATCTACCTGGTCAACCCCCCAATTTAGGAAACCATTTTTTCATGTTGATCCAGTATTCTCAAACCCCTTGATTCTTTGTTTTAGTTTTAGTTTAGCTATATTAAGTTTTAGTTTTAGTTATATTAAGTGCACATCCAAAGTACAAATAGACTATGGAATTGAATTAAAAACTGAAAATAACCCGTTTTATGAAAGAACATTAATATCAATCAAAATATGTTACTTTCACATCACAGCTGAGCAGTGGTGTAGTGGGGATTTTTTAAGTGGGTGTACGCGATCCTGGGATGTTCTAACATCAATCATAGGCCACAACACCAGTTGAACTAACGTTAACTTTAATATTTTATGACTCCAAAATAATCACAGGCCAACGTTATTAAGCATAACTCGCATTAGAACAATGATCAACAAACATTTCAATAACCCGCAGACAGTGCAGGGCGAAAACCGAAATAAAAATTGAATGTGGCGTCGGGAGAAGTGGGTGGACGGCGTACCCCCGCGTACCACGCCCACTACACCCCTGCAGCTGAGAAGCCATTGTTTATCATACCATTCACAGTCATGGTTGCGTGAAATAAAATGCACATATTTATTGACGTGCACATTTCCTGCTGATGAAAAACAGCCCCAAAGAATGATGCTGCCACACTTGTGCTTCCCTGTAGGTATGTTCTTCATCCGAGATGAGCACTGCTGTGTTTGCCTCAAACATACCCATAGGAATTATGGCCAAAAAGTGGTTTTACTGAACCATAACACATTTTCCCTCGCATTTATTGAGGAATGCATGAACTGTGTTCTCTACAACCCCTGGCAAAAATTATGATATCACTGGTCTCAGAGGATGTTCATTCAATTGTTTAAATTTGTAGAAAAAAAGGCAGATCATAGACATGACATAAAACTAAAGTCATTTCAAATGGAAACTTTCTGGCTTGAGCAAACATGAAAGGAAATCAAGAAAATGTGTGGTAGCAACAGTTACTTGTTTAGAATAAGCAGAGGGAGAAAAATATGGAATCACTCAATTTTGAGGGGGAAAAAAATATGGAATTCTGAAAAATAACAACAACAACACACCACTTTGTTGCACCACCTCTGGCTTTTACGACACTTTGCAGTGTCAGAGGCATGGACTTGATAAATGATATGATAAACAGTACTTTTCATCAATCTGGCTCCAACTTTCTATGATTGTTTTTGCCAGAGCAGCTTTGCAGTTTGGAACCTTGTCATGGACTATTTTCTTCAACTTCCAAAGATTTTCAGTTGGATTTGTTAGGGTTTGTATGTGACCCCAATCGCACGACAACAGACCGGAATGGTGTAGCCAAAAACTTGCCGTTGTTTATTACAGCCTTTGAAAAGTCAACTCAGGAAAAATCCAAACATGGACTTACTTAAAATTCAAGGGAGAAGCATGAGGAATCCACAGGGAAGGGAAGTATCTGCACAGGAAACGAAAACTTTAGGATATGCTAACCAGAATTCATTGTAGGTGGTTGCGGCATTAACTTGCACTGAGGACTGGTTAGGGAGCCAATTTATCCCAGCCCTAATGAGCTGATAAGCTACAGGAGAGTGATTAGTAGTCGAGCCTCAGGTATGAGATGTAGAGCACCCTGGCTGAGAAGATTGCCTGGCTGGCCCCTCCCCAGCAGTACCCCCTCCTCTACGGGAGCCACCTGGCGACATGCCAGGTTTGTCAAGATGGGAGCGATGAAATTCAGCAATCAGTTCAGGGTCCATAATGAGCTAGGGGGGAGACGCAGCTCAGTCAGACTTCCATCAGTCGGCGGCCTATCCACTGGGGCTGCCCGTCCACAATCTCAGGGTGGAGACGGGGCCGGGGTCGGAGGCATCAGGTGACTAACGGTGACTGGCGTAACCCAGGACACATGAAAAACAGGATGGATGTTCATGGAGGAAGGGTGCTTCAGATGCACTGCTGCAGGACTGAGCACCTTTTGATTTCAAAGGGTCCAAAAAATCGGGTATTGAGTTTCTTGGCAGCCAACTGAAGTGGAAGACCATTGGAGGACAGCCACATTTTCTGCCCAGGTTGGTAAACTGGTGCTGGGCAACGATGATGGTTGGCACTTCGACTGGCACGTCCCGTCACACGGAGCAGGGCGATACGGGTGATCTCTCAGACACGGCGACAATGATCCGGGTGGTTCTGCACTGAGGGAACTGTCACTTCAGACTCCTGTGAAGAGAAGATTTGCAGCTAGTAACCCAGAGATACCTCAAACTGTGAGAGTCCGGTGGCATAGCAGACCAGGGAATTGACCGCATATTCGACCAAGAGGAGAAATATCTTCTTCACGGCAACACAACGAAGGGCGAACGCCACGCTCTGGTTCATCCTCTCAGTTTGCCTGCTAGACTGGGGGGGATCCTGAGGAGGGACTACCAGAAACGCCCAATTCCTTGCAAAATGCATGCCGTACACGGGAGAGGAATTGAGGTCCTCAATTTGAGACAATGTCCTTGGGAAGACCATGCAGACGGAACACATGGGTCAGGAGGAGGTCAGTCGTCTCGGAGGCCAATGGGAGTTTAGGCAGGACCACTAGGTGAACTCCCTTGCTGAAACGGTCCACCACTGTTAGATCACAGTCTTACCCTGAGAAGGAGGAAATCCGGATACAAAGTCCAATGCCACATGGGACCAGGGGTACCCCGACTTGGGGTAGGAAGGGGCAATAGCATACCGGCGGGTGCCTGGTGAGAAGTCTTGCTGCGAGTGCAAACGGAGCAGGCCATGACAAACTCCTTAACATCTCTCCTCATGGTGGTCCACCAGAACCTCCGATCCAGGAAGGTGAAGGTGTGATGGACACCTGGGTGGCAAGCAAACCAGCTAGCGTGGCCCCATTGGAGTACCCGAGAGCATGTATTATGTGCATCCATCCATTTTTAATACTGTTTATCCTGTTCAGGGCCACAGGGTGCTGTATCTTACCCAGCTAACTGCCGGCAAAAAGCGGACAACGCCCTGAACTGCTCACCGGTCAGTGATGGGGCACAAATAGAAACGGAGAACCATTGACACCGTCACTAAGTGGGAATTTAAACCATGCTGCCTGCACACAATTGAGGCCACTGATTACTACACCATCAGTGACTTGTATTATATGCATTTCTATCTCTCAAAACCAAATAGCACATATGTGTGGATGTGCATTTCAATGATGAGCTTGATGTGTCAGTGCTCTGGCTGAAAAGTGATAAGTGTAGGGTGTACCATGCCTCTCACTCTAATTCTGCTGGAAACGGTACTAGTTTCCCTATGACCCTGAACCCTGAAGATAAGATGTATGAAAAAAAAGAATGGTTGGCTGGATAAGTTAGGAAAGGTTAAAGTGACATTGCAGGAATTTGTAAACATACAGTATAGTTGAACAGTAGCAAGCCGGATCACTACAACCATTATTGACAGTGCAGTGACAGCCCCTCTTTATTTTATATAGCAATAAAAATGCAAGCAAGTTCATTTTTGGTAGCTTGCAGTCATGGTCTTATTACACACCAAACTAAGCGGCATGTAGTTAAACAAATTGCTTGAATCTTTGTTTGGAAATTGATGTTTGAGTTTCTATACTGATCAGTTACAGTGAGGAATGCATTGCCAGATGAAAAAAAAGACAAGCTGTAAATAATGAGTATCACTATAAACGTCCGTTCATCAATTTGAGTTGATGAGGTCAACTCCCAATGACCTTATTATTCACTCAGCTGAAGTTTGACAACTCAAGTACTGACTATCTTTAGACTTGCTGCTGTGACTGTGAGTGCATGTGTGTGTGTGTGAGTGCATGTGTGTGTGTGTGTGTGTGTGTGTGTGTGTGTGTGTGTGTGTGTGTGCGTGTGTATGTCCTGTCTCCAGAATGGCTTGAGGCATGTTGTTGCTTACCTCATTAGGGCCATGAAAGAAACGCCAGACCACCATCACACACACACACACACACACACACACACACACACACATACACACACACATACACACACACACACGCACGCATGCACACACAAGACAGACACACTTACACACTGCAGACTATTGTGCTGGATGGAGCACAGCCTCAATGATTAGTGGCCCAGTCTCTTATGTCTTCGGCAAAGATCCAAGATGTCACTGGGAAGCCATTCACACACTGACAAGCTACATGTCAAGTGTGTTCATCTTTGTCTTGCTCTTGCAGAGTGCTTGAAACTAAAGGGATCATTTTTCTTCGTTAGTGTTGGTCATTAACATGTAGCCTGCAGACACAAAACACTGGTTTGTACATAGTACATACGCCTCATGGGAGTGTCATCTGTGATGTACACAGACAGGCACACAAAACATGTAAACCCAATAATTTGTCGAATTGTAACATCTTGGATTCAAACAGGAAAGCAAAAAAAAAAACAACTTTTATCTTTCACAATTTACAAGCATTGTCAAATGTACTCTATCTCTCTTTAAAACCTAATGGTGAAGGTAGAAGTGCAATGAAATAATCATTGAGACTTTTCTCAGTTGTGTAAAACAAATATCCAACATTTGGCGAATATGGGACTGCTTTTTATTCAGTCGGAACGTGCGCATTTTGATACTCGAGGGCGATCTCACTATTATACTTTACCAACTCATTTTACGGGCTGGATTAAACCGGTTTGCATGCCGGATTAGGCCTGCGGAACGAACGTTTGACATCCTTTGTGTAGATAAAGCACTATGAAAGTGCACATCATTTACATTCATGATAAAATTGGATGTTACATGTTATGGACTATCGATAATGGGGTATTATCGATAGATATATAACATATAATTAGTAATATAATTAATTAGTAATCCAATCGAATGGATTGGAGTTTCGGTGGTTAAATGGTTAACAAACCGCGATTGTAGATTTGAGGTACGAGTCCAGCCCCTCAATACAATATATTTCACTACACCATAAACCTGGCATATAACTCAACAGAAACTGGTGGGTGCAAGGGAAGACCCAGTGACACCTTGTCTTAAAATAGTATTACGGGCACACTGTTTTTACAAATATAGGACTAGATTCACAGATGGGAACATCAGTTATTTCTCCAAATTTAAGATAGTGCTCCAATCAATACTTTGAAATGGGCCGTGCCCTTTAAACTGGAACAAACCCTGTGAACAAATGAAAGTAGCAATTTCACTCCGGGCTCCATTTCCATATGATAGTAGCCACTGTTCAAATCCAGAGATGAAAAAACACCACCACCTTCTGATACGCTCTCCAATATCTTCTGGACGGTGATAATAGCGTATGCATCAGTGATGGTATTCACATTCACTTTACTGTAGTCAGCAGAGCATCTTGGATTTCCAACTTTTTTTGGAATCAAGACAACAGGCAAAACCCAGGCAGAACAAGAGGGCTCCATGTCTTCTTGTAGCATGTCCTCAATGAGTTCCTTCATGACCTTTTTTTTAGGAAGGGAGATTCACTCTATTGGGCTTTCTGTCATATAGGCATTGGATTATTAAGATATACACCACTGTATTTGGCTCTTTAACAGTGCAGTGCAGCCTACCTTTGTTGCGCATATGCCAGCATTTTCTCCCAGCCTCCTATTTACATAAGGCATCATTTTCAGTGACCAATGGAGCCTCCACAGAGAAGAAAGCAACCAAGTTGTCATTCACCCCCACCCCAGACCAAAAAGGAATCTCACCTCATCATTGTCTCTGAACCAGTAGACTACACCCTCCCCATCAAGCTGCATTCCCATACAGAAAATGAAGTTGAAACCAACAGCATAACAATTGCAAAGGTGGTGGAGTCCAAAACCACCAATGGCACAAGCCGCAACGCAGAATAACTGCTGATTAGTCAGATATAGGGGATCTTCAATTCACATTGCAAGGGACTCCTCGGCTGTCCCTGCTCATTGAATTACGTAAATGATGATCCCATGTCCACAACCACTTTGCCCATCTAGTTTCTCATAGTCAGAGTGACACTGAGTTGACTAGGTAAAGATGTCATGCAAGAAGGAATGTTCCAAATGGGTCACAGAATTGAGCAAAGTGTGGCTCTTGCCATAATCAGACTGAGACGATTGTACACAACTCCAACCAGGTATGGAAGCTCACTAGTCTCTCAACATTCCACGGATAAAATTTTTTACTGTGGTCGTCAAGTCCTTATCGGTCAGTGGGCTCACAGCCAGGAAGTCTTTTCACTTTTGCAAGTAAAGGAGGGTGTGTGCTCACACACACACACACACACACACACACACACACACACACACACACACACACACACACACACACAGGGCAGCATCAGCATCTCGCAAATGGTATAAATCAGGAAAATAACTCCGACAAAAATTTCCTGTACACACGTCCCTGGTGTCCAGTCAATTATGTCATTGAGTCTGGCCATTTCCAGTGGGCAAGCATTGTCCGTGAACTCTCCCACTGAAGGGATACTGATTCGAGGTCAAACTTTAGCAAACGCTCTCAGCGTAAACTCCAACAGATAACAGGGATGAAACGACATTACACTAACATGTCTTCACGGCACTTTCATGTTAGCAAAAAATGACAGTAAGCTTTAAAGAAGAAGGGGGCAAAGTGCCGGTGTGCTAGTCACGCTACGACAGCGTGTATTTCGAACTGTGCTCTCATCAATCCCTCACTGTAATCATCATTCTCTACCAAACAAGATCGATGAATTTCTTCTCCTGACAAGGACCATCAAAACCTCTGCAAATCTGCCGTGCTTCTGCTTCAACAAAATGCATTCTGGACGCCTATCAGAGAAGTCAATATGTGAAGGAATATGCTTTCTATATCAACAAGAAATGGTCCACTGATGTCACAGAGCTCAACACACAGCCCGGATATGGAGTCACCATTTCTACATTGTAAGCCGAACGATAGTTTTGCTAAATAAGCACTAAACACATCATCAAAATCCGTAAACTTTGGCTTATGATAGTTTTGCCAAACCGGGACAAAAAAGGCATAAAAACCAGGAGAAAGTATGACAGCAGCTCAGCAAAACATTGCCAAACCTATCCACCACAAGCAGATCCAGTTGTCTCAGGTAGGTAAACATTTACACACGAGCCATTCTATGCAACGGAAGAGAACTGAGTACTGAAATTGACTTACAGACAATGAATCTGTTGCTCTAATAATTTGCGGGAAGCCATTCTTTGTTTAATTTAACTCGTCCCGAGTGTGTGGGAATTGGATGTATCTGCCCATCTTACATAACATTTCATTTAAAACTTGAGACAGCACACCTGAAAAACTGTTCTAGGAGCGGGCAGCACCAATTGTCGCCATGCTCTAGAATATCCCAGAAGCAAAGAAATGCAGAGTTGAAACGAGTTTTGTCATAGATACAGCATGACACTGCGGTGGATGGATTTGTGTGTCCCAATGGTCCAAGGACCTAAGTTGTCAGGGGCGTTTATGCCTCTGGTAGGGTCACCCAGGTCAAAAAGGTCCTCGGTGAGAGACCAGATGACGCAATGATCCAATGACCCATTATAATGATAACCATACAGTTTCCCTTGCCCATATTTGGGTCTTCGGGGGCCCCTCTGGATCCAGGCCCAGAGGTTGGGCTCAATGACAAGTGCATGGTGGCCAGGCCCACACCCACCTTGGGTGCAATGAGACCTTGACCTTCACATCCCTGGCTAGAGACGTTAGCTCTAGTGATGTGAAATATCACGTCTGTCATCGAAAGACCCGAGCTGATGTGCAAGGCCAAGAGGCCTTGACCAGAAAAAGTCATCCTTGCCTCAACACACAGCTTAGGCTACAGTACCAGTCCTCTTGAGAAAAGTTAGGGTTTTTTTTCCTTCAATTTTCAAACATTGCTAAGTTTTGTCATGGTCTTTGTCAACGTTGTCTGTTGAGCTGCTGAGTTCTGGAGGCTTAAAGTCGTACTAGAGTTCTGCTTGCGATATACCAAGGACGCCAGTTCGTTCACTATTCACGTTTGGACAGGGTCTCCTCACGTTTCTCAAGTTCTGTCCAGGCTTTAGGCAAGTGTGAGTGGTGGGGAGCTTTGATATACTGTACATTTGTTGCTCTTTATTGTTTTATTTAATTAAACCTTTATTTATCCAGATATTGCAATTTAAAACAGATTATCATTGGCAATGCTGATGTGGCTGAAGACAGCAGGGTAAAACAAAGCAAAGTAAAAGCAAATACAAATACACATATAACAAACTGTACAATGTGATCTAGTGATATGAAGCTCCCTTGCCGGGTCCTGGACCAGTGTTTGCATCAGCGAGGAGTCGAAACATACTGTTGTTCAATAAATGTTTGAAAATTGTTTCGTTTTCACTCATCCAACTCTTGTCTCAAAAGGACCACTTCCAAATGTTGGTACAGTGAAACTCCTCTACAACAAAACCTACATGGGCGAAAATACCCTCTAATGTGACAACATGTTTCATGCATCAACACCATTCCCATTCTCTTGCCCCCAATACGACGAAAAAAACCCTGTTGCGTTATACGAAATCTTTTTCTCTGCTCTTGCCTCCCGAGAGATTCACTACAACGAAGTTTAATCCAACAGCGACCTCTACCACTTTGTTCGGAAACGGCAAAAGCAACCACCACACTGGTTTACACAGCTCCGAGTTTCCTGAACACAACATACTCTTAGCTGCTATTGCCATTGGCTTAACTAGCATCATCCTGGCCTCCGATTGGCCAAGAGGGACCTCACTATCTATGTGTGTAGATACTGTAACTACATCCGTGGAAGATAGAGTGGAATGCATCCGATTAGCTGCTCAGAGTAAATTGCTTGTGGCTCGACGGACAGTCAAATAAACGAACGTTTCCTGGAATGCTTTACTTGTTATCATGCTAAAAAACTTACGCTAACTGGAGCGCTAATTAGAGAGAAGGCGAGTTCCATCGCGCTAACTATGGCCATCAAGGACTACGAAGCGTCCCGTGGCTGGCTAAAAGTTCATTGCATGACATCAGATGAGCAACGCTGTCTTGGTAGCGATCGAGGGGAGGTCGAGTTAGAGACAGTAAGATGGTGGAAAGAAAAGCCACCGGATCCAGGAAGTATTTGTTATTGTTAGATTCAGACGCAGCAAGAACTTTGCATTGCTAAAATGGCTACAAAATGGACCTTTGGATGTCAAGCAGCTAAGACAAGAAAGCGCTCTGACGCTGGAAGATAGGGTAAAAGTGATCAAAATGAAAGACGGAGGAAGCAAATACATTATTCAAGAAATTGATGTAAGATGTGAAAGTGAATGCTGATCCTACATTTCTCAATTGCTTTCCCTTTTTTTCTTTCTACACTGACTATATGAAGTGTTAAATAAGTGTGTGCTCATACTTATGAACTATTGGAATAAAAATAAAGAGTACACATACGTTTGTGTGTGGGTGTGTGTACACACGTGTGTGTGTGTGTGTGTTGTTTACATCTGAGATCAAATTTGCTACAGTGAAAAACCCCCTGTTGTGAAAGATTTCTTGCTGCAAACATGATTTTGTTGTGGAGGAGTTTCACTGTATGCCCGATTATGGACTCTTTATCTCCCTGCATGCCGTTTTACTGCAGCCGACTGGGTTTCTCACCTACACCATGACAGCCGTGGCAAATGTTTTGACATTTTAAAAATCTCGCTTGGCATCCATGACAATTACTACCTGTCAGATTTGCCCATTCCATCCCCGCTTTTTGTCTCACAACCATCCTGTGCTGTCCACAATGGCCTAAAATGCGGCTGCCATGGAGGCCTGAAATAAAGTGTAAATGTTGCCTTAGCATCGCTGGTGAGCTGCAGCATATCACAGCTGATTTCGGGTAAAAGATGGGTTCACAAGTGAATTGCAAGCTTGTAAATAAAATATGCTTGAATAAAAATTACATTATGTTCAAGTATTTGGGGAACAGTGAAAGTGGTCTAGCCAGGAAGTGTTACATTTTAAGCACTGGATGGACTGTTTTCGCTTTACTGCAGTCACTAAACACAGGATGTGTGTGTGTGTGTGTGTGTGTGTGTGTGTGTGTGTGTGTGTGTGTGTGTGTGTCTGCATCTTTAAACTATTAACCAGGGATGGGGGAGATCTATTTTTTTCTCCTTAAGACCCTGACCTCAGTGGTGTTGCGCACACACACACACACACACACACACCCAAACCCACAACCATAAAGGAGCGGTAGTAGTTGTAGTGTTATTATTGTAATTGTGCTGCCAGTTTGTCTGTGTGTCACCCTCAACCAGCCCCAAAATCTGACTGGACAACAAAGTGTTTGAAGAGCCAATTAAGGCACCGAAATAGCTAGTCCTAATGTCAGCCAGTATTAGAAAGGAGGTTAGCTAAGGGGTCACTTACGTAGATGTGTAACGTGAATCGCGTATAATTTTCTAGTTAAATATTATTTCAAAAGGACATGTCTAATTTGCTGAAAAACACAAGCAGTCTAATGATGAGGAAATTCATCATGATCACACAGTATGAGGAGAACTGAGTACGTTGCTCAAGGATACCGGAGAAGGACAAGTTAAGTTAATCTTGTTCTTTCTTGTCCGATGAACATGTGTTAGACCTAGTACGTGCTTTAGTGATTTTTACTAACAGTAAACGCAATCACAAACTGTTTTTGAGTGCTTTGTTTTTTGGGGTTATTTGTTATTTATTTGCACATAGGCAAGACAAAAAAGCAATGTAATAACCAAAACACAAACATGAGAGCATAAAACCCACACAGGGTTTATAGAAAAGATCTCACCTCATGATATATCGTATCATATTCAACAAAACATCCATCCATTTTCCGATCCACTTTATTCTCACAAGGGTCACGAGGGGTGCTGGAGCCTATCCCAGCTGTCTTCGGTTAGTAGGCAGGGGACACCCTGAACCATCCATCCATCCATTTTCCGAACCGCTTGATCCTCACGAGGGTCGCGGGGGGTGCTGGAGCCTGTCCCAGCTGTCTTCGGGCAGTAGGCGGGGGACACCCTGAATCGGTTGCCAGCCAATCGCAGGGCACACAGAGACGAACAACCATCCACACCCACACTCACACCTAGGGACAATTTAGAGTGACCAATCAGCCTGCCATGCATGTTTTTGGAATGTGGGAGGAAACCGGAGCACCCGGAGAAAACCCACGCAGGCCCGGGGAGAACATGCAAACTCCACACAGGGACGCCGGAGCTGGAATCGAACCCGGTACCTCTGCACTGTGAAGCCGACGTGCTAACCACTGGACTACCGGGCCGCCCACCCTGAACCAGTTGCCAGCCAATGGCAGGGTACACAGAGACGAACAACCATCCATCCTCAAACTCACACCTATGGACAATTTAGAGCAGTGGTGTCCAACCCGCGGCTCGCGAGCCACATGCGGCTCTTTGGCCGGCTCAATGCAGCCCCCGGGCTTTCAAATGACAAGCGACGTAAACGCCTCGACAGTGGCGCTGCCATTCAAACAACAGCGTTAAATACACAGAACTTACTACGTCAGCCTATTATAAATCCCGTGACTTGATTGACATACAGGGCAACCAATCAGATGACAACTGAATCACCCCTCATGCTCAAACAACGGTGTTCAGCACTAAACGCTAAGCTAGTCAGCGAATTACCTCCAATTTTAAGGCAGGGGTATCCAACAGGGCAATCGCGATCGACCCAGAGCCAACGGAGAGGTCCCAAGTCGAGCGCGAACGTTGGGAGGAGGAAATAGGGGCGAAAAAAACTTTGTGTGTCTGTTTGTTTCGATTCCGTTCATGTTTGGTGACGTTCCGGCTGTCGCTCATCCCGGCGTGTGTGCGTGCTTGCGTATGCGCACATGTGCGTGGCCGCGTGTGTGTGCATGCGTGTATGCTTGCACTTGCACGATCGGGTCGGTCGCGGGAGGTTCGTCGCTTCAAAAGTCGATCTTCGGTCAAATACGTAGCAAGCTGACCACCGTAGTCAGTAACCATTGCAGCTTGTGTGTGTGTGTGTGTGTGTGTGTATTTTGCCCTCTGTGAGCCATCACCTTATGTGTTGGAGGGGTTTGTGTGTCCAAGGAACGAGGTTGTCTGGGGATTTTATGCCCCTGGCAGGGTCACCCATGGGAAATAGGTCCTCGGTGAGGGACCAGATATACATGTATGTATGTATGTATGTAGGTAGGTAGGTAGGTAGGTAGGTAGGTATGTCGTTGGCGGCCCGGTAGTCCAGTGGTTAGCACGTCGACTTCACAGTGCAGAGGTACTGGGTTCATTTCTCCCCGGGCCTGCGTGGGTTTTCTCCGGGTACTCTGGTTTCCTCCCACATTCCAAAAACATGCATGGCGGGCTGAAAAATCTAAATCTGTGTAAAAAAAAAAACCAGAATTCAAAGGAACAAAAAACAAATGAGGTCAATGGTGCATCAAAATATTGAATAAACAGGAGTCCAGTCCGGGTACTCTGGTTTCCTCCCACATTCCAAAAACATGCATGGCGGGCTGAAAAATCTAAATCTGTGTAAAAAAAAAAAACTGAATTCAAAGGAACAAAAAACAAATGAGGTCAATGGTGCATCAAAATATTGAATAAACAGGAGTCCAAAACAAGAAGATTGATAGTTATGACAAAAACACTAGAAATGCAAAAAGAAACTGACAAGACAACAGTCAAGATTGCTTATGGATAAAAACAGTGATGGATTGTTGTGTTTGTGCTGTTTCCTTTCATGCAAACAAGTAAAACACACTTTTCCCCTGTTCTGTGCCAGGAAATTCAGTGTTCTTCACCGATATGAATATTTTGGCAACCCACTGTAGATCGATGAATGTATGAATGAATACGCATTAAATTGGGTGAACTTAAAGTTACTTTGTTCTGCCCACAGTAAAAGTTTCGGGCCATTTCATTAATAGTAATTGTGTTTTGAATATTCATTAGTTATCGCGGTGCATTGTGGGTAGCAGACGCCATGTTTCATCAGACGAGCCGTTAGAAACCCCGACGGTGTTCGTTGCAACTGGTCCTCCTGAGTTTTTTCCTTTCGTTTCACCTTCGAAAGCAATGGCTTTTTACTGTACTGTTATCGCTACGTGTTATATACTCGGGGTATGTTAACGCAGGTCAACAGCAAGACGCTCAGTTTCCTGGCTCATGAAAAAATGAGTTTGGCTTGCTGTTGACCTGCGTTAACATACCCCGAGTATATAACACGTAGCGATAACAGTACATACTTCATTCCTGCGAACAAATGACATGCTGTGGGAAGTCCTTCGGTTATTTTCAACGGAGTTTCAATGTCTTAAGATTGGACTTTTGAAGACATCTTTGGAATTGGAATTTCTGAATCTGAATCTGAAATTGCTTCTCTGACACAGTTTGTTCTCGAGATTTTTTTTTATGGTGACGCTGACCTGTGCAATGGTTAAAAGCCATTTCCTATTTCTCTCTGTTTTCACTAGAGAGGCTAAAGGTTCTTGTGGCTTGAATGTTGCATATGTCTGCTTCAGCCACAATGCTTGAAAGAGCTTCATGCATGCATTTGGCACCCCATGATGCAGCCCAGGTAAGAGACAGCTCAATTGGGTATCGCACACTAAATGAAATTCTAAACAATAATGCAACTTCTTAACAAATTATTCTTTCATTTAGTATTCTCCACCACATGTTCTTCCTCTTGGCTCATTAAATTTTATCATTGTCCTGCCAGGCTATTACCTCTCAACGAGCTGAGTCGTAACAGCTCTTTAAGGGTGCCAGCCAAAGCAGGCGTATATCAGGCGACCTGTGTGGCCTTACAAGGGTAAAGTAGAGATGGCAATAGGAGTTCACAACCTGAAGGCTGTCCAAAATATCTCATCAACACGGTGAATGAATCATAGTTTTGGCATTACAGTATTTTACTCCAAATACAGTACCCATTCAACATGCACAAGGACTTTATTGAATAATCTACAATAAATTCTGCAATGTGATTCATGAAAGCCCCACATATGTTTGTTTTAAAGCCTTACAAATGTGGACAGGTCATGTCTGAAAAACCTAAGTGGTGAGCACTGCTGATTTACGGTTCTTTTGAGTTTATTGGAGGCTGTAAATTGCCTTTAGGTGTAAATGTGAGTGTGAAGCTTTGCTCTTTGTGTCAGTGCTGTGACTGACAGGGTAAACCCCGCCTCGCACCTTAAATCCACTGAGATAGTCTCTGGGGTAATGGATGTGTGTAATGTAATAATACACTTTACGCTTCTTTATGCTTTTCATTGTTTTTCCCCAAAATAAGTTGACTTTTTCTGGAACGTCCTGTCAAGTCACTTCATCACCACCACGCTCTTCTCTACTGTTTTGTTGGATATATTATCTTTTTTTTGTTTCAATTCATTTTGCATTTCACATGTTTTACAGATTTTGGCAGCTTTCTGTGTATAAGGGAGGACATCATTTTACATGATTGATACTACATTCCTTTCCTCCTACCGTTCTCATCACTCTCATAATTGAACTGTCTCTGAACACCAGCACAGCTCATGTATAGGCAAACAGTTGTGTGAGTGGCCAAAAGAAAAATATAGGGCACCGAAATGCATCAGAAAATATGAACAATACAGTTAAGTTCTCGCAAAGCAAATGAATTTCCCTGCTGGTGTCGACGAGTGTTTTTTGTACTTTGAAAATCTCTTTTTTCTCAACCCTATTGGCTTATGATAAAGAATTTGCCAAAAAAAAGTTAGGTGTGATAATCAATGAAGAACTCTGGCTGTGTTTCTGGAAACGTTTGATTCAAAATATTATATGTGTACATGGATGGAATCCTGTACGAAAACATTCACCCTGTATGAGTGCATGGATGGAATCCTCTGTAATGGTTTGCAACTAACAATGCTGCTGATATCATGTGCGGAGTGACTGACAACGCAACAGAACTAACCCTTAGCAATGGCAATTTAGGACACAGAACCTACTATAACGTGTGCTCTCAGAGCTAACGGAAATACATGGACCAAGTAGGTAATTCCACCGTGTGTAATTCACAGCACGGCACAGCATCGAATTGAAAACAATAACGGTAGGTGTTTAACAGCAGCCTATATAGTTTACCGTTCTTCCAATCCCGATGAGTCTAATCTCCACTCCATGTCCGGTCGTTCGGGCACAAAATTTTCTGCATTGTGAGCATCCGGCTGGTACATGTATGGTCCAACATACATCTTGCCAGCAACCTCCTCTAACTCCAACTCTACAAATACCTGCATCTTCACAGACACATTGCTTTCCGAATCGTTTGCTGAATGTTTTTGTACGCTTCCTATAATGAGCTCTGCTATGGTTGCCCATGAAGTGACATGACACTTCTGGGTTTGTCGCTCATCAGCATCTCAATTTGGGAAAATGATTACTCTGTCGAATTTACGAAATAGAAATTCTTTATTCATTCTTTATTTATTGTATTTTGTTTGATCACTTCACTTTCATATGGGATTTTCCGTAATTACTTCACACTTGACCTTTAAGAGGCTTTGAGCAGTGATTCTAACCCTGGGTTCGATCTACCCAAGGGATTTGGTGAGTCAGCCTCAGAGGTTTGGGGAGGTTAATATATATGCTTTGTATGTGTGTGTGCGTGTATGTGTGTGTGTGTGCGTGTGTGTGCATGAAAAAACCTGTATTTCTCACTGTGTCTGCACTTGTGCCCTCTTTGTATCCACAGAACCATACCACATGCCACAAGTTTCACCCTCCAACACTGAATTGTGGCTACAGTGAGGTGTCATTAGTGGTATGAATGTCCATTGGAAATAATATGGAAGGGTGAGATGTAGGAGAAATTCAAGGTCATGTTTGTGACTGGGTTCCACCAAAATTAAGTGTACATTAATCAGTGTTTTGGCATTTACACTTTGCTATTTCCCAGATTTTAGTCACACAGTAAATCAAATATTTAGTTTTAGCAAGACACGATAAAGTAAATGGTTATCATGCAAGGAAAGTCAGATGTCAACGTTAGGAGTTGAGTGCGATACAGCCATATACAGTAACACACACACACACACACACACACACACACACACACACACACACACACACACACACACACACCACACCCAGTTGACTTCTGAGTGGCTAATAAAGTGTTTTTATGAGGATCAGGTAACTATTGCCAATGATCTTGAGTGGAGGAGACAGAAGGCCAATAGAAGCCCACCCAGCTTTTGTATCCTGTCTGGATAATCTGTCAGCAACTTGACACATACGTACATGCATGCGCGCGCGCACACACACACACACACACACACGATATATAGTAGTTTTGCACAGCAAAGTTCTTGGATTGTCATCCAAGAACTTTGCTGATAAAAAAAAAAAAAAAAGCAATTTCTGATCACTACCTAGTGGCACATTTCCCTCTTTTAAGAGTGTTCCCCAACTCCGTACACCCCATAAGCAAGTTTGTGAGAGTGGAAAAGCTACAGGTTATACACATATTCTAAACATTCCAGCACATATATCTGCCACACAATTCATCAACCACAAGGTGTGTGTGTGCGTGTGTGTGTGTGTGTATGTGTGTGATTTGTGCATCACTAGTTGCTAGTTTCCTGCTGAGGGAAGGAGATAAAACCAGTGCTTTCATCTAAATGTGTTTCTTTATAGGCTCGTGTGTGTGTGTGTGTGTGTGTGTGTGAGTATGTGTGTGTGTGTTTGCGCGCATGTGCGAATGTCTGCATGAATGTGCGCATGTGTCCATGGGTGTGTGATTTGTGTGTTGTGTTTGCGCAGGTGAAGGTAAAATGTGAGTGAGGATGTGGTATAGTACCAAAAGGGAATGAATAATTGAGGGTAAGAAATCCAGGTAGTGATATATATATATATATGTATATGTATATGTATATATATGTATATATATATATACATATATGTATGTATATATACATATAGATACATACATATATATTTACATATATATATATATATATATATATATACACATATATATATATATACTGTATATACATATATGTACATATATATATACATATATATACATATACATATACATATATGTATATATATATATATATATAGTATATATTCGCTTCCGCCTTTGGCCTTCCTGTGTGGGGTTTGCATATTCTCCCTGTGCACGTGGGTTTTCTCCGGGTAGTCCGGTTTCCTCCCAAGTTCCAAAAACATGTGTGGCAGGTTAATGGAACCCTGCACAACACGTTTGTCTTTTGGTCATTCTGAGGCATAAAGAAGTCCACAGGTTCTAGAGAGTTTTCTATTTGGGCTCCAGCGCTCTGGAATGCCTTACCCACGGAGTAGAGCAGCTACCTCTATTGAAATGTTTAAAACCCAACTTATGATTTCTGTACTGTTGCGTTTTGATCAACTGTATGTTGCCTGTTAGTACTGTTGCTTCCTGTTTGTTCTTCGCCCTCCTCCCTGATCTGGAAAGGGGGTCAGGTGATGATGAGCCAATTGGAAATTGCTGTACGGATTCTGCTCCGATCGATATGGATGTGATTTGCACTGAGCTGGACAAGAGCTGGGTCAACCACTCAGACGCGCTGCTGTGACGATGTCTTTATTGACTAACTGGGCTGGGTTTAGAAAGGGAGCCACCCCTCGGAAAGTGTCTCCCTGCAACGTTTTAATCTTGTTAAATGGACTTTTATTTTATTCATTGTATTGTACACTCGGTACCCCTTGCAGCCTGTCATCCTGTAAGGGGGATCCTCCCCTTCTCAAGGTTGCTCATTTTTCCCCCCCCAGATGTTTTTTTTTTTTTTTTTTTTAGTTATTCCTCGCCCTCTTGGGAGTTAAGGTCAGGGGATATTGTTAATATTTGTCAACTGTGGGCATCTGAAGCCCTTTGAGACTGTTTGTGATTAAGGGCTGTATAAATAAATGTGACTTGACTTGCACCTCTGCACTGTGAGGTGGATGTGCTAACCAGTCGTACACCATGCCGCCCGGTAGATTAATTGAACATTCAAAATTGTACATAGGTGTGACTGTGAGCGCGAATGGTTCTTCATGTGTGCTCAGTAATTGGCTGGCAATCAGTTCAGGGTGTAACAGAAGACAGCTGGAATAGGCTCCAGCACGCCCGCGACGCTAGTGAGGATAAAGCAGATCAGATAATGGATTGAAGGATCCTTCTGACAGAGCACTCTGGCAGATGTTCAAGAGTTTGGGATTGTTTTGATCTTATACTGCCAAATAAGCTAAGTAGTAGTAGTACTAGTAGTAGTACTCCCTGATTTTTTTCTGTGTGTCTCAACTTGCATTTGACTCATGAATATTTTATCACTCTTAGGTACGGTGTTTGTTATTAGCATGTAGGAGTACCTCGTCAGAAATAACATAAATGTGACATGTTAATTATTCACATCAACCAGCAACTCCATGTCAAGAGGAGCTATAATGAGGTGGCTTGGGCATCTGATTAGGATGCCTACTGAACGCCTCCCTGGTGAGGTGTTCCAGGCATGTCCCACTGGCAGGAGGCCGCAGAGATGACCCAGGACACGCTGGAGAGAGTATGTCTCCCAGCTGGCCTGAGAACGCCTCAGGATCCCCTGGGAAGAGCTGGAACAAGTGGCTGGGGAGAAGGAAGCCTGATCTTCCCTGCTCAGGCTGTTGCCCCTGCGACCCGACCCCGGATGAGTGGTAGAAAATGGATGGATGGATGGATGGAACCATGTGAGCGTCCGAGTTACATAATGTTTTCTCTTTCTTTTTTTCTTTCTTTCAAAAAATGTTCTCTTTTTTAATACAGTGCCTATCGTTAAGGATGAGGGATTTTTACAGTTTGTTAAAATCCTAGATCCTAATTCCACTGTTCCAACCAGAACAGCTGTAAGGGCAATGGTGGAGGCCAGGTGCAGTGAAACTTGAGAAAAAGCCAATGGATCAAGTCAAGCAAGCTTTTGCTTCTTGCTTTGTCCATGTGGATGGACATAATTAAATATGGGTTCTCATTGAGCAAAAACATGTTACTATGTGAAACCAAACATGGATTTAGCTATTCTACTCTTAGGTGTCCAATATTTCCCACAAATATATTTAGCACTTAACAATGCAGAAACTGAGATCCAATTTAATGGCTAAATGGCAGTTGACTGAGAAGGTTAGCGGCATGGTCACTGATGGGGCTCATAATACAGGTATGGTGGAAAGAGAGAGTGGCTGCTTTTACAGCAGTTCCTACACTTTTTGTTCTTCAACTTTCTTTATACTACTTTGCACACGTGTTGTAAACAAGTCCATTGCCCAAACCCCAGACTAGGAAATTATGTGCACCGCAGCTCACAAAATTGTAAGCCACTTCAAGTCCGACACCGAAAGCAAAAGAAAATTCAAGCTGAAAATTCATTCAAGCTGATATGGGAAAACCGCAGATGAAGCTCGTCCAGGAGGTTGATATATGTTGGAACAGTACATTAGCTATGTTTCAGTGACTCTATGAACAGAGGGAACCGCTGAAGGCTGCACTGGATTCACTCAGTGTAGACATCAAGCCATTCAGAGCAGAAGAATACCACCACATTAACCAGTGCCTTTCGATCCTCTGGCCTTTCAACACTGTGACAACTGAGCTCTTCTGAGGAGAAAAGAGTTTCTGAATCTAAAGCAATCCAGAGGGGAAAAAAAATGCTTAAACATTTTATTGCCGTATTAATGCTGTAATGTACTCGCAAATAACTTAATGAACATTCTAAATTACAAATGTAATGGATGAAAGAAAAAAAAAAAACCCGTCAGAGGCAGCAATACAGGATCCACGCTTCAAAACTGTTGAATTTTGCAGCCAAGGTTATGCTCAAACTGCTATGGAAAAGTTCACAAGGGATTGTGTTAGCATTGTGAGTTCCAGTGCCACACCACAAGTCGTCTCTCGACCACCTGAAGTTTTCATGGCAAGGCCAGTGGAGCATGACTACAGCTAGTGGACTCCACTTGATCACCATGTTGATGCCGCAAATCAAGTTGGCCGTGCCACAGCGAATGCCACAATGGAAATCCAGAGGTACATACTATTAACTGAAATTTTGTGTAAATATTTATCTAAATCTGTATGTCTTTTCACGTGGTTTGCATCCACTGTTAACTTGTCTAAAAGGATTCCAATTAAAGTATATTCCCACGAGGACAAAAGCAGTGGTGGTTTAGAGCAGAGGTCCCCAACCTTTTTTGCCCCACGGACCGGTTTCATGTCAGACAGTATTTTTAGGGACCGGCCTTTAAAGCCGGATAGATATAACAATATAATAATGATATGGCCTGCATGAAAAGTGTGGTATTTTTGAAACATAATAATAAACACGAATCATGACACGAGGAACGTCCTATCTGGCCGCAACATTCTCTGGTTGCTATGGTAACGTTTAAACGTGCCTTCAAAATAAGATATCCATCCATCCATTTTCCGCCGCGCGGGGGGTGCTGGAGCCTATCCCATGTCTTCGGGCAAGGCGGGGGAACCCTGAATTGTTGCAGCCAATGGAACAGAGACGAACAACCATACGACTCATACTGTCCCAATCAGCCGCCATGCATGTTTTTGGATGTGGGAGGAAACCGGAGCACCCGGAGAAAACCCACGCAGCCCGGGGAGAACATCAAACTCCACACAGGGAGGCCGGAGCTGGGCCTTGGTGCTTGGACTACCGGGCCGCCCCTTCAATAAGATACGCCGCAAATAAAAAGTGCATGGAAAAATACGACTCACTGTCGCCGCTTATTATCCAGAGTGGGCTTGGTGCTTGTGAATCTCCCGTTGAGATAAAGCCGTATTTGAAATAGGACTCCTGATACAGTCTATTCAATGTAGCCATCCTCGTTCTTGAAAGTCGTAGGCTCCTCTTCTGTCTCCTGGCTGGGCCTTTTCCCCTTCCTGAAAAAAAAACCTTTCAAGGACGTTTATTTTTTTATTCATTTTGCTAGCTACTGGGTTTCATTTCCTCTCATGAGACCAAGTAGCGCACCTTCACCTGTCTCAAGAGTGACATACTGCAGACTGATATAACAGAAAATTCGGTAATTTTTCAAAATAAAACATCTTTCAGATTCCAAAATGAATAAAATGCAAGGAATGTAAGGAATTTATTCTTTCTGTGCAGCCCGACACCAAATGACCAGTCCGCGGACCGGCGGTTGGGGACCCCTGGTTCAGAGGAGTAACATTGTTGATCCTCCTTTGGCAGATTGCGAATCACTCACATTCACTTACTAGACCACTAATGTCATTCGTGAACGAGAATGAGAATGACAATACATTCACTGACTCGCTCATGAATGACATTACCAGTAGAGTCAGTGAACATGTGAGTGATTTGCGATTTGCAGTACTTTCACTCACTGTCTCGTTTGTGGACGCCAATAGCATGGAAGCCTGTTCACTCAAGTCCCTCCCTCGCCTGGCGCTGGATGCTGATTGGTGGTTCATTCAGACTCACGAATAAGTGACAGACTCTCTATTTCCATCTCCTCTCTCAGCCGACAGCACGCGAATGAGCTGAAATGAACTGAGGAAAGAATGGATCATTTCAGGAAGTGATCCACTCAGTCTCGTTCGCACTCAAAGGATTCGTTCTTTTGAATGAAACACTCATGACTGACACAACACTAGGGCCTTTATAGCAATTTGTGTGCAGTTGATAGCTCCAATTACATTCAGAAGCTTTTGTTGCAAATTGCGCTTCTAAGTTTATTCCTTCTCACAAAGCTGAAATGGCTCAGCTCGACTAATACAGTCCCAGTCAGCTCCCTCTGCAATGCAGTGTGGCCAGTACCTGTATGGGCACATGTAAGGCATGTCTCCTGGCCGTCTCACGCCCCAAGAATGACTGTAGCTTCCCACGCATCTTTTTTGCTCTTGGAAACTGAGAGTTGTTCATAAGCCAGTTGTCATTCCGTGACCCCCCCCCCCAAAAAATCCTCTTGTTCGTTGAATACCCATTCTTTTTGCACTGCTCCAAATTTAAATCTCCTCAAATAGGTGCCATAGCTTCCATTGGTAATAGCATTTTCCATGCAAATTTATGCATACCTTTATATCTACCAATCTGAGGAATTACCTTTTTCTTATTATTAATGATTTCCCAGCAGGTCTGTTACAATCTTAGATGATTAAAATGTAATCTTTAAAGTAAAATTTTAAGCTCTCTTGACATAAATTGGTGAACTTCAAGTGAACCAACACGATCACCTGGTGGGCCCTCGCTGAGCCGTTACTTTATGGTGGTGGAGCTGTTTGTGTGTCCCAGTCATCCTAGGAGCTAAGTCTGATCAGTAATAATATTGGAAGACATTTTTCCTGACAGGAATGCCGATATATATAGATGGTTGATGAATGTAAACTTTGTAATTGGTGGGAATAGTAGAATTGATTGAGCAACAGAGACAGACAGGCATAGAGAGAGTGAGAGAGAGACAGAGAGAGAGAAAGAACTTGAGGGCAGAGGTGAATCTATTTGCACCATAGACATAACCTAGTAATAGACCACACAAAATAGCCAGCCATTGACAAGGGTCAATGTGTGTGTGTGTGTGTGTGTGTGTGTGTGTGTGTGTGTGTGTGTGTGTGCGTGTGTGTGTGTGTGTGCGTGTGTGTGTGTGTGTGTGTGTGTGTGTGTGTGTGTGTGTGAGTTTCTTTACAAGGATGGATCTATACTTTGTGACCTCGGCGCAAGCCAGGGTCAAAGAGCAAGAACTTTGTGTCTGTCTGTTTTAACATTATAACCCAAAACGGTCCAAATGACCCTCTGAGTAGACACAAACACTGCAGGTCACTGTGCCTAATCCCAATTTAATGCCTGAATCTGATATTTTGGATTCTGTGGTTACATGTACTAAGTACATGTTAAGGAGTTATGTGGCACGGTGGTCAACTGTTTAGTACATCCGCCTCACAGTTCTGAGGTTGCGGGTTCTAATCCGGTGTCCAGACTTCCTTTCTCCAGAAAGGAAGTCTTTGCATGTTCTCCCCATACCTCTGTGGGTTTTTCCTCCCACATTCCAAACACATACAGTCAAACCTCGGTTTTCGGACGTCTCGGTTCTCGTACAATTCGGTTTTCGAACTAAAATTTCGAGTTTTTTATGCCTCGGATGACGAACTAATTTCGGTTCTCGAACTAACTGAGCGCACTTGAATGCGTCACTTCACTCCTCTCGGCTTCGCTAGCTCGTGTAGCAACGCTACCTCGTGTAGCTTCGCGAGGTAGCGAAGCCGAGAAGAGGTAGCAAAGCCGAGAGGAGTGAAGTAACGCTCCCTCCTGTCGCCGCGCTCCCTCGTGTCGCGTCGCTACACAGGAAGCGACCACTGTGAGCAGACGTTTTTGTATTGTTCAATAAAAAAAAGCAGACGTGTTTGGTGAGACGCTTCTGTTAGCGCGAGTGAAATCCCCCTCTTTTAATAATGGTTTGCCCTGGCGGCACGGGGGAGGGGTTCGGGGGGCGTGCGTTTGTTAAACGGCCGGCATTTGTCAATGCAGCGGCACATAATGAACACTCTGGTGTCCGGTGTTTCATTATTATGCAATAATCGTACAGAAACAGCTTGTGAGCAGACGAGTTTGTATTGTTCGATTTAGAATGTTTTTTTAAAAAAGCAGACGTGTTTGGTGAGAACTACGTAATATTGGACTGTTATTTTTGCATCGTGTATCAGCCCCTAATCATGGCACCAAAGAAAGCAAGTGGAAGTGGTGAACCCGCGCAAAACTATCGAATAAGAAAGATTTAATCGCAACAGGTGTGCGTGTGTCTGTGTTGGCGAAGGAGTTCGGGATGCCGAAATGCCCCGCCTACTGCCTGCTGACAGCTGGGAGAATGACCCACGACAGATAGAGAGAGAGATGTTCCTTCAATTTTTATGTTACTATGTTAATCATTACATTTGTACAGTTTATGGTGTGACTTGACTTGAAACGGATCATTTTACATCAATGAAAAATGGTTTCGGTTTCCGAACAATTCGGTTTCCGAACAGTCTTCTGGAACGGATTAAGTACGAAAACCGAGGTTTGACTGTACTTGAAGACTCCAAATGGCCCATAGTAGTGAATGTGACTATGAGTCTATATCAGGGGTCGGCAACCCAAAATGTTGAAAGAGCCATATATAAACAAATTTGTCTGGAGCCCCCAAAAAATAAAGCCTTCTATAAAACTTACAATGAAGGAAACACATGCTGTATGTATCTAGGAGACTGGAGTCTCTCAGAATTGTTTATGTTATTCATTCATTCAATTGTTGTGTGTTCACAAATGCCCCCATAGAATTTATTTAGTAATTTCCTCGCTTGATTTTTTTGTTTTGGTGCATAATATTCGCTTTTCTTAGTGTCAGTGAAGTGATCATTAATTTCGGTTTTTCTGAGGCTGTCTTTGAACGCCTCTCGAGTCAAACGAGAAGAGAAAAGTCACGGTGTCGGACGCAGACTGTCTATGTTTGTCGAGACTGTTAAAAGCATAAATAAAGTGTATGTTTTAAAAAACCAACACCACAGCTCTCCTTTTCGGAGCTGCAACATGTATCTATATCTATTTGAGCTATATTAGCCTACTATCAAAATCTTTTTCCATTTTCAAACATGTTTTATAAAGCTCCAGGGGCCACTAGATGTCGCTAAAGAGCCGCATGCGGCTCTGGAGCCGTGTGTTGCCGAACCCCGGTCTATATGATTGTGATTGGTCGGCAGAGCTATAAGGGTGTACTCCACTTCTCGCCCAATGCCAGCTGGGATAGGCATCCGTGACCTTGGTGAGGATAAGCTGTGTAGATGGATGGATAATAGGGCTTGAGCTGACTAATTGACTAGTCAATGAATCGACTCCACATAAAAGTTTGAAAATGGAGGTTAACTAACCACTAATAGCATGCTTTTGCCATCTCCTCTTTCAATCTGCCAATTTACAGAGGACATATAACTCGCCCGTCTGCTACCATTACCGGAAAATAATATGTGTGGAGCAGTGAAATGTCCAGCCAACAAGGCAGCACAGTCTTCCAATTTACATGTGGGTTAAGACTATGAAAAAATGAAGCGAGTTACAGATGAGCATTGCTGTTAGCCTCGTGTCAATAGCTTCGACTGGGTCCAATGGCTGTCAGTCTGAAAAAGATGCCACAGCGAGCTAGACCATGGGACTGATGGGCTGTTAAGTGAAGCGCCTTCTTCGTCACCAAAATCTTATGTCTAAAAATACGTGGAAATATTTTTCCAAAACAAGTCTGTGCTCAAATACAATAAAAGCACAAGTGAGGACAAAGAGAAATTTATAGTTATTTGAGCCTGACAATATAATACAGTAGGCCTGAGAATTTCACAGTAACGATCGTTTCCCATAGCGTGCCGTTTCCGTGGGATCATTTTTACGGCACCGAAAATGTTTGTCCGCACCCTGAAAAAGCCCGCGGATGATGGATTGAGTTGGCGGAGAAAACGACACTGAAAGGTGTATTACTGTTTTACGACATTTAAGAAATGGGAATGCCAGTCGGATTTTTCATCCAAATAATCCGAAGAAGGGCGTATCATTAACCTTACGTGTGATGTTCGCACAAAACACGAACGAGATTCGACGTGAGGCATCATTCCGAGGCAAGTATTGAAGTTGGTCATTAGATCTAAATTCTAATCGCTATGAAAAATATTGTGTAACAGTTATTATATTGTGTATAGTTATTCTATAATATACTAGTTGTTGACATGGTAACTTTATGAATAAAACATTCGTCACCAGGTGTAGTAATACCAATGTTAACTGTCGGTAGAACTAACAATGATTGTGGTGGTAGATTCTTTGGCTAAATTGATATACACAGTGCGTCGTCTTGGGGTTGCAACGAGGCTGTCAAGCCATATCAACACGATAAGTCTATATATAGTAATAAGGTCATTGTTTTGAAAGATTCATCACATGATTTTAATTATTGAATTCCTATTACATGCTTTTGTATTCATAAAGGGGGTGAGTAGTCATTGATATTATGTTTATTGACATGAATAGTACACGCACACACATACACACACACACACACACACACACACACACACACATAATCACGTTAACAGTGTCAGGTTTTCTTGTGGCCCATGGTACAGAACTTAAGTATTGTGTTTCTGGTGGATAGTATTTCCTACAAATTGATATATTAATGATTACCAGTAAGTTTCTCTTTGCAGCGTGAGACTGGAAAAAATACTCTTTTGTGGTATGCTGAATTCATGATGCCATATGAGTACAATAAAAGTGTTAAACAACATACAGTATTTTGAAAAATCCATTTATTTTATTGAATAAATACACAGCTGCTGATGTTTTTAAGTTCATTGTCAATGCACAGTTTTCAAACATTTACCCTTTAAACATTATACTTTTGAGTATCATAATTCTTGGTTATGAATAACAGTCAAAATAGAAAAATGGGTTCTCATGATGAACGTTTACGGAACCCATAATTAGTTACCGTGATTTCCCATTAGGTAATCTGACGGAACCGAAAAACGGTTTCTGTGAATTTCTGAAATCCTCAGGCCTGCTACAGTGAGTGAAACCTCGATTTACAGAAAATAGAGACCAGTCAACTCAAAACTCGTCTTTACACAGATGCTGTCACTTTGTTAGTTCCAGATTTGACCGCACTTTCAGTAATTGTGTGTGTTTGTGTGTGTGTGTGTGTGTGTGTGTGTGTGTGTGTGTGTGTGTGTGTGTGTGTGTGTGTGTTGGCGTGCGTATGTGTGCATGCAAATCTAAAAATTGAAATTTATTGCTGATAGCGTGGCTTCAAGTTTTTGTTTTGTGGACCTCTCGAAGATCGCCTTGGCCACCCCAAAGATAAAAGTCGAGCTCCACCACTGGGTGAAAAAAGGAAGCATTGCGGCTCCAAGCAACCAGCTGCACACCATTATCTACCCCACCCCCCTAACACCATTGAGGTAAGTTTGGATAAAGTTGAAAAATGTTCACACAGTTTCAAGCTTTTTTTACACTTATATACATTGATGTACCTTTGTGCCGTACTGGGCTTTTTTAATACCACAAATTAAGATAATCAATATAACGGACAATCTGCGCCAACATATAACATCTGTCCCCAATTTCAAAGTCATTTAAACTTTGCTCCTGCTGGAAGCATGTCTAACTATTGGTGCATGTAGTCTAACGCAATTTTGACGAATTTGATCGGGGTACAGGCAGACAGATTCTGAGTTCTGCGGACATGTGTGGCATGTCATTGTATTTCATTCATAAATATGACAATAAAATGCACCAAACCCTCTGAATCATTGAAAAATCTGAATTAATTAAATTTATATTATTGTTATGATCTTGATTCTTTTAAAATCGCCCCCCCCCACACAAATACTGATGCTGACTACTTTTCACATAAGTTGTCACATTTGAACATATAAAACATGAACTCGAGCAATCTCTTATATACTTGAGCTTCCCTATTTATCTGTTGTCCGCCTGAGATGAATAAGTGAGAAAGCACTTGATTTTTTATTGATTTTTTTAAACTTAGTTGGTGACACAGTAAGACACAGCCATCTCTTCATGAATGGATAGGCAGAGCGGGAGTGAGGTGAATAAGTGAGAATACACTAAACAACCTCTTCCTTCTGCGTTTTATTTATGGCTATTGCTAATTTATTTTGGCGAGTCCACTTCCGGGGACCTTCTGTTTCTCTTTCCTTTAATTATCAAGTTGGGCCACAGGGTGGCGGCCCGGTAGTCCAGTGGTTAGCACGTCGGCTTCACAGTGCAGAGGTACCGGGTTCGAATCCAGCTCCGGCCTCCCTGTGTGGAGTTTGCATGTTCTCCCCGGGCCTGCGTGGGTTTTCTCCGGGTGCTCTGGTTTCCTCCCACGTTCCAAAAACATGCATGGCAGGCTGATTGTTTACTCTAAATTGTCCCTAGGTGTGAGTGTGAGCGTGGATGGTTGTTCGTCTTTGTGTGCCCTGCGATTGGCTGGCAACCAATTCAGGGTGTCCCCCGCCTACTGCCCGAAGACGGCTGGGATGGGCTCCGGCACCCCCCGCGACCCTAGTGAGGATTAAGCGGTTCAGAAAATGGATGGATGGATGGCCACAGGGTGTTCCCACACCAGCAGCTGATCAGCAATCACCTCATGTGTCGAAGAGCTCTGCTGATCTGCAAGTGGGTAACAGATGATTAATGCATTATGAATTATACTGAGGGTGGCCCGGTAGTCGAGTGGTTAGCATGTCGACTTCACAGTGCAGCGGTACCGGGTTCGATTCCGGCTCCAGCCTTCCTGTGTGGAGTTTGCATGTTTTCCCTGTGCTTGCGTGGGTTTTCTCCGGGTCCTCCGTTTTCCTCCCACATTCCAAAAACATGCATGGCAGGCTGATTGAACACTCTGAATTGTCTCGGTGTGAGTGTGGGCATGGATGGTTGTTCGTCTCTGTGTGCCCTGCGATTGGCTGGCGACCGATTCAAGGTGTCCCCCGCCTACTACCCGAAGACAGCTGCTCCAGCACCCCAGCAATCCTAGTGAGGATAAAGCGGTTCGGAAAATGGACGGAATGGATGGAGTGATACCGAGGTCATTACTGGTGTACACGCTTACAATTTGGGATTTTTGGTACATAACCATTTGATTTTGATTGTCTTGTCTTTGTTTTCCAGTGCCTCCCTGTCCAACCTGGCTCTGCGCTTTCCTCCACAGACCACTTGACCCTACTCTTACTTGCCATTCGCTTTGGGATCCACTGCCACCCTTACCTTTGCTACCCACAGCACTATGAAGACAATATGAGGACCCTTTATAATAAAATGTTAAATTTGGTATTGATAGATTCATTGCTAATAGTAGGGGAGGCACTGGGGTAGGCATTTGGTAGAGGTGGCAACTGCCAGCCCTGGCCACCCTGTAAACCGCCGATATGCTGCTGTAGTAGAGGGCTCTTTAAGAGCGCTCTCTGACTCCCAATGTGTCATTGGCTAGCGGGACTACATTTCCCATGAATCTTAGACACAGAATGAGAAAGTAGTTAGAGACCATTACGTAGATGCCCACTAGCCCATGCTAGCATGTCACGCAACGTGAAGTCGAGGATATATGTTATAATGTGGGCTAATGGTTCTAATAAAAACAATCCAATGGCAATCCAGTCATTTTGGCCTGTTTCGAACTCGAAACCGATGCAGTAAATTGGATCGAGCCATCCCCACTAAATATGGCAGAGAGAGAGAGAGAGAGCGAGAGAGAGAGAGAGAGAGAGAGAGAGAGAGAGAGAGAGAGCGAGAGAGAGAGCATAACATATGGTTTCTGATGACAACTATTTAATGGTGTCAGACTGGAGCCAAAGAAAATTATCAGTCTCGCGCGCGCACACACACACACACACACACACACACACACACGTACACACCTCATTCCTCTATTTCTGTCTCTTTTTCTCTGCAGTCTAAACAAGCCTGTTATCTTTGACCCTTATTAGATAATGGATGACAACAGGTCACACGACCCACCCTAACAAGGTTGCTACTAAGAGCGACATCTTAATGGCACCTCAAAACACTGCTTCCGGAAGTGACACACATTATAGTGGCAAGTACTTATTATTCTGAATTGCACAAACACACAGTGTCATTTCTCTGTTTGTAGTTTTATTTAACCTGCCTTTAGAAGGTGATTGAAGAACATGGAGTTTTCATAATTCAAGGACTGTAGTTCCAAAACATGAATTAATCAACCATCATTATCAACCCCGATAATTCTTCTAAACGCCCTTTTGATTTTAGGTTCTTTTTTTCCCCCGAAAAGTTTTTTGGGGGAGTAAATCACAATTCATCAAACTACTTTGATTAATAATCAACACAACTGGAATAACACAAGGATACACTACTTGAATACACCGCTTTGAGTTTACAGAAATGCTGGGAGTCACAAAGTCATGTACAACAACAACACTAACTTTGTACAAGAAAACCGACAATAACCGGATTCTGGCGCACCCTCAACAGTTACATGCATTGAACTCCAAAGTAAATGAAATTCCCTCTGCATTTTCCAATGTGGGATTAACAGAATACTAAACTAATGTAAAAAAAAAAAAGGTTCAAAACAATTTGCCCGTTTTTTTTTCTTTTTTTCACACTGATTGTGCCACACACAGAAAGCCATAAGCACACACCCACAGTGCCATGGCTGGCGCCAGTGATTATGCTGTTAAGCGAAATCAGTTTCCTGTGTTTGGTTTGATGAAGGCCATCATTCTCATGGATCTAAAACAGGTAAATGTGCCCTCCACCAACCTTTAGCCCTATTATTACCTTTACCCACCCCCACTAAATTCCTTTGACCCTCTGGAACACTTTGAAAGATTTGTGTATGCATTCCTTAGCTCTGGAGATATATATTGTTATTATATATATAGAGAGAGAGAGAGAGAAAGAGAGAGAGAGAGAGAGAGAGAGAGAGAGAGAGAGAGAGATATATCTATATCTATATCGATATAGATATATATATATAGATATAATATATATCTATATATATAGATATATATATAGATATGTGTATTTATATATATTTTTCCCTCCAAAGCTAATTATGTGCGTGTGTGTGTGTGTGTGTGTGTGTGTGTGTGTGCTTCCTCTCTCTATGTGCGAATAGTTTGAGGCTAAAATTGAAAGTGCAGCTCATATAATATTGTTTGGTTTTGTTTTGTTTTTTGGAGGGCGGGTTATTGCCTCTTTCTTGAAATATGATAAATTACGTATGCTGTCAAACAAACAAACAGTCATTTAAAATGACTCATCACAGGAAAATGCTAATCTTATGACCATGATGCAAAATATGTGCACAGATTCAAATTATATTTTTGTTTGATGTAAATATGTTATTTTTACTTCAGGACATTGAATCGATCTCAACTAGACTGTTTGTCCGAGAATCCGTTTCGCCTCTCATCTGAGAAGGCTTCAGCAGTTCATGCTCCAAGCCTTGGTTAGAAAAAAAACGCCTGATGGGGGCTACAAGTGGCTCAAGCCCGTAGATGCCAAGTGTGCCGAAAAGGGAATTCTGTCACCATTTCATTGTTAGAGTGCGTCTCATTCACTAACTGTGAAAAGGACAGATCTTATCCCTTTGATGATGTTGTTGTATGTTTAAACATACAGTAAAAACAATAACGTTGAAACAAAATGCTGCACAATTTAAAGGACAAAACAAAAAAAACAAAAAACATATACAGTAAAAACACACATCATACAGGAAGTCACATGAGCACCCACTCATGCTATGTTTCAAAAGCTAAGGAATAAATAAATGTGTTTGGGCGTCGTTCAAAAAACTGCATAGTCGGGGTTTGTCGAACACTCACAGACAGCTTGTTCCACAGCTTCGGAGCTGCCGCTTGAAAAACCCAATCACCTCTAACATTCAACCTGGATCTCAAGACGGCCAGGAGAAGCCTGAGGGACCTGGAAGGAACAAAGGGCTCCAACAGGTCGTAGAGATAGCCAGGTGCCAAGCCATTTAGCCACATAAGCCACCAACGGTCATATTTGTACCCTTTCATGCACCAATAATGATAACCTGTAACCTGATAAGATGATAAGCTGTCCACCGTAGTAACCGCTGCCCCTGAAAAAGTGAAACTCTACCCTAATAAGCACAGAAAGCCAGCGGAGGGAAGCCAGTGGTGTGATGTGGTCTTGCTCACGTGCCAACGAGCAACAGACTTCTGGACTAACTGTAAACAAGAGATTGAGGGCTGACCTAACACTGACATGAAATGTAAGACATTAAAATAGTTAAGGCGGGATGTCATAAAAGCATGCCGAAACTGTTTCATAAACGGAACGCGATGTAAAAAAGGCTTGACCATGGACAGCCTCCAAAACTGAAAAAAAATCTCTTTCCCACCACAGCAGTTATCTGCTCGCACATTTTTAGGTCAGTGTCAATTGTCACCGATAGATTGGTAGCAAAAAATGACTTTCCTGCTTTCCATCATGTCGATGAGGGCCTCCACCTCTCCAGTAAGGTGCGTCTAGTGGCTGTGGTGTTGGTGTTACGCCGCCTGTGGCCTCGCAGATGGAAGGGAAGGCCAAATTCAGAGTCAGACTTTCTCCCACAGTTGACTTTCCAGATGCTCCAGCCGGAGTTGCTCACGGGCATGGCTACGGTCACAAAGATTTTATTCAATTTTAAGTTTAATAAACATCATTTCCATCATTTTCCATTCATAATTTGATGCGCTTTGCAGAATTCTGGTGAACTCGATGGAATAGGTCTGTTCAGTATACTCTTTTTATGGCATATCCCAGAAAAAGAAGTCAAGGGGAGAAAGGTCTGGTAAACCAGGGGACCACTTCAATGCTTTACTACCGAGATTTTGTGCACCCCGAATACACCAGAGGTCTCTTGAGGTGGCTGTTAATCTGTGGCTGGGAAATGAGATGATGGAGAGAAGGATCCTGCACGATGAAGGTATTTCTGGTGATGAGGGGGCTGCTCATTCTGTCAACACCACCATCTTGACTGAGCAATATTGGAACCCATGTGGCAAGACGAAGACCAAGACGACTGACAGAACCCCCGTCAACGGAAGAGGACGGTCTCAATGCAGTGACGTGTCACATCCAAGGCTCATGAGAACTATCCTTTCCGACATGAGGTTTTCTGCCAGGGTTTTCTCTCAACAGTACACCTTTGTCTGAAAAAAGGCAGTGACGCGTGGAGTTGATTGCTGCCCGGACATAGCCATGTGCCAGTGTAAGCCATGCACATAAGAACTCCAACCAGCATATGGCTCAGTCTGTTCTGTCAATGGCTACAAACCTTTCTATGCTATACATTTCCTTACGATGTATTGTGAGAAGGTTTGTAATGTGTTTTTTTCTCTACTCATGTTTTGTGCCACATGCTATACTTGAGAGCGGCCCGGTAGTCGAGTGGTTAGCACGTCGACTTCACAGTGCAGAGGTACCAGGTTCATTTCCAGCTCTGGCCTTCCTGTGTGGAGATTGCATGTTCTCCCCGGGCCTGCGTGGGATTTTCTCTGGGTACTCCGGTTTCCTCCCACATTCCAAAAACATGCATGGCAGGCTGATTGGACACTCCAAATTGTCCCTAGGTTTGAGTGTGTGCGCAAATGGTTGTGTGTTTCTATGTGCCCAGCGACTGGCTGGAAACTGGTTCAGGGTGTGCCCTGCCTACTGCCTGAAGACAGCTGGGATAGGCTCCAGCACCCCCCACGACCCTTGTGAGGATAAAGCGGTTCGGAAAATGAATGAATGAATGAATGCTATACTTTAACTTTGGAATACTAATGAAATGATTTATATCATTCTTACATATCTGCAACAGCATCAAATGGTAAATGGTGTACGCGGACTGTGAATTCTGATGGGTGAGAAGGAAATTGGCAAGTACACACACGTCATGAATCGATAAGTGGTTTTGCATAAACACTAAACTTGTGCGCACAATAAGAATATTTCGATGTGTTTATTAGTGAATGAGACTCAAGTTCTCTAAGAGTCCAAAAACAACTTGTTTTAAAAACAGGGTTGTGTGTACGTATGTGCGTGTGTGTGTGTGTGTGTGTGTGTGTTTGTGTGTGCGCGTGCGTGTGTGTGTGTGTGTGTGTGTGTGTGTGTGTGTGTGTGTGTGTGTGTGTGTGTGTGTGTGTGTGTGAATGAGAGTGAGAAAGAGAGAAAGAAAAGTGAGACAGCTGGACTTTGTCAAGACCGACGAGAGACATTCCTGTTAGTGTAGCATAACCTTCTACTGCTTTACTGATAACACTGGCACCTCTTTCTGTCACACACACACACACACACACACACACACACACACACACACACACACACACTCTTATATCTCCTTCACTGCACAACCACTACTAATGCCATGGGAACCAGACTGCGGGTCCAAAATATTCCACTGTGCACTCAATAACACACACACACACACACACACACACACACACACACACACACACACACACAGTGCTTGTATAGTGACCTCACTGTGGAAAGAGTTTGTTAAGATAGCATTTCGTATCTGTTGTACTCACTCACTAACATGCTTGTGTGCCCACAAGCACACATACATACACAAATTAGTGAGTAAGTAAAAAAATAAAATGGGAACCATTATTGGATTATGTGTTGAAGTTGGTGTTGATTACGGGTTTGCTAACTCAGAACTATTTTGTGTTCGGAGTTCTTCTCAATCCCCACTACCCACTTCCGGATAAGCAGTGTTGAAATGGATGGATGGAGTTATTCTTAATGAAAATGCACATATTGTGGACAAATCAATAAAAATATACAGTGACAATTACTTTGTGTGACCTTGGTTAACGTTTGCTCTGAAATCTTTTACGACATTTAAATCCTTGCGGTATATACCAATTGTAGGCGGTACATGCAGACTTAATATGTTGGTAACGTAATTAGTAAGTTCGTAAATGAGTTATGCATTCTGTGAAAGCACATTATTCCCAACCAGATAAATACCAGTTTTAATCATGTACACTAAACAGACAATTAGGCCATTTCTCTTAATTGAAAGGGATTTGCATTATCCATCCATCCATCCATTCTCCGAACCGCTTTATCCTCACTCGGGTCGCGGGGGGTGCCGGAGCCTATCCCAGCCCTCTTCGGGCAGTAGGCGGGGGACACCCTGAATTGGTTGCCAGCCAATCGCAGGGCACACAGAGACAAACAACCATCCACGCTCACACTCATACCTAGGGACAATTTAGAGTGCTCAATCAGCCTGCCATGCATGTTTTTGGAATGTGGGAGGAAACCGGAGCACCCGGAGAAAACCCACGCAGACCCAGGGAGAACAGTTTTGCATTAGCAAAAATGTTAAATACATCCGGAATATTTTCATTAAAATTGAGATCATGTACAAACAGGGGCGGCCCCGGTAGTCCAGTGGTTAGCAAATACATATACTTGCAAGTGGTGTAGAGGTAAGTGTGATGGATGGTTGTTCGTCTCTGTGTGCCCTGCGAAAGCAATTCAGGGTGTCCCCGCCTATGCCCGAAGACGGCTGGGATAGGCTCCGGCACCCCCGCGATACACATATAAACCCATCCATCCACCTCTCCTCACTCGGCTCACTGTCATGTTGGAGCCTATCCCAGCAAACTTTGGGCGGTTGGTGGGGCACACCCTGAACTGGTCGCTAGCCAATCACACACTTAGATAAACAACTATTCACACCTAAGGAGCAGTGGTTCTTAACCTGGGATCGATCGAACCTCAGGGGTTCGGTGAATCAGTCTCAGGGGTTCAACGAAGCCTCTGCCATGGAGGTTAATTAAGACATACCGGACTCAACATGTCAATTAGTTATGACACACCCACTTGGCCATCACTGGCTGCAGATGATCACATTACAATCATTGCTGCGGGAAGTTTAGTTCGCTCACTAGTCAATGTATGACTGTCATGATAGTACATTGTGTGATTTTTTAGAATGTTTTAATAAACATTAACTTTGTCAAGCAAAAAAAAAAAAAAGTGTTCAGACGAATACAGTCAAACCTCGGTTTTCGTCCATAATCCGTTCCAGAAGGCTGTTTGAAAACCGAAATTGTTCGAAAACTGAAATCACGCTCTTTTTAAAATAAAAATGTTTACTGAACACGTCTGCTCACAATGGAAAGCAACAACTCGTCTACCCGAGGAAGCGTCACTTCCTTGTATAAGGAAGGCGAGAGCAGTCAAATGGTGCATTCAAGTGCGCTCAGTTTGTTCGAGAACCGAAATTTGTTTGTCATCCGAGGCATAAAAAATCTAAATTTTTGGTTGAAAACCAAATTGGTCGAGAACCGAGACGTTCGAAAACCGAGGTTTGACTGTATGTACTACATGGATTCATGTGCATCAGGGAATGTGATGGGACTCAGCATCCACAGACCTATCTGCATGATTTTTATATGCCAAGTTGAGCAACTCCAGTCTCACACCAGCAAAACTGAAGGAACACTTCTTGAATTTTTATTTTTCAGTAAGGAAGGGTTCAATGAATGTGCATATGAAGTGGTTGGGTTTGGTACCTAACAAGGTAAAGAACCACTGATTTAGAGTGTTCCATATACCGACCGTACATGTTTTTGGGATGTGCGACGACCCAGAGAAAACCCACAGAGGCATGAGGAGAACATGCAAACTCCACACAGGAAGGCCGGAGCCCAGATTCGAACATGACCTCTGCACTGTGAGGAGGATGTGTGAACCACTCACCACTGTGACACCACATAGATAAATTACACTGCAATTTTCCACACCAAAAAAAAAAAAACCACAGTTCAAAGTTTGATATTGTGAAAGCAATTAAGTGGTAATGGCCCCCACAAAGGTTTTTAACAATGGAAAGTCAAATAACTCTGGATTTCCAATTTGACCAAAATGTTCACGAAATATGTATTGTAAACAGTGATCCCTCGCTGATTGTGGTTAATGGGGACCAGAACCCCTTGCGAAAGAGGAAAATCTGCGAAGTAGGTACCCCCCCGCCCCACAGGTATGTGTTTGATGAGTACAGTATATAGAATATTTAAGGCCAAATTTAATGGTATTCATGCATGTAGAAGTAAATCTTTGCAGTAATTCCATCCATCCATCCATCTTCTACCGCTTATCCGAGGTCGGGTCGCGGGGGCAGCAGCTTTAGCAGGGAAGCCCAGACTTCCCTCTCCCCAGCCACTTCTTCCAGCTCTTTCCGGGGGATCCCGAGGCGTTCCCAGGCCAGCTGGGTGACATAGTCTCTCCAGCGTGTCCTGGGTCGTCCTCGGGGTCTCCTCCCAGTGGGACATGCCCGGAACACCTCACCAGGGAGGCGTTCAGGAGGCATCCTAATCAGATGCCCGAGCCACCTCATCTGGCTCCTCTCGATGTGGAGGAGAAGCGGCTCGACTCTGAGCCCCTCCCGGATGACCGAGCTTCTCACCTTATCTCTAAGGGAGAGCCCGGACACCCTGCGGAGAAAACTCATTTCGGCCGCTTGTATCCGGGATCTCGTTCTTTCGGTCACGACCCACAGCTCGTGACCATAGATGAGGGTTGGAACGTAGATCGACCGGTAAATTGAGAGCTTCGCCCTTTGGCTCAGCTCCTTCTTTACCACGACGGACCGATACAACGTCCGCATTACAGCAGACGCTGCACCGATCCGCCTGTCGATCTCTCGCTCCCTCCTGCCCTCATTCGTGAACAAGACCCCAACATACTTAAACTCCTCCACTTGGGGCAAGATCCCCTCCCCGACCCGGAGTGGGCACTCCACCCTTTTCCGACTGAGGACCATGGTTTCAGATTTGGAGGTGCTGATCTTCATCCCAACCGCTTCACACTCGGCTGCGAAACGCTCCAGTGAGAGTTGGAGAGCCCTGCTTGAAGGAGCCAACAGTACCACATCATCTGCAAAAAGCAGAGATGCAATACTGAGGCTACCAAAAAGGACTCCCTCAACGCTTCGGCTGCGCCTAGAAATTCTGTCCATAAAGGTGATGAACAGAATCGGCGACAAAGGGCAGCCTTGGCGGAGTCCGACCCTCACTGGGAACGATTCCGACTTATTGCCGGCAATGCGAACCAAACTCTGACATCGGCAGTATAGGGACCGAACAGCCCGTATCAAGGGGCTCGGTACCCCATACTCCCGAAGCACCCCCCACAGAACCCCCCGAGGGACACGGTCAAACGCCTTCTCCAAGTCCACAAAACACATGTGGACCGGTTGGGCGAATTCCCACATACCCTCGAGGACCCTGCTAAGGGTGTAGAGCTGGTCCACTGTTCCACGGCCGGGACGAAAACCACACTGCTCCTCCTCAATCAGAGGCTCGACTTCCTGACGGACCCTCCTCTCCAACACCCCTGAATAGACTTTACCAGGGAGGCTGAGGAGTGTGATCCCTCTGTAGTTGGAACACACCCTCCGGTCCCCCTTTTTAAACAGAGGGACCACCACCCCGGTCTGCCAATCCAGAGGCACTCTCCCCGATGACCACGCGATGTTGCAGAGGCGTGTCAACCAGGACAGCCCTACAACATCCAGAGCCTTGAGGAACTCCGGGCGGATCTCATCCACCCCTGAGGCCTTGCCACCGAGGAGCTTTTTAACCACATCGGTGACTTCGACCACAGAGATTGGAGAGCCCACCTCAGAGTCCCCAGACTCTGCTTCCTCCAAGGAAGGCGTGCTGGTGGAGTTGAGGAGGTCTTCGAAGTATTCCGCCCACCGGCTCACAACGTCCCAAGTCGAGGTCAACAGCGCCCCATCCCCACTGTACACAGTGTTAGTGGTGCACTGTTTCACCCTCCTGAGACGCCGGATGGTGGACCAGAATTTCCTCGAAGCCGTCCGGAAGTCGGCTTCCATGGCCTCACCGAACTCTTCCCATGCCCGAGTTTTTGCTTCGACGACCACCGAAGCTGCATTCCGCTTGGCCAGTCGATACCTGTCAGCTGCCTCTGGTGTCCCACAGGCCATGAAGGCCCGATAGGACTCCTTCTTCAGCTTGACGGCATCCCTTACTGCTGGTGTCCACCAGCGAGTACGGGGGTTGCCGCCACGACAGGCACCAACCACCTTACGGCCACAACTCAGATTGGCTGCCTCAACAATAGAGGCACGGAACATGGTCCACTCTGACTCAATGTCCCCCACCTCCCCCGGAACATGGGAAAAGCTCTGTCGGAGATGGGAGTTAAAGCTCCTTCTGACAGGGGATTCCGCAAGACGCTCCCAACAAACCCTCACAATACGTTTGGGTCTGCCAGGACGGACCGGCATCTTCCCCCACCATCGGAGCCTACTCACCACCAGGTGGTGATCAGTTGACAGCTCCGCCCCTCTCTTCACCCGAGTGTCCAAAACATGCGGCCGCAAATCCGATGATACAACCACAAAGTCAATCATCGAACTGCGGCCAAGGGTGTCCTGGTGCCAAGTGCACGTATGGACACCCTTATGTTTGAACAAGGTGTTTGTTATGGACAATCCGTGACGAGCACAGAAGTCCAATAACAAAACACCACTCGAGTTCTGATCGGGGGGGGCGTTCTTCCCAATCACGCCCCTCCAGGTCTCACTGTCATTGCCCACGTGAGCATTGAAGTCCCCCAGCAGAACAAGGGAGTCCCCAGCAGGAGTACTCTCCAGCACACCCTCCAAGGACTCCAAAAAGGGTGGGTACGCTGAACTGCTGTTGGGTGCGTACGCACAAACAACAGTCAGGACCCGTCCCCCCACTTGAAGGCGGAGGGAGGCAACCCTCTCGTCTACCGGTGTGAACCCCAATGTACAGGCACTGAGCCGGGGGGCAATGAGTATGCCCACACCTGCTCTGCGCCTCTCACCGTGGGCAACTCCAGAGTGGAAGAGAGTCCAACCCCTCTCGAGAGAACTGGTACCAGAACCCAGGCTGTGTGTGGAGGTAAGTCCGACTATATCCAGTCGGAACTTCTCCACCTCGCACACCAGCTCGGGCTCCTTCCCTGCAAGAGAGGTGACATTCCATGTCCCTAGAGCTAGCTTCTGTAGCCGAGGATCGGACCGCCAGGGTCCCCTCCTTTGGCTGCTGCCCAGCTCGCACTGCACCCGACCCCTTTGGCCCCTCCCATGGGTGGTGAGCCCATGAGAAGGGGGACCCACGTTATCTCTTCGGGCTGAGCCCGGCCGGGCCCCATGGGTATAGGCCCGGCCACCAGGCGCTCGCCAATGGGCCCCGCCTCCAGGCCTGGCTCCAGAGGGAGGCCCCGGTGACCCGCGTCCGGGCAAGGGAAACTTGGCTCCATTTATGTAACTCATCATAAGGGATCTTTTTGAGCCATGCTTTGTCTGGTCCCTCACCTAGGACCTGTTTGCCATGGGTGACCCTGCCAGGGGCATAAAGCCCCGGACAACTTAGCTCCTAGGATCATTGGGGCACGCAAACCCCTCCACCACGGTAAGGTGACGGCTCACGGAGGGGCTTTGCAGTAATTAACATTACTTAATTCTATATGCTAATATATATATATATGTATATATATATATATAGACATAGATATATAGATATATAGATATATAGATATATAGATATATAGATATAGATATGATGTATAAGTTAGTGTATAAATAACAAAATACAGTAAACATAAACATGAAATATACATTTATACTGTATATGTTGATCGATGTTTCTCGCTGTTGTTTTGCTGACTTTCGCTGCCTCTCGCGGACCTTTTGCGGACCTTTTGACGCATTTTTGCAATTTTTTCTTTTTTAATGAATATTTTTGAAAAATCCGCGTTGCACTGAAACTGCAATCAGTTAACCGTGAAGTAGTGAGGGATCACTGTACCATAAAATGTGTTCTTTGTCTTGGATTTTAAGAGAAAATCTCCTCCAAACAATTTCCCAAAATTCCAAGAGCCCATGGCGCAGTAGTTGGCTAATTACCGGTACTATACAACCCTCTGAAAACGCGGTAACTGTCTTTTCAACAGCTTTCCACAATTTTAGACTCATTCCAGGGTAGGGATTTTTATTTGTTCTACATCCAGAAATTCGGCCTTTTGTGTTGGAGTGATGAGATCCACCTGTATGCAATTAGCCTGTTGTGGAGAGGCTGCTGCTGTGCTACTTTTGTTCTTGTACTGGCGTACATGCCTCAGTAATGCGGCATTTTGCTCGTGTCTCACTCATCTTGTTCCGTGTTTGACAACCCTTTGCTGTTTATAGAACTTGTCTCGCACGTCATCACAACACATTTCACCTTTGGATGAGAAATTTGATGCATTTTTCTCCAAAACTGGAAACAATTTCTCGGTGTATTTGCAAGTAATAGAATGTCCATAGACGATTTTTCATCAAAATACACCAATGATCAAGAATTCCAGGAGGATACATCACACTTTACACCCTTTATTATTTATTTAACACTGATGGTTTGGTAAACTTTTTCGCATGTTCTTTATGCTATAGTTATCTGAATAACTCTTAATATATGACGTGAACATACCAGACACATTCTCCATTCGTTGTTTATGCGTCATCAAACATTAGCATGTACACTTATTCAGCCTGGTGTCCTCGATTTTATTTTTGTTTTAATTTTTTTTTTTCCAAGATGGCATGTTCTTAGTGTTGGGTTTTATCAAAGACATTTCCCCCCAAAATGTAACTTATACTGCAGTACGAAATAGATGTTGTTTTCTTCTTTATTATACATTTTATGGCTGGTGCAATCGATACAGTGGTACCTCTACTTACGAAATGAATGAATCCTTTATTGTCATTGCACACTTTTTCAGATTTTGCAGGACCCTCCACCCCCTAAGTGTATAATGAAATATATAAATGCATTGCACTCCCCGAGACATCCACTCATCCACTGATTGGTTCCAGAATAAATTTCTTAACTAGAACATTTTGTAAATCGAGACGCTCTTTCCATGTAAATACCCGAATCTGTTCCAAGCCCCCAGACATAAATGTTTTCTCAAGCATAAACATGCATCAAAATATGTAACAAATACATGTGACAATTAGATTATTGCACAATAAATGAGAGTTGTGCATTGTGTAAAAAACAAAGAATAAAGTAAAGAATAAAAATGATGGTCATTTAACTTTTAACTGCGTCCTCATTGTTTTTTGCCCTCTTTAGTTCATGTTCTCTCTCAGAAGTGTTTTTTGCCTGGTGTTTTGGAAATAACTGATCCAAGGACGTTTGCTTTTGTCGGCTTTTAACAATCCTTCGAAAATGTTCAAGGCAAACATTAGCATAATGAGCGATCGCCCGAATTGGTGAACACTTTTTCTGGGTGATTCATATTTACGTAAAACTATCGGAAAGCCTCATGGCCCGAGGGGCGAATGACAAGGATGCTGCATCGACACATATAAAGCAGTTATAAGTATGTTGCGTTCAGGAAACTCGGAGCTGCGAATAGCAGCCCAAACTGTATTTTTACCTTTCATATTTTGAAATTTCGCTCGGAACAAACATTTCCTGTTGAGATGTTTGGTAACTTGAAAATTTCGTACGAAGAGACTTTCTTAAGTAGAGGTAGGTAGGTATGAATGTGATGTGAATACATGCACACAAAAAAAAAAAGTGACGAAAAACCAAAAACATCAAACAGCCGAGGACGGTGAATGGAGTGCCATGGGGGGAAGGCACAGGAAAGGACCAAAACTTTGAACTAAAAATACACAAGGCAAAAAAAAAAAAGACACTGACAGCAAATCACAGTAGGACATACTGGCAGAATAAGAAAGATGATTGTATAATCAGGAAGCAATGGCAACCCGATAGCAAAAAACAATCATTCGTTATCTCCCTCCTCCCCCTGCTCATGGTGATTGCCAGCAGGTGTGACTTTGGAAACTTCATCCACCGTCATACTTTCAGGAAAATGCAGCAGAAAGAAACCAACAGTCAGAGGGTGGCAGCAAAACAAGATTGTGGCATATGGATTGCTTTCTAATAGATGACACGTTTGAAAATGTAATTAATGAAAACGTGCAGACTGACAAGTGTGTAGTCGTGAATTGCAGAAATACAGGATGGCTTTACAGCTAAGCGAGGCATTTGGGCATCCGGCATGAGTCTCCCCTCCAACATCAATATAAAAACTGAGCACCTTTGTTTCTTCCTTGGCTATCTGAAAAAAAAATTGTTTTGTTGCCATTATTTGTCCCATTTTCACTACTACAATGTGCACTTAGCTGGACGATATTCCTCCACCCTGAAAACTGCATATTCCAAATATATCACAATTTATGGATCCATCTGGATTTGAATTCCCAATTTATTTTGATTTTGACTGTTGAGAACTACAGGGGGCGGCCTGGTGATCCAGTGGTTAGCGCGTCAACCTCACAGTGCAGAGGTCGTGGGTTCGATGCCGGCTCCAGCCTTCCTGTGTGGAGTTTGCATGTTCTCCCTGGGCCTGCATGGGTTTTCTCCGGGTACTTCGGTTTCTTCCCACATTCTTAATAACATGCGTGGCAGGCTGATTGAACACTCAAAATTGTCCCGGGGTGTGAGTGTGAGCACGGATGGTTGTTCTTCTCTGTGTGCCCTGCCATTGGCTGGCAACCAGTTCAGGGTGTCCCCCGCCTACTGCCCGAACACGGCTGAGATAGTTTCCAGCACCCCCCGCGACCCTTGTGAGGGTAAAGCAGATCGGAAAATTCATGGATGGATAGAACTACAGGTACAGCAGAGAGTAACATGTTTGGTCTGAGGTACCATCATGGCTCTCGCAACTGAAAGCCAAACTTCACTTGTGTCAGTTGCGTGTGAATGAGCCATCATAGAATTTTATTGCAAGACGCAGGAAATGTGATCCCCTGGAATCGTTAGACTTTTTAGTCCAAAGGAAAGTCAGTGTTGGCTGGTAAAGTATTTTTGGTGGATCATTTGTTGTCAATGATCCATTTAGCTCTATTTTTGCAACACAATACTATCCTTCTGAAGAGAAAATGCTAATGAACAGTTTGTATCGATTTACCAAGTAACGTTTTGTTTTTTTTGTTTTTTTTTCCAGAACATACAGACACTGCTTGCAGTTATTTTGTCTGTTTTGCTTATGTGTGCTTTATGTGAGTCCACTAACATGTGAAAAAGGCCTTGTGTACGGAACATAGCCCGCGGCAAGGAGACAAATAGGAGAGAGATATGGGAGACATCCAGAAAGAGGAGCAGTGCTGACCAGATGCCGCGATGATGATGTCCAGACGAGGCTCTGGACCATCCTTAATTCAGTTAACATATACCAATGGGCTCATGGGTGTGTACTTTGGTGTGTGGTGCTGTGTATGTTTGTTGGATTCTGATTGGCGTTTGGCCTGGGTCTCTGGCCCGAGAAACAAAAGGTTAACTGAATTTGGTCAAGATGTAATTGATACATCCCATTTTACTGCCTTTGTGTTGGCGCATGAGTGTATGTGTAATTGTTTACATTCAAGCCATTAAAATGTACTCAGACGGATGTCGGACTGACTGTCTTTAAGCTATTCCAAGTAAGCTAGGCTTAAAAACACAGAAGAAATCCGAACACACAAATAAAAAATACACACACCAAAAAAAAACACACAAAAAAAAAAGGATAGTTTGCTTCTTTTGTACATTTAATCAAAACTGTTGCACAGTAAATGAAAACCTTGAAAGGGGTTCTTACTCAGTCGACATGACTTTGGACGGCCTTCAGAACATTATGTAATGCATGGCAAAGCGAAAATGAATTCAGGGACTATACTTTGTGCTTGCCAAAATACCTTTCTTAACTTTGAAAAAAAATACAAACAAAAAACGAGATGCATTCCAGACAGGGCTGCGCAGGGATAGTTGAAAAGTACAACTTTATTACTTGACACAACAAGCTGCAGGTGGAACAAATATGCTTTGAAATGCTTGAACAGTTGTGGCAACTCAACAGCTACAAATGAAACACAAAAGAACTTCTTACACTCAGAATAAGACGGGTAATTAATTTTGAGTTCGAGGCTGACATTTGACCAAATAGGTACTGTATATGTCATTATAAACAAAAAAAAGCAGAAAAATCACAAATCAAATGAAACTATTTTTTTTTCTTTAAAGCTTGAAAGATTTAATTTGTAATTTGTGTTTAGTACATCCAGATGAAAACTCAATAACTTTAGAACCACAAGATTTATTGTGTGAGCAGTTCAGGTAAGTACCCCATTAAAACAGAACAGTTACTAACCTGACCCGAAACATTTGGTCTGAGGGCGTGTGCGTGCGTGCGTCTGTGTATGTGTGTGTGTGTGTGTGTGTGTGCGCGCGCGCTTGCGCGTGTGTGTATGTGTATGCAGTTTTCTCATGTTGTAAAACCACTGTGGTGGTCAGCCATGTGCTTTTGCCTGTTTGAATGTCTTTTTGTTTGTTCAACAACTTCAAACACCCAATGTATTACTCCTCTCACTGTTCTTTATGCTTAAACTATCTATGCCACATTCGTATTAAATTAGGCAGCAGAGGAAGTTGTTGCCTAAATTAAAGCTTGTTCCCCTCAAGGACTCAGGGATGCTGCAAGGTGAAGAATAAAGGAATTGCCGTCTAGATTCATTGTATAGACAGAATGTGTAGTTAAGGTGTCGAACTCATGGCAGGTTGGGATTTTGATTGGGATGTGGGTCAAAGTCGTTTTTTAGAGTTTGGGGTTCATATGTTCTCCATGTGATTGTGTGGGTTCGCTGCTTGCACTTTGAGTTACTCCCACAGTCAATTTTTTTTTTTTAATAGTACTATATATTTGCAGTCTCAAAGGCCCTATATTCACTCTTCACTAGTAAACTTTTCTTGTGACCTCACGTGGTATGTTGTGGTATTGAAAAACAATTGATAAAATTAATACGACTACAAATTTTTGCCCATAGATTTGGATTTGTTAGTCTACTCTGACTGTTTGTCTAAGAGGTGTTTGGTTTTTTAGTTCGGAGACGATGCAGTATTTTCAATAAAGTCAAACGGACGTCTCGGTTCTCGTACAATTCGGTTTTCGAACAAAAATGTCGAGTTTTTTATGCCTCGGATGACAAACAAATTTCGGTTCTCGAACTAACTGAGCGCACTTGAATGCGTCGCTTCACTCCTCTCGGCTTCGCTTCCTCGTAGCGTCCATTGTGAGCAGACGTTTTTGTATTATAATAATAATACATTTTATTTATAAGCGCCTTTCAAAACACCCAAGGACACTTTACAATCAGGAACAAGAACAATAAAACACAATGCGGCTGAGCAGCGGCAGCCAAACGCGCCAGCGTTCACTCAACCCGGAAGTCAGAAAGAAACCACAAGGGAGGGAGAGGGGGAGAAAATTGTTCAATCAAGATTTTGAAAAAAAGCAGATGTGTTTGGTGAAACGCTTCCTCGTGTAGCGCCCATTGTGAGCAGACGATTTTGTATTGTTCAATAAAAAAAAGCAGACGTGTTTTTTGGTGAGACGCTTCTTTTAGGGAGAGTGAAACCCCCCTCTTTTCAGAACGGTTTGCCCCAGCAGCACGGGAGACGTGCGTGCGTTTGTTTACGGCCGGCAGTTTTCAATACAGCGGCACATAATCAGCACTCTGGTGTCCGGTGTCTCATTATTATGCAATAATCATACAGAAACAGCTTCCTCGTGTAGCATCCGTTGTGAGCAGACGAGTTTGTATTGTTCAGATAGAGAGAGAGAGAGAGAGAGAGATGTTCCTTCAATTTTTATGTTACTATGTTAATGTTAAAATTGGTGAAAATAAAACATTACAGTTTGTTCGTACAGTATTTTACATATTACCTGCTGTCCTATTACATGTGTACAGTTTATGGTGTGAAATTATAAAAAAAAATTGGTTTAAAAAAGTTGTCTTGACTTGGAACTGATTAAAATTTTTTACATTGATTCCAATGGGAAACATGGTTTCGGTTTTCGAACAATTCGGTTTTCGAACAGTCTTCTGGAACAAATTAAGTATGAAAACCTAGGTTTGACTGTAAATGTTTTGTTCTGTTTGCTTGTGAACTATATCCACAATCCTGAATCCATTCTAGCTATTCATAAGGCACGGATTTGTGTTTGTCAGACACTATAAAATGTGAGCTCACACTGCACAAGGGTATCACCCGTGCAGGCAGAAATTCAAAGCTGGTGATAATGACATGCTCGTTGAACATGGATTCTCTTAGCGCCGCAGCTTGACTGCTCACAGGCTGTGTTTGGAGTGTGCCTGATAGACTGAAGCCCTGTAGCTGTCAGTGCTGTTTGTTTCAAACAGGCAGACTGCAGCCTCCACGGCCGAATGGCTTAGCTTTTTGTACTGAAGGCTTTATTTATGGGATTATGGGATCAGAATAAAAAATGAACACAACTATCAAAGCTATAAATGCACAGAGTGCCTTGAAATTATTTTTTTTTTTGTCCCTTTTTGATTTTTTTTCATGTTACACTTAAAATGTTTCAGACTCTCAAACCAATTAAAAATCTGACACTTATTGGATTGGATTCAAGAATGGACTTGGTCACTGCAAAACCTATCATAGTAGTGAACACAGCAAGGACCCCACAGTGAGTGGTACACACTGGAGCAGCGACTAAGGACAGCGCTGCCGGGGGTCCCAGGGGGATGTTGAGTGATGGATGACGGACCTCTTCATGATCGCCCTTGACATCGCTGACATGATATTTGCCACATTCTTAGGCTGGTCAATGACTTGAACGGTAAGTGACAGGTGGAGAGCTTAAAGTGGTAGTCAAGTCAAAAATCTTTTCAATATGTTCTATGTGCACCCACTAATCTAAACACAGTGCTCTATTTAAAATTGCATTGGTGGAGTAAGTATGAAGAAGATTTGGGAAAAAAAAGTGTTTTTAATCCATCAAAGGGTGTGCGACAAATTTCGAGGTTGTACTGCCCCCTTGCTGTCAATTGGAATTGATATCAAAGTGCCCTGAGATCGCATTGTCAATTTCACGTGACCAAACCTCGACAATACGTAAGACATGTACCAAATGTAGCGCCATCCCTGGAGCCTTGACGTTGACGGCAATTGCAGTCCACAGCAGAGGACAGTAGAATTAAAAATGGCTGCGTCCTTTGACGGATGAAAAGGGGTGTCTTAATCTTCTTAATTCTTAGTCTACTAATGCATTATTAATTAGATTGCTGCGTTTAGACCAGCACGGCCACATAGATCATATTACTGCAAATCGTTTTTGTGTTTTTTTTACTTTTTTTACGTTTTTACTTTACTTTTTTGTCTGGATTTTAGATTTTCTTCCCGTGCCTGCATGGGTTTTCTCTGGGTACTCCGGTTTCCTCCCACATTCCTAAAACATGCATTGTCGGTTGATTGAATGCTCTAAATGATACCTGTAGGTGTGAGTGCGAGTGCGAATGATCCCCCGCCCCCCCCCCCCCGGGGGGGGGGGGGCGGGGCTTTGGACCGGCAGTGGCTGGATCGTGGGGGTACTAACTGGGAATCAAACGTATTCCAGTCGTATGTGTAAAAGGCGCGTGTACCAAATGTATTTTTGTTGGTAATAGTTTTTAAATGTCCTTCAAAACAGTCCAAAAGGAACACCTGTGATAGGAGCACAATTACTAACATGAATCCCAATAAGGTGCAAAGCCCCTCTGTTGATTCACATCAATACCAAATTTTCAAAAATCTGAGTAAAACTTAACAGATGCAGTCGACGCGCACTCACAAGTACTTGGATGTTTTCTTCCACCACTTTCATGCCACCGGTGTTGAGGAGGGGTTTATTCTTCCCTCTGTTGGTCAAAGTGGGCAATGCATACAGACTCAATCCCAATTCGTCATCCTTCAAACTCAGCAGCGTCAGATGAGTTTATTGCGTCAAACCATCTGGAAGACATGAATTTTGCAAGAGCTAAAACAACCTATTATTTAATGTTCCAGCAGCACTTATAGCAAATCGAAAATGGGGTGCTGTTTTCATTAAAAAAAATACATTTAAAATGTTTTTATGATTTCTGCGTTCTGTTCCAAACATAAAATGTGTAGGAGTTGCGAAGTGAGGCTCAACATTAAGGGATACATACCTCTTTGTACTTAAAAGGCCTTTATCCTACAGTGCGCGTATATGTCTGTGTGTATAAATGTGATCAGGAATTCATTAGCTGAGAGGAAGCTCGATGCTGCAGTCTGTTTTCTGTCAGTCTGTCGCACGCTGATTTTTCCCAAGGCCAAGAGGATATCCCTTTACACACGCGCTCGCGCGCGCGCGCACACACGCGCGCAAACTGGCGATACGACCATGCGCACACATGGAAACCGAGTTAGGAGGAGAGAGTTAGTGCACACACGCCACATAAATACGAACTAGAAGAAAAATAATATTCCAGACATTTTTTTTTCTATTGCACGTCAGTTAAGGCAAACATGATGTTCGGGAGATACGTTATAATATTTTGTATATTTACACAGGTTTTGGAGAGCGAAAAGAGGAGAATAGTCATCATTTAATGAAACAACAAAAACATTGATAATAATAATAATAATAATAATAATACATATAAGTGTAACCCAGAAATTGAAGCCACAATTGCGTCGGCAACTCCTACTACTATTACTCACTACTTCAACGTACAGCACATTTGACAATAAAGTTGTATTCAATTCAAATTCAAATTCAAACCCGAACCCTGATCTAACACAAAATAAATAATATGCTATATTGAATAAAATTAATAAACAGCAATGTGGGCACAGTGCACTGCCGCAATTTTGACGATAAATACAAATGCATTTATTTGTGCTGCCTAAAATTAAATGTTATTCCTGATGGATTGGGGGAAATGTGTTTGATTTACGCGTACATGGAAGGAAAAAATATAAACTCGTTGGAAGGGGGGTGGGCGTGGGGGGGGATTGCACTTTAGCAGGAGGAGAACGTGTGCTATAACAGTGACTGTGGAGTATAACCTCTGTGCACTCACCCCTTCATTTATCTGCAAAGGAAAGTGTCTTCGGTGGCACTGCTTTTGTGGGCTGCTTAGTGTGTTCTCACACTTTTGTCACTCATGATCCAGACGACTCTGCAGAGCCTTCCAGCACTCTGCAAGGAGGGACCAGCACCTCAGGATTGAAGGTAGGTCTGAAAGACAAAGAGCAATTCCAAGCCATAGTACAGTGCGCTAGTACAGTGTGTGTAGTGTAGGGCCTAATAAATAAATCCATATATGCATAGGCAGTTTAAAACAGGGGCGCATGAACTGAATATGTTTGACTTTTTTATTATCCCAAGTGCTTAGCATAAAGTTGCTGGGGAGAAAAAAAAATTACGGTTGTCATATTTTCATGCTCCTTTTCCCGGCGCACTGTTCACAGTTTTATATTTGTTGTTATTCGCTAACTGAGGAAATGGAGGCGAGGAGTCGGAGAGGGTGTGTGTGATGAATACCAACTAAAAGTGGCTTAATAACTATCGCCCCAATTATCGAGTTTATCTGCCTTGGCAACTCACTCGACTCCGGAAAGTGCGCCGCCTCCCACATGAAATCATTATTAGGCCTCCTAATCGGGACACAATGATATCTCTCCATTTACAGATAATGTTTAAACACAACACGAGTTCGCGAAAACAACAGCAAAAAAAAAAAAACATTTCAGAAGAAAGAAAAAAATATAGATACATTTTTCGCGTGCGAATTCATTTTCATTCATTCATTTTATATGCGCCAATTACAATCAATCGAATTTCTCGTACCATGTGTTATTAAAACATTCGGATTTCATACACGGGCCTACAGCGGCTGCACATTGCAACCAGGCATAAATCGGCACATAATTTTTTTTATTTGTGATTTAAAGCTGGACGTTCCGGACTGCGGTTGCTCACTTTTTTCAATATTTTGACGGTACATATTTTAAATAGTAGCAGCAGTAGCCTAATATACACTACAGGCCGGCCATGTTGTGTGACACTGCACCATATATATATATATATATATATATATATATATATATATATATATATATATATATACACACACACACCCATCCATTTCGCTTCTCCTCACTATAGGGTCGCGGGTGAGCTGGAGCATATATGTTTTCCCATCGGACTTTGGGGAGCAGCGGGATACCGTTAACAGGACGCCATCCATTTGCAGAGATATTGTCATTGTTAGTAGTTTTTTGTGACTGTTTTTGTAAAGGTGTACATTTCAATAATATTGTGAGTGATGATGTAAAGAAAGAGCTGATTATTGTGATTATACTGCAGGGTCTATACTGTATTGTTAGATTGGTGTTAAATTATTTTCGTCGAAAGTGAAAAACACAAATGTGAAAAATACTGAATTTAAATTATTATTGATCGACTTAGTATTGTCGTGTTAGTTGTTCGTGCCTATTTGTCCTTGCATTGTAATTAATAACATTCGAAAAGAGCATATCTACACTTACCTTGAAAACTGTTTATCCGTTGCCTCTGTTAAATAAAAAGAAGTGAGAAAGTAAGACTTTTGTGCTGTACTTTTTTAAAGGTTTCACAGAGCCTATGAACATTGCTCGTTAACATGTGTGACAGGCCAAATAATAATTAATGCATCTTGGTTTGATATAAGAAAGTGACGGCGGGATTATGTTTCAGTGTTGATTTCGACGTAATACATTGATGATGTTAATGGACCGATCATTATAGGAGGTTAAGTGGCTGACCTCGTGTGCGCTTGTGTGCGTGTGTGTCCACGCGCGGGCATGCACGTCCAAACGTAGTCCAAGCGTAATTTTCCATTTTTGGTGTTTTGCAATTAGTTTGCTTGCTGTGACGTTCCTTCGCCCATTTACTAATTTGAAAGCCACCAAACAGATCAACATAGAACGTCGCATTTCGAGGATGAGACTCTGCAAGATGCCCCAAGAGTTACTGGTGCAGTTCAGTCAAATTCGTCTTTTGCCGACAGTCACCTGGGATAAACTCCAATTTAATCTTACAGGATTTGAAAATGGGTGGATGGATGGTTGGCTCTCCAAACTGTCAAGCACCAGCAATGTGCTGCAAGTGTCGTTACAAATGATATACTGTACTCACAGGTGTATTCACAATTTACGTTTTAGGAAATTAGGAAAACGATTGCAATAATTTTCCAAAACACTACACTTTTTTTTTATCGATCTGGAAATGTCACCCTATTGAGTACAGTCTCTAATATCTGTATTTTCAATGTTTTGCATCAAACTTGTTATGTTAAGTGCAGTTTAACTCTGAAATAAGAGTTGTGCTCGTTTTCCGGCTGAACAATGAGCTACGTTTTTGACCAATCAGCATTTCATCAGTAAACAATCCAATATGGTGAAGCCCTAAATCACATGTTCATGTCTCATCCAGAGAGATGCTCGTGTGCTTCCTGACTGCTGTCAAGGCTCTCTTGAGCAAGGCACTGCCCCCACTCTTCCGGATCAAGACGTGATTTTTAGAGGTTCTTGCGCTCCCCGTTCCCTCTAGTTGCATACCAATGCGTGTGTGGTGTTTCTGCATCTATTCTCTACATGGGGGAAAGATTTGTCTCAAAATTATTCGCACACATTTCCGCGATATTCACATGTTTTTGAAATCCACAAACAAGTGTTGTGTTCGCTTTTATCGTGACTTTTCATTTGTCAATATTAAATTCTGCGTTTGAATTGTTGAATGCGCGTTTGTGGATCAGCGCGCACTCGCATTTGTTTTTGTTTTGTTTTTTTAGACAAACCTCATGAAGTGTCAAAATATTCTCAGGTCTCATGTTCATGTGCGAATAGGACGTCCCTTCTACATCCACCAGAGGGTAGTGTTGCTGCCTCCATTGAACGTGAACCTGCCAAGTCAAGTCAAGTCAAGTCAAGCCATCTCCCTTTTTCGAAAATCAGAAAGAGAGCCTTTATTTGATCTGGTACTATGCATTTATTTAACACAAGTCGGGAAACAAAATACGACCATAATTTGTTCAGCCCGTGCTTGCTTTCCCTTGAAGCGAGAAAACATTCTTCTTCTACTGTTACTGCTTTTCTTCTACGGCGATGTAGCAGCAGTGGCCAAAGTGCGGCTTAGTTATGTCCGGATAAAGTGTTTCAGAGAGTTTCTATTTGTTCCATCTGTTCTTTCTTACTGGAATCTTTTGCCAATTATATAAACTGAAAACTTTTGTTCAATTCATCCATCCATCCATCCATCCATCCATGTTCTAATCGGTTTATGCTCTCAAGGGTTGCGGGGCCTGCTGGAGCCTATCCCAGCTGTCATCGGGAAGGAGGCGGGGTACACCCTTGAACTGGTTGCCAGCCAATCGCAGGGCATACACGAACAACCAACTGCACTCACACTCAGGAACAATTTAAAGCAGTGATTCTTAACCTTGTTAGCAGTACGACCCCAACGAGTTCATATGCACATTCACCGAAACCTTCATTAGTGAAAAACAAAAATATGACTTTTTATAAATTCAAGACATAAAAAAACACATTTATTAAAAACAGAAAGAAGTACAGTAATCCCTCGTTTATCGTGGGGCTTACGTTCCAAAAAGAACCAGTGATAAGTGAAATCTGCTAAGTAGGATTTGTAAAAAAAAAACAACAAGCAAAAAAATTTGAGAGGGACGAAATTGAGAGGGACATTTGACAAAAAAGTTGTACTTGGTACTTGATAGTCAGCTTTATTTTTTACAGTTATTATACAACACTGAACAATGTACAGTGAAATTCCTCTACAACGAAATCATGTTTGCAGAAAGAAATTTTTCACAACAGGGGTTTTTTCACTGTAGCAAATTTGACCTCAGATGTAAACACACACACACACACACACACACACACACACACACACACACACACACACGTGTGTGTACACGCACTCACACAAACGTATGTGTACTCTTTATTTTTATTCCAATAGTGTGAGCACACACTTATTTGACACTTCATATAGTCAGTGTAGAAAGAAAAAAAACGGAAAGAAATTGCAAAATTTACGATCAGCATTCACTTTCACTTACATCAATTTCTTGGATAATGTCTTTTATTTTGCTTCCTCCATCTTTCATTTTGATCAGTTTTACCCTCTCTTCCACTTTTTTTTTTACCCATCTTCGTAGTCCTCGATGGCCATAGTTAGCGCGATGGAACTCGCCTTCTCTCGAATTAGCGCTCCACTTAGCGTAAGGTTTTTAGCATGATAACAAGTAAAGCATTGCAGGAAACGTTCGTTTATTGAATGTCCGTCGAGCCATGAGCAATTTACTCTGAGCAGCTAATCGGATCCATTCCACTCTATCTTCCACAGATGCAGCTACAGTATCTACACACATAGACAGTGAGGTCCCTCTTGGCCAATCGGAGGCCAGGATGATGCAAGGTAAGCCAATGGCAGAGCAGCTATGAGTATGTTGCGTTCAGGAAACTCGGAGCTGTGTGAACCAGTGTGGTTACTGTTGTCGATTCCGAACGAAGCAGTAGAGGTCGCTCTTGGATGAGATTTCATTGTAGTGAATCTCTTCGCGAGGCAAGAGCAGATAAAAAGATTTCGTATAACGCAACAGGGGTTTTTTTTCATTGTATGGGGGGCAGGAGAATGGGAATAGTGTTAATGCATGAAGATTTTTTCACACTAGGTAGTTTCGCCCATGTAGGTGTCGTTGTAGAGGAGTTTCACTGTATACAATGCAGAGGCGATTGCTCTAAGGCTGCAAGGGAAGCTCAGCTTCCCCTAAAATGTAAAAAAGTAAGTGATCAAATATATGAGTGTACGTACAATTGTGTGGACATGTCATTGACTAAATATGCGCTACAACGCGCTCAACTTTTGTTCCGAATCAGCTTTTTATGACTAGTTACGACTCTCCTCATTCACTCACGCAGCTTCACTGTGTGGACACTGAGTGTCGATCGCGTGGACGGTGGGCGTCTAGAGAGTTCAGGATAGGTTGTCCCAATGCATTGAAACGAGACGAGTCATTGGATAAATGCTGGTTTTGTCCTACCCATCGGGAGCTGAGCTTTTCTGCATGATGATTGGATGTTCTGTCTGAGGCTGAATCTCTTTTGGATTGACAGCTAAATGAGCCAATCACCGATCTTATGGTGAAAGCAGCCTTCTCATTTTTTTTGAAAAGGAACGGAGAGTAGAATTCACGTATAAATAAACGGACACATTTTATGATGGAGGCCGAAATTGAGCTTCAGCTCCTTGACAGACCAGCATCCGCCACTGATACAATGACACCAAAGACCAAAAATTTGCAAAGGTAAAATTGGCAAGCTCTACAGAGACAAGGTGCAGAGACTGTTCACGTCAATCAGTGCTTTAGCCAATCAGTATGCAGAATATTTTTTTTTTAATTTGACGATGTGCTATCATGGCAGTCACACGTTGACTACTGAGCGAACATAATTTCCTGCAGCACTGATTGGACAAGCAATGTCATGTGATCATCTGCAGCCATTGATGGCTAAGCGGGCGTGTCATAACTAATTGACATGTTGAGTCAGGTGTGTCTTAACCTCCATGGCAGAGGCTCGGTCGAACCTCTGAGACCGATTCACCGAACCCCTCGGGTTTGATCGAACCCAGGTTAGGAACCACTGATTTAGAACGTTACATTAACCTGCCACGCATGTTTTTAGAATGTGGGAGGGAATGGGACCACCAGGAGGGGACAACATGCAAACTCCATGGAGCCAGAATTCGAACCCTGGATCTCTGCACCGTGAGGCCGACGCGTTGACTGGTCAACCTATCTATCTATCTATCTATCTATCTATCTATCTATCTATCTATCTATCTATCTATCTATTTATGTGTGTGCGCGCGCACACACACACACACACACTGCCCAATTCCTTTTATGTTTATATATACCTATAAAGCATATCTGCATCACTCGGCTCCGCTCACATCTTCTGTCGACAGAGGGGTTACAGCAAGTGTATGAGGGTGTGACGGAGTGCAAAGTACAATGCGGGACATCTCTCCACAGCTGGTAAACAGATGGCTGCAGCTGAGACACATTTGTATGACCTTTTCTCATCGAGATGTAAAGCAAGCTATCTTGGAAGCTACATATTTAGTACATGAAAAGCAAGCATATCCGCTGATTAGATTGCCAATGCTGCTCATTATGTTCAGGCCTGGAGCCACTTTGAAGTTCGAATATTATTGTGTTACGTCTCTGACAAACTTATGCAATCGCAGTAGCCTGTACAGAAAGTATTCACATTGCTTCACCTTTGTCACTTTTTGTTATGTAAGCCTTATTCCTAAATACATTCCATTTATTTTTCTTCAACATCCTATGAAAACAACATTGAACTTTCTCCCCATTTTTTGGGTGGGTGAAGGGTATTAAATTCATTCAAATAAACAAATAAATTGTACTGTACATAGTCTTCAATTCCTTTGCCATGAAGCTGAGCTAATGTGCATCCTGTTTCCACTCATCGTCCTTGAGATGTTTCTATAGTTTAAGTGGAGTCCACCTGTTGTAAAAATCTGTTGATTGCACATTAATTGGATAGGCACACAGTTGACATTGCGTTTCAGTGCACAAACCAAGGATGAAGGAAACTAAATTGTCTGTAGACCTTGAAGACAGGATTATTTCACAGCACTAATCTGGGGAATTTTACAGAAACATTTCTGCAGCGGATCGGTCTGTTGTGGTAAAGAAGAAGCTGAGCCAAAGGACGAAGCTCTCAATTTACCGGTCGATCTACGTTCCAACTCTCATCTATGGTCACAAGCTATGGGTCGTGACCGAAAGAACGAGATCCCGGATACAAGCGGCCAAAGTGAGTTTTCTCCGCAGGGTGTCCCGGCTCTCCCTTAGAAATAAGGTGAGAAGCTCAAAAAATCCATGAGGGGCTCAGAGTTGAGCCACTTCTCCTCCACATCCAGATGAGGTGGCTTAGGTATCTGATTAGGATGTCTCCTGGACGCCTCCCTGGTGAGGTGTTCTGTGCATTTCCACAGCAAGAGGCCCTGGGGATGACCCAGGACATGCAGGAGACTCCATGTCTCCCAGCTGGCCTGGGAATGCCTCAGGATACCCCGGGAAGAGCGAGAACAAGTGCCTGGGGAGACGGAAGTCTGGGCTTCCCTGCTAAAGCTGTTGCCCCCGCGACCCGGTAGAAAATGGATTGGTGGATTTCTGCAACGCTCAAGGCCCGAATGAGCACAGCAGCTTCCATTATCCATAAAAAAGCTCTGACTAACCACAACTCTTCGCGGAGCAAGTTACTCGTCTAAACTGAGTGATCTTAGGAGAAGGGTTTTAGTCAAGATGCCCAAGAACCCAAATCTCACTTTGTCAGAGGTTTAGCTGTGTGCTGATGTTCTCTATCCAACCTGATGGAACTTCAGAGGTGCTGTAAAAATTAATGGGGGGGAAAACAGCCCAAAAATAGTTGTGTCAAACTTGCGACGTCATATTCAAAAAGGCTTGCTTTTACGGGATATTTGCTATTAAATGAGCATCTACAAAGTATTGAGTTTAGGATAGTAATGCTGACTGCATTCGCAGACTGATCTCACTTCCTGATCTCTTTGTCAACCCTTGCCTTCCTTTTCTCCGTTGTCCACTGCCCTTGGCATTCACTTAGCCAGGCACAACTTTTCATGTTTTCTTTCAGAGACTGACACCATCCTCCGGAGAGTACAAAGCGAGTGACAGTCACTGGATCAGGGGGAGAGTTGTGAGTGCCGAAGGACTGGAGTCCACAAAGTCGTGAGTGCAACCTTTGAGGTCTGCCGGGGAGATTGGCTTTCAGTTTTGGCCTTTGCTGGGTGGACAGAACAGTTCCATGAAAAAGTAATGGAGCTGCAACTTTCACATCAGAAGTAGAATCCCACTCGGTAGACTTACTCATATGATTCTGCCTCCAGTTGAATTACAGTGCAGTTCAGTGCCCCTAGTGGTGAAAGTAGTCAAAACCATCCAAAAAGTCAGTGGGGTAGCCATTTTGAATCATAACATTGGAGAGGTGTGATCACATCCATCCATCCTCTTTCTTTTGACAAATTCAGGCGCAATCTGTAAGTACATTTACACAGTTAAACATGTTACTGTATGTTGTGCACGTTATTTATAAGCCTATATCAATATTTCACCGTTACTCTCCTCAAATACTTACAATGGAATTGTTGAATAAGATGTCATTTTACATGTACAATTGGATGCTGTACAAATATTCGTGTTGTGTTTCTGATTGTATGCAGTTTTACAAGAAAGACTTCCATAAAAATACCAACCGGTGGATACTCATCATCGTGTTTTCATTGGAAGATTGTTTCGCTCCTTGCCCACACCATCCTCTCATATCACAAGACATGGCTAGGGCAGAAGACATTATTACTGTAGTTGGAAATTATATGGCTTCATTCTTTCAGGATTAATGCTATAGAGGCATTCCATTCAGCGAAATGTTTACACAAATGTGACAGTGTTTAATAAACATAGCAGCCAGCTATATTATTTTTTTAATCGTTTTTAACGTCATTAAATAATAAAATCATAGGCGGGGGAGACCCTGAACTGGTAGCCAGCCAATCGCAGAGCATAATAAAAAAATGAAGTTATTACAATTTATCAGAATCAGCTATCTTTGTTTTTTACATTCGCTTCAAACACTTTGAGGCCGGAACTAGGCCAATCCGATTGGGTGGACTTCCCATCTTCTCTGAATGCAGAATAAGCCTGTCCAAATTCGCCATGCTTTAAGAGGGCTACATGAGGAGGAGCATTCTTAGTCTTCGAAAGACCCACCGTGCGAATTGTCCTTTGAAGTAAGCAGCCTATGAATTAGTTGAACCCACAGGGAAAAAAAACCACAAATCTGCAAATTTGTAAATTGTGAAATCCAAAGAGGCGCAAGTTCACTGTATAATCAGTTGTTATGCGGAGTTTTGTGCTCTGGCTTCCATGTCTCAGCGCATGTCAGATGTTGTGCAACACTCAGCGGCAGATGGCAGAGCCACACTGCGCAAGCACAGGCGTTGTCATTCATGATTTATTAGTTTCAAAGAAGTGCAAAGACACAACGCTGTTGGATTACTTTTTTTTCCCCAATCTGTCCTGTGTTCTTCTGTGAGTAGATTTACTGCAGTGAGAGCAGCTTCAGACAGCTAAGAGTGGGGAGCTTGTGTTTTCATCACAGACAGGAAAGAAGGAGGAAATTGACCGAGGTGAGGACTGAAAAATATGTTACTGGCGACGAGACCGAAAAGAAAAAAATGAGACAATGAAGTATATACTTTATCATATACAAGTGACAAAGAATTGAAATAGAGAGAAGCAGCAACTAAAAAGCTAAAAGCTCAATCGAATTTTTAACATTTCATATATATTATGAAGATACTGAATTAATTACACAAAAACAGTCAATGCAGATAAGAGTTAAGAAGCTGCTCTCAGACAGTACACAAGCTCTGGGCAAGAGGGAGCTCAATGCGGGATAAGATGAAAAAGCCCTTGTTTCCACTTAGATAGAAGCTTTTCTGGCAGATCCACTCCAGACGGGGTTTTTTTTTCCATCACAGAAGGAGTGAGTTGAGACACTTCAAAAGCTGATGTGATTGCTCCTGGCAGCAGTTTTCCCCTTAATACAGCCTGCTTTACAGATGCCAATCAGGCGGGAAACTCTCAAGGGGCATTTGACACTTCAGTTGTGATGTGGTCCGAGAATGTATTTGGCAGAAAAGGAATGTGTTTGACGGATGCCAATTTGGGGCAGAGGACGCAGGACGAAAGTTTTTTTTTTAAAAGCACAGACTAAGCAAGGACGGAAGTGGGTTTTCGTCCATCCCTTTAATTGTCCTTAAGTATGTGTTGTGGGGAGGCAAAATAACAAGGTCAGTGTGTAGCCAAACACTGTATTTCCTTAACAGGCTATTAACAGCACATCATCCCAACAGTATTTTTATAGCAACACTGCCATCTAGTGTACAGTCAGAGAATGTAAAGTACCTACAGAGAGCCAGCCAGTTAAAGGTCATTAGAAAATCCCAAACGAAATATTTTTATGTCACAAGTCAAGTAATTAAACTATATATATATATATAAACCATGAAAAAAAATATTTTCGTAAATTTGCCAAAGGAATAATTTTCCCGAAGTGAGACGTTCACCAGCGACAAACACAGAAGTGTAATGTCACTTCAAGGTCAAGAATTGCATAGTTCATTCTGTAAAGTGTACAAAAACAGTCAGAAATCGATTTGGAAAGCGACATCTCAAACCTATCTGAGGGGATCCACGTGTTTGAAAAGTTGGAAGAAGATAAGGTTGCTGGCAAGATGTATGTTGGACCATACATGTACCAGCCAGATGCTCAGCTGAACATGGACTGGAGACAAAAGCCATCGGGATTAGAAAAACAATAAGCTACGTAGGCTGCGATTATTAGCCTAGCGTTATTGTTTACAATTTCAAGCTGTGCCGTACTGTAAATTGTGCATGATGGGATTATCTAAAAGTATACTCCGCATGATTCGGCAGCATTGTTAGTTGCAAAAATTGCAAAACATGTCCCATTGTGCACTCATTGATTATCTATGTACACATATACAGTATTACTTTGAATCGAATGTTTTCATCAACAACAGCCAGAGTTATTCATTGATTATCACACCTACCTTTTTTTGCAAATCCGAGAAAACAGAGGTCTACTAAGTGCTTGTTTCAAAGAATGTCAAGCCACTCTGGGGTGAGATTCATTCGCCTTGCAAGAATGAAACTGTATTGTTCCAATTTTCTGGTCCAGCGGCCCCCGGGTAAATTGAGTTTGAGACCCCTGCTTTCAGCAATGGATAAGTAACATGAACGGTAGAGATGAAAAGGTGCTTCCTTCCAAATCGGATAGGATGGCACTATTTCAAATGAATTGAACTCCACTTTTCCTAACAAAGGGACGAGTATTGCTGACGTTGTTTGAAAAAGACACAGATATTAATTGTTGTTTTGTAGAAGGATCAGTGATGATATTAATCCATCCATCCATTTTCTGAACCGCTTTATTACATGCGTGGCGGGGGTTGCTGGAGCCTATCCCAGCTGTCTTCACAGTGGCGGGGGACACCCTGAACCGGTATGAACACAGAGATGAACAACATTCCACGAATGGGACAATGAGAGTGTTCAATCAGTTCATGCTGTGAAATATGGGAGGAAACTGGAGTACCCTGAGAAAACCCACGCAGAAGATGCAAATTCCACACAGGAAGGCCAGAGCCAGGATCGAACCCACAACCTCTGCACTGTGAGGTTGACGCGCTAACCACTGGACCACCGGGCCACCCGTGATTATGTCTTTCATTGGTTTTGGATTTGCCATTTCTCAGTTAAGGAAAACGTATAACTTTATTTCTGTTTGTGTTTGATTATATACCTGCCACAAAAAAAAAAACTAAACAAAAACTTTTTCCCTGCAATTTTTATTTTGTTGTTTGAATTTTAAACAAAGGGACCTTTGACACTATATTATCAGGGCGGCCCGGTCGTGGTTAGTTATCTGCTTCTGAGTTTGCAACTTCCAAAAACATGCTGGCAGGCTCGTTGGGCACTGCAGGTGTGAGTGTGAGCGTGGATGGTTGTTCGTCTCTGTGTGCCCTGCGATTGGCTGGCAACCAATCAGGGTGTCCCCCGCCTACTGCCCGAAGACTCCTCCAGCACCCCCCGCGACCCTAGTGCCGGAAAATGAATGAATGAATGAATGAATGTGTAGTTCATGCTGTGCAGTGTGCACACTTCCTGTGTTTGTGTAATGTATCAAAGAAGTAAATGGAATAACACTACAAATGTAATGTTGATTTTAAACTTTGACCCCCACCCCACATTAGACCTTGTTATGCCCCTGCACCACTGTATTTGTTTTGTCATCCCTTTTCCACTGTGGCTCCATCCACCTCATTGGTTGTTATCAATGTCATATGCATATTTTGTTTTGTTTTGCGTTTCCTTTCTAGCATCTTGTATGCACGTTATACGTGCTTTAATAAGTTGTCTTTTTTTTTTCCACTTTTGTTGTTGAGCCTGCTTTGGGATCTGCAACGCGGCTCTCCGCCCATCGGGACGCTGGCCTTCAAACTCGGCTGATCTGGCTTGTTCGAGTGCCATCAAAACTCTGACAAAGTTGCATGGTCTTCTCGGGGAGTTGATTGCGCTTTTATGTGATGACCAAGAAAGTTAGCCAGCTGGTCCATTTTAATGTTTGTCGTGTTCAGCACAGTCAACGTGGTTGCTGCCAACTAGCACAGTCTGGTGGGTCTTTGTGAATTGGAGATTTTGCACCATTACGTTGTCTCTCCTAAACAAGGAGTTGTAATGTGCATGGTATTTTTGGTCTCAAGCCAACTGGAACTGGCCAGCCACGTTTTTTCCCCTGATGATAATCCTTAAGTGCCTGCGCATTTTTTTTCTCAACTTCAAAAGAGCGCCCAGTCCACAGCCTTGAGCGAATCGGCAGTGACTCTTGCTAAAAATGCAGATAAGGCCATGCTCTCTGCTGTGTTTAAAGGAAATCATCTGTCAGAGATGCAACATTGCCAACTCCATCAAGGCTTTGAGCAAGGGATTTGTTCATTTTGCATTTGGGTGAGATACATCTTCAGCCACAGCTGTGAGTGTGGGCATGTTACATCAGACACCCTGATGTTCCTCAGTGCTGTTCCCAAAATCCGTGGTGGCCTTCATGAAAGCAGCATCACTGCATATTCCATTCGTTTGACCGCTTTGAACATTTTAGGACTTTGGTAAAATCACATTTGTCGTGCTGTGCTCAATCACCTGTCCATTAAAGGGTCACAAACAATATTATAAAAAAAGACAACTAGAAAAGCAAACATTTGAAATGGTGGCAGGGGGGGGTGTGCTGCTGACTCCTATTTAAATTAAATTTGAGCGTGGTTGGTTAATTGTAAAGACAGCCACATCCCAATTATCAGAGGGTGTGCACATTTGTGCAGCCACATTATTTCAGTTATTTTTACATCCCCTAATAGCATTAAAAAACAAACAAAAAAGAAACAATTGCAATGCATAGATTATAGTTCACGTGAATGGTGCAAAGAGTTTTTCATTACTTATTTTTGTCTACAGCAAAATCCAGTCATTTGAATAGAGAGATTTTGTAGAGTTTTAAATAACCACAGCATTTATGTACTGTATGTACTTTATGTATCGATGTTCCAGCCAGGGCGCTCAGCATACGCTGATCACGCACTGCGCCTGGGGGTCACGCCCCCCAAAAAATCTAACTCGTAAAAAATCATAATAATAGGAATTATAATAATAACAGTCATTGTATTTCTAATAAAGGTTTGTAAAAATATGCTGATAAACATATGGAATACAAAAATAATGTTGGCGTATTTACGCAAAAAAAAGATTAGTCTCTTATGCGGATCTCTCGTCGGTCTACCTTTGGTCGTCCAGCGAACCCATCTCTTACCTTCCCTAGTAGTTTATTCAATTATGTTTCAATCGCAAATTTGGCAAAAGTTTATTTTTGTATATCTGGACATGTCGTCGAAAAGGCGTCAAGAGTCAAGGGCGGGAAGAGGAAAAGAAGGTGTTGCTCGCGCGTCACTTGTAATGCATGTAAGGCAGTGTTTTAAATAATTGTTTGTTTATTTTGTTATAGACATGTTTAGATGATGCGTTTACATGCACTTCAGGAATGCGATCATCAGAAAAACCTAATTAACATGGTTCGGTCAATCGTTTGATTTCTTGGACGTAAAATTCTGGGTCTCGTTATAGGCCTCCCTCCAATCCGACCAAAAATCTGGTGTACCTCAAGGAATGCTCGTAGCGATGGAATTATACAAACTCGCCAAAAAGAACCCCTAACGCTGTTGTGGAAAAGTTGTGACCCGCACATTGATTGCGCCATGAAAAGTACCGTAAATGGAATGTTACGAGACAAAGTCGTTTTATATGTAACGACCATGCTGACATTTTCGAGAGGTTCATGGGGCAAGAGCGACATCTAACGGTGAAACTGTGATTTGGGGGAAAAAAACGTGTAGATTTCCCTCTTTCATATTTACTGTTTTCACATTATGTCCAGAATATTTCTATAGTGCCCTATCAGTCCTTGTCTACAAAGTTAAATGTTGACATTTCCATGTACAGTACCTGTGTTTTAAATACAGTATAGGCCTACATTATAAAATAATTTAGAAAATGTTTGTACTGTGCTTCAAAACTCTATTTCACTGTCGAATCCTTGGATAGTTTGTCTTGTATTTCTGAATACAAGATCAATGCTTCAATATGTTCAAGGAGGAACTCGAGGCCAAGTGAACGTTTCAGATGTTCAACCATGTTTATTTGTTCGTAGTCGTGGCACGTGATTATTTTTTTTAAATTAATTAATTTTTATTCATTTGAGTATTTAGTGGCATTCTTAGTGTTTTATGAATACTTAATTATCATTATTAACCTGTTATTTTTGTGAAAGTTTTTGAACCTTAATATTGACAAGTTATTTTGTCAAATAAAGCAAAACTAACAAATACTCAGATATTATTCATTTCTGTCAGAGGTGGTGCCGGAAGAGTGCGGGTGGGGGGCACCACAAAGCATTTATGCTTAGGGCACGAAAATGGTTTGTGCCGCCCTTCTCTCTGTATGTAGTGTATGTATGTTACATGTATTCCTTAATAACTATTTGAATGTTTTTAATTCAGAGTAGTTCAGTCCGTAAGGTTTTGCTACTTGAAGTTGGACGATGAGTTTGAGAACCACTTAAAAAAAAAAAGAGCTACAAGTTGTTCATTAAAAAGATGCTAGGCCCCACCACCGTAATCCAAGCTGTCTCGCACTCTTTGCATGCCTCTTTCACTCCCATCTTGTACCTGCATGTGTGTTATCTGGTTCTATAGGCTGCATGCATCACAAAGTAGACATTGGAGTGTCAACTAAATTTTCCCTTGAGGGACAAAAATGAGTACAATAAATGACAAATAGGAATAAAATTGAAACTGTAATACAGTACCTCATAAATTTGATTTGAGCACAATAATAGATAAAGGAAATATTATCAATTGTATATTTAAAAAACAAAACAAAAAAACTCTGGAACAAAAACATCTCGCACAATGAAAGACAAAACACAGTGGTGCCAAGAATAAAGTTTGGCTTTAACTCTAGTAACAGTAGCAGCAGTACCAGTCCAAGCCCTGGTAGTGGATTTAAGGGCTGGACATATATGAACCAGCCTAAATTGTGTAAGCGTATGGATGTGTGTGTGCATGCAGGTGTGTATGTGCATGTTTTTGCCTGAGTGTCAGCCCCCGCTGATGAAGTGCAGAGACTTTGAGCTCGGGAGGCCATCCATCATCTCTTTCAGGCTTAAGTGTGCCTCTCCGGACCGAGACGCCACCAGACGACGACCCGGGTTCACCGCTCTGGGTTGGCCTAAATAAACATCAGGCTCTTCATCGACATCGTCATCATCATCATCATTGCAATTGGGTCAACATCATCAGAAAAGAAAAAGTAGTGCTGATTGCAAAACTTACTTCTGAAAAAAAAAATCATCAATTCAGAATGCACCAGGCGGTGACATTAATCGATATTCCTGAATCATGTCACCATCTTTGTGAAATAATTCAGTGCTCCTCTGTGATATGAGGACTAATATTTGACGCACTATACCTTCGATTTTGCTTGTTACCAAGCACTTTACTAAAATTCCCAACTGCCCAGGTTGTGGTTTACTGTTTATCATATGGACTTTTTTTTTTAACAATCACAAGCATACCATTGTGAAGATAATTAAAATCAGAGTCAGTGAAGAAATTCCATCAATATTATATGTTGCTGCCCTATTTATCCAACCTTCCAAAGTAAAAACAAACATGTGTGACTTCTTTTCACTCTGGACGATTAAGATGGGGTTTTTTTGTTTCTGTTTTTTTATTTTTATTTTTTTTAAATCAATTGCCTTTTTTCCCCATTTTTGAAACGAACAAAATAAAATTAACCAAGGGAATAGGTGTGTCTGTGTGATGTTAGAGCACGTATCCTTGCCCTCTCCTCACTTCTCATTTGCTGTGCATAAAACCACATATTCCCCTCTTGCACTCTCTCTCTCTCACACGCACACGCGAACACACACACACACACACACACACACACACACACAGAGGTCAAGTGTCAGAGGTCATATTGTGTCTGGAGAGGATTTAGTTTTGGGCTGCTTGATCTAGAACACACACACGCACATTCATAAATGCAGGCCTACTCATGGGGCACAAACGGTTGGAAGGATTTCGTCTCACCGATAAGTTATTTAAGATAAGACTTGAAAAAAAAACTTTATTTGTCTCGCAATGGAGAAATTACCGATTTACAGCAGCAAAATTATGAAAGGGAGAAAGTAGAAGACAAAATGTATTTAAATGAATCTAAATATAAAATGTAAAATATAAATATAAGCATATTAAAAATGGGAGAGTGGGGGTGAGTCCAGGCTTTCAGGACCCGTCTATTCAATAGCCTGACAGCAGTCAGGCATTTGCCGTAGAATTGAGGTCCAACGATTAATGGCCAGTATATTATCTGGACATTTTCTGTGATTATTAAGTTTTTGTATATATTTATTCAGTATAGCTACTATATACCTAGTACATTTGTTTTATTCGACACCGGAAAAAACAAAAAAAGACAAAATACTTCAAGGTTAACTGTGAGTGGTAGTTTAACTTCATATTATGAATCCTCATAATTATACTCTACAATTGGACTTATGCCGCTCCACTTCAGAGACTTTTGGGTAGACAATACAGGTCGGACCTACATTTTTTTCCCCTCCATCCTGTATTTTTTTTGTGTTTTGTTTTGTTTGTTTCACGCAGTATAATCATAAACTAAGCGAATTATTGTACAGTTCGTAAAAATTAAGTTGTCATAATCCTATGCCGATTTCATTAGTGTGTGTCGATCTGACTTTCCGTCACTGCCAGCTGCTCATTTGCTATTCAAACTGCCAAATGACAGTTTGGTTTTATTGACTTATGGGACAGTTGTGACTGAGCTTCATGAGTTCTGCCTGCACAGCAAAGAGCAGTGACAAAATTATAATCCTGTTGACATTCAATGCTTACATTTGCCGTTCATCCCAATAGGCACGTTTTACAATGAAGCGCGGATGTCGGAGAGAGAGAGAAAAGAGAGCTGGGCAATTTTGCATGTTTACACTCTACTTTGGTTAGTGGTTTTGAGTTAAAACGGAACCTACCGCTGCAATTTGGATTCATCCACTTCCGTATTAAAACGCAAGGGGCTACTGAGAAAAGTGTCTTGTGGTAGACATGGTGGTCAGACATTTCCACGTTTTAACACAGGTCTCCATATCTTGTACATTTTCACATGCTACGTAAATAGCTAATAGCCGAGCTATAAAAAAAAAAAAAAAAAGACAGAAACTCCAAACATGTTAGCAAAGGCAAGATTTAATAACGAGTCACACATTTGTGTGAAACATAGTGTCAGTTACAAAGTATCCTAAACACAAAAGAAGTAAAACACACCACAAAAATGGCTTTCATCATTTAGGAAAGCGAGACTTCATTAAATGTTTGTGTTGAAGGGATCTTCAACATCATGATCGGAAATTGCAGGTAAGCCTTGACTTTTCAACAAACCAAGAGGTTATTGACTTCAGAAGAGAGATGAAAATGCAATTTGAAAAAAGGTGAATTGGCCTTGAATGTAAAAGGTTAAAATTACACAACTATTCTCGACAACATCATGTCTGTTGTGAAGGTAACAGGAAACATTCATTGATGATTCACTGAGACTAATAGTTTGAAATTAATAGCGGGTATAATAATCTCATTGATGCCACATTTATTAATAACAAAAAATTCAAAGGTATGTGAGAATGGCCATTTCGAAAGTCAATTCCTC